>JASKON010000003.1:106622500-107267500 GCA_036010255.1 Myotis pilosus
ATTAAAAATTAGAAACTAAATACAAATAAAAGTAATAACATTCAATTAATATTATGTACTCAATGTGAGAGATGATGTTGTTTTACTGAAGCTGAAGTGCCGCTGGCTGAAAATGAATTGCTGTGCTAGCGCTGCAGTTTTTGGGTTTGACGGCCCCTTACGTGGGTAGCGTGGAGACTCAATTCTTCCACCCCTTTCTCTGAAAATCTTTGGTTGGCATAGCAGGCCATTAATTGGGAATCTACCTCAGGCAGGCCCATGAGAGGACTGAAACTCTGTGGCTACAGTGATTAGTTCAAGGATCAGCTATGACCCCATGGGGCCAATGAAAGGCCAACCTGAGCTTTTGTCAGAACGAAGGGGAGAGAGCACTTCCCTTCTGTCGGGAATGCTAAGCTGGTAGGATGTCAGCTGGGATTCTATCTCGGCCACCCGTTGGAGGGAGCCTGGCTGAGGATGAAGTAAACTCTTCTGACAGCAGAACCAAGAGACAGAAATGGAGGGATTCTTGAAAGTTCTGGGCACCTGGATCGAACTGTGCCTGAAGCTAACACTACTGATGGTTTTGCATGAGCCAGAACCTACCCATTTTCCAATTAAGTCAGTTTGAGTTGGGTCCAGTTTTGCCACTTGTCATAATATAGCACATTAATTCATCCCCTGAGAAGCAGTCTAAGAGGATTCTCACTAGAGAAAGACACTAAACAAAGACAGACAGGCGAACAGGACGACAGGCGATCTCACCTCTTCACAGGGCAGAGCCAGCCCACCGCCCTTGCCAGATGGATGCTGTCCTCGCGTCTGAAGCAGCCTGGGAGGGAGCCAGCACCAGGCAGGCTGCAAATATTACAAAACGTCTGGGGAAAACAACATTGTTCCCAACTGATGTTTCTGCTTCCCTGCTTGTCTCCTGCATTTTCGCTTTATTTAGGGCTGTGTTCAGTGTGGTAATTACTTTTCTAATCGGTAACACGCCTGTCTGGGGCCCGTGGCTCCCTGCCGGGGCGGGCTGGGCGCTGTAGATGAAGCTCCGCACTGTGGCTGGGAGGCTGCCGCTGAAATATTGCCCGAAATAAATAAGAGGCAAATTGGGTATTGGTAAATAACTGTAAATTACATCGACTTCTTGGGGAATTACGCCTGGCATCTGCGTTTGGGACAAATGAGTTCACTGTGAATAATAGGTCTGGAGTGAGCGCCCAGGGAGGAGGGAGGGCAAGGCTCGGTCTTTCCAAAGACAGCGAGAGGCAGGATGGACGGCGCTTCTTAAGGGATAGCACGGAGAGCGGGGAGCGCGGGAACCCTAAGAAACCTGGCATGTACCTGCTGTGTCCACCAGCGAGAGGGCTCCTTGCGAGGGGGGTCCCCAGTAAGCTGCTCTGTGGAGGGAAGCGGGTGCTGACATTACCATGTCCCTACTGTGTCCTGGGCGGCTAGCAAACGTGGAGACAATGGAGGCACCAGCTTTGGCGGCAGGGACCTGGTACCAATATTGGTGTTGTCACTACCGCTGCTGACTAGCGGGTAAACGCGTGACATCAGGGGGCTGCAGTCTCCTGTTACTAAAGGACTGCAAGAACGGGAGGGGGACACGTCTTAACAGCAGGGCCTTTGGTACCAGCCTGACGTCCATTCAAATCCCGGTTCTGCCGCTTCCTAGGGTGTGGCCACGGCCCTGACCTCACCGCGCCTCCGTGTCCTCATCTGTTAGTGGGGATCAGAACAAGAGTTAGCTTCTCTCGAAGAATCGCTGTAAGGGTTCAAGGTGATCATGTTACTTGCTTAGCAGAACTTTGCTCCCAGAATAGTGATGACTAGCATTTCATCTTGTGATCTGCACACAGTCTTTGTAACAGGGTGTCAAAACTGAGGTTTCAGTTAGACACCGAGATAAGACAGGTGTGTGGTTTCAAAGTGAGGTGCCAGTTCCCTGTCAAGGGCGATGGTTGGAAACAGGTGCCACAGCTCCCCATCCCCTTGGACCGACGTCGGAAATAGAAAAGGGGTGAGGATGAGAGGAGGCCCAGGACTGTGAGGGAGATGCCTTCCCGGTGAGAAGCTGTCCTGAAAGCCGTTCCCTCTCTGCTTCAGGGAGTCAAGGACCCGCTCTCTTCATCCAGAGATGGGGTGTGGAGTGCAACCTTAGGACTAGCGTGTGGGGTGCATCAGTCAGGACAGGACAGGTTTTGCTCAGTAACAAACCCTTCAGGCCAATTAAAGGGGACATGCCTGTGGGATCCTGGTTCCCTCTGCCCCAAGTTGGACCTGCGGAACCTGTGGCCGGTGTGGCTGTGAGAAGAGCAGAATGGCTACTCTCCACTCTCCTTACCTGGTAGATCCTGAGCCCCAAACTCCCATCACTCATTCCAATGCCATCTTCATGGCTTTCACCATTTCTTGTTGCCACCTGCACTTTTATTTACTTACTACTGGTATCAGTCAGGACAGGCTGGGTTATGCTGTGGTAACAAACAATCCCCAAATCTCAGCGCCTCAGGAAAGGGGTACCTTTCTTTCCTGTGCTGTGTGGCCATCACGGGCTGGCTGTGCCCCTGCTGCATGTCACCTGCCCTCCAGGACCCAGGCTGAAGGGCAGAGAAAACACAATATGGCGAACCATGTGTCTGCTCTTAACATGGAACCGGGCTTGAGTCAACGGGCAGAAATTACACTCCTGCCCCAGCACAGATTGCCAACAATCATGCTGTCCACCACACTACTTAGTACCAACGTGGACTTAACCTTTTCCTTAAGTAAATTTGAGGAAATGGAAAGCCCACCTTTACTTGCCATGAGTAGAGGTAACCATGAAAATGAATGCATGACATTAAAGAGCAACACTGCTTGTTCCCATATGACTTAAAACCATCTTGTGTCCCATCAGTGGTGACATGTTGGGAAACAGAGGCTGAGCATGTCAGGGCTTGAAGGGCACGAGGGCCAAAGTCACAGGCTTTAGAGCCAGGCAGACGGGCAAGAATCCAGCTTCCTCCCCTCCTTGCCTGTGGGAACTTGGATAAGTCACTTAGCGTTTCTGAGCTGTTTCCTCTTTTATGAAATAGTAATAATAGGATCGACCTCCTGTGTTCTTGTGATGTTTAAAAGAGACCTTGTATACACAGCCCATAGTAAGAGGGGAGGTTCGTCTTGGCCAGCGTGGCTCTGTGGTTAGAGCATCGGCCTGGTGCACCGAAGGGCTGTGGGTTCAACTCCAAGTGAAGGGCACGAACCTGGGTTGCAGGCTTGATCCCTGGCCCAGCTCGGGGCAGGTTCGGAGGCAACCAATTCATGTGTCTCTCTCACATCGATGTTTCTCTCTTTCCCTCCCTCCCTCCATGCCTCCCTTCCTGCCTCCCTCCCTCATTTCCACTCTCTCTAAAAATCAATGGAAGGAAATATCCTCGGGTGAGGACTAAAAAAAGGAAGATGCGAGGCACCCGGTGATACACTGATGTGTTGACGCTTTCTATGTGCCCAGCACGGTTCTAAGCAGCGCACAAATGTTAAGTCATTTAAGCCTCAGAACAACCCAACAAGGTGGATCCTGTTTCTATTTCTACTTGACGGAGGAGGGAGCTGGAGCAGGGGGAGAGCAAGTTCCTGGCCCAGGGCCGCACAGCGAGGAGGGCAGGCCGTCTCCAGGCTCCTAACCGTCCTGCATCCCGCCCTCTCCGCCTCCATAATGGGAGTTACTGGGGCCCACGCCAAGCCCCTCAGTTTTCTGAGTTGGAAACTGAGGACCCACGATGGCGATGACTTGCCTCAACTCTCACGGTCCTCTAGTGTCCTGGGCCCAGCGGGGTCTCTTCCCTGGTGCCCTGTGGGGCCAGGTCAAGGCCCCGGGGAGGAAAGGCCAGGCCTCCTTCCTGGCCCAGTGATGGAGGGGCTGCTGAGCAGCTGCTATGGACGCCGAGCCTAGAGGCACGCAGGGGCCGAGACCTCCTGGAACCCGGACAGGACGCCTCAGGAGGCTGGCGGGGTGCCTGGCAGGGGGACCTGCACAGTCAGACGGAGCGTGGGGCCTGCGTTGCAAGCAAGAGCCAGAGACACGTGCAGACAACACGGGCTTCAGGGAAGGTGTGCAGGCGTGGGGACCGCTGCCCGCGGCTGCCCGTCCTGGAGGCAGGGCTGGCAGCGCTGTTCCCAGGCTGCACCACCAGGATGAACGGCTGTCACACTTTCCGTCCTGTGTCACTTCATTCAAGTTTCAAATCTTGAGAGAGAATTTTATCAAATTATTTAGGTCACATGCTTTTCTCTGAGCCTGTCAATGGGTCCAAGGGGATGGAGCACTCGGGTTGGCCAGGCTGGGGTCACCTGTTTGTCTCTGGACCAGGGAGGCCCACCCCACTGAGTCCCAGGGCCCAGAGGCCAGAGGGGTGCTGCCCCCCGCAGGGCCAGGCTCAGGAAGAAAAGGAGCAGCCTGCAGCTTGCAGGGGGACGGCCGGGCACGGGCTGGTCTGCAGAGCTTGGGGGTGCAGCCACTTGCCCTCCCAGGAGACGCTTTGTGTGGGAGCGGAAGTGGCCCTGCCTGGCCTTCCCAGAGGTCCCCACCCGGTGGACCCTGACCCACCTTTGTTAGTCAGTGAGTGCACATCTGACTCGCTTCTTCACTTCTCTCTCTGCCTGGCGCCCATTTCCCTAGCCCAGTGGCCGCCAGCCAGCTGCTCAGTAGAGTTGCCCAGGACCTGGCAGAACTCTGGTGCCCACGCCGCCCTCCCGACCCGTCATAGCAGGTGCCCCTGGATGGGGTCTAGACATCAGCATTTCTTTTCTTTGTTTCTTTCTTCCTTTTTTTTTTTTTTAATTCAATACCTTTTAGTATAGAGTTGTGCGTCCAATACCGCCATCATTTTTTCCGGTTTGATTGAGACATCATTGACACGCAGCACTGTACCGGTGACCTGACCGCCATACATTGTGCAATGATAACTACAGTAAGTCTAGTTAACATCCATCATCCCACATAGATTTAAAAAAAGCAAAGGAGAACGTTTGCCACCATCGATGTAAAAGCCTTTTCAGTACCTCAAGAAGGCAGTATTCACCCTTCAGCTGTTCCTCCCCACCCCCAGCCATAGGCAACAGCAATCTGCTTTCTGTCTTATAGATTTGCCTGTTCTGGACATTGTATGAAGATGGAATCATGTCATGCTTGGTCCTTTGTGCCGGCTTCTTTTTCTGAGCATAATGTTTTCAAGGTTCATTCATATTATGGGGTGCATTAGTACTTTGCTTCTTTTTATTGTTCAATAACATACCACTATATAAATATACCAGGTTCTATTAATCCATTCATTAGCTAATGGACATTGGGTTGTTTCCATGTTTGGCTATTATGAATGATGCTCTATAAACATTCCTGTACCAGGTTTTGTTTGGGCACATGTTTTCACTTCTCTTGAGTATATACACCTAGGAGTGGAATTGCTGGGTCCTGGGGTAACTCTCTGTTGACATGTTTGAGGACCTGCCAGACTGTTTCCGAAGTGGCTGCACCATTTAACCTTCCCACCAGCAGTGTAAGAAGGTTTCTATTTCCCCACATCCTCGCCAACACTTGTCATTTTCTGTCTTTTTTATTAGAACCTCCTCGTGGGTGTGGAGTGATCTCTCACTGGGGCTTTGATTTGCATTTCCCTGTTGAGCATCATTTTCTGTGCCTATTGGCCATTTGTACATCTTCTTTGGGAAAATCTCTATTGAAATTCTTTGCCCATTTTAAAATTGGGTTATTTGTGTTGTTATTATTGAGTTGTAACAGTTCTATGTGTTCTAGATAAAGGTCAGATATATAATTTGCAATTTTTCTCCCATTCTGTGGGTTGTCTTCACTTTTAAAAAAAATATTTTATTGATTTATTTACAGAGAGGAAGGGAGAAGAAGTGAGGGATAGAGAGTTATAAATATCTATGAGAGAGAAACATTGATTAGCTGCCTCCTCCACACCCACAATGGGGATGAGCCCGCATCAAAGTACATGCCTTTGACCGGAATTGAACCTGGGACCCTTCAGTCCGCAGGCTGATGCTCTATCCACTGAGCCAAACCAGTTAGGGCTTGTCTTCACTTTTCTGATGGTGTCCTTTGAAGCAAAACCTTTTAAATTTTGATGAAGTTCAATTCACCTAGTTTTTCTTTTGTTGCTTATGATTTGGTATCATGTCTAAGATCCAAATCCAAGGTCATCACAAAGACGTTCTCTCATGTCCCCTCCCCCCCCACACAGGGTTTGACAGTTTTAGCTTTTACATTCAGGACTTTGATCCATTTTCAGTAATATTTGTATGTGGTGTGAGGTAGGGGTTCAGCTTCATTCACTCTTTTGCATGTGGGTATCCAGTTGTCCAGCAGCATTTGTTGAAAAGACTATTCTATCTCCATTGAATGGACTCTTGCTAAAAATCGGTTGACCATAAATATATGGGTTTATTTTTGGACTCTCAATTCTATCCCATTGATATATATGCCAATGCCATACTGTCGTGATCACTGAGGTTTTATGGTAAGTTTTGACCTTAGGAAGTGCGATACTTCCAATGTTTCCTTCTTTTTCAACATTGTAAGATTGTGTTCTGTGCTCCTTCAATTGCCATATGAATTTTAGGATATGCTTATCAATTTCTGAAAAGGAGTCAGCTGGGATATGGGTAGTGATTGCATTTAAATTTAAAAATGTTTTCAATTACAGTTGGCATTCAATATGATATTAGTTTCAGGTGTACAGCATAGTGGTTAGGCATTTATATAACTTACAAAGTGACCTCCCCGCCCCCCCCCCCCGCAATAAGTCTAGTGCCTCCTGACACCACGTAGTTATTACAATATTATTGACTGTCTTCCCTGTGCTGGACTTTATTTACATCCTCATGCATCTGCCAAGATGGCAACTCATTTATTTAGGTCTTTCTTAATTTCCTGGAACGGTGTTTTGTAATTTTCAGAGTAGAGGGTTTGCACTTTCGCGACATGTTTTTAACGGGCCCTCGGTGAGTCTAACCTGCAGCCAAACTTTCATAATGATGAAGTGAATGATGCCTCCAGAGCTTTTTTCCAGGCCACGGCTCATCATACCTCTTCCTCCAATAACCCCACCGGCCTCAAGACCCCGAGGCTTTGTATACATGAGGAAAAGGAGGCTCCCTTGTTATTACACAGACAGCAGGTGGGAGAGCAAAGACCTCAGCTCTGGCCCACGACCTTAGTCAGGCCTCATACGCTGCCTGATTCTCCCCTCCCCACGCACACCCCTGAAAACGCCTTAGGCCGCTGCACATGCGGGCCCTTTGCCTGGGACGCTCTTCTCCGCCCACTCCAGGCTTAGCCTTTGGTAACATTCCCCTTCGTTTTCCCACTCCACACGTGAGCTCCTCTGAAAGGCTTTCCCAGGCCCTTCTCCTCCCGCTCGGCAGGAATGGTGGGTTCTGTTATCTCAGCATTCGCCTCGCCTCCCCTCCGCTGAGTCCTGGCTGCTACTGGTGGGAGGACAGGGTGGCTTCCAAGGTGAGTCACACAGGCCACAGGCTTCTGCTTGCTCACGAGGACGCTGGCCCTTGGAGCCCTGAGCCCCACATCGGCAGTCGGGCCCCCTGTGAGGGCACCTGGAGGGGCCACAGGTGAGGTGCGCTGGTGACAGTTCTTGACCCACCCAGCGGCTACCAGAGCTGGGAGTGTAGAAGCCAGCTTGGCAGTGAGCCCTGCACCCAGCCACCCGACGAGGCCTCAGGTCCCGGGGAGCAGACCTCCTGGCTGTGCCGTTCTCAGCCGTTGGCCCACAGACGCCGTCACATCGTGGCTGTCACACGCCTCTGAGCTCCGGAGGGGCCACACAGCAGACATCCAGGGCAGTGGCTGTGCGTCTGTCCGCCACTGGACTGTGGATGCTTTGAGGTACAGAGTCAAATTCATCTTCTGGCTCCAGAGCCCAGCGGGCACCTAGCTCGGAGTGGGTGCTCATACATGTTTCTTGAGAACAGGTGACACTGCCCGTCGTCCAAAGTGCCCTGAGCTGGGGCTTTGCTGACACTAACATGTCCCAGTGACATGGCGGCCACGCACCAGACTGGACCACATGAGTCACAGCCCCTGCACCAGAGCCAGAACGCCCTTCTGCAGGGATGTGCGTACCGTTAGCTGCCAGATGCGTGCCGAGCAGAGCGCGCACAGCGACTTTCAGCCGGTGCTGTTCGTAAGAGCGGAGGTGTTCATACACGTTGTGAACACCCGTTGCACCCAGGAGGGGGGGCGGGGCTGGGAGTGGAGGCGAGGGGGGAGTTTTCGGTCTCTGAACTTTAATACTTTTTGACTTTTGAAGTGTGTATTACCTCTTCTAAAATAAATATTAATACATGTGCTGTACAGCTTGACTTGGAACAGAATTAATATTCTTCTTTAAATAGACTCAACTGAAAAAAATAAATACAGTTATTGAAAAGGAGCATTTGCTCTGCCGTCCTAGAAGGACACTTGGCATCACTCGCCACACGTGGAGACACGCAGGCGAGTGGCCGTCCTGGGTCCTGGGGAGAGCAGTTTCGGGAGCTTAGCAGGAAGTCCCGTTTTCTCTCAGCTGGGATCTGAGGCAGACACTTAAGAATCCACAAAGGAGATCACAGCGACAGGAAGCAAAGGACTGCCGCCACCACATGGTGACTTCCTCGTAATCACACGGCTTGGGGGTCGTTAGCCAGGACACCACTTCCCGCTGCAAAGTCGGTGCTACTGATGCGCTGCCCATTTGCACCCAAAGGACCTGTGTGGTGCCTGGGGCCCGCCTGTGCTCTGTGGGAAGCCGGTGCTCCCAGACCCGCGTGCTCCCCCCATTCCCAGCGGGTGGGTCCTGTGACCTGCCCTGGCACCGGGGCTGTGGCATCTCCCGGCAGGCAGCCCGGAGGCCAAGTGTCCCAGCGTCACAGCCGCAGGCCACCTTCGCAGGGATGAGAGGAGCCGAGGCACCGAGGTTCGGGCTGACGTGTGCCTGCCTCCGGCTCCGGCTGTGCCCACACGTGGGAAACACGACCTTCGAAGAGCCCTTTGCCAACATTGGGCCTCCAGAATCTCGTCTCCTTCCCAGCTGGGCCCCTTATTTTCCCTCTCCTCCTTCTCCCTCTCCCACAAGCCTCTTCCCCCTCCTCCTCTTCCTCCCTCCCCGTACATCCCCTGGATCCTGCCTCTGATCGCTCCCCATCGCTCTGGGCTTTGCTTATAGCCTCAGGGTCTATTGAGCTTCCAAGGAGCCTGGTTAGTCAGGCGGGCCCCCCAGGAGCAGCGGCCGCGCAGCCTCTGAGGGTACCTCCTTGCACGCCTCCAGGGCCGGGAGGCTCACCTCCTCTCCCAAGGGTCCGGCTCGTTGCTGGCCACACCATCGGCGCCGTATTAATTAAACAGCACGTCCCTCTTCCCATCCACAGTCTGTGGCATCGCTGCCCCGACCCAGGAAAGCCTCCCTGAAGAGTGACATGGGAGCCGAGCCCGTGTCCCTGCGGCCACAAGCTCGGTGGCTGGAGGGAGGACATGAGCCACGTGTGGCCAGAGTGTAGTGACGAGAGAGAAGGATGGAGAGTGCGGCGGAGAGGCCCGGGGAGGCTGAGGACCAGCCGCCGCCCAGGCAGGAGCAGAGGGCACGCTCAGGGGTGATGACGGAAGCTGGGAAAGGAAGTTCCAGAGGTGCGGGTGGTGGAGGGAGGACAACAGGGAGCCACAAGCCGCCTTGGGACCAGCAGTGGGGTCCCTGTTGCCACCCCTAGTCTCAGGCCAGGGAGGAGCAGTGGGGAAGCCGGAGGAGTTGTGGCTGTAGGAGGCTGTCGGCTGCTGTCCTCAGTGGGACCCGCCACGGCCACCCACGGCCACGCAGAGAGGAAGCTGGGGAGTAACACCCATCCCAGCCTCTCCCGCCTTCCCCCCACCCACCCCTTCCCTCCGAGATCTGCTGCCCATGGTCTGATGGGGAGAATCCAGAGGGCAAAGGCTGGTGCGGCCCCTCAGGCCAGCCCTGGAGCAGGAAGGAGGTGCAGGAGGAAGCGTGATCTGGCTGGTGGCTCAGACAGTGAGAGTGCCATCCTGACAGGCCAAGGTGGCGGGCTCGGTCCGGTCAGGGCTCATATGAGAAGTGACCAATGGCCTGGCCGGTGGCTCAGTTGGTGAGAGTGCCTTCTGTATCACAAAGGCTGTGGTTCAGTCCTGGACAGGGCATGGGTACAGGCAGGGGACGCACATCCAACCCTGGGTTTGATCCCCTATCAGGTGCATATGGGAGGCAACCGATCGATGTTTCTCTTTCACATTGAAGTTTCTCTCTCTCCCTCTAATCAATACCCCCGCCCCCCCACCATATCCTTGTGTGAGGATGAAAAAGAAGTAACCAATGAATGGATGGAACAACAAATCGATCTCCCTCTCTCTTCCTCTCTCTCCCTCTCCCTCTCTCTCCCTCTCTCTCCCTCTCCCTCTCAGTAAAAAGAGGGCATGGTCTGGAGGACACCGGGACCCCCCTCAGGCGCAGAGCGGAGGAGCCAGTGTGCATTTTGTTCTTAGTTCCTAGCCTGGAGGGAGGGGGCGGTGTGTGTGTGTGTGTGTGTGTGTGTGTGTGTGATCCGACCTGGGACTGGCTGTCTGGCTGCCGCCTGGAGCCTGGGTGGGGTGGGGTGGGGTAGGGAGGGGCAGGGCAGGGAGAGCAGTTGGAGGCAGTCTAGTTGTCCAGGTGATGGTGACAGCGCGGGGACCAGGCGGGGTCAGGGAGGGTGGAGAGAAGCGCTGGTCTCAGGGTGACCTGAGGTGAGACTGACAGGAGTTCAGGAGGCTTGGGGGGTGGGGGGTGGCGGGGGGACAAGGCCCCTGAGAAAGGGGCGAGGAGGGGAGCACGGAGGCCTCACGCTCAAGGTCACTCGAAGCTCGGGAAGCTCACAGCTCTGGGTGGTGGCCCTTCACCCCGGGACTTGCCCCCTGGCCCCTCGCTGCTCCTCAGGGGCAACATCCTAGGACAACCTTGCGGGGCAGGCGTCTCCGTAGGTGAGGGGTTCAGACGTCGGCGAGGACAAGCGATCTGCCCGAGATCAGCCGCACGCGGGCACCGATGGGGGTCTGGACTCCGCTCTGCCCTTCAGGAGCACCCTGGGCAGAGGACCCGCTGGGCCTCTGGCCTGGTACTTCAGCCCCGAGCTGGGCTGCGCTGCCAGTGCGCTCGGCCTGGACAAGCTGCCAGCACAGCAGGCCGCGTGCCCACCTAGGGGCTGCCAGCACACCAGGCCGCGTGCCCGCCTACGGGCTGGATTTGGGCAGAGCAGCAGCCCCAGCAGAAGTGTTTCAGTCCCCGTCTCCCCAATTTTTACAGAATTGGGGGACAAGGAAGGACACTAACATTTATAACTCTTATCCATTCATTTATTCATTCATTCTTTAACTCAAAAACCTGCTCCCGAATGCCAGGCTTCTTGCTGGGCAGGCACTTGCATTGTCATTTAATCCCCCAAATGAACATCCCAGCAAGGCCGGTGCCTGGTGTTGCAGACCTGAGGAAATGGAGGCTCAGAGAGGGGAGGGACTTGCTCAAAGTAACACACCCACCCCCTCTCTGCCCCAGGGCACTTCCCACGGAGTGCAGGCCCGCTGGCTGGTGGCCGGCTGCAGAGAGCAGTGGTTAGAAGCATGGCGTGGAAACCAGGCTTCAGTTCTTGTCTCTCTTTCAGTAGAAGTGTGACCTTGATGGGCACATCCGTGCAATGGGTTAGTAATAGCATCTCTCTGAGAGGCCGTTGCAAGGTTGATGGTGATGAGGCGTATGAATGACTGGGCTGAGCAAGGGCTCAGAGCACTTGAGCATCACCTGATCGCTCTTCCCCAAAACAGTGTCAAGCTCAAGCGCCCGGTGCAGACGCCTCAGCCATGTCTGGGCTCCCTTACTCAGAAAGCAGAAAGTACCGGATCAACTCGGCTTCCCTTCCGGAGACGCTGCTCGGCCCCAGGCCCTGGGTGGGGCACAGGATGGGAGGACAGTCTCTGCCTTTGGGCCGTCGCACCTGGTGGGGAAACAGGTGCAGGCAGGGGACACACATCAGAATGTACCAGGTGCTGTTATAGAAACTGATTGTAACAGTGGTCTCCACCTCACCCTCTTTTGCTGCGTTACTGTGTGTCATTTATTGCTCAGCACTTCTTAGTATTAAAAATTATCTTGTGTGCTCATTGGTTGGCTTGCTTGTCATTTGTCTTCATCACTAAGCACACTTTCCACCACTCCCCCTCACGGGCCAGCACAGTGCCTGGCATTAGTAGGCACTCAGTGAGTACTGGCCGAATGCATGAGTGAGCGGATGGGTGAAATGAAGTTCACGAGTCAGTGCTACGCCTCCTGACACGGAGGAAGGAGGTAGGAGACAGGTGTGGAGGGCCTGGGTGCCTCTGGGAGCCTCCCTGATGCCCAGGGCCTTGCACACAGCCTGCCATCGGGGTGCTGGCAGGGCCTGCAGCCTTGGGCTCCCAACACTTCCCCACCAGCTCCAGCGGCTGTGTGAGCTCAGCCCCTGGAATTGAAGGGAGAATTTCAGGTTTGGGGGTGGGGCGGTAGGGTGTGGCCAGCAGACTGTGGACAAGTGGCCTTGTCTTGAGGACGCCTGTGGAGGCTGGGGTGTTTATCTGCAGGTGGGGACCTCGCAGCACCCGCTTCTTGCAGGATGGCGGGGCCCTAAGCCTGTGAGCTCTGGATGGGCCTTCACGGCTTAAACCCGGCATCGCCTCTCACAGGCTGTGCCCTTAGCTCCCCTGGGCCTCAGTCCCTACCTGCCCGTGGCTGCCTGCGGATCACATGAGCCCGCATTTGAAAAGTGCCCGGCGAAGGAAGCCTCGGCCAGTGCCAGCCGCGCCCTTGCAAGGACCCTTGGACCCTTTCAAAGATCGCGGCAGGCGGCCTGGGTGCGCTACCTCCCAGGGACCCTCTCCAAGCGGCTCTCCGCCGGACTGTCCAAGCTCTAGCAGTGGCCGCTGGGCTGCAGCAAAGAGCTTCCCTCGATGCTTCAAACGAGACTAAAGAAAAAAAAAAAGAAGGGAAACCTTTCCAGGATGGTTGCCCGCGGCAAACACGGTTTAAATTAACTTAAACCATTTCCTGCTCCCTCCCCACCTCGTTATCCTTTTCACGGAGGAGGGAAGAGAAAATCTTTTCAGGAAAAGGCTACGGGAGACGCTTCCCTCTTCCCTGCAGCGGAGGCCAGCCCAGGAGATGCTTGAGTTTGCAGCCGCGCGCGGAGCGGGATTCAGGGCCCGGTGCGGAGGGCCGGTTGCTAGGAAACGCGCGGGGGCGGGGCCCGGGGCGGGGCGGGGCGCGCCTGTCCCCCTGGCCGGCCTGCAGTGCTGCATGCTGCCGCGAGAGGGCAGCAAGGGCCTGCGGATGCGTCCACGTTGGGGCAGAGGCGGGAGCGCTACTGCAGCGGAGCTCCAGGCTGCTGGAGCCCAAGGCGTGGCCCTCTGCCTCCACCGCCTCCCCCGTCCTCCCCGCTACCCTCCCCGCCCTCTGCTCTGGCTGCCCGTGGGCCCTAGGACCAGAGCTGCCCAGGGCAGCAGGCCACCACCTTTCCCTCCCCTTCATCCATTCTTTCTTTCTTCACCCCCTCTATCCCACACACAACTCCACCCGCCACCCCTTTCCTGGAACTGGGAGCTCCATCAGTGATTTCTAGTGTGGGGCGTGCAGGAGACAGCTGATCAATGATTCTCTCTCATCATTGACGTTTCTAGCTCTCTCTCCCTCTCTGAAATCAATAAAAATATACTCATAGCCCTCATTTGACGAGGCAGGAAGGCTCAGAGAGGTTAGCAAACTGCCTGACATCAGTGTGCTCGACTTGACTGTGGGCGCAAACATTCCGGGCTTTCCCATCTCTCAGTGTTCAGAAGGTACATTTCCCAGGCTTTGGGGTGAGGCAGGGCCATAGAACTAGCCCCAGGCCAGGAAGTGGGCGCAAGTGATGGGTGTCCCTTTGAGCCGAAGCAGGGAGCACCCTTCTCTGATGATGGCGTGTCCCCTCCCGGCCATGCACCCATCGGGGTGGAGGGACCACAGTGCTGAGCCGTTAGCACCCAGAGGTCAGGTCTTGCCAGGCCGCCCTGAGGTTGAGTAGATTTGCACAAAGACAAACACTTTGTATTAAGCCACTGAGATCTGGGGGTGTTCTGTTACCACAGCAGTTCCCAGCCCACCTGGATGAATACCCCACAACCAGGAAGAGGGGTGGCGGGGATCCGAACCCACACCTTTCCCACCAAAGACTTACTATGACATTAGAAGCAGAACCTGGGAAGGTGGGTGCTGATAAAACTCATTGAAAGATACTCATTCCCTGCTCCCCGCTCCCCAGGCACATGTCAACATTCCCGGAACCAGGTTTCGGGCCTCTCACAACACGTGACACAGTTGTCATTGCCCGAAACCTTTGGGCAAGATTTTAAAAAAATTGCCAGCATCAAACCCCGGAGAGTGTGTGTCTCCTGGAGAGGAGCCCCGGGCAGCAGTGGGCACTCCAGGGGATGGGCACCACCTCCGCGGTGATGTCCCCACTACCACACTGTGTGAGAGCGCACAGCGGGGACGCTGAGCCGAAAGACACCCACAAAGGTCAAACTCTGAAGGTGAAGATGTTGTAGGACGACTTGACCAAATTGTTGTGCTGATATTTTCCGTTTTATACATGCACAATAGTCATACGTAATAAAACTCTGTTTAAATACGTCTAAGAGAGCCCTTTCAATGCACATAAAATAAAAACTCTCCGTGATAATAAAGCAGCATGCCCTGTTTAATTGGCGGCGTTTTTTCTTTCTTAGTGGCCCATAAAGATGCCCCCTGCAATCAATGGCCTCTCCCATGAGCTGAAATATGGGCCCCGTGGATCTCCGGAGGCAGAATTCGCCAACACGGACAGCTCCCTGTGGGGAGGGGGGACGCCAGGCAGGCCTGCTGGTGAGAGCTGGCCCCACGGGGCTCCCTCCTCAGACGCCCCTCTTGGGCCCGAGGACCCTGGCTCTGACTCTTCTTCTCTGGATTCCCTTTCCGACAGCTCCTGGTTTAAGGCTGCTCAGTGGCGCGGACAGAGTTCAGGCTCCACGCAGGCTCCACAGAGGCTCCACACACGGGCCCGGGAATCCTCAGAAAGCAACAGAGTGAACGCAAGAGCTTCCCAGGCCCCTCCCAGAAATCTGTGAAGTTCCTAGAATGAAGATGGGGACAGAGTGCCTGTCTTCCGTCTCCCTGAGTGCCAGGGGCCTGGGTGTGGCTCTGGCTTAGACAGCGGCTCCTTGGGGCCAGACCTGGGGGGGAAAAGGAGCGGGCGGGCCTGCTGATCCCAGTCCTTCCCCTCCCGCTCCCTGCTCGGACCTAGTCACTAGGGCCCATGCAACCTGCAGGAGCAAACGCCCTGACGGCTCAGCCTCAAAGGCTGTACCCGCAAAGGTTTCACCTTCCTCCTGCTCTGCATCCCTCACAGGTTCCTCCTCACCCAGAGACCTGCCGGACAAGCCTCCCCGTGGGGCAGTCCACGATGCCCACTCAGAGGTGACCCATGGCTGACGCCTGTCTTGCAGGCACAGCTCACGGAAAAGGACAGCATCCTCCACCCGGTGGGGTGTTTCTGTGCAACCCCTGCCCTCTGGAAACACCCTCGTCGCTGGCCACACTCCACCATAGCCCCGACCGTGTCCCCTCCACCAAGGCTGCATTTGCCAGACGGAGTCTACTGAAAGTGTAGACGTGTGTCTGCTCTCCTCCAGCCCCTACCGCTCACTTCCCTGGCCACGGGCCCTGCTGGGCGGTGCGCCTCCTTCCCAGGACCTGGCCATTCGTTCTGTGCCCCCATGACAGCACCACGCCGGCTGTCTGGGGTACGTGCGTGGGTCGACGGCAGTGTTTCTCATTCTGCTGGTGATGGACACAGGGATGGCTCCCAGCGTTGGGAACTGTGGACATTTTTATTTGTGTCACTGGCTCACTGGTTCAGGGTTTATCGAGCTCTGTGCCTGGGAGTCTGGCTGCTCGCTCATGGATTTTCTTATCGAAAACTCGAGAGGCGAATGCAGCCTGTTTGAGCACTTCACTCATACCTTTCTCTCGTGCGAGAATTCCTGCCATTTGCATCCGTGCTATTTGCTCATCTTTTACTTCAAAACGTTTGCCAATCTGTCTGGTGTGAATCGAGACCTCCCATTTGCATCCCTGTTTTCCTAATTACCAATGAGGGTGAGCTTCTTTTCTTTTCTTTTTCTTTTTAAAATATATTTTATTGAGTTTTCACAGAGAGGAAGGGAGAGGGATAGAGAGAAACATCGATGAGAGAGAAACATCGATCAGCTGCCTCCTGCACATCTCCTACTGGGGATGTGCCTGCAACCCAGGTACATGCCCCCGGCCAGAATCGAACCCGGGACCCTTCAGTCCGCAGGCTGACGGTCTATCCACTGAGCCACACCGGTCAGGGCATTCAATGTTCACGGGTTGCTGGAGTTGCCTTTTCTGGTAAATGCCTGTTCATGTTGTTCGCCCATTTCCTTTTCCTGTGGATTTTGTCTTTCCTTATGAATTTGTAATAAAATGTGAATGCTTTTGTCCAGTCCTTTGCTGACTGGTTTTGTGTGCTGTAAATAGCTCCTCTTCCATGGACACATTCTTGAAGAAATTCCAACAATACGGCAACGACTGAAGTTCTATTTGCAGTGCCCTCAATCCGTTCTTTCCCAGGCTCCCCGATGCAACAGACGGGGCAGCACAGACGCAGGACACACGTCTCCCAGGCAGCTCGGCCCCAAACCCTGCAAAGACTCTCAGCTGCGTGCACATCCTGCCCAGGCCTGCGAGCTGACACCAGGGGCTTCCTTCCTCCAGCCCCTGGAGACGGGGTGTCTGGGGTGCCCGTCCTCAGGGGCCAATTCTGTCTCCAGCGGCCGTCCTTCTCGGTTCTGCAGGTGGCCCCAGCGGTACCTGCTGGTGCCCAGGTGACTTTTCCTTGGGCACCTGATGGGTCCACCCCTCTTTTCCGTCACGTCCCCACCCCCTGTTGGTGCTTCCTGAGTCGCCTCCCGGATAAACCACCTGCACCCAAGCCCTCGTCTCACGTTCTGCTTCCGGGGAGCCTGACGGGGACACCTTCGGACTGTAAATTCCCTCGCCTTCCTCTTCTGCGCAGTCAGACCCCAATTCCTTTCCCCGGACGACAGTGACAGGCTCCTCACCAGGCTCCTCACCAGGTCCCCTGCCTCCCCTCTACCTGCTGTCAGTTTCCACACGGAGGCCGGAGGCCAGCCCCACGGCACAAACACGAGCAGCCTCACCGGTGCCACCGGCCGCCCTCTGGCCCAGCGGTTCCCCGCCTCCCTGACGCCCGTCCCTTCATACAGCTCCCATGCTGTGGGGACCCCAACCATGACATGATTCTCGTGGCTACTTCATCGCTGTAATGTTGCTACTGTTATGAATCGTAATGTAAACATCTGATATGCAGGATGTATTTTCATTGTTGCAAATTGAACATAATTAAAGCACAGTGATTAATCACAAACACAACATGTAATTATATATGTGTTTTCCGATGGTCTTAGGCGACCCCTGTGAAAGGATTGTTTAACCCCCAAAGGGGTCGCGACCCACAGGTTGAGAAACACTGCTCTAATAGCTGCACCTGAGGTGCTGAACCGCATCCCCCCAAAGGCACAGGCCGACGTCTGACCCTCCGTCCTTCCAAATGCGCTGCCTTTGGGGACATGGCCTTGAAAGAGGCGGCTGAGCTAAAACGGGATCAGAGAGCTGGGTCCTGGGCCATGTGCCTGGTGTCCCTGTGCGAGGAGACGGGGACACAGACGGGCACAGGGACGGCCACTGAGGACACGGAGAGGATGGCCAGCGACAAGCCCAGGAGCGGCCTCAGAAAGGAGCCCTGCAGACACCATGACCTTGGGCCTCCAGCCTTTGGGGCTGAGCAGTACCGTCCTGCTGGTTAGCCGCCATCTGTGGTGCTCCGGGGGCAGCTCGAGCGAGCTGATGACACCCCCAATTGCCCAAGGCCGTGCCCAGGTCCCTCAGATCGGCTTCTGAAGCCTTCGTCACCCGCCCTGACTGACACCCAGGCCGCGGGCGGGATGTCCTCACCACCATGGGCGGGGGCACCGTGTCTGCTCCAGACAGTGAGAGGCGCCCATGGCTGTCCGATGGAAATCGGGTTCTCCATGTGGGTGCAGGAGCTGTTAGCACCCCGAGGGGATGCAGTTCTAACCTCCCCGGGGGAGGCCAGGCCTCTTCAGCCTGGTGAGCGTGGGGACCAGGCTCCCCCTGGGCCTTGCGGGGAGTGGGGGGAGGGGGGGGCAGAGTCTGCGGAGTCTGCGTGTGGAGGGGCTTGTCCGCACGTTCCCTGCCTCACTAGGCCGCCCTCTGTCCCCTGTCCGGGCTTTGTGTCTGTGCCTGGCGGCTTTTCAGGGCCGCTGGCTTCTTTGGCTCCGAGTCTGGCTCTCTGTCTGAGGCCAGGAGGACACCCGGGAACTCGCGGGGGTGTCGTGCCCTGGGCCCCAGTGTCCTGAGCTGCCCGGTCTCCTTCTGTCCACCGGTCAGAGCCTCAGGACTGTCCGGTATGTGACGGCGGGCTTTCTCGTGGCGCTAAAGGAGGGAGAACGGGAAAGCAGACATCGACAGGTCATACTTCAGTGCAATATTAAAAAGTCAGAGTGACTGCAAAGACTATCCAGGACGAACAGAATCCACAGATCTGAAGTAACGACAGGATCAGTATCAGTGCCCTTTGGTCCAGTAGGACTTGTTACTAGCCCTGCATTAATTTAAAATGCTTTTATTTCGTTCGCCACGGATGTTTGTTAATTTTGAGAAATATCACATTAAAATGTTTATCTTGGTTTTTGCTTTTTGGTGCGGGCCCTAAATATTACCTCTGAGCCAGTGCCTCCCTGGCCTACCCTGTCCTGGCCCTGGTTCCCACAGCCTTTTACACTCGTGGGCGTGGCCTGGCCCCAGCTGCACGCTGCACACTGCACGCTGCACGCAGGGCCGTCCCCTCTCTCTGGCTGCAGTGGGACTTGGGAAGTCCTCAAAGGCTGCCCAAACTACCTTGTGCCAGAAGTTGCTGAAACTGCATAAGCAGAATAGAAACAAGTATTTAGTGAATCAGTGACCCGGTAAATGGGTCCTTTGGCAAACTGGTTTTCTATGCGTTTGTGAGTGTCCCCTGAGAGGACGTTGTTGCCCAGTGTCTGAGGTCATCTCCAGTGACTCCCCGCCGCCGACAATGCCCTCATGAGCCCATCACTCTGCCTGCACCCGGATGGTGGGCAGGAGGCAGTGTCCAAGGTCTAGTGGGTGGTGAAGGGAAGGAGGGGATGGAGTGGCGATAATGGGGAGGCACGGGTGGCTGAGCGTGGGGCGGGTCAGGGAAGGCCCCCTGCGCGCGCAGTGACCAAGCTGCGCCCACCAAGGAGGCGAGGAGCGGAGCCCGGCCCAGCAGGGGCTGTGAGCTGCTTGCAGTCTGCCTGCCCCTCCGGAGCGTGTGTCCTTGGCCGCCTGGGCTTGGGCCTCCTGTTTCATTTGTGGCTGAGGTGACAGTACTGGCTTTGGGGAGGTAATTAAAGTTAAATGAGGTCATAGGGTGAGGCTCTAACCCAGTGGGATTGGTGGCCCTATAAGAAGAGGGAGAGCCCTGGCCAGTTGCTCAGTGGTTAGAGCATCAGCCGAGGACTGAAGGCTCATGGGTCGATTCCGGTCAAGGGCACGTACTTCATTGCAGGCTCCATCCCTGGCCCCGGTGGAGGAACATGCGGGAGGCAACCAATCGATGTTTCTCTCTCTGTCTCTCCCCGTCCCTTCCACTCTCTCTAAAAATCAATGGGGAAAAATATCCTTGTGTGAGGATTAACCAAAAAACAAAACAAAAACAAAACAAAAACCCAACACAAACAATAATTAAAAAAAAAATAAAAAAAGAGGAAGAGTGGTCTCTCCACCTCCCCTTCCTCCCCCACCCCCTCCCGTCCCCACTGAGCCCAGGCCACGTGAGGGCACAGGGCGAAGGTGGCCCTCTGCATGCCAGGCAGAGCTCGCACCAGAACCCGGCCGCGCTGGCCCTGAGCTCGGACTTCCAGCCTCCGCACTGTGAGGGGTGAATCTCCGTGCGGTAGGTCCCCAGGCCACGGTGTTGGCTGTGGCAGCCTGAGCTAGCCCAGGGCCGGCACCACCTGCTATCCATCGCTTAATCCAGGTAATCACCAAACATGGAGCCGTCCTACTAAGCACGAGGTAGCATGCTCGTCGCTGATGAGGAGGCTAGAGATGTCCGATGTCAATGCATGAGGATTGGGGGGAAACGAGTCAGCGTTGGGGGATGGAGTTGGGGAGGAGCTGTGGTTTCGGTGGGGTGGCAGGGGGCTTCTTGTGGTGATGTTTGTGTAATCTGAAGGAGGCTGGACTGCAGCAAGTACTCTAGGATGGGGTGGACAGCATGTGCCAAGGCCCTGGGGCCGGTGAGGCAAATGCGACAACGCAGGGAGTGCGCGGGCGGGAGAGGAATGGGCTCAGAAAGGCCCAGAGAGGTGGGCCCCCAAGTGGAATTTGAGCCGAGGAGGGTCGGGATCCGGGGTGGCTGCTGTGCTAAGAGGACACAGAGGGGCTGGGGTGGCGCGGGAGCAGGAGATGAGAGGCCACTGCAGGGGTCGGGTGAGCGGCTGGCGGCAGGGGGAGTGGTGAGCGGTGGAGACCTGGATATACTTTGACGGTAGATGCAACGGGGTTTGCCGAGGAGTCACATTCGAGGTGTGAGAGACCCTCCCGGAGTGGCTTGTCTCGCCCGTGGAGGCAGCCCCTGACCCGGAGGCCCGGTGGGCCTTTGTGCCCTGCTGCTGACACCTGTCCCAAAGCTCCGCTGAGCAGCACCAAGCAGGCACGGTGGGAACAGGGGCTCCATTCTCCCGTGTTTGCTTCAAAGGAAAACCCGGCTCTTTTATCAAAAATGCATCAGGAGGAGCTGCTCCCTGGGAACAGCAGGGAGACGGGGAAGCAGGGAGCATGTGCAGCCGGTGCCGCTGCCGCAGGAGAGGGATGGAGCTGGGAGCTCAGAGCCGCCCAGGCCGCAGCCTTCCCGGGGCAGAGAGGGACACAGACAGGCTGATTTTGTTGGGGAATTACCTGCAGAGAGTAGAGGGCACAAATCTCCCGTGTTCCAGAACATTCAGGACACCAAGACGTCTCCCTGGCCTCCCTCCCAGTTGAGATCCCCCAGGGACAACCCTCTATGGCAGCGGTTCTCAACCTGTGGGTCGCGACCCCTTTGGCGGTCGAACGACCCTTTCACAGGGGTCGCCTAAATACATTCTGCATATCAGATACTTACATTACGATTCATAACAGTAGCAAAATGACAGTTATGAAGTGGCAACGAAAATAATTTTATGGTTGGGGGTCAGCACAACATGAGGAGCTGTATGAAAGGGTCGCGGCATTAGGGAGGTTGAGAACCACTGCTCTATGGTCTCTGCCACCACGGACTGGTTTTTGGGAAACGGAATCATACACGTCTGCTCCTGTGCACGCTCTTTCCCTCCGTGTGCACCGCGTGACTCACCCGTGCTGTGTGCGCAGCCCACTCTCCTCACCGCGGCGCACCAGCCCATTGGAGGGAAAACCACAGTTAAACAAGAAAGATCCAGAGACATTGAAACATGCAACACGCTGACATATTTCAGAGGGAAAGGGGTGGTGGGGGGTGGGAGCTTGACCAATGAACTTACATGCATATATGCAAGCCCATGAACAGACAACAGTGAGGGAAGGCCCGGGGAGGGGGTGGGAGTAGGGGAGAGGGGGCCAAGGTGGGGAAAGGGGGCATCTGTAATACTTTCAACAATAAAGATAAATAAAAAACACTACAGTTTACTCATTTTACTGTCGATGGATGTTAGGGTTTTTCCAGTGTGGGGTTGCGTGAACACTTCTGTGTGTTCTTCGTTTTTCTTGGGTGTATACCCAGGAGCGGAATTGCCAGGCGCATTGAGCTTTGGCAGATACACTGCTCAACAGTTTCCCAAAGTGGAGGAGCCATTTCACCCCCTCTAGCAGCTGTGAGAGTGCCCATTGCTGCACAGCCTTGCCATTGTGGTGGGGGTGCAGGGTTCTCAGGGGTTCTGATTGGCCAGGATGTATACCTGACAGGAAGCTGGGCCAACCAGAATTTGGAATTGAGACCCAAGATCAGGCTGATCAGGCTGCTGAACACTTGAAAGGACAGAACACCATGGAGCCAGCTGTGTCCCTCTCCCTCTTAGAGAAGCCAGAGAGGGAGTCTGCAGAGAGGGAGGGAGCCTGCAGAGGGGGAGGGAGCCTGCAGAGGGGGAGGGAGTCTGCAGAGGGGGAGGGAGCCTGCAGAGGGGGAGGGAGCCTGCAGAGGGGGAGGGAGTCTGTGGGGGTGTGGGGGAGGGAGTCTGCAGAGGGGGAGGGAGTCTGCAGAGCGGGTCAGGGCAGCAGATACAGGAAGAGACAGGGTAAGAGCCACCGGTGTTCCTGGGGGGAAGGGGCCCTGAGAGAAGCAGTGCTGGCCTTAGGGGGGGTCTGGGGTGCACGAGGCTCCATGGACCCAGCCTCACACCCTGTGTGCTGGAGGGACCCTTTGTCTGAGGTAAGCAGCTCCTTTCCTCATCTGCCCTTCCGCTTCAGCCCTTTAGAGCGGATTGTTCTTCCCTGGCAATGAAAGAACCTTGAGAAGCAGTGCTGTTATCTGGCTACTTCCTGTCCCTCCTCTTCTCTTTCAGAAAGCAGGGCTTTGGGAAATGCCCGTCTCTGGCTCCCCTGAGGGAAGGAAAAGGGAGGCCGGCGTTTCTGGGTCTCGCTGTGTGCAGCCTTGCACAGGGTCACTGGCTCCGACGTGTGGCCCACAGCCCACCTCACAGGTGTGCAAAGCGAAGCACTGAAAGGTACGGGACGGGCTCAGAGGTGGCTCAGTTGGGCAGCTCCCCCCCACCCCCCGGCTGGCCTGGCTTGAACCCTGGGTCCCAGTTCTGCCGGACTCCACCCTGCACCCGGTCTCTGCCGGGCTTGAGTCTGAGAGCGCAAGGTGGCACACGAACACCTTCGTCACTGCTTATGGAGGCTGCGCCCACTGCCATCAAGACGGGGCACAGCCCAGGTGGCATAATGAGAGACTCAGAGTCCCCCAGCTCGGCCACCCCAGCTCCAGAATTCCGTCTCATTTCTGTCTCCTGCCCAGCAATGGCTTGTTCCAAACGGCCTTGGAGAGGAGCCTAATTTGCTTCCAGAAAGTTCCTCCTTGTCTGCACCTAAAATCCCAGGGGCCATTGTTGTGTCCAAGTAGAGAATATACTGGCCACTAAGGCAAAGAGGAAGACCTGAGTCCAAATTCCATTCTCCGCATCAGTGAGCTGTGGAACCACGGGCCTCGGTTTCCTCATCTGTGAGGTGGGCGTGAGAAATCATCCCCCGCGGAGCTTTTGTTGGAATTAAATAAAGTAAAAGGGAAGTGTTTGCCTCACACTTGGCACACGAGACACCAGTGCATGGCAATGGCGTTTCCTTTTATTGTAGTTGCTTTTGTCCTGGGAGCTCCTGGCAACAGGGGACCTTTAAGGGCCCGTCTCCACGTGGGGCTTCCTGTTCTCAGTGGCTGCTGCTGCCCAGCACCCTGTCTCCCTCCCCGCCCCCCAAATGCCTCACCAGCGAGCCAGGCCTCTCGGGACTTTGCTAGCTGATCACCGGCCAGGAGGCGTGGTTTGCTGATAGATGCAGGAAAACAAACTGTTGTTTTAGAAATATGAATAATTGAGAGGGTTTCAGCAGAGACTTGGCCGGTATTAGGGGAATTGAAAACTAAGGCCAAGACACCACCTGAAGCCGATTTCCTGATAAATAATTCACGGCACATGGACCTTCCGTGTCTGTCCTCCCACGCAGCCACCGCCCATTACCTGGGCGCTGTCCTGACCTTGGTGGGGAAAGGCATCTGGGGAGGGAAATAAGAGCCAACAATGCTACGGGTTCCGATTTGAATTTCGTGGCAGCTTTGCCCTGTGGCTGTGATCGCTGATAGACGCTGTCCCTCTCTGAGTGGTTGTCCTGCCATCTGAGTGGATGATGATTCTTTGAGGAGGGACTTTGAGCAACACAGAGGCCTCTGCAGCCCAGAGCATGTGTAGGAGAGTCTATTCTGTTTTCAGCCCCCTACCTCCTCCCTTCAGCTCGCCTTCACAGAGTGCCTGCTCCGTGCCAACCCCGGGGCCATCGTGCCAGCGGAGGAGAAACCTGTAAGGGACAATTGCAATCCAGAGAGACGTGGAGAAGGCTGGAATGGAGCAGAAGGTGTTCGCTGCCCGAGGTGTGATCAGGGAGGGCTTCCTGGTGGAGGGGACACCTGGATTGAGTGCTATGGAGAGTTGGGTAGGAAAAGAAGGAAAGGGGGAGGGTGTTCCAGGAAGAGAAAGAGTTTATGAAAAGCACCGAAGCAAGAGGAGGAAAAGTGCGTTTGTGGGACTGCATGGCGACCTGGGCACATGTGGGTGTGGTGGGTAAATGGCTGGGGCCTGGAGGGCCCTGAGGGTGAAGCATTTGCGTGTGGACTTGAGCCTTAGGGCCATGGGAACCACTGACGGTGGAGCAGGGCCTGTTTTGGAAAGATCCTGGGAGCCCGGTGGGCCGCGGGCTGGCTCTCTGGTGGAAACCTCAGGCCTCAGTGTGAACCCTTCTCAGGACCGCGTCATCCTTTCAGGAACAGCGCCCTTGGGTTCCCACCGGAACCCAGCCTCCCGCTGCTGCTGCCTTTCTGCCCCTCCATCGCATGAGCTCTGAGGGTGGGGGCAGGAAGGAGCTGGTGTGGGGTTCCCCAGGAGGACACCCGCCCACCCCTTTTCCGCGTTGTCAGCTCAGACCTGCCCCTGCCCCTGCCCGCTTCGGGGTAGGAAGGCGGCCAGTGCCCACCGAGACCCACCTTCACCGGCCAGACTTACCGGAGGAGTCTCGCGCTGGGGCTCCCGGGGTGGGTCTGGCCTGCGGGAATGCTTTGTTGGAACAGTGCGTTGTTGGGGGGAAATGGAAAATGCTGTTTAAATACCAGGAGATTTCTCATACAGCGTCGGAGCCAGGCTCAGCTGTGGCCGTGCTGCTCACATGTCTGATGTGGGCTGGTGGGTCACGCGGGGCTGTCTGTGTTTTGACGGCCTTGACTCTGGCTGGGGACCAGGGACCAGGGACTGTCTCACCCAGGACAGGCTGGCAGGGCTTGCTCACGCATTGGCTGTGGAGTGAAGAGGGAGTGGGCAGGAGCTGCAAAGCCCCGAGGGCCCAAACCCTGCAGGGCAGGCCATCGCTGCCCCCACACTGGGGAAAGCACATCACAGACCAGCCCAGACTCAGGCCTCGGAGAGACACACTCCTTGCAATGGGAGGTGCTGCTCAGGGCCGGGCCGTGCGTGCCGGCTACCACATAGGTCTTGATTAAAAGGTGATTTCATTGGGAGGTAACGAGGTCGGTTAGCTTCGGTGGGGAGAATGGATCGGGGCGGTACCTGCCTCAATATCCTCCCTGCCTCTCATCATTCGCCACAGAATGTCCAGTTATGCCTACGCACTGCTTGCTGGAATAGGAACAGATTCCCTCATGTCCCTTACAGCAAGGTGTCGCCATGCTGTGTGGGGCTTTTAGGAAGTCTCCTTAAACAAGAGAGGTCAAACCCTGGCCTGTGTGGCTCAGTTGGTTGGGGCATGGTCCCATAAACCAAAATGCTGAGAGTTTGATTCCCGGTCAGCACAGGCCCAGGTTGTGGGTTTGATCCTGGTCTGGATGCGTACAGGACACTACTGATCTCTCTCTCTCTCTCTCTTCTGCTCTCCCTTCCTCTCTCTAAAATCAATAAAGAAAACAAGATCTTTGAGTGAGGATTAAACAAATCTACAAAAAAGAGGGTCAAGCCTTACTTCTCTCCTTCACCAGACCCCTGTTCTTGCTGCTGGATGGAGATGTACTGGACGGAGGTGTGCTGGACGGAGATGTGCTGGACGGAGGTGTGCTGGACGGAGGTGTGCTGGACGGAGGTGTGCTGGATGGAGGTGTGCTGGACGGAGATGTGCTGGACGGAGGTGTGCTGGACGGAGATGTGCTGGACGGAGGTGTGCTGGATGGAGATGTGCTGGACAGAGATGTGCTGGACAGAGATGTGCTGGACGGAGGTGTGCTGGATGGAGGTGTACTGGATGGAGGTGTGCTGGACGGAGGTGTGCTGGAGGGAGGTGTGCTGGACGGAGGTGTGCTGGACGGAGATGTGCTGGACGGAGATGTGCTGGACGGAGGTGTGCTGGACGGAGGTGTGCTGGACGGAGGTGTGCTGGACGGAGATGTGCTGGACGGAGGTGTGCTGGACAGAGGTGTGCTGGACGGAGATGTGCTGGACGGAGGTGTGCTGGACGGAGGTGTGCTGGACGGAGATGTGCTGGACGGAGGTGTGCTGGACGGAGGTGTGCTGGACGGAGGTGTGCTGGACAGAGGTGTGCTGGACGGAGATGTACTGGACGGAGATGTGCTGGAGGGAGGTGTGCTGGACGGAGATGTACTGGACGGAGATGTGCTGGAGGGAGGTGTGCTGGACAGAGGTGTGCTGGACGGAGGTGTGCTGGACGGAGGTGTGCTGCTGGCGCTTGGGCAGCCATCCTGGGCCATGAGGAGGAGGGCCATGAGGATGGTGGACTGGAGATCTGGAAGGGGCTGGGCTCCTGATCACTGTGGTGCCACCGTGCCAGCCTGGACTACCTGCCCAGTGTTGCCACCGGTGCCGACAGCTGTCCCTGCTCTGCAGAACTGCTCTGGGTTGGAGGGGAGCTATTCCACCAGGACGTTATGTTCCCCACACGTAGGCTGTGCAGGCATGACGGCCACCCTTGACTGAAGGTGGACCCAGCTGCGAGTTACAATTGCTGCTCCCCACAGGGTCAGCCTGAGGCCGGTCCCCAGCCCCATCCCCTCCCATCCTCCTTCCGCACCCCCTTTTTCTTGGAACTCTCACAGGACTCCTGTCTCAGGCTCTGCCTCCAGCGACCCCACCCTGGACCCCACTCGCTGCCCCTGCCTACGATGAGCCTCAGAACCAGAGTCCTGTGCACTCACCAGCTCCTGGCTCAGGAAGAACTACAGTCACCAGATGCAATCCATCCATTCCGTCCCCTGGTCTGGGAATGGGCAGAAGAGGGGTCGGCACTGCTTGTGTGAGAAATGACCTCCTGCCAGGCCAGGGGACCAGGCTGGGCCGGGGCGGCTCAGCAGGAGCGGCCCCAGGTGCCCCAGAGCCGCCAGCCTGTGAGGCCCGCCGCGAACCCTGCCCCCTTCCTGCCTGCACGCTCCAGGCCTGTTTGAAGTCTGCGGCTGGCTGCCGCGGTCTGCTGGACAGACAGCATTTGTAAGCAGCTCTCTCCTCTGCTCAGTTAATAATTTAGGAGCCAGGGCCTGCAGCCAACCCATCATTCCAACCCCACTGCACCCCGATCTCTGAGCTAGTGGACAGGAAAGAAAAAATCACCGTGCCCGTGTGAAAAATGGCCTCACTTCAAGTACTTGCCGTGTCCTGTGCTGGGCGGGAGCTCGTGGAGGTGTCTGGGGCCGACAGGGGTGGGGGGTGGGGGCCCATGGGCTCAGCTTGCACACCTCGCCATGCTTAACGCTGGATCCTGAGCCACACTGGTGTTTGGATGTGGCAGGACCCAGCTGTCTTCCTCCGATTCAGCCTTTCCTTCTCCTCTCACCCGCTTGCTCATTCATTCATTCATTCATTGGGCAGTCACTGATGCCGCTGCCGACGGGGAAGTGGGCAGCGAGGACACACAGTGGGGAGGTCAGGACCTCCCCTTAAGGGAGGCAGACGCACACAGTGGGGGCCCTGCAGATGGCTGCAGCCTGCTGCCTGGGTCTGGAGGGGCCCTGAGTGTGCAATGCCGAGCCGGCGGGGGGTGGGAGGGGGCGCGATGAAAGAGAGCTTAATAGTTAAGACCAGGGAGCCTGGGGTTAGGCTGCCTGGGTTCAAATCCCAGCCCTGCCAACAACTTATGAAGAGTTAGCTGCCCCATGCCTCAGTTTCCCCATTTGTGAAACGGAGTCACTAATGGAGACATGCAAACTACCTTCTGTTAACACAATGAACAGGGGGTTAGTTCAATCAGAGATCCCGAAACCGTGACAAGGCGCTGACCACTGTGGAGCTGCTTCCAGGAGATGACTTGGCCGTTTCTTACGAGGTTAAGCGCGCAGCCCACCGGCATCCCTCTCCTGGGTGCTGACCCAGGCGGCGTCGAACACACGCTCACCAAGTCCTGTGGGCAGTCTTTAGGAGTGGCTTCCCAAGCTCCCAACCTGGGAACCGCCAGGGCAGAGTCAGCGGGGGGCGGGGGGCGGGAGGCGTTCGGGGACAGATGGGACGTGGGGCTCGGGCGGGCCCAGGAGTGGACGGCTGGAGGGGACGATGCTTTCAGCCAGAGAAGCCATGGCCGCGGAGCAGCCGAGAACATGAGCTGCACAGTGGCTCGCAGGGCCTCCAGCCGAGTGAAAGCGGCCGGGCTCAGGGGCTGCGTGCCGTGTGACTCCCCGTATGTAACATTCTAGAAAACGGGGCGGGCAGGAAACTGGCCAGCGATTGCGGAGGGGAGGAGGGCTGACCACGGGCACGAGGGGATTGGGGGCTGATGAAACAATTAGGCTCTGGGTGTGTGTGGTGGTGGACACATGACCGTGTGTTTTGTCAAAGACCATAAAGCTGTACACGCAAAGGGTGCGTCATACTGCATGTACATCATGCTGCACTTAAATCATACTACAGGCACATCATACTGCATGTACATCATGCTGCACTTAAATCATACTACAGGCACATCATACTGCATGTACATCATGCTACAGGTACATCATACTGCAGGTACATCATACTGCATGTACATCATGCTACAGGTACATCATACTCACGTACATCATACTACAGGTTCATCATACTATAGGTACATCATACTGCATGTACATCATGCTACAGGTACATCATACTGCAGGTACATCTTACTGCATGTACATCATACTACAGGTACATCATACTATAGGCACATCATACTGCATGTACATCATGCTGCACTTAAATCATACTATAGGCACATCATACTGCATGTACATCATACTGCATGCATATCATGCTATAGGTACATCATACTACATGTACATCATGCTACAGGTACATCAAACTGCATGTACATCATACTGCATGTACATCATGCTGCACGTAAATCATACTACAGGCACATCATACTGCATGTACATCATGCTACAGGTACATCATACTCATGTACATCATACTACAGGTTCATCATACTATAGGTACATCATACTGCATGTACATCATGCTACAGGTACATCATACTGCAGGTACATCATACTGCATGTACATCATGCTACAGGTACATCATACTCACGTACATCATACTATAGGTTCATCATACTATAGGTACATCATACTGCATGTACATCATGCTACAGGTACATCATACTGCAGGTACATCTTACTGCATGTACATCATACTACAGGTACATCATACTATAGGTACATCATACTGCATGTACATCATGCTGCACTTAAATCATACTATAGGCACATCATACTGCATGTACATCATACTGCATGCATATCATGCTATAGGTACATCATACTACATGTACATCATGCTACAGGTACATCAAACTGCATGTACATCATACTGCATGTACATTATGCTGCACGTAAATCATACTACAGGCACATCATACTGCATGTACATCATGCTACAGGTACATCATACTCATGTACATCATACTACAGGTTCATCATACTATAGGTACATCATACTGCATGTACATCATGCTACAGGTACATCATACTGCAGGTACATCTTACTGCATGTACATCATACTACAGGTACATCATACTATAGGTACATCATACTGCATGTACATCATGCTACAGGTACATCATACTGCATGTACATCATACTGCATGTACATCATGCTACAGGTACATCATGCTACAGGTACATCATACTACAGGTACATCATACTACAGGTACATCATACTGCATGTACATCATACTGCATGTACATCATACTACATGTACATCATTCTGCATGTACATGATACTATAGGTACATCAAACTGCATGTACATCATACTGCATGTACTTCATACTGCATGTACTTAGTACTACATGTACATCATACTACAGGTACATCATACTGCATGCACATCATACTATAGGTACATCATACTACATGTACATTATACCACAGGTACATCAAACTGCATGTACATCATTCTGCATGTACATCATACTATAGGTACATCATACTGCATGTACATCATACTGCATGTACATCATTCTGCATGTACATCATACTGCATGTACATCATACTACATGTACATCATGCTGCGTGTAGATCACACTACAGGTACATCATTCTGCATGCACATCATACTATAGGTACATCATACTGCATGCATATCATACTACATGTACATCATGCTACATGTAGATCACACTACAGGTACATCATACTGCATGTACACCATACTACATGTACATCATACTGCATGTATATCAAACTGCATGTACATCATACTGCATCTACATCATACTATAGGTACATCATACTACAGGCACATCATCCTGCATGTACACTATACTACGTTTACACCATGCTGCGTGTACATCAGTCCAGGCAGAGGAATGCACGTGCCAAGGCCCAGGGGCCTGAACTCGGGTCTGTGATGGTGTGTGGCAGTCAGGAGAAGGAAGCAGCGGGCATCGATCTGGACATGTTTAGGCCAGTTTGTCCGTCTGTCCAAATGCCATGCAAGCCCTCTGGTCTGTGGAGGGTTCAGATGTGTCTAAGCGGCCAACGAATATCAGCAGGGTTTGTTTCAGAGGTTGCGCCGTTGTCCGTGTAGAAGCGGAAGCCGCAAGATGTATGCGCCGGGTGCTTCCCTCAGAAATGGTTTTATGCGCCCGCCCCCACTTTTTAAAGGATTTTGAATTCATGACCAATATTTAAAATCAGAGATTTTTTTCATGGGATTCTGGACTTTGGCTTCTCTTTAGATGGGACACACGCTGTCCAGTCCGCCTAAGCCCACCCCTGCCTGGGCCCTGCGAGTGTCAGGGGTGGAAGTGGGTCCCAGGAGCTCAGGGCCCCACCCATGCCCAGCCTGAGCCATGCGGGCGGCCTGAGCATCTATATGTGTCAATGGCCCAGGTGATCCTCATGTGCAGCCGGCCCAGCAGCCACTGGCCTGGGCAGAGGCGGCCCGGGTGAGGGTCAGCAGTCGAGGTGGAGACCACTGGGATGTGGGCTGAGGCAGGGGCAGGGCAGACCCCCGTGTGACACAGGAACTGGGCTTGGACACCGGGGGCGGATGATGCCACCCGCTGCGAGGGGACGAGGAGGAGGTGGGCAGGGGAAGGCGGCCCCTGGTCCGAGGGCTGTGTGTGCAGCTGTCCAGTGCTGCTGTGACCATGCATTCTCTCAGCCTGGGGAGCAGGGACTGTCCTAAGGGGAGAGCTTCCTCCAGGGCTGTGGGCAGACGGGGCTCACTGAGCGGGGCCTTCTCTCGTCAGCCTGGCTTGTGGGTGCTCGGGACCCCCTGAGCGACTCTGCCCAGAGGAAAGCGGGGAGACCCACTCTCCAGGTCCAGTCACTGTCCCTTCTGTGCTGAGTGGAGCAAGGCCGAGACCACGTGCCCACTTTACGGACGAGCGAGGACAGGGAAGCAGACGCTTAGTGCCCACTGCTTGCCAGGGACTTCCTGTGGGTTTTCATATACATGACTCTCCCATCTATGTATGAAGTGGGTTCTCGTTCCCATTTTCCAGATGAGGAAACCGAGGCTTGGGAAGTTTAAGGGTTTCGCCCAGGTACTCACCAGCTTAGAGCGGCAGAGTTGGCGGCTAAGCCCTGCTGTACCTGTGGGTGTTGGCTTTCTTACCTGCCCCGTCACCGTGACCGCGGCTGGGCGCACGCACAGGCTCACACACTGCCCACCTCTCCTGACACCTTTATTGTGTGCGGTGCCCCCTCAGCTGTCTTCAGGCGCCTGGTGGAGCCTTCAGGACTGTTCTGGCCTCCATTGCTCCACGGACCCCACACTCCCCCAGGGCTGTGTGGTTGTTCTGTGAAGAGACAGGCAGGACCGAGGCCTCCCACCCGAGGGCACGGCCACTACCTGGCCCAGAGCGCTCCCAGGGCAGCGCTCTCACTGGTTGGTCTCTGTCACCTTTCAGCACGTGTCCCGCGTTGTCCCGCCATCGGCAGCACTGCCGGGTCCACCAGAGAACCAAGCGGACACCAGGGAGCATGTCTGGCAGATTCCGGTGGACGCTGCCCGGGAACGGTGCTCACAATGAGTGGGAAGCAGCCTTGGGCGATGCCGGGATGCGGCTCTCTTGGCACGGCTGTCAGGAGCACTTCATTAGATGATGCTGGCTGTGTGGGTGCTGCTGGCGGTGTGGGTGCTGCTGGCAGTGTGGGTGCTGCTGGCTGTGTGACCACGCGGCCGGGACCGAGCCCCGGGACATGCTCCTCGCATCGCATCGAGTGCGCGGTTGGTGTTTGTTCCTTCTGAGCGCTGCGCGGTCGGTGCGGCTGCAGGTGCCATTGCTCAGGGTGGAGTCGCCAGAGCTGCTGGCACTTGACACTGATAATGCCTGTCCCAGGCGACGGCTCTGCCCTTGGTGGGTCCGGTGAGGGACGGCCTGTCACTCACTGGTATTCGAGGGCGGAGGTCATTGCCACGCGGGTCCGGACACAGCGGGGCTCCGGCGGGGCCTCAGGGCGATGCTCGGTGAGGGTGGCGCTCGCCATCACTAGTTCTTGCTGCACACGACCCTCCCGCTGCTCTGCAGATGGCGCTGCTCCTTGCTGGTCCTGGCCCAGCCCGCGTGCCCTTCCTAACGGCCTCCCTCCTTGTTCTGGCAGAGCCCTCACCCGGGTGGCGTCACATCTGCGTTTCCCGAGGGCTTTCGCGTAGAGGCACGGGCGTCTGGGCGGGCTGCTTCTCCTGCTTCTCCTCGGCGACCTGGTCGCTGGCTTTGGCGCTGTCCCCGCCGCTGTCCCCCGCCTTGTCCTCCTGCGGGCCCGCGGTGCTCTGCGGCCCGCTCTGCGCGGGGCTGTCCACTCGGACGCTCTGGCAGCTGCCGGCGTGGCTCGAGGGCAGGCTGCACAGGGAGCCGCCCACGGTGAGCCCGCTCACCTGGTAGGTCAGGAAGCTGCTGCCCGGGCTGATGAAGCTGAGGCTGGTCAGGCTGCTGGCCCTGCTGTCGGGGGTGCTGCCGTGCAGGCTGGGCTCACGTTTCCCCTCCAGGCTGCCGGGCGCTTGGGGCTGGGCTGGCCGCCGGGCTCTTCAGCTGGTCGGGGCGGTAGGCGGCGCACAGCTGGCTGGTCTGGGTGACGATCGCTTGGGTGCCGAGTCTTCTATTCAACTGCACGGTGCGTTTGCCGCCCACTAGGCTGACCTCGCTGTTCTCCTCGTCCCCCGCGTACCCGCTGCTCCGCTGGCTGATGTGGCCACCCTTCTGCAGGCTGCCCTGTCGCACGCTCCGCAAGCTGCTGTCGCTGCTCCTGCTGCTCCAGGCTGGTCCCAGGTTACTGCCGGGGACTTTCAGGGGCTCCGGGGTGGCTCCTGTGTCATGGCATGGCCGCAGGGGTGGCTCGCACTCTAAGTAGGGTGGCTGTAGGCTTACATCTTGGCCCTGGACATTCCAGCCACAAGAGTCCCCTTTCCTGTCCTGGAGGAAAGTGGGGGGCAGCTGAGCTGGCTTATCCAGAGGGAAGGAGCCCAGGGAGGCCTCTGGATGTTGGGTGTGCTTGTCCAGGCAGGGGAGGCTCAATGTCTAAGGTGCCCTTTCAAAACAGAGCGCTCTGATTGGCTGGCCTGGTTGCCATGGTGATGGGGTTTTTGAGGTGCCGGTGTGGGGTGAGGCAACAATGGTCTCCTGGCGCTGGTTACACTGATGGCCGGGCTGGAGTGGGGCAGAGGAGCCCGGGCCAGAAGCAGTGCGGGTCACTTTCTGGGGGGCCACGGCCTCTGTTGGGCCGCGTCGAGGCCTGGGCAGGCATCCCAGCTGAGGACGCGTCTCTTTAGCCTCCTGCTCCTGGCCGAGCGGCTGTAGGAACGGCAGAGAATGCAGATCAGAGCCCGCAGCTCAGCCTGAATCCCTGTCAGAGCTGGCCGGCCTGGTCCCATGTCACACCGCCCTGTCCTCACCGGGGCGCCCAGTCACGCTGGCCGCTTCCTCCTCCTGGGCGCTTCCCTGCGCAGGGCCCTCGCCTGGCTGTTCCACCGCCCGGAATGCCCTTCCCTCAGCCCCTGTCCTTCAGGGTCAGCTCAAGTGTCCCCCAGCCCCTCAAGAAGTCCCTTCGGTTAGTCTTCATGTCACTCCCTTTTCCAGGGGCCTGGTGGCGCTACCGACCATTTGCAGTTACTTTTATGGATTGGTTACTTACTGCCGGTCCCTTCACTAGAATTCAACTCTGTGAGGAGGGGGAGGGGATTCTGATGGCCTGTTCTCTGCTCTGCCCCGGTGCCCAGCCTAGTGCCCAGCGCAGTGCCTGGCACACAGCGGGTGCCTGGAGGGCATTTCGACCACCTCGGGAGCTTTAACACACACATTTGGGTTCCCCCAGTCAGAGGCTCTCTGTGGCTGCCCATCGGAGTCCCCGGGGTGCCTGGGTCCCCCCAGGTGCTGGGGTGAGGCTCTGGCACCAGAATTTTAAGGAGCTCTGCAGGTGGCTGCCCTGTGCCCCTGGCGCCCAGACTGCTGTGCTGCAGGAGAGGCTGGCCGGCCGTGCTTTCTGTAGGCGATTCTCTGTGCAAGCTGATGAGGGGTCGTAGGGAGGACACCTCACCGGGCACCTAGCAGACACTTAGTAGATGTTCATTAAATTGCTGACGGAATGAAGAAGTTCATTGATCCCTAAAGGCTTTTAAGGACTTTGGGGATTAGTTGACATTGTATGCAAAATTTTCAATGAGCGACATGTATGCTCTTTCCTCCCCTAGGGAAGTCATAGCTTTCATCCAGTTCTCAGGGTGTTCATGGTCCTCAAACGATCGATCGAGAAACATAAAGATTCACGGGACTCCTGCCCTAGAGCTGGGAGGTGGGTGGCTCTGGCGCTTGGCTGGACTGGGACCCATTGGAAAGGGGTGCTGGTGTTTATTGGGGTGCGGGGTGGGGGAAGGGGGCGCTCATTGGAGAGCAGGGTGTTGCTCAAGTGTCCCGGACTCTGCAGCCTCAGTTTCCCCATTTGTAAAGGGAGGCAGCTCTGTCAGTCTGCCTCCCTGCCTGGGCTTTGGGGTGCAGATGGGGCACTCCCCAGAATTTTTGGAGGAGAAAACATTGCTGGGGCAGTTAATTGTCCCCCAGGGTGAAGACTGGCCCTGGCCGCCTGCCAGGGGGCTCCCTGGTGCTTTTCAGTTAGCACCCAATTAGCAGGAGCCCCGGGACCCCGAGAAGCTGAAGGGTGAGTGGCCTTTCATCGGGTTATTCCTGCTCGCTCACAGAGAGGAGGAATTATTGGCAGAAAACGAGGATATAAACCCCGAGCACCTTACTGAGGCGCTTGGAAGCTGTCCAGCAGGTCGGCTCATTTTAATGGCCCAGGACTGTAGTTCATCTGTTTAATTCAAACGAGGTGACATAATATCTTTCATTTGGACTTATTACCGGCACCGCGGTGCTTCGGCTCCCAGCATCCTCTGGGCAGGACATTCAGCCATTACTGCCCATTTTCTCTCTCTGGCCAAATTGAAAGTCTGTGGGAAGGGCCGCAGCCTCTGAAAGGAGCGATCAACGGAGAATAGGTCACAGCACCGGGCATTAAGGAATGGAAATGAATTCATTCTTTCCTCTGGAATAAGCAGCTGGACTTGGTCTCTGTGATCCATGAAATAGGCTGTCAGGAAAACGGGGAACGGGTGTCGGAACCTCCCCGTGGCTCCTGCCCTTCGCCGTGGAGACAGGTGCTGCCGCCAGTACAGCTGGGAAAAAGGGGGCCCATATTTGTGGGGCCCAGCGGGTGCCTGGCGCCTGGTTTCATCGGCCCTGGGAGGAGGGAGATGCATGACTGCCCCCATTTTGCAGATGAGGACAACAAGGCTCAGGGAGACCCAGAGACTTGCTCAAGGTCACCAACGTGCAGACCTGCTTCAGCCTGGGGTGCAGACGGAGCCTTGGGGGTGGGAGATTGGGCCCAAGGCCTCCAAGCCTCGTTGTCCTGCAGGCCAGCTGCTCAACATGCAGTGTCAGCTTCCCATGCGATTGGAACACCCTGGCCCCTGGCGTGCGTGCGGGCTAAACAGGGAGGACTCGGCACAGGGCTCACGCATAGGGTTTGCTCCCAATGTTGTCTTCATTATTGTGAACTCCCACCTTTTCATTCCTGGGTGAGAGAGAGTGAGCCCGAAGCCTGGGAAACAAGGGACTGGCCTCAGGGCCCGTGCAGGTGGGGGTGGGGCTGGGGTCATCCCTTGGACTGAGCTGGGAGTCCCTGTTATTTCTGCTACACCAGGGCGTGGGAAGTCTGTGCTGGCGACAGGTTTGAGATGATTCTTATGGAGTCGCCCCCTTCTCTGCTGTATTTCTCTCCATCACAGCCATTGCCAGCTCTATGCCCTAGCCTCGGCTCTTACGTTCACTGTTGATCTCCCATCAGCCCGAGCATCTCCCTGAGGGAGGGGTTTAGACTAGTTCACTCTGCATCCCGGGCCTAGAACTAGGGCTGGGGCAGAGGTCAGGCAGGTGAGCAGGTCCTGGAAGGGCAGGCTTAGATCCTGTCTTTAGGTAAAATGTTGACATTTTGTTCATCAATTTTTGCATTAATATCTATGTTTAATAATTGCATTAAAATATCAATGATCTTGATTCTGAGTCTTTTGCTGTCTCTGTAAATTTGCCTCCCAGGTGAGTGCCTCCCCTGTCTCCCTTGCCTCCCCCTGGTCCTTGCTCTGCCCAGAGCGGTGCTGTCACCGACTATTGCATGGTGCCCTGTCAAGTACTGGGACTCATTTCCGGAGCCCGCGGAGGAGGGAGCATCTTCCAGTGGGTATCCCAGGCTCCTGCTATCCGAGGGACACTAGGCCCCCAACTGAGTTTCTTTCACTTGGCTCCGTAACTGGGGGACAGCTGAAAATCTCTGATAACCAGGAGCTGAGGACCAAGGGCGTGTCCCTTCCAGGATCTGACTGTGGAACCAATTAGAACTCAGATCTCTCAGAGTGCATCCTGGGAAGAGGGAATGGGAGAAATCCACGGCCCCGGGAGCCTGTGCGGAATCCCATGTGGTCATTAGCGACCTCCGCACCCTCCTCTCCTGGATGTTGCTTGCAGTTGAGAGCCACATCAGGTTGTCCTGAGGTCGTTAGTGTAATGAGGTCTGGCTGTGCAGGGACACTGTCCCTTCTCCCACGCCCAGCCCCGGGCCGAGCCAGTGCGACACGCTGCTACCCTGTTTCAGTGGAATTTCAGACCTTGCCTCTACCTCTGTCTGTATTTCCCTTCAAGGCTGAGGTTTCATCGAGATGCATTCTTATAATTAAGGTGGGAGTGAGGAATAACCTCCTATATAATTTGAAATGGTAAAATTATTGATACCACTTTCAGTCTTAGCTTTAAATCTTCGCCACCAACGACTCCCCTATTAACGGGCCTAATTAAATCCATTTTTCAGGACGTCTTTGGCAAATTCCATTTTAGCAAAACTGTAGGAAGTGCAATTTGATTTGTCTCTGCTCCCCAGGGCTCTCCTCTAAAAGAGAAGAGGGGGTGGGTGCTTGCATCTCCTGTCTTATGTTAATTCACTCAACAATTTCTCATTGAGAACCTGCTTTGTGCATTGGCCATGAATTAGGGGAGGAGAAGGGAGCAGCGAAAGGACAATAAAGTTCCTATCCTTATTGCCAGAAGGGAATGGGAATGGGGATCATTCACTCATTCATTCATTCACTTGTTCATTCGTTTATTCAACAAACTCATTGCATCATCAAGGAGGGGCCACTGTGCTCAGCCGGGTGCCTGCAGGTGACAACCCCCCATGGCAGTCACCGCCTACCTGAGGTGGTGCAGACAGTTAACATTTGCTGTGTAAATGCCCTTTAGGCTTGAGCAGAGGGGACTCAGAGGGAAGCTCTGGGTTCAGACTGGAAAGTTGGGTCAGGAAGGTTCCCCGGAGCTGAATATCTTTTTAAAAAAATATATTTTATTGATTTTTTACAGAGAGGAAGGGAGAGAGATAGTCAGAAACATCAATGAGAGAGAAACATCGACCAGCTGCCTCCTGCACATCTCCCACTGGGGATGTGCCCGCAACCCAGGTACATGCCCTTGACTGGAATCGAACCTGGGACCTTTCAGTCCGCAGGCCAACGCTCTATCCACTGAGCCAAACCGGTTTCGGCAGGAGCTGAATATTAAGGGGGAAGTGGTCTCACCCACAAAGCAAGGTGCTCCAGGAGTGGGGCCAGGTGGGCGCCGGCCTGGGCGAACACCGGAGGGCTGGGCGGGACTCTAAGCCACTGTTTGGTTCTGGCAGTGCCTCTCGGCTCTGGCTGCACTTTAGAACTATCCCAATGCTTGCTCCTCCCCCTGACCACATGAAGCATACTCTCTGTGGTGGTATCAAGGCACTGGCATTCCCTCAGAACTCTCAGGTGATGCCTGTGTTCAGCCGGGGTGGAGAGCCACGAGGCTAAAGCATGCACAGTGGTGAGCGATGAGGCTGGAAGGAGAGGCAGGGACCTGATTGTGAAGGGGTCTAGAAACCTCCCCTGAGGGTGGTGAGATCACTGAGGGTTTACGCAGGGGGAGTAGGAGCTCATATTTCTGCATCTGAAGGAATTACTCTGCTAGCATGCGGAGGATGGGCTGGATTGGGGTCTCTGGTAAAGACGCTATTGCAGCAATCTGGTCTAGGACATGGCCATGAGATGGAGAGGAGAAATATTCAACAGGCTGGACTGACAAGACTGGGTGGAGAATTGTGCGTCTCAGGCAAAGTAGAGGAAGCAGTTAAAGATAACTCCAGATGGCTTGGTGACTGGGTGGGTGATTGTGACATTAATCAGAATGGGCAGGGAAGAAACAATTTGGGTTTAGGATATGTTGGAGGGATTTGATTGGCAGCTGGAGTTGAGATCTGACACTGGGGATGGTGCTCTGTGCAGGCAGAGCCACTGAGAAGTCAACTGTGCCTCCTAACCGGAAGGTGTATCACCCATGGAGAGCATGCAACCTCTGAGTGACAGGAGAAGACCAAGGGTGGTGGAGCCTGTAGGAATCTCAGCATTGCAAGGGCAGCTGGGGTGTCGAGGAACCAAGGAAGACCTTGACGCTGAATGCAGACATGGGAGGAAAGTGACGTCATGAAGCCACGGAAGGAAAGAGTTCCGAGAAGAGAGTGGCAACATGTTGAAAGCTGTGCAGAGGCCAAATAAGATGGAAGGCCCTTCTACACATTTGGGAGAAACAGTTTTGATGAGGCACTGGGGTAGATGCCAGACGGCAGAGCGCATGGAAGAGAGATGGGTATAGCTAACATGCTGGTCCAAGACAGGGAAGCAAGAGATTGGCCATGCCCAGAGGAGATGTTGGATTGAGCAGACGACACAGGACTGAGAGCAAGTAGTTTATTTGGGGGGTGATCCCAGAAAACACCAGTGGGGGAGTGTAGAAGGGAGACATAAAAGATAAGGGAATCAATAAAGGGTGCACCAGCAAGCAAGCAGCCACTATGGGAAATGGGGCCTAACCTCGCTGGGTAGCTCTGGGAAACACCACCGAGCCTGCAACTCAGATTCTCCCCGGGGGCAAGGGAGCTGGGGTACTTACTCACCGACTCCCACCAGTCATTGGTTGAGGGCTATTCCTGGGGATTGGGGAAACATGAATTCCCAGGCACGTTTGGCCTGCCACATGCATGGGGGGAGGGGGCTTTTGCAGCCAGATAAAGTCCTCAGGCAAAGAGACAAAGGTGGCAGTAGTTGGCAGTTGGATTGAGGTGATGCCCATGGTAAAAGCTGAGGGGATATGAGGGCACTGAGAGCATCTGCTACAGGAGGGATTTAGTTCTTTCCAGATGGAAAAGAATGTGTTGTGATTGAAAGTTGAGGATGAAAGACAGAGGTTGAAGTTACAAGTAAGTGTGAGTGAGTGATGGAGAGTGGTTCCGTAAGAATGGAAGGGGTTGTGAGTAAGAACGTAAGTGAAGGGTGTGGTTGACATGATAGAGCATTGTGGTTGGTAAGAGGCTGGGATTGAAGTTCAAGCAGAGGCTGAACATGTCATGGTCTCAGGTGTGGTGGCTGAAGTGGATAGAAAGCGAAGTCCCTTGGATATGGGAAGTTAAGGTCGAGGAAGGCAAAGACGTGGACTTGTTCATTCACTTGGATGTCCCCAAGGACTTCAGGAGAAGAGGAAGACCAAGTCACCTGCCAGGAAGGAGCCATGTTGGTCAGAAGGCCAGATCATCTGAAGAGGCATTATCTAACCGGCGAGTCTGGCTGGAAGTTAGAGGACAGAGCTGAAATGTGGTGCCAAGGGTCTCAAATCCAACAGGTGAACAGGAGGCCATTGGATGGAAAGCAGGAAGTCAGGAACCAGGGAAGTCAAGAACAGGTTGGAAAGTCAAGATTTCTTGAGATGCATGGTTCAGGATGAAGGCTGTGGATAGGAGGGGAAATAAGACCCATGCTTTTTTGGAGGGTTGGGCGGAGGCAGGGCACACATAGTCAAAGAGATGGATAAATCTCTGCTTAGCTTTCCCTTATTCCCTGAGGCTTCACACCTGCTGAACCGCAGGGCTGCATGGAACCCAGTTAGACAACCTCAGATGAAAGTGAGTGAGTTCGAACTCTGGAGTCAGGTTGACCTGGGTTCAGGTCTCTGCTCAGTGTTTCCTAGTTGTGAGTCTGAAGCAAGCTTATTAATTTGTTTATTTATTTATTTTTACCTCTGAGGATAATGGAATCGATATTCAGGATTGTTTTGAGAGAGAAGTTTGACAGAGTGTCATATGGCTGATCTTTGTTCTTTTTGCTCAAAAAGTCACACTCGCCACTTTAAGATGACAGTATGGTATGTGCTCATGAAGCAATGTTACCTAGGGCTATGAGTGTCATGGGACACTTGACCTAGTGACTAGGCCAGTGATGGCGAACCTTTTGAGCTCGGCGTGTCGGCATTTTGAAAAACCCTAACTTAACTCTGGTGCCGTGTCACATATAGAAATTTTTTGATATTTGCAACCATAGTAAAACAAAGACTTATATTTTTGATATTTATTTTATATATTTAAATGCCATTTAACAAAGAAAAATCAACCAAAAAAATGAGTTCGTGTGTCAGAGGTGACATAGGTTCGCCATCACTGGACTAGGTCCTAGTCAGGAGGCGAAGGACGGCTTACCTGAGGAAGGGCTGTTTGAGCTAACACCTGCAGAATGCAGAGTGAAGGTGGAAACACAGTAGCCTAGGAAGAAAGGGGAGGCATGTGCCAAGACCCTGGGAGGGGCCCTGGCCCCTTTTAGTAGCTGACGGGCAGTGTGGTTGCAGAGAGACCAGAGAGGAGGAGCCTGGAGGAACCCTCAGTAGGAGGCTGTCCACTCAGGGCCTCATCTTTATCAAGAGAAATGGGAAGTCAGGGCTTTACCAGGAGGATGACTTGGTCAGTTTGTGTTTGCTGGATAAAGGAGGGACCATGGAGCCAGAACAAGTTAAGGGGGGGCAGTTGGGAATTTGCTGCCTTCATCCAGAGAAGGGATAAAATTGGCTTGGAATAGGGTGCTGGACATGGAGCAAAAGGTAAGAGAATAGATTTGAGGAATGTTAAGAAAGTAAAATACACAAGACCCCGTAATGAAATAGATGTGGGGTAAGGTTTGGTTAGAGCAGGGGTGGGCAAACTTTTTGACTCGAGGGCCACAATGGGTTCTTAAACTGGAACGGAGGGCCGGAACAAAAGCATGGATGGAGTGTTTGTGTGAACTAATATAAATTCAAAGTAAACATCATTACATAAAAGGGTATGGTCTTTTTTTTTTTTTAGTTTTATTCATTTCAAATGGGCCGGATCTGGTCCGCGGGCCATAGTTTGCCCACGGCTGGGTTAGTGCAAGCATGTCAAATTCGCAGCATGCAGCCCGCCGGCCACAAGTTTGTCATTCGTGTGTTAGAGGGAGAGGGCGAGGTTAAGGGTGATAACCTCATTTCTGGTGTGGGGTTACACTTAGCGGCCCACCTGAGTCATTCCTCCCTTTTTCTTAGTGTCACAACCCCAGTTTCAGAGGATCTGTGTGCTCAGCCTGGCTGTCTTTTCCACGAGTAATAAGCCAAACATGACCACACCTTCCCGCCTAATGGCTGAGAGAGGAAAGGTGGGGCCCAGAAGTGGCCGGTGTGGCACAGAGATGGCCGGTGAAGCTGCGAGGTTGCTCTGGGAGCTGAGAGCTGGCTCTGAGTCTTTGGTAGCCTCAATATATCAGAGCAGGCACCGGGTGACCTGCAGAAGGAGCAGAGGAGTAGCTGGGGGCCCTGTGACTGCGGCCACAGAAGCCACGGGCAGACGTTTTAGGAAGGAAAGAGCAATGGTGCTGGATACGCTCTAACATCAGGCAAGGGAAGGCGCCAGCCAGCTCTTCAGAATTCTCTCATTTTTCTGATGAGGAATTTGGAGACCAGACAGAGTACATGTGTTTGTTAGAGTCACACAGGAAGGTGGGGCACAGCCTCCTGTATCAGTCATCTATGGCCATGTAAGAGAGAGCTCCAAAATGGAGAGACTCAAAACCACAAAGATTTATTATTTCTCATGAGTCTATAGTTTGGTTGGATTGTTCTGCTGATCTGGGCCAGGCCTGGCTGATCTTGACTGGACTCCTTCCTGGTTGGCTGGAGGACTGGTCTAGGATGCCTCAGTGGGACAGTCTGTGTTCCATGTGGTCTCATCTGTCCAGCCCAGCGGTATGTATGGTGCAGGCAGAGGGAACAGGAGGTGCAAAGACCCTGAGGATGCTTGAGGAAGGGCAGGAAGACTAGTGTGGCTGAGCAGTGTGCATGGGGAGACGCAGCAAGAGACGAGTTCACAGAGGGGATGTGGGGTGGGGAAAATATCATGGTTGTGTCTTGTAGACAACTGTAGGGATTTTCGCTTCTGCTTTCACTGTGTTACCCAGCTGACTCCAGCTTGGCTTCCCCTGCAGGGAGAGTTTTGCATTCCATGGCCGTGCTGATGAAGACTCTGCTTCTCTCCTCCTTATGCTGACATTCCTGCATCTACACCCCTTGGTGGTGCAGGCCAGGCCAGAACTTGCCCCGAAAGCCCCATCCCTCACTGCCCACACCCTGCGCTGGACTGAGCAATGCCACTGGACGAAATGCCACTGGACTGAGCAATGCCCATTCACAGGCCTATGGTCTGAGTCCACTTCTGTGCTTGGTGGCAGAGCTGAGGACTGAGACCGGCTGTATGGCTGTTAACAGTAAGTATTTATTATCTGCTCCTTTAGAGATAGAGGTAAGCTTCCTGAAACTTCCATCCATTCTCTCCTGCTTTGAGGTGGGGAAGGTCAGGCCCTGGAGTTGCCGGCGGGCAGAGGAGGTGTGTGTGCCTGTAAGTCCCACTGCGCTCTGGTCCTCAGTGTCTGTCCCCACTCCTCCTGGCCTCCCGGGCCAACATGCAGTTCTGCCCTCCATCCAGCCCCTCCATCCAGCGACACTTCTGATGTCTTAGCTGCTTGGCCACTGAAGCAAGATGCCACCGACCGGGGCTTAAACAGCCAACGTTTGTTTCTCGCTGCCGCAATGGAAGCTGGGATGCCCACGCCAGGTGCCAGAGCCAGCGAGCCCCCTGGTCTCTTCCTCTTCTTATGAGGCCCTGGTCCCACCTGGGGCAGCTTTCCTGGCCGCATGCAACCAAATGCCCACGAAGGCCCCTTCCCAACACCAGCACTGGGGAGGGCTTCGGCCTATGCATCTGGGGGACCACACTCCGCCCCTAGCAGCTCATGTCTGCTACCCGTCTACCTGTGCCGGCCCTTGGAGCTGACGGTGACAGAGCAGGGCAGGTGGTGGTCAGGAGCTCGGTCTCTGGAGTCAGTCACACCTGAGCACAAGTCCCCATAACCTGGGGAGATCCCAGAACACCAGTTTCCTCAGCAAAAGAGCTAACGGCAATTCCCTTTGCAGGGGGCAGGGGAGGGGGGAGGACTCTGTGAGTGCTGCTGTGCAGGCTTAGTGGTTGGCAAATAGAAAGGCTCCATTTACAAGGAGCTACAAAAGAAATGTCAAGAAACTGCCTTTCTTCTCTTTCTAGGAAAACAAGAAGACCCTCTGGAAACGGAGGTGGTGGAATCAGCAAGTCCATATTCAGCCCCATCTCAATAATTTCTGCAGCTCCGGGCAGGACACATGATTATAGAAAAGCAGGAAAACAATCAATATTTCCAAGCTTGCAGCCAATGAGATCTCAGAAGCGGCCATTCTATTTTTACCGTGTTCCCCCCCACCCCCCACCCCCCGCATCGCAGAGTGTCCTCAACACAGGGGTCAGGTGAGGAGTTTGGGGAGAGGAAGGCTGGGAAAGATGACCGATGCAGATATTAATGGTTTAATCCGCGGACACGGCATGGCTGCCGGAGACGCCTATCCGTCAGCGTCTAGGAGCCCATTAGGAGGAGGCCCCACGCGAAGCACCGGGGACAGGCAGGGTGTGGAGTGAATGAAGATGGATCGCGGGGCCTTTGATTGATTTGCCTTGCCCGCAACGGCCTTTCTGCTTGGAAATGTGGAAGCAAATTAACGCGCGAATGAGCTGGTCTGGTGAACCGCCCGCCGGGGCCCTGGTGTTTAACCACATATGCCAACAGGCCCCCAACACACGTGGGGAAGGCGAGGGTGGTGCAGAGGGGCAGATGGCTCCCTGTCCCCTGAGAGCCACACCCGAGGGCTTTGGAAAGCAGTGGCAGGTGTCCCGGGGTGACACGGATCCTGTGGCCTCTGCCTCCTGTGAGCAGTGGGGCCTCCAAAATGCACAAAATCTCTCGGAACCCGAGTTTCTTCATGGGCAGAAGGGGCGGGAGGGGTCGGTGAGCGGCTCAGTGCATCATCATGTCCTGTGTTGGCTCGGCCTGGTAGATGCTGGGGGAATTGGGTAACTCACAGTCTCACTGGCTTTAAATTTCTCTTCTGCCCGGGGGAAACCTACGCCTACCTCTGGGCACAGGGCTAAAATGGCGGCTTTTATAGCTACTCAGTAATCGACAAATGTTAAGTGCTCCGTGCCGATTTCCCTAACAGGAGCCTGGGGAGGAGCTGTGAGCAGGCGGATTTGTTTTTCTCTCTCCGCAATGCCCACCCGCTCCAGCGCCGGTGGTGGGAGCTGTCTTTCCTCCATGAACTTCAGCCCGCACCTTTGTCGACAATCAGGTGGTACGATGTGTGGAGGAGTGTCAGGGTCTCTGTTCTGCTCCATGGATTGTGTGACTGTCCCTCTGCTGTCACTGCCGTGATGGCTGTGGCTCTCCAGTAAGTCTTAACGGTCAGTGGTCACTTTATGCTTCTTTTACAAAATTTTTCAAATTCTACTTCCTTCGCCTTTCCATATACATGTTAGAACAAGCTTGCCCATCTGTATAAAAAAAGCTTGCTGGGATTTTGATAGGAATTGCACTAAACTTGGATATCAGTTGGGGGAGGGGGACTGACCACTTTCCTAGGTTGTGTCTCCCAGTCCTTGAGCTCATTTACTTAGACCTGTGCCTCCTTCCATCCACGTTCTGCAGTCCTTAGCGTGCGATCCCTGTAATATTTTCCTGGGCATTTCCTTCTTTTGAATGAGTGTACATGGTATTTAATTTCAGTTTGTACATGTTCATTGCTAGTGATCTTCGTGTTGACCCTGTCTCCCAGATCCTGGACTGCTATCTCGTGTGTGTGTGTGTGTGTGTGTGTGTGTGCAAGCGCGCACGTGTATGGTTCCTTGGAATTTTTTACATGGATAATCATGTCACCTGCAAGGAGGGACAGTTGCATTTCTTCCTTTCGAACCCAAACACTGGGATCTGTTATAACCACAGCAGAAGTCCCACAGCCAGGTGCCGCAGGGGACCGTCTGTGGAGCCTGTGGCAAGTGGGAACCCAGTGCCGGTCACAAGGGCCCCTGCCGCCTGGCTACGGTATCTACACGTTTAGATGTTAAGAGATTTTGATGTGAGATTTTCTGCCATTAAATGTGGTGAGTTATTCAAATATTGAAACACCTTTCAAGCCAAACAAAACACACTGTGGGCTGGCTGAGTTTTCGCTCCTCTGCCACCTGGCATAGGGTAGGTGCTCTGTGAGCAGAGCGTCTGCTGCCACCGCCTGGTGCTCGGTGGGCAGAGCTGCCAGAGGCCTGGTGCCCGGTGGGCAGGGCTGCTGGATGTGCTGGGAAGTGTGTGCTGCCGGAGGCTGGATTTCCAGGATGGACCAGAAGGCCCAGGGGACAAGGCTGCACAGCAGCTAGAGGGCTGCCTCTGGGCCCTGCTTGTGGTGTCACCAGCTCACCGTGCCCAGGCAGGAGGGCTGCGGTTGGTGGTGGAGTAGTCGCAGACAAGGCTGGATGATGACGGATGGAGTCTGGACTGGACAGGACAAAACCTGGGGAAAAAGCAGAAAGGGCCGGATCGTCCGGGCGCAAACTGGGACATACAGTAGGAGAGAGCGGCCTGGGTGTTCTTAGTCAGCAGGCTATGCTGGGTGCTTCTCTCCTTCCCCGTCGCCCTCTCCCCTCCCCTTCCCTCCCTCTCCCTTCCTCCTCTCTCCCCCTCTTGTTCCTCTCCCTTCCCCATCTTCTTCTTCCTCCCCCTCCCTCCTCCTCCCCCCTCTCCCTCTCACCCCTCCTTCCCTCTCTCTCCCCCTCCCTCCCCCTCCCTTCTTCCTCCTCCCCCTCCCCTCCTTCCCTCCCCCTTTCCCCTTCTCCCTTTTCCCCTCTCCCCCCTCTCCCCCTTCTCCTCCCCTCTTCCCCCTCTCCCTTCCTCTCCCCTTATTTTCCTCCCTCTCCCCCTCCCGTCCCCCTCTCTTCCTTCCATGCAGCAGGTATTTACTCAGGGCCTCCTCTGTGCCAGGCCCTGTGCTAGGCATCTGCCTCTCACTGTTCCTTTCAGGAGGTTGAGGGACTTGCTTGTGGCCCCAGATCTGATTTTTTTTTTTTAAATCTTCACCTGAGGATATGTTTCCATTGGTTTGAGAGAGAGAGAAAGAGAGAGAGAGCTAGAGAGAGAGAGAGAGAGAGAGAGAGAGAAACCTTGACTGATTGCCTCCTCCTGTATGTGCCCTGACTGGGGATGGGACTGGCAACCTGGGGATGGGCCTTGACTGGGAATTGAACCCGCAACCCTTTGGTGTATGGGATGACGCTGCAACCAACTGAGCCACCGCCCAGGGCCCAGATCAACTGTGAAGACTGAGCTCCTCACATCGCACACGCCCTCCTCCCGAGGGCACAGCAAGCGCTTGGGTGCGGTGCGCCCTGACAAGCTTTGGTCCCGAGAGTTCCAGTCCGAGGGGAGGGGGACTGTGGAGCCATGAGCGGGCAGACTGTGGCCCGAGGTGTCTGCACAGTGGCCAAGGCATCAGCAGGAGGTGACGGGGCCCACGTCCTTGCGAGCCCGTCTGGAAGAGATGAGGAGGAATTGGGGCCCCAGGTTCTCCCTGCTTTCTGATTTTTTGGGGGGTTGGGGGTAAAGGAGGCCTGGGGGTAGGGCCTGGGGGCTGGTCCGGGGACCTAGATGGGCTGGGCCGAGTTGCAGGTTGCATCTGCGCAGTCAGACCAGACTCAGCACGGGGTCGGGGGGTTGGTGGGGTGGGGAGGTGAATTGCCGATAGCTGGTGGCATCTGGACGCACTGCGACTCTCTGGGGCTCCTACGGCTCTTTCTTCTGGTTTCAGCCTGCGTCCTCCCGGGTGACTAAGCAAACAGTAGGAGGAACTGGAGGGAGGAAAGTGGCTTGAGGGAGACTATTAATCAGGACCCCGTGGATTCCAAGTCACAGACACTCCGACTTTAACTTACTTCAGCAAAAGAAGGCTGTTTACTGCTTTGCACAGCTAGAAGCTCCCGGGGATGGGCTCCCTTCAGGCATAGCTGCATCTAGAAGCTTCTACAGTCTTCAGAACACATCTCCACCGGCCAGGGCCGCTTCCCGTGGCGGCGGCTCCTCAGGCTCCACAATGGGCCCCGCAGCTCCGGGGTCACACGGTTTTCACGCCACCCGTCTGTGGAAGGTGGCCTTTATCTCGGGCTCCAGAGGTCCCGGCTTTGCTCACACGCCTGTCCCTGAACCAGCCACTGGCCAGGAGGGCCCTTTAATGAGCTGGCCGCCACGCCCAGGTGACATGCCCTCCACTGGATTCTGTGGGAAGGAGGGGGGGCAGCTTCCATGAACCCCATACAGTGGGAGAGGAGGAGGTGGTCCCCGGGGAAGTGAGAATGCTGCTCCCTGGAGAGAATGCATGCTGGCGCCGTCTCCTTCCTCCTGGGGTTCAGGAGGTGCCCGGAGGTGGGCTCGGGTGGGGGGGGGGTCGGGGAAGTGACCAGCCTGCTCAGGATCTGGGCAGCCCTGCCGCCCCTCCTCTGAGCACACTAGTGGCTGGTTTCCTTTCCCGTTCTCCACGGGCAGGCCTCTGCCTCTCCGCACACGTCACTGGTCACTGTCGTGCAGATTCCTGCCCCACGGCCATCCACGGGCGAGCCCAGGGGGCGAGTGTTGAGCTCTGCTTCCTGAGAGGTTTGCAGAGTCCCGCCGACCTCTCTGGTAGCAGCCCCTTGATGCTCCCATGGGGAACGCCTGCCCCACCCTCCACAGTCCACGCAGGCGAGGCAGCTCGCCCCCTCCCCCCTCCGTCTGTACCCCACATCCAGGAATGAACCTGCGATCCAGGCAGGTCAGCGGCATATTCTAGCTCCTGAGCTTGTTTCACGGATGCTCACAGGAACCAGCGAAGGCCTCTCCTGGGGGCTTTGGGTGGGGCTTCTGCGGGAGACACAGTCTCTTTGTGTTGATTTGTGGTGGGGGTTAGCCTAGACCTGCTGGAGGTCACTCTGGAGGCCACGGAAGAGCACAGCCAACGTGGGTGGAAGCAGAGGGAGGACGGAGCCTCAGGAACATTTTTTGAGCTTCTAGAGGCAGCTTATCCCGAAGCTCTGCCCTCCTGGAGTTTTCTTTCACTCGAGCTCACCCGTCACTATCTGGTTTGAGCTGGAGGCCTGTGCTTTGCAAGCACGAGCCCAGATGAATGGCCACAAAGTCTGAGTGGGTGATGCCACACGGCGGGCAATGACGGGGGCCTGCTTCAGGGAGAAGGTCTTGCTAGTTTTGGGGACCTGAGTGTCTCAGGGCGTCACTATGGTGAGCAGGTCAGGGGAGGCGGAAGGAAGCCCATGCAGAGACTCAGGAAGATGCGTTGGGGGGACCAGGCCAGGACTGGAGGGGGGTTCTTGTGCTGTGAGCTGTCAAGGCCTCCTCCAGGCACATTGGAGACTCAGGTGCGTCAGCAAGATTCCCTGTAGTTCTGCCTACTGGTCAAACTAGCCGGCCAGCATGGGGGGGCATGGAAGGGTGTGCCACCTCTTAGAACACCACACCCCCTCTGGGATGCAGCGCGAGAGCCAGAGAACCGGGCAGGTGTGCTGCCGTATCCCCACGCCGCGGTGGGCACCTCGTGGTGAGAGGCGTGGGGGAGGACCCCAGTCCAGTTTCCTGTGCAGTGCCTGCCCGTCACTGGCACAGAGTGACACTAATAGCTTTTTGATTCTGTCTCTCTCTCCTTCTGCCCAGGTGTCCATATGGACAATTAAGAAAAGATAATTTAATGCCGGAGAAATTAATTGCATTTGCCAAATGGCGTGAAACACTCTACAGGCTATTTCTCTGTCAACGTAACAGATGAGGGTGCTCAGAAATGAGCACTGTTGACTGTTGACACAGGTGTCCCCGGCTGTGGCTCAGCTGTGGTTGTTTTGGAGGTGGGGGTGGAGTGCAGGGAGCGGGTGACAGCACGGCTGTCCCGAGGAGGGACCTCTCTGGAGCATTCTGCGGTGGCTGCTGGCTCCGGTGCTATCCTTAGCACCCCTAGCTCCTTCCTGTGCGCCCCATGCCAGGGGTGCAGGACACATTATTTTAAATCCTCACATTTCTGTAAGGAAAGTGCCAGCATCTCCATTTCACAGGTGAGCAAACTGAGGTGCAGAGTTGGGAAGTAACTTGCTAACAACTCACCCAGCGAGAAGCCGCGCTGTTTCCTCGCTTCCCACACGAGGCTCTGTGGATGGACTCAGACATTCCACGTGAGTCCCGTGTCCCAAAATTGTGCGTTAGGTTTTGGGGGGCCAATGAGTGAGTCTTGTGAAGGCCCCAGGCCCTGGCATTGGCTTTTCAGGGATGAAGTCCTGACTCCGATACGACCTGGAGTATTTTTGACGATCCATGTCACCTCTCTGAACCTCAGCTTCTTCGTCTATGAGCCGGAGAACAGCACATGTACTTTCCTGGAATTGTTGGGAGGATTACAGGAGACATGTATGTAAGCACTTCCTACATGCTCAACACTTAGCAAGGGTGAGGGTTCACTTCTGAGCAGGAGGGACTGGCTGGTGCAGGACGGGACCACCGGGGTGGAGGCAGGTGAGAGCAGGAGAGGGACTGTGTGGATCTGATTGCTGCTAGATGACACGGCTCACCCGTGGTGTGAGGGTTGACCATGGACTTGCTTTGGCCAAGGGAATGTAAGCTGAAGGGACAAGGTGCGAGTTCTGAGCCCCGATCTTAAGAGGCGGCCATTCTGGGATCCTCTGCCTTCTACCCTGGGAAACGTGTTCCCCAGATAGTCATGGCCTCTTAGGTCTGGGCCTCAGTGGACTCATGGTGTGGGTGAGGCTTGCTACCAGCGTTTCCTGGCAGCAGCTAACAGATACACAGGAAGAAGACACGATCAGTGGGGACATGACTTATCTGCTCAGCAACTTTTGGGGGGGCACCCCCTCCCATTCTTGTTTCATGGGCCCACTGCTTCCTAACTAGTCTCCCTGGTCCCACGTTGCCCCTTACAGTCTGCTTACCATCCAACAGAAAGAGTGAGCCTTTAAAACCCAAGTCAATTCAGGTCACTCCTTCGCTGATGCCCGTCCTGTTGGTTGCCATGGTGCTTAGAATAAAACCCCAATCCTTTCCTTGGTCCACAGGACCCTATGTGATTGGCTGACTCCATGAACTTAGTTCCTTCTATTGCTCCTCAAAACTACTGCTTAAAAACCACGGGTGACCGAGAAGGAGGTGGCCCCAGGAGGGGGATGGTCATGGTGGGATTTCTCTGGTCACGTCATGATACTCAGGCTGCCAGTTTATGAACGATCCACCTTCCATCCCACCCCCTTTGTTTTAGAACTCAGGCACCTCTCGCGTCCTGCTCCCACTTGCTCGGCCTGGGCTGTCTCCCTGCGCTGACGGGCAGTAGGGACTCAGCTTGTTAATGGTGCCTCAGTGCACCATCATCATGGTGACGAGCGGGCCCACAGAGGTCCCTCCATTCCCTTGCGAGCTCTGGGGGCCTGGTCTCACCCCAGAGGCAGAGTCCTGGACAGGTCCAGGGGTCCTGCGCCTGTCCATCTCCCCTCCTCTCAGGCCACAGTAAACCGCTCTGGTTCTATCCAGTCTGGGAGGCAGTTTTGATTATTTATGGTGCTGTCACTTATTAATCATTTTCTTTATAATAACATGGAAAACAATGGGCTTTGAGCCCCTGCGTGCTGGTGGCCAGTGGCCCCCGCCCCGTCCTCCTGCCACGCAGACCGATGGCACCTCCCTGCTCATGTTCATCAGCCTGCGAAGCGTGTCTCCTGTGGAGGCTGTTGGCGCCAATGCTACAATCACAGCAATATTAGAATAACAACTTAAAACCAATCATTTTTATGGGGACACACACAGTATAAAAAGACCTGCCTATCTGAGGACACATATAACATCAACAGCTATTGCCCTATAAAGCTGTCAGTTAGAGAAACATCTCGGGACTCCTTGAACCAGTGCCCAAGTTTAACCAGAGAGGGAGAGAGAGAGAGAGAGAGAGAGAGAGAGAGAGCGAGCTCTGCAAATCATTTTTCATGGAGTTCTGGAAAAGATGTGAGGGATGGATTCCACGGGGAGCCAGTGGACTGAGAAGTGGCTGAGGCCCGGCCCGAGTGCTCCCTGGCATATGTCTCCTGAAATTATGGATGAGCCATAGGAAGGCTTCCCAGCACGCTTGGCCTGGCCGCTGCCTTGGCTCCCATTCCAGGTTCCCTGTCCCCGATCAGAGCCTTTGACGGAGTTTTGTCTGTAAGATTTTTGTTGGGAAGCATGCCCAGCAAAGATCAATGGGGAATGGGAAGCGAGATGGGAGGAGGCCAGGCAAGGGTGGAATCCAGGAAGGCCCACCCCACGAGTGAACCCCGGGGTCACTTCCACAGGGGACCGCTGGGGACATGAGGTGGCTGATGGGACCAGGCTGGGGAAAGGCAGCTGGAGTGTTTGCTGCCTTCCAGCCATTCACTAGTTAAGGGCTCCCAAGGGGCGAGGGGTATACCCTCCAGCCATTGCTGGCTCTTCATGCACTTGCATGGGCAGAGGGGGAGGAGTTCCTCAGGGAGGTGGTGCTGGCGGGGATGAGAGGGCAGTGGAGCTGGTGGGAAGGACGGGGACCGAAAGGGTGCACTAGCGGCCGACAGACAGCACGTAACCCGGGTCCCGGCCAATGCTGCTTTCCGTGTGTACACCGGGTCTCTGTGCTTTAACTCGGCCTGGGGTGGATGGAGGTAGATGGAGCTGCGGTTCCCTGGTCTGAGGAACCCTGGCCTCCAGTCACTGGGAGGAGTTCCTTCCCTTCGGAGAGCCTGGTGTTCCTGGGCTCCCAGAGCCTGTGGGTGAGCGATGGACATCATAACAGGCGGACCCTCATGAAGAAAAGTTTACCCACTGGCACTCGCCAGAGGACCAGCTCTTAGGAGACGAAATGCAGCGGCAAAGCCTTGGGATCAAGTCAAACACTCGACCGGACAGACAGTGGAACCAAGAGGCATAAGTGCAGCCACAGCTCTTGTGGAAACGAAGCAACAACAGAACCAAGTCCTCAACCTGGGGGACGGGGCGGGGCTGGGAGCAGCTCTGCAGGGGCTCTCGGCTTTCCATATGGTGCTTCTGTGTCAGTCAGAGCCGTGCCCCCTGCAGCTGCTCCGCTAACACACGGCTTGGTGCCTCTAAGTCAACTTTCTTACAGAAAAGTGGTCTTTGGACAGATCCAGCTCAGTGCAGAGCACGGTATTTGGCAAGGGTGTGGGAGGTGAATTCACCTCCCCGTCTGCTGGGTTTCACATGCAGTGCGTGCCTGTAGAGCAGCCACGGCAGCCCAAGCCCAGCTGACTGTGCTCAGCACCACCCGCACTTAATGAGGGCGGGGGCCAGGCCACAACTCCCCTCCTCTGTGCCCCGGCACTAAATACATGGAACAAAGTCGGTGTTCAACCAGTGCTTGTTGAAGAAACGAGTGAATGAATTTTAAATGTCTTACTGATTGTCTGGGAGAATCGCGGTCAATGCGTGCTTGCCGAGAGAGTGAGGACTGCTCTGTGGCGTCTACTGTGCGCGCCCATGGCACACGGGGGAGAGGCAGTCCCGCATGCAGTTTTGAGCAAGCCGCCCGGATTCAAACCCCAGTCACCGACTAGCTGTGTGATCTTGGGCAAGTTCCTCCCACTCTCTGTGCCTGTTTCTTCACCTTTAAAATGGGGATAATAGGGCCTACTTTCAGAGGGCTGTTTGGAGGAATAAGAGGGCTACACATGAAATGCTCAGCACCGTGCTTGGCAGATAGCAGCCCCTCCCTCAGTGTTGGCTCTTTATTATTATTATTATTTAAATATATTTTATTGATTTTTTACAGAGAGGAAGGGAGAGGGATAGAGAGTTAGAAACATCGATGAGCGAGAAACATCGATCAGCTGCCTCCTGCACGCCCCCCACCGGAGACATGCCCACAGCCAAGGTACATGCTCTTGACCGGAATCGAACCTGGGACCCTTGAGTCCGCAGGCTGACGCTCTATCCACTGAGCCAAACCGGTTAGGGCAGCTCTTTATTATTATTGCCATCACTGGCGGGGGCAGCCCCGGATGCTCTGTGCTGGCCGGACCTCCGTGGGGAACCATGTTGCCTTCTGTGTGTCATATTCTGACAGAGGTAATGGCGGCTGCCTTGACAAGGAGAGCCCACAGGAACTTCTCAATAAATACTCGTTGAAAGTATCAAGTCCTATGGAAATTCCAGAACACGGTTCAGAGAGGAGGAATTTGGTGCGGCGAGGGTGATTTTCAGTAAGCTGCTCATCTGTTCTCTTTCCATTCCGCTCCTCGTGGCAGAAACCCTATGGTCCGCACACTTGACTAATTAAAGGCGGCCCCTTTCACGCCCAATGGCCCCTCAGTGATGGACGGGAGACCCACAGCCAAGGGATGCTCTCCTACTGAACTTACCCAGCTTGCTCATCCCTTTCCTCCAGGGATTGGTTCAGAGGTGGCCATGTGACCCATTTGGGGCCAACGTGATGAGAATGTTGGCTGGAGGATTCTGGAAGGAGCTGCCTGAGCCCCGTGAGGAAGGCGGGCGCATCCAACAGCCGCTGTCTCCACAGGCCCCAGCAGTGGTTGGGAGCAGCCACCACTGAGGAGGACAGTGGGCTGTCTCGGGGGCTTTGCTGAGCTCCTGGGTCAGCGCCTCTGACCTGCTCACCTCCGGCCTGTTGGTCACGTGAGCCCATGGAGTCCTGTTAGTACTCACCTAGCAGAGTTGGTTCTGTTGGTTCTGTTACCTGCAGAGGAGGGTTCCTTGCGGACACCCTGGCTCTTCATCTATGTGTTTCCAGTCTCTCCCTCATGGTGGGAACTTCACACCTTGGATTCATCAGGGCTCAGTGCTTTGAAGCTTAAAACCTCATTTGCATCTTATTTCTTCCTCTGAGTCCCCTGTCCCTGAGTCAGTAAGTGAGGGACCTGGGAAGCTGGGGAAGGGAGAGAAATGGTTCCAGGAAATTGAGGGGAAAAACATGGGTTAAGATCTCAACATATTAGCTACCACAGTGTGTGCGCAGCACTAAGAGTTTTACCTGCATGGTTTGATTTTATTTTCCCAACCTCCTGACAAGTTACTATGATTATCCCCATTTACAGATGAGGAAACCGAGGCCCAGATGGTGGTCATCTGCTCAAAGTCTGCCAAGTAGCCTTGTTTTGGGTTGAACCCAGATCAGCTCAGCACGCAGGGCACTGAGGGTCCACGGAGGAAGTGCACACAGAATAATTTTATAGACGATTGAACCTGTAAAGATTGGCCAATATGTGTATTTAAAGCTGTGTGCAGAGGGAGCTGCCAAGTTTCCTTTTATCTCTAAAGAACTTTCAAACAAAGAGGATAGTCAAACAGGCTGAACACTACATAGGCCAACTAGGGTGAGGAGAGGGGACAGGCTGGGGCCTGATCCATGGCCCTCTGGTCAGGAGGAGCCTGTGTGGTAGAAGCAGCTTGGGCTTTGCAGTCAGACTGCCCTGAGCTGTCCGGTGCCTCCCTCCCACTCACCAGCTGTGTGACTCCAGCAAGCACCATATCCTCTGAGCCTCGGTTTCCCCATCTGTATAATGTGGACAGAGCATCTACCCCCTGGGCGTGCTGCCAGGATTAGATGAGACAATGCCAGACTCTCCGCCTTCTCCAGAGCCTCTGTCCTCTGTTCTCCTGCCAGCCAAACCCCAGGGGGTTGTGCACAAACACTGGGGAGCTACCAGAACTGAACTCAATAGTGAGAGGTTCCCACCAGGCTGGAGCCCTTGGTGCTCATCTTCCCTAACCTTTGGCTGACCTTTCTGCTGGTGTGGTAGAAGGAGAATCACTTAGACCGTCCCCCGCACCTGCCAGTAGCCTCAGTTACTCACTATCCTTGTTCCTCCGTTGTACCCTGAGTCGGTTCTCTATTGTCCTTATAATGCTGCACAGCAAAGCGGCCAGTTAATGGTGTAAACCAGCAGCCCTTTATATGACGTCTGTGAGTCTGTGGGTCAGTTGGGAGGTTTGGTTGTCCTGGGCTGGCTTGGCTGCTCACGCACCTGCGGTCAGCCGGTGGGTCAGCCGGGGGCTGGCTGATCCGGGGTGGCCTCTGTTGGCCTGACGCCTTCTCATGATAGAGGCAGAGCAGCAGGAGAGGAGGCAGAGGTGCGCAGCACTTTCTGAGGCCTCAGTTTGCATTGATTGCTGCAATCCCAGTGGTCAAGTCCTGAACATGGTGGGAGGACGTTGCCAAAGGGCGTGGTTAAAGGGAGGCAAGAATACCTGAGGACATCAGAGCAAATCACTTACCACATGCCATCCTGAGAACACCAACCATGGACCTCCACCGCTGCCTCCTGGATCCCCACTGAAGCTCTTAGGAGGGCGCTGCTACAGTTTATGGTCTCCAGTCTCAGCAGAAATCCTAATATGCTCTTTACCCCCATAGCAGATGTCAATGCCACCCCTCTCCCCACTACCCCACCATTTCCTCCCCCCCTCCCAGCAGATCTCATCTCCTTGTTCACAGAGAGAACAGACATTATGAGAAGAAAAGTCTCAACTTCCTCTCTCCTTTCACTCATTTGTACTTATGTCTTTTTTTAAATTGAGCACCTACTGTGTTCCAGGCACCGTGTTAGATGCTGATGATGAGACAAGCCCTTGACTCCACGGACCTTGCATTTGAATGGAGAGGCCACAATAAACAGATAAACTAAGTGCTGGAGAGACACTGGAGCAGAGAAGTAGCCTAGGGATGCCTCGTTGGTACATGTTATACCCGCTTTGGGGGAGGCCATTGGGGAGCTGTGACAGCGGAGGTGAGACCGGAACAATGCAAAAAGGTCAGTCTTGACTGAGAAGAGTTGGGGAAGGTGTTCTCAGAGAGGAAGCGAAGCTCCTGGGGCTGGAATAAAGGAGGCCAGTGTGACTGGAGAGAGACAGAGAGAGACATGTATGTGGTCTCACATATGCTGTGGGGCACCTTCCCTTCCTTCACCTGACCCATCTTGGAGATCATTTCATATCAACACACAAAGATCTTCCTCAGCCCGTCTGGCCCCAGAGCGTTCCATAGGGTGGAGTGAGCATAGTTGACGTAACCAGTCCCCTGCTGATGAATGTTTGGGTCGTCCAATCTCCCACAATTCCCTGGTGCATCCACATCACCCAGCACATGTGCAAATGTGTCCTTGGCATTCATTTCCAGAGCAGAATTGCGTGTCACTGGGACGTGCACTTGCAATGTTTCTGGATGGAGCCACCTGGCCTTCGTGGAGGCTGTCCAGTCAACTTTCGGTCACGAGCAAGTCTCTCCATCTTAAAATCACCCCACAAAGAGCAGCCAGACACCTCAGACCACTCCTCCCCAACTCTTCCTTCAACGTTGCCCTGCCCTTATAGTTCGGGGAAAGGCGCCTGTGTTCTGTGCTGCTCCCACTGCAGTCTGTCTTCTGCCTGCACCCCCATCCTGCTTCTTTTCAAAGATCACCGAGACTCTGTGGAAAAGCCCGGTGGGCACGGTTCTGCACGGTTCTGCGTTTGCGGACCTTGTCCTTCTCACTGGGAGGCACGTCCTCCCTCACGCCCCTCCCTGGAGAACGTCAGGTGCCCCCCAGAGGAAACGTGGAAAATGCCGAAATGCTCGGAAGAAGGAGTGGTTCCCAACCTTTATGGGCCATGCCCCACCTAAGCCCCCTGTGACATAGAATTCTTATTATTCAAAAAGTGAGCTCCCAGTCACGTGGAGGGAGCCTAAAAGGCCATTAATTTGGCCTGAACAAGCTTCCAAAGAACATGGCATCCATGAAAGAGAAAATAAAAGAATGAAAGAACAGTTGAAGTACTGAGGAAGAAATCACTAAGAAATTGTTACAAAAATGCCGAAACCGGTTTGGCTCAGTGGATAGAGCATCGGCTTGCGGACTGAAAGGTCCCAGGTTCGATTCCGGTCAAGGGCATGTGCCTGGGTTGCGGACACATCCCCAGTGGGAGATGTGCAGGAGGCAGCTGATCGATGCTTCTCTCTCATTGATGTTTCTAACTCTCTATTCCTCTCCCTTCCTCTCTGTAAAAAATCAATAAAATATATTTAAAAAAAAAGAAATTGTTACAAAAATAATATGAAGTGATATGAAAAAATAGCAAATAAAGTTTCAAAACATAATAGAGAACTGAAATGCATAAATGTGCCTATATATATTAATGTGCTGTATACGAGACCCCTAGAAACATAAGAAATGCAAAAAAAATCACTGTTAATAACTCATTCTTGAATTGCCCTCTTAAAAATCAAATTGATCCCCTGTGGGGCATGTGCCCCATGACGGGAACCACTGGTTTAGACAGACCATTTCTTGAGGGTTAAAAGTGTTATTGTTTTTTTTTAAACTTTTTTAAAAAAATTGATTTTAGTGAGAGGAAGAGAGAGAGAGAGAGAGAGAGAGAGAGAGAGAGAGAGAGAGAGATCAGTTGGTTGCCTCCCCCATGCACCCTGATTTGGGATTGAGCTAGAAACCTGGGTATGTGGCCTGACAAGGAATTAAACCCACTACCTTCTGGTGTATGGAGTGAAGCTCCAACCAACTGTGCCAACCAGCCAGGGCAGGAAACGCTTTATTCACAATGCACCTGAGTTGTTTGAATGGTGTACTGGGGAGATAGGTTGAATATTCAAGTGTGATGAGGCTAGTGGGTAATGATTGGGGTTTCTCTTTGGATGGTGTCGGAAGCCCTGGGGGAGACTGAGGTCTGAGGTGTTGAGGGGCCAGTGCTCCTGAAACTGACAAGCAGACCACCACCTAGACCTCTTGTCGAAAACATGGATTCTGGGTGGCCTGAGAGTCTGAATTTCTAATGGGCCCAGGGCCATACTCTGAGTGTCAGTGTGAACCGTATTGGCTGGAGAGGGTAGTGCAAATAAGGAAAGGTGGTTGTTTCTGTGTGTACTCTTTTAGCCTCACTCAAGGATATATTTTACCATTGATTTTTAGAGAGAGTGGAAGGGGGGAGAGAGAGAGAGAGAGAGAGAAACACTGATGTGAGAGAGACACATTGATTGGTTGCCTTCCACATGCCCCAAGGTACGTGCCCTTGACCAGAATCAAACCTGAGACCCTTCAGTCTGCAGGCCGATGCTCTATCCACTGAGCCCACCCAGCTAGGGCTCTGTGTGCACACTTAGCCACAACTGTAGTCTCTGGGACACGCAGGCCAGTGCCTCGGAGTTTCCCCACTGGGTTAAGGATGTTAACCTTTTGCCCTGAGCAGAGCCAGGATCACCTCAAGCAGGTTGCAAGCATGGATTTGGGCGCCAATCTCCCTGTTAGTGTCTGTAGCCAGGCCAGGTCAAGGTCAGCCACAGACCTCCTGGGTCCCAGGACTTCTCGGGTGCACTTGCTGGAGCAGAGCCAACAGGCAAGGGCCACTCCTGTTAGCTCTCCTTCCCTCCCTCCTTTCCAGCTGACCGGGCCCAGGACTGGGAAAGCAAAATCTCTGGGCTAGTCTTCTCGGAGGCTACACGGGCAGTGGCCCAGCTGCGGGCTGCACAGCCACGGCCAGCTGGGTGACCTCGGCGAGTTACTCAGCCTCATCTCACCTTAGTGTTCTCACGGCAAAGGTGCGAGCCTCCCAGGCTTGCTGGGAGCAGAATAACTGGGTAAACGAATTAACACGGAACAGCACCTCACACATAGGCATCGTTGTATATTTGCTAATAATAATAATGACCACATGTCCCCTACATAGTCACGCAATCTCCAAATCCGGTCAAGTCTACCTACTAAAATTTGATGAAGCATTCGCCAGCTCTCCAGTTCTTCAAACACCAGCTCATTGGGGCGACAAGGGAATGCGCTTTTGTTCAGTAGCCTCACTCTCTGACTCCCACACAGCCTGGCCCACGGTAGGTGCTCAGTGACTACGAGAATGATGGCATCTGTCCAAGTCGAGTCTGGCGCCCTATGAGCTTCCAGGCCCTGAGCCAGGTGCTGGGGACCCGGCGGGGCCCCGGCCAGGAGACCCTGCGCCTCGGTGGGACGCTAACGAAGGCTGCTCTCAAGTCTCCAAGTCCTGCCCAAAGGTGTCCCTCTGTGGCCGGGAGGGAAGCCTCCAGGTGCCTGGGCCGTGGCTTTCGGGGAAGCCTTTCTCTACCGCCTCCACTCCACCCGCTTTCTCTTCCACACCTGCTCCCTTCGTCTTTCTTTTCTGAGCCGACCAAGGAGTCTGCCTCTTATCTGTCTATCCTGGCACAGCCCTGTTGGTGGAGCTGGGGCCTTAGAAGGGTGGCAGCGGCTGATTCATTTTCCGGGGGGAAGGGGGAGGGGAGGGGGACAGGGGGCGCTGTGGTCATGCCCTTAGGAGAGATGGGGCCCTCATGGGCAGCCTGGGTACCGACCTGAGCTGGAAGAGGATTTGTTAAAGGGAAAAACCCGTCAGGACAGAAACCTTTGGAAGCTGGGGTTCTGGCCCCGGGAGGGTGCAGGCGGGCATCCTGGGAGGTCCAGGGTGGCTGGGGTGGGGGCTGGTGGGGGGAGAGGAAGGCCAGGCTGGTGGGGGGGCGGTGGGGAGGCCAGGCTGGTGGGTGGGAAGCCAGGCTGGTGTGTGTGGGGGGGTCAGGCTGGTGGCGGCGGGGGGAGGGGGAGGCCAGGCTGAGGTAGTTGACAGAGAACAGGAGCTGGCGCCTGGCACCTGGCGTGTGCAGACTGCTGGGCACATGGGCGTCTGGTCACACGACGGGTACCTCCACGTCCTCCGTGTGTGCTGTGTGGTGCGGTCTCAGAGCCTGTGTACCTGGCTCTGGTGACAGCGTCTCCTGGCTCTGGTGACAGTGTCATCACGGGCTCACAGTCAGTCAGTGACCCGCAGCGCCTAATGCCACATCCCTGTGGAGAAGGAGGGGTGGGGAGGGTGAGGGGAGGAGGGAGGAGAGGAAAAGAGAGAGAGCCTGTGTTGGCTGCTCTCCCAGAGCCAGGCAGCATGGGAGACAAACAGACCATGAGTGACGGGGTGACGTGGAGCTGCCGGGACGGGTGGGCTGTGGGCTGAGGCCCTCAGCTGGGAGGTGCAGAGTAGGGCTATTCAGGTGAAGAGAAATGGGTCTGAGTTGTTGTCATTATTTTTTATATTTGGACCCCACAGTGCACAGAGGGGGCTGCCCCCATCCCTCGGGCTGTGGCTCACCCACACCCCTGGTCCGGCAACAGACTCATTTACATATTTTCCCTTCATCTTTCATCTCTCCTCCCACTTCATTGCTTCCCTAGAGGCCGCCACTCAGATGTGTTTTAAATGTGCTCCTAAATAAGTACGCGTTTTGGATAGATATGAAGTGTTGATTTTAAGTGTGTGTTTTCTTTTTTAATTACAAACCCAGCGCCAAGCTCAATTTCCCTCCGCGCCGTGTATCAGGAACCGGCCATCCTGCCTTTTGCTTAGTTATCTGACCACATCTTCCTCCTTCTGGGGATCCGTCCCCTGGGCGTTGGGCACCTAGGTAAGCTCCCAGCCGTGGCCCTGTGATGGATGTGTGACCAGCATCCTCACGCGTGTCCTTGCACAGATCCGGGCGAGTCTGTCTTAGCTTAGGTCCCTTGAAAGCAGCACCCGAGACAAAGATTTGGGTGCAGTCAGACCTGGCAGTCCCCTGAGGAGGTGGCCTCTGGGCTGCGGAGAGACGGGACCAGCCCTGGACAGTGTGGAGCAGCGGTGCCCAGGCCGCGGGAACAGCAAGTGCCAAGGCGCGAGGTGGGACACGCGTGCTCTATCTAAGGAACGAACAGGAGGAGGGGGAGTGTGGGAGACGGGAGAAGTGGGGTCTTTATGGAAGAGCTGTCCACTGGCCCAGCCTGGCCATTGGAGTGATCCCAACCCAAGTCAACCCAGCTTCTCCACGGCATTACTTCGGATCCTGGGGGGCTGTGGCTGCTCCCCACCCCCCTTCTTCAGGCCAGAGACTGAGCTTTTGTACTGCTTGCTCAGAGCTCGTCACTGCTCCCACGCCAGCCCACCTGTGCTGTGTAGGTCCCTTGATGTTTTCCTGTGAATGCGGAGGGGAGCACAGCTACGGTTGCTGTCTCTTTTCTGCTCGTCCACACAGCGACTCGTCTGTTATCTGTCTCCTGATGTTCCCTCTCTCCTCTGCCAATGAGACCCTGCAGTCCAGCGACACTGGCCTTGAACACCCAAGTACATTTCTACCCCAGGGCCTTTGCACTTCCTGTGCCGCTGCCTGAAAAGCTCCTTCTGCAGATGTTTTCATGACCCCTCACTCCCTGCTTGGGGGCCCATCTGTGAGCGGGAAGCGTCTCTCACCTCCCCCAGCTCTGTAGAAAACAGCCCCTCAGCTGGCCCCCTCCCTCTCCTGCTGATCCGTTCCCCATTTGTTATAAACTGAATGCTGGTGCCCCCCCCCCAGCTTTATAAGTTGAAATACTAACCTCCAATGTGACAGTATTAGGAGGTGAGGCCATGGGAGGTGACTAGGCCACCGGGAGGCCCGCACGGAGGGTTGGTGCCTTCACAGGACGCGCCTGCTCTCTGCCATGCCGGGCTGCAATGAGAAGATGGCCATTTGCAAACCACGCTGAGGGTTCCCACCAGACCCAGGTCTGCCCATACCTTGATGCTGGACTCTTGGTGCCTAGAACCGTGAGACACAAATATTGGTTGTTTAAGCGTCTCTGTCCATGGTACTTTGAGTGGCGGCCCGAACGGACTAAGACAGCACTTGCTGTACCAAGTACTTACCAGTTACCCCGGCCCTGGCCCCTGAAACCCACTGGGCGGGAGAGGACGTGGCACAGGAAACAGCACACAGATAGCTAATTGCATGGGATGCCATGAAGGAAACGCTAGGTGCTGTAAGAGCATCAGATAAGGGGCACCCATGGGATTTTAGGGGTCAGCATAGGCTGCTCTGTAAAAATAATAAGTGGGAATTAGGCTGGTATATTGGTAAGATTATCAATAGAGGTTTTTTTTTTTTTTTTTTTTTTACAAATTGTAGTATTTGATTAAACATGCAAATTTATACCGATGATTCATCCAGCATTTAAAAAATATTTTTATTGATTTTTAGAGAGGAAGGGAGAGGGAGAGAGACATATCAGTGTAAGAATGAAACATCAATTGGCTGCCCCTGACCAGGGATCAAGCTCACCACCTAGGCATGTGCCCTGACTGGGAATGGAACCAGCGACCTTTTGGTGCAAGGGACAACGTCCAACCCACTGAGCCACACCGGCCAGTGCCAGTCCAGCATTTCTGAGCACCTACTACAAGCCATGCATGGTTGTGAGCACTTGATATCTGTTCTCTCATTTCCTCCACAGAGCAGCCCTGTCTCTGGCTTACCAGCATGGGACTTCTCTGCACTGGCCTTGTTTTCACCACTTAAAAAATGACGATAAATAATAGTACTTACCTCCCCATTGAAGGAGTTATTTATTTCATTTTATATGTGGGGGGTTGAGGCTCAGAGGGGATAAATAATTCCCTGAGCCCCCAGGCACAAGACTCAATCCTCACCTGCCTGCTTCATAAATCCCAGGCCGCGCATTATTCCACAGAAACACACCTCGCCCTAATATATTGCTCTAATATTTATCACAACGCAGCCACCATTCACTTTGCTGCTGACGTCAATGAATCACCTGCTGATACTTTTGATTTCTAAGAGCAAATGCCACCTCGATTTCTATTATCTGCCCGAGCCCCGGGAGCAATCCCCGGCCTACGCCTTGCTGCTGGGCTGTTCCTCCCCTTGCCTTACGGCCTGTGCTGCCTGATATACAGCAAAATGGGTTTGTGATTTAGCGGCAGAAAAGGTTAACTCTAAATAATGATCAGAAAGTTAAAATATAGAGCCAGAATGTTGCTTTAGTTTTATAGGTTTTAAATAATTTCGCCTCCTTCCCTGAAGGATTTAACATAATTCAATGAGAAAATTGCATTCCGATCCTGTGGGCTGCTCCGACGTGACCGAATTGCAATGAGCAGAAGAGACGCAGTGTCTGCCTGACAAGGAACGCAACTGAGCCCGGAGCGCAGGGAGCAGTGCCCTGGACAGGGCTGGCTTCCCGGCCAGTGGGTCTAGTCCCAGGGCAGGCCGTTGGCACAGCTGAGCAGGAGGTGGCAGTGGCAGGTGCTCAGGCTGGGCAGGGAGGGCAGAGGTTGATGTCTGTGGAAGGAGGCGCCGGCTAGTGCGGCCGCGGTAAAGCCTGACCTTCTCACATCTCCTCCCCTGCTTCTGGCCTGCACGACTGCATAGGAGGGGTTGCACCCCATCTTCTCCATCTGCCCAGTGTGTGAGTGAGGACTGTGTCCGGCTGCAACGCACAGGAACCCTCACCGACACTGGCGGAAAGACATGCGGGCTTCTCTAGTTATTTATTTATTTTATGAGGCATTCCTGGGCCGGCACAGCTCTCCGATGCCCCGGGGACCAGCTCTGCTGGGGCGTGTGGTGTCAGCATCGCGCAGCCGCTGAGAGACGGGCTGTGTGAGGACTGGATCGAGTTAGTGTGTGCACAGTCGTTGGCATAGCTCTGGGACGTAGTAAATGCTGCATTGGTGCTTCCTTAATCAAGAAGCTCATTTCGATCTGACTTGCTGCTAAATGTTAATTCAGAAATGTTTTTCCTTTCCAATAGATGGAGCGGCGCGTTTCCGTCCTTAATGGGCGCACAGTGCCACGGGCCTCGCGCCGCGGTTTCATGGGCCCCCTGCTCCCGGATAACAAGTTTGTCTCCATCTTGGGGCAGCAGTTCAACAGTTTTCTGTGGAAACATTCCCTGGAGTGGAACGGCTGCAATAGTGCTTGCAGGGAGTGTGTGTGTGTGTGTGTGTGTGTGTGTGCCGGGAGCCGGTCCATCCTTGCTGTTTCAAGGGTCCTGGCATATATGGCATACTGTTCTTAATATATTTGCTCACCTTCTTGGCACTATGTGTTTTAACCAAGGTCACCTTCTGAGAAAGGTTGTTTCCCCAGGTAGAGATTTTCCCCTGAAGTTAGGGAGGGAATAAAACCTCTTAAGTGCCAGGCAGGTAATTAATCACTTTAACTATGAACAATCATGCTTAAGCTACATAATCTTTACTCCCTGGAATGGAGATAAGAAACGCCCTAACCTTTGGAATAGAGATTGATAGGATTAGAATCAACTGGTATAAATACAGATGCAACAAGACAACAAGAGACAGAACTTAGTGACAGAACTCAGAAGACAGAACTTAGCGGCAGACCTCAGAAGGCAGACCTCAGAAGATGGACCTTAGAACACAGAACTCAGAACCTACAGACAGAACTTAAGACACAGAACTTAGAACACAGAACTTAGCAGACAGGACCTACGCAGAACCTAGAACTTCGCTGGAGAGAACATGGCAAAAGATCCTGGACAGAACCTGGCTACAGAACTTGGTTGGAGAACCTAGACAGAACCTGGCTGAAGAACCCAGCTACAGAACCTGGCGACCGAACCTGGCTGGAGAACCTAACCCGAACCTGGCTGGAGAACCTAGCGAGAGAACATGGCCACAGAACCTGGCTGGAGATCCTGACAAGAGAACCCAACTATGCTGATGAACTGAACACTGCCTCTGTGCCATTCATTCCTTCTTCGCCGACTCCGTCCACACCTATGGGGAACCCCTGGACCTGCTGGGGCTGGACCCCGGCATGTGTGTGTGTGTGTGGTGGGGGGGGAGCGGGGTGTCCCTGCAACTCGAGTGTGTGCTCAGGGGGGTCAGGGCCAGTGCCTAAAGGGCTCATGTGTGCTCCGTCTGACCTGTGAGCTCAGTAGTTGGCTTGGGGTCCTCAGGGGCATTGGCCCTCCCTGTCCTGGCACCAAGGCTGGCTCTCACCTCACTGCACCAGGGTTGCCATCTGCACGGCTAAGGGTTTGGAATCCTCAGAAGAGGCTGCGGCCGTCCCATCTGCTCGCTCCTTAGCCCTTCTCACCCAGGACCTCAGAAACGCGTCTCCCACTCTCCCCAAAGCTGTGTCCTGTGACGGTTCCTGAACCCACACGCCCGAAGCCAGGCGATGTCCACCAGCAGACGTGACCGTTTCATAGGGTGAACTCTTAGTAACAACAGCTGGCACTTCCCGAACGCCTGCTCCGTGCGAGGCGCCGTGCGAGGCTCTGTACGCGCTCGGGATAATCACAGGCCTCGGGAAGTGAGAACGCGGCCAGCCCCGTTTTCCAGATGAGCAACCTGAAGCCCAGCGAGGCTAAATACTGTGTTCAATGTCACGGAGGAAACAGCAGGTCGATCTGGGAGCCCAGAGCGTGGCTTTTTGACCCCGTCTCCTGCTGCCGCTCAGGGTGACCAGCCAGAGCCCGGCCAGCCACAGGCCTCGGGCTCTGTGCCTTCCACGTTCCGGGAGAGCTGTGGACACTGGCGTGTGTGATTGCAGCACGTGGACCCACTCCTGCTGCATCCCCACAGGACAGCCTATGTCATTTATCCACTCAAATGCCACTTCCTCCTAGATTTTCCAAGGGAGAGACTGGGCCTGGGGACTGTTAATGTCTCTTGAAAGGGAAGTTTGGACATTCACTGATGTTGAATGGAACATCTGGGCGCCATGTCAATGTAAATCCTGTGTGACCCAGGGTCCTTTCCCAGGGACATGCTCCGGGTCTGTCCCCTCAGAACCCAGGGGCGCCAGCCCTTGCACTTGGCGATGCCCCGATTTGCTACAAGCCACACACTGTGGTGAACACAGCGATCGCAACAGGGGGACTGAAGGTGGATGGTAACAGGGAGACTGCACAGCGTAAACTAGTTTAACAAGCAGTTCACCTGTGGTTGGTGAGTGATGCTGAAAGGATAGGGTGCGGCTGCAGCAATGATAGCGGTTACTTCTCAGGGCCCTGCGCTCCCCTTTGCAGAGCGTGCAATTGTCACTGGGACACAGCTGCTCTTCCCAGAGTCTCCTGCTCCCAGGTGTGGTCATGTGACTAGCTGTACCAATGGGATCTGAGAGGACCTGATAGTGGTTACTTTGGGGCCGGGACCTTTAAGAAGTAGGTTGAGCTCTCTGTTGTACCTCTCTCCAGGTCTAGCGGGTGGTGGAGACACAAGATGGAAAGAGCCTCAGGTGGGAGGAACCTGGTTGCTGACTCCCTGAGTGCAATGCTATCCATGGCCAGGAACACCGCATCAGGCCCTTGCGTGGGAGGAAAGAATGTTCTGGAAGAGTGAGCCGCTGGAGGCTTGGGATCTATCATGTCCACTGAAATTACTCTAATGCATAGGCCTCTCAGAAAACCTCCTGTTGCTGCGTGAGGATGTTCCCAGCGGCAAATGGATAAAGGCGACTTAGTGACTCGGAGTGGTTCCCTATAGGGCCCTGAACTGGTCCTGGTCCCCGGGGCAGCTGCCTTGGGTGGGGGGCCTCAGTGCATGCTGGGAGAGGTGGCTCCCCAGGTGGTCAGGAAGCTCCGGGGAAAGTCAGGTCATGATGTGAGGGTCCTGAGGTCAGTCTTCCTCAAGTCCGAGGAGCCAGCGTGTGTTGGATACAGAGGACAAAGGAAGAGGAGTGTCAGAGAAGCAGGCATGCCGAGGCGATGGGCAGGGGCAGGGCAAACGTGAGCGGATGCCCAGGGGCCGCCAGCTGTGTGGTGGGTGAAAGGGGCTTGTCTTCAAGGCACAGAGTGGAGGATCACAGCACGTCCTCACGTGTGGAGGGAGATGGGGGGGTGGGGTGGGCTGGGACCCTCAGGCCAGGATCTGTGTGACATGGAGCTGGAGAGAGAAAGGAGAGCCCACAGCTGTGGCCCGGGCCAGGCCCAGCATGCCCTCCGCACTGCGCCTGGCCTGCAGAGCCTCCCCATCATCGCCTGCCCGGCAGCCCCGTGTCCGTCTTCTAAAACAGTGCCCTGGTGCCCTTTGCGGAATCACCTTCCCACGCTAAGGCCTGTTGGTTCAGGCGGGGCTAACATTCCCTGGCCCCATGCCCGGCCAGGTAGCACATGGTGCCCATCCTGACTGCAGCAATGGGCTCCGGGTGCCCATGTGACCTGGGTGAGGCCAGTGGGAGCCGGTGCGGGGCCGTTCGCAGGACCTGAAAGATCGTGGGGATGCGTGAGCCACACTTAGCGGGAAGAGTTATCAGGTGTGACAGCAACAGAGATGCAGGTTCCGGGCACCATCCTGGCATCTCTGGATACAGCGATGCTTGAACCCAGATTTCAAAGCTCCATGAGCCTGTAAGTTCCCCTGAATGGATTAAACCGTTTTAAGTTGGTTTCTTTCAAGTACAACTGAGAGAATGTACTCAATAGGGGTTCCCCATTCTGGGTGGCTATTTGCAAACAGTGAGAGAGAGGCCGAAGGAGTTCCTTCCCCCCAGGACCCCAGGGCTGGCTCGGGGAGGGGAGTCAGGAGGTCACCCCCTCCCCCTGCCCCCACCACCCCCACAAGGTCCCTGTCCTCCTGGCCAGGCTGCAAACGAGAGTTCCCACTTTTTTTCTTTCTTAAAACTTTTTTTTTAATCCTCACCTGAGGATATTTTTTCATTGACTTTTAGAGAGAGTGGAAGAGAGAAAGGCAGAGAGAAACATGGATGTGAGAGAAACACATCAATTGGTTGCCTTCTGCACAAGCCCTGACCAGGGCCCGGGCCAGGAGGAGCCCACAACCAGTACGTGCCCTTGACCGTAATCGAACCCGGGACCCCTCAGTCTGCAGGCCAACTCTCCATCCACTGAGCCAAAGCAGCCCCCATGGACGAAAAAAGCCCAGGGCAGCCCCTTGTGATTCTCCACTGGCCTCCCAGGCTTCAGGATTGTTCCCTTTAGAAGATGGCCCTGGAGGTTATTCTGTGTGAAATAGCCAGTCAGAGGAAGCCAAACACCGAAGGGTCTCACTTACATGCGGAACTAATGAACAGAATAACCGAGGAACAAAACGGAAACAGAAACAGAGGCTGGGATGCGAGGCAGAGACTGACAGCTGTGAGGGGCGAGGGGGGAGTGGGGACTGGACGAAAGAAGGTGAAGGGCTTAACCAGAGAACGTATGTGCATAACAGAGACCCAGACAACGGAGTGATGACAGCCAGGGGAAAGGGGGGGGGGTGGGCGGAGGTGGGAAAAGAGGAGACACGGGGAGGGAAAGGGACTGCTTGGGGCGGGGGCCACGAGGCAGGGAGCAGATGATGTTTGGCTTGAAGCCTGTTTGGTTTTGCGAACCAATGTCTCCCCCAATGAATTCAATAAAAAATAAAAAAAAGCCAATTTATTTTTTATTCAAAATCCATACGAAACAATTGAACAGTAAAACTGCCAGCTTCACTGTCTCTTTCAGCCGAGAAACACGGTCACCCCTGAAATTAAGCCTCCTCTCCCTCCCTCCCTCCCTCCCTCCCTCACCCTCCCTCCCTCCCTCCCTTCTTCCCTCCTGCTTCCCTCCCTCTCTCCTATTACTGCTTTTCAGCACCTACTATGCATTAGGACTTGTGCTAAGTTCAGATTTTCTCTTCACAAACAACTCCTTCTAAGATTTATTGTGAAGGCATTTTCTGATTCTCAAATGTGGCTCAGCCAGTAACCTTTAAGAGCACAGATGCTTAGAGAAAGGTTTGGAGACCAGCTCTGTGATCCATGAACTGTGTGACCTTGGGCAGGGACACACATCTCTGCTCTGAAACGTCGTCATGTGGAGACCGCCGTGGAGGTCCTGGGAGAGGCTTGGTGTTGGTGACCATTCAGCACTGGTGCCCAGAGCAGGGTCTGGCACCACAGTCCTCTGCCTATTTGAGAATGAATGAATAAATGAATGAATGAACGAAGGTAGGTCTGGGTTAGGACCCTCATTCTGAAAGGCCAGGGATGCAATCCTAGCCCCACAGGGACCCCAAATCCAAAGCCAGGGGACTCCATCCCAGAAGCTGAAACCTTATCAACAGTTTTAAGTCACAGGGGTTGTGGGACATGAGCCTGAGCCAGGCTCCGCTGAGCTGGGGTGTGTGTGGGTTGCGGGGGCAGCGGGGGGCTGCTGCCAATCACGGCGGCACCCCCAGCCCTGCCAGCTGGGGCGGGAGGCGCTCTTTGGAGAGAAACATAACCTTGGCAGGTCACATCTTCATGCTGGCCCCAGGCAAGACGCAGCTGGCTTCATCAACGCTGGGCAACGTAAAACCCGAGGAGCGCCACGGCCGAGCCTGCCCGCAGCACTGACAGACGCTGTATCTGGGGATGTCACACGTTACTGACACCGCTGTCCCCTCCCGGACCCCAGATGAAGGGTGGGGGGCTCTGGGGGGAGGCACAGCTCAGCAGGTCGCTAGACAGGGGCCCGCCTGCGGCTGGGCACCCATGGGTGCAGGGGGCTGCGATAGTGACGGCCTGCATTTCAGTGTCTCAGGGTTCAATGTCGGCTTTATCGTTGTTTTGCCCGGGGGTCCTCTGTTATCTCATCGCTACAAAGCGGGGGTGGGGACCCTAGTGCCCCGGATCGGGGAGGGTGAGGCGAGATGACGTGTGCACAGCACAGCCTCACCGCCTGGCACACGATGAGCCGCAGTAAACGGAAGCTGAGCTGCGACAGGAAAGGCTTTGCACAAACAGACAGACAGGTGGGGGCTGGGACCTGTGTGAGGGTCCAGCTCCAGGGTTAGATCCCAGCCCCGCACTGAGCTGCAGGACTGGCACATTTCCTGGTTGCCTTATGTCTCAGTTTCCTCATCTGTAAGATGGGCTAACAGTAGTACCGGTTAATAATGCGGATTTTGTAATCAAAGAAAACATGATAATTTCAAGAGAAACATCAAAAGTGCTTTATTCGAAGTAATGTCCATCACTAGCTACACATTCCCCCATCTTTCAGGTAATTTGTGGATACCGTCCCAATAGAACTTTTCTTGTTTTGAGGCAAACCATTCAGAGACCCAATTTTCCACTTCTTCGTACGTTTTGAAGTGCTGCTCAGAAAGTGTGTGTGCCATCGATCGGAACAACTGGTAATCTGAAGGAGCAAGGTCTGGTGAATACGGCAGGTGGGTTAATACTTCCCAAGCAAGATCTTTTAACGTGTCTTTAACTGGTTTTGAAGTGTGTGATGGGGCCTCATCATGAAGCGAAATTACTTTGCTGTGTCTTCTGGCCCATTCTGGTCATTTTACGATCAAAGCGTGGTTCAAATTGAGCTGAACTTTCTTTGTCTTTCACATCAAAATCATCACTTTAAAGCGTTTAAACCAGTGCTCACAAGTATCTTGAGATGGAGCGTGTTCACCATAAGCTTCCCGAAGTATATGATAACTTTCAGCAGCACTTTTCTTCAAAAGTAAAGTAATGAATTAAAACTTCCTGCAAATGCTCTTTTTTTTGGGCACGAAATTTGACATTTTTAAGCATAAAAATATCTATGATGTTAACACCTTCAGAAAATTTGACATGAAGTTTTGAAGTTTGTTGTCAATACAACAAAATAGCATACATATCAAATCACACATATATCAGCATATGTGTAATTCCAGCTATTGAAGAAAATCCGCATCATTAACCAGTACAACTAGTACTTGGAAGGGCTGTTTGACAGATCAATGAGTTAACTCTGCTATTAGAGAGAGCTCAGGGCAGGGCCTTGTGCATTGCAAGTGCCTTTGGTGTCACCTAAGGTCCCCATGTCAGCACTCTATCTCTTTGGCATAGATACTATTTCTCACCTTTACCCCATGTCCTCCATCCCCTCTGTCATGGGGTTGGGGTGATGGACGTTCAAAGTCACTGAGGCGGACAGAATGGTTGTCCTTCTAAGATGTGCTCATCCTCATCCGGGAACCTGTGACTATGCCGCCTTATGTGGCCAGAGAGACCTGCGGGGAGATTGAAGACAGGATATTATCCTGGGTTATCTGTGGGCCTGCCATGCTGGGAGCCAGTCCATCCTTGCTGCTTGACACAGTCGCTGCAGGAAAGAAACATCTGCACAGCATATGTTTCAAGGGACCTGGAGAACATATGCTGTGACCAAGTATATGGCATATACAAGGCACCTGGCGTATATGGCATACTGTTCTTAATATGTTTGCTCCCCTTCTTGGTGCTATGTGTTTTAACCAAGGTCACCTCTCTGAGAAAGGTTGTTTCCCCAGGTAGGGATTTTCCCCTGAAGTTAGGGAGGGAATAAAACCCCTTAACTAAGTGCCAGGTGGGTAGTTAATCACTTTAACTACAAACAATCACGCTTAAGCTACATAATCTTTACTCCCTGGAATGGAGTTAAGAAACGCCCTAACCTGAAGCTGTTAAAATGTTCCTATGCTCCTGGCTCTTCTGAGATCGTTTGGGCATTCTTTTACTTTGAATATGGCCAGAGCCTCAGGGCTCAGGCCCCTCCAAGCTCTAGGAGGTGATGGGAGGTGGGGGTGGGAGCAGCTGCCGCCTCCCGCTGTGCGGGCTCAGGGGGAAGTGATTACTTGGGAGCTCTGCCACTCCCTCCTCTGTGCCTTTCAAACTTCAACAATCTCCCCACCTCACAGGCCACCCGCAGCCCTGTTAGTCAGTGGCAGCTGGAACACAGGGTGGCAAAGGCAATTACTGCTGACATTGTCACATTGTCAGGGCGTCTGTTACCTGCCCCGCCCGTCCCAGCACCTCCCATGTGGTCGCCTGCTGTTGCTCACCTGCCCCTCCCCTTGCTACCCAGCCTGGTCTCAGGAACTTGGAGAAGTAGACAGCCAGCTCCTGCTCGCCGGCCCTGCCAGCTGCCCAGGCCACGTCATTCAGCCGCCCGCAGGCTGCCCTCGCCGGGCCCAGCTGGGGGGGAGTGTAGGGGTGCGTGGGCCGCTTGAGCTTAGGAGTCAGGACTGGGTTTCCATCTCGGCTCCTCTGCTCAGCCTTGAACAAGTTCTTTGTGCGGCATCTGTGAAATGGGTTTGCGTTTCAGCGCTTTTCACAAGCAGCTGAGCTGCGTGGGCGCAGAGCAGCCAGCTCAGCTCCTGCACGTAGTCAGCCCCAGAGCGTGGGTGCCCGAGGGAGGCCGGCACCTGCTGTGTAGCCCCATGGAGATCTCGAGGGTCTGGGGGGCTCGGCCGCCTTTTCCTAACGCCTGCGTTTCCCGCTCTGCCTCTCAGCTGGACGATGTCCGGCAGTGCTCCTGATTCTGGCCTGGACTCAGGCCTCCGAGCCCAGCTCTGGGACTCTCCGGGCGTCCCCCCTGTCACCAGTTCTCCTGGCAGCCCCACTCGACGCCGAGGTCCCTAGAGATGCGGGGCTCTGGGAGGGGCCCGTGGGTGTGCCCTGGGGTGTCCAGGGACCACTCCTTTGTGCCCCCTCCTCTGCTCAAAAGTCTGAGCCTCATCATCATGGTCATCAGGAGGCTCAGGTGAGCTGTTGATAAGAAAGAAACACCTACCAAGATGGGCTCCTGGCGGCTCTCTGGGCTCCACTGTGAAAACAGAGCCGAGCACCTGCTGCCACGCAGGGGCCTTTCCTGCAAGCTACACGTCAGGGCGAAGCCTGCACGCAGCTGCCTGCCCGAACCGTATTCCTGCCGCTGAGCCAACCCTTACTAAGGAATTCCTGGAATCGTATTTTAACCAATAGGATGGAGACTTTCCCTGTCCAATCAGAGCTGGGAAGCTGTATCTTCATGAGCATCTCCACTGACCAATCAGAGCAGTTCCGTTCCAACCAATCAGAACAGTGCTTTTGGGACCAATGAAACTGAGAATTTGGACCTCTTTGTCTGAGAATGGACCAATCAGGAACCAGAGGTGGGGATATGTGTGTGTGTGTGTGTGTGTGTGTGTGTGTGTGTGTGTGTGTGTGTAAATCAGCTTCCCTCTGGCTGGGAGTACACTTTCCTGCCGGGGTCCAGCCCCAGCGGTCCAGGGGTTCCCAAAGATGTGGACGGCGTTGGTGAAGAATGAAGGACACGGAGACAGCGTTCAGATGATCAGCATAGTCAGGTTCTTTTTTATTGCCCTGTTACAGCTGTATTTATACTGTTTGATTCTATAAGCTGCCTCTATAGTTACATCATGGTATGTTTTGGTTCCTCCTTTGATCTTTTACAGTTTCTTGTTTTATGTTTACAGTTTCTTACCTGACCTTTGCTAAAAATCTTATTTCTGTTTAGCTCTGCTGATTTTAATCTTATCTATTATCTATGTATCTACATTCTATTCTAAAGGTTAGTCTCTGTGTTCCATTATAACGGCTAGCTTGTTATTTCTACTCTAAGGTTACTATTCTCTTGCTCCACTATTAAGCTATAAGGAAAAAACTGAAGGAGGTTTTCTTATTCTATGGCCTCAGTGATGGCAAACCTATGACACGTGTCAGAGATGACACGCAAACTCATTTTTTTGGTTGATTTTTCTTTGTTAAATGGCATTTAAATATATAAAATAAATGTCAAAAATATAAATCTTTGTTTTACTGTGGTTGCAAATATCAAACAATTTCTATATGTGACACGGCACCAGAGTTAAGTTAGGGTTTTCCAAAATGCTGACACGCCGAGCTCAAAAGGTTCGCCATCACTGGCCTAAGTAAAGGTTATGTAGCTTAAGTGTGATGGTTCTTAGCTGTGGTGATTAACTACCTGCCTGGCACTTAGTTTAAGTATTTCTGCTTGCATAGCTCACATAAGATTTTTAGGTAAGGAGCCTGCCTGCATTGTTTGCAGCAGTATTTCTTTAACAGTTTGATAGCTGTCCTTTTAGCCTTGCTGGTGGTCTTCCTTGGGACTGCCCTGCTTCGGTGGGTTTTTAGGGGTATAGGCTTTGGAACTTTCTCTGGTTGGTAGACCCCTGGGGCTGTGGGCCTAGCGAGTCCTAAATTTATTGCTAACAGTCTTAGTCTGAGTTCCTCATAAGTGGTACACTGTATTTCTGTAACATTAGGGGGTTTTACTGATTTAGTCCCTTCCCTAGTCCTGTTAATCCCTAACTCGAGGGAAACATTCCCAGCTGGGGAAACAACCTTTCCCAGGGAGGTGGTCCTGGTAAGAATACATAGCACTAAGAAGGGGAGCAAACATATATGCCAGGTCCCTTGGAACATATGCTGTGCAGTTGTTTCTTCCCTGCAGCGACAGTGTCAAGCAGCAAGGATGGAATGGCTTCCGGCACTTTCCCTTTCCCCTCAGCTATCTCTCAGATGCACAACACCAGGGCGGGTGCCACGCTGCTGTGCTGTATAACAATTGAGCTATTTGCGCTCAATTAAGTCTCCTCCGTCACTGTACCCCAAAATCATGGCTCCAGGTGGTGCTGAATTGGTGCCAATGACCATTGATTACACTATCAACCAACCACCACAGCATTTATAGTGACAAAAGGCCCGCTCCCCCCCCCCACCCCCATCACTGTACTGGGACCTTTACTTTTGTGCTCAGAAGAGCTCCAGGATATTAGAGACAAGACAGGAGAAGACCAGGGACCTCAGCCCACCTGAGGCTGCACAGGTGGGTATAGGTAAGGGCTCGGACCAGGGTGAGGGCTGCAATATTGAACTGGCAGACAGCCCTGCTCTAACAGGACACGATGGCCATGAGAGCAGGCAGGATCTGGCACCCCCTTTGGGCTGGGGAGACCTGGAGGGTCTTGGGTGGGGATGGGTTTGCCGGGGGGCTCTCTGGGGACTTGGGCCAGCTGTTTACAACTATTAGGGAAGGTTGTCAATGTTTTAGCAACCTTCACAGCCAGTCCTGGCTGGGACTCAGACTCAGGTTGCCCTCCCTTTTCTTGGGAGCCTCCTCCCCTCTTCCCTCATCTCCTCCTCTTTCCTCCTCCTTCCTTGGCTTTTCCTTCACCTCCTCCAGGAGCCGCACAGGCAGGACATGCCTGGGGAGCTGAGTAGTCTGCTGGGGCCAGAACAAAGGCCGCAGACTGGGGCTGAGCAGCAGGGGTTCACGTCCTCACAGTTCGGGGCGGGGACTCTAAGATCCAGGTGTCGGCCGAGTTGGTTTCTCTGGAGGCCCCTCTCCTTGGGCTGCATGTGGCCCTCCCCCGTCTGTGTCCTCAGCTGGCCTTCTCTCGGCAAGCACACCCCTCCTGCCTCTCCCACGCCCCATTCTCCTCTTACAAGGATGCCAATCAGTTGGGTTAGGGTCCATTCTAACAAGCTCAGTTAATGAGTCGCCTCTTGGAAGGCCTTTTCTCCCAGTGTGGTCACATGGATGAGGCCCACCCCATGACCTCATGTAACTTCAGTTACCTCTTTTAAGGCCGTTTCCAAATATGGTTACATTCTGAGGTACGGGGGGTTGAGACTTCAGATATGAATTTGGGGTGGGGACACCACTCAGCTAATATCAAGGGTCCATCCTGGGCCATCTCTTACCCACAAGCCGGCCCCTGGCATGTCTTCCAGAGCGCCATTTCAGAGAGGCTGTGGAGAATGGACCCACAGGTGGGGAATGCTAGACACGCCACTCAATCCAAAAGAGAGGCCTTTTGCTTTCTCAGCACTTATGTATGTAGTTTCTCACAGCACAAGGCACACGGTGTGAGCTTGGATGTGGTATGAGCTTGGCTGTGGTGTGAGCTGGGCTGTGGTGTGAGCTGGGATGCGGTGTGAGCTGGGATGTGGTGTGAGATGGTTTGTGGTGTGAGCTTGGATGTGGTATGAGCTTGGATGCGGTATGAGCTTAGATGCAGTGTGAGCAGGGATGCGGTGTGAGCTTGGCTGTGGTGTGATCTGGGATGTGCTGTGACCTGGGATGTGGTGTGAGCATGGCTGTGCAACTCCCTTCCCCTCGGATGTGTCACAGTGGCTGGAGGGCATGTGGAAGAAGGACCTGAGGTCCAGTGTTTCACAGGGAAGGCTCTCTCATGGCTCCTGGGTTGTCCTGTAAGGAGCGGCCGCATGCCAGCTTGTCCCCTGTTCATTGGGCGTTTGCAGAAGAGCTGCAGAGCTGGGACAGAGAGCTCCAGATGCCTTCACCACGCTTCTCCTAATGCTAACATCTTACCTACCTTTGTGCATTTAGCAACACGAAGGAAGTAACCTCAGTGCAGTTCCATTAACTAACTACAGACTTTATTGAGATTTCACCAGTTTTCCCACTAACGCTCCTTTTTCTGTCCCAGGGTCCAACCCAGAATCTTACTTTGTATTTATCCTCCTGAAACCGGACACAATGCGCTTGAGGCCGCCTGTCACTACTTGAGCCAAATGAAGCAGAGGCAGGGCTGAATCAGGTATGAGCGTTTATCCCAATGCTGCCAGCAGCGTGCGAGAGCAGTCGGTCATGCTGGAAGTTCTGCTCTGCCCCTCGCCGGTTGGCTGGTTATAGACGCACGAGGGAGAAGAGAGCTACGTGCAGCTGCAAGTGTAACGGGGAGAGGGGAGGGGATGGTCTGCAGTCGGACCTTCAGGAGCTCCAAGTCTGATAACAAGGTGGCTAATCTTCTATGATGTTACCCACAGCTCAGCCCTTTCCTGGGCAAACTCCCGGAGGGGTCAGGGTCCCCAACAACCAAATCAAAGCGTGTCCTGTCCTTGGTCTGTTCTCAAAATGTGTTTCTTTTCTAAGTCATGGATCCATCGAGGCATCTTATCCCAGAGTTTCAGAAGCGGAAGCCCCTGGAGGTTAACTGGGCCGGGGATGTACTCCATGGCCCCTGATCTCCCACCGCCCACGGCAGGTGTGGCCAGTGGGTCTCAGAGCCGCTCCCACTGAGCCTCCGTCACCTCCACTGACATTCCAGATGGTTGACATTGCAGAGTTGGCAGGTGGGTGACTCCTGGCCCATTGCTTTCTGTGCGGAGATTAGGTGCGAACGCCAGCATATAAGGGGGAATGACGAAGAGCCAGCATTCTGGAAGAGTATATCATATGCTCACGAAGTGCAGTGCCTGCTACTGTGCGCCCTGTGCTTTTGCTTGGTGAGCCCCACAGCCACGTTCCCTAGCTGCGACACGGACGGGTACCCCTTTCTGAGCCCTGCACGAGGAAGGCGGCCCGGAATTACTGTGGTAACTACCTTGAACCCACATCGGTAAGATGCCAGGCACGGCCCTCTGCCATGCTTGTCACCTGTTCCAGAGCAGGCTCCCCGCTTCCACTCTCACCCCCCTCCCCAGCTTACAACATGTTGGCTAATGTCTATCCGAGCCGTTCTACATGCTTTACGTGTATTGATTTACGTAATCTTTATGACAGTCTTGTAAACTGAGAACTATTACCATCCCCACATTTCAGATGAGAAACTACATCAGAGCGGGTAAGGAATTTTCTTGATGCCACATGGCTGGTACAAGGTAGAGCCAGGATTTGAACCTTGAACTTTGGTCCCAGAGTCTGCGCTCTCTGTCTGGTCCAGTGAGCACCTTGCTGCTTAGTGAATCGATGCTGAGCTTCCCCCAGGCCAGGTTCCTTACAGCCCTGCGGTCTCCCCTCTCGGCCTGCTGCCCGCCCTCTCGCCCGGGCTGCCCTGCGCTGACGGCGGCATCACCACCTGTTACCCATCGGGTCTCCGGTGCTCTGGCTGAGCTTGCGCTCCTGGCCTCAGGCCTCATTTCTCCAGTCCACTCAGCGCGTTATCGATCTCGCTGACATTTGCTTCTCTCAGACGCTCAGCCCCATGCAGCCAGACAAATGGCTCTGCTCCTCTGAGCCTCACGGGGCCTCAGCTGGTCAGCCCGCTCAGGTCTTGGGGTTAATGGAGGCACATGGGGCGGGGAGGCACTGACCTCTTGGGGACCCCAGCATTCTCCCCAGGGACCCCTAAAAGGCATTGATCCCAGCACTTGATGTCTTTTAGGGCAGCTCTCTGAGTTTCTAGAAGACCAAGAACAATGGGTGTAACTGTTATTTCAGGGCAGCCGTGGAGGGATCGGTCCAACCTCCAACCCTGCCGGTGCGGACAGAGACGCCGATTCTGGGAGAAGGTGGATGAGTGATGGCCTCTCTCCGCCAAGCGGGGAAAGAATGGCTCTTCTCACCTGGGTTCTCCGGAGCCAGGCCTTCAGGAGGCTGCCTGATCCTGGGGTCAGGACGTGGGTTTGCATTCTGGGTGACATGCCCAGCGAGTTCCAAACACGTAACCCACATCTAACAGGAACTCACCCCAGGCTATGGCCACTTCATGATGTGGAGGCGGAAGAACAGAGTTCAATTTTCCTTAAATGAGGATTCAGTGCAGGCATCTGGACCCCGAATTTGCAGTCCTGCCCCTAACGCTCCCCTGCCTGTCACGGCCACTCACCTGTCACTCATGTGCACCTGGTGGGATGGGTCTCTTTCATTTTGTTAGGACCCTTCACTGGGACCCCCAGACGTGCCGAGGAGGACAGGTACTCTGGGAGGAGTTTGTGGGGGCCCACGGTGCCCTCCCTGGTGCTGAGACATCCAGCCGAGCGCGGCACAAGCTTATAGAGGAGAAGGCTGACCTTGGCTCCACATGCTGGCCCTTGTTCCTTTGTTCAGTTAGTTACTGCTTTCCCCAGGAGTGAAAACTTCCCCATAACTGTTTGTTGAGCATCTACTATGTGTCTGTTAGCTTAGCCACTAAAATATGTGTTCACTCAGGGAGAGGACAGCGTGGAGAGAGGAGCTCCACAAGGGAGCACTGCAGCCCCCCAGCTCCACCTGGGCTCCTGGGATGGGACGGACAGCCTTTAATTTGTCCAAAGCTGGGTCTTCTGAGGAGACGCCTGATCAATGCCCTTGTCTGCACCCCTTATCCCTCACACCTCTGAAAGCTTGGACTTGTGTTTCGTGGTGGGAAAGCTTGATGGCAAACAGGACATGTCCTTGTTGCGGAGTAGGGCATGCCCAGCCTCTTTACAATTGTTTGGGAGCCCCCCGGGCGCCCCCATCACATGTGGCTGCAGACGCTGGTAGAGCTGGTTGCCCAAAGCAGACCAAACCAGCAACACTGAGAGAGATGCAGGGATGGAGATGGGACTGGTCAAGGCCACACAGTAGGGAGCCACAGCGAGAGGAAGGAGAGGAGCAGTGACAGGAGACAGAGAAAGTCAGATGGGGAAGGGGGGACAGAGACAGGGAGGAAGACAGACAGACAGATGAAGAGGCCTTTTATTTTTTTAGGGGCCAAGACATAACTAGAGAGAAAGAAAACTATGGGGCAAACCGAGAAGACAAGGAGGTGCCACGGAAGTAAAGAATGGTCCAGAGAGACCAGCAGAATGTGGCTCAGGGCAGGAGGGGCCACAGGAGGCCCAGACCCAGAGACGGAGACAGGCAGGCCCGGAGGCAGGGATCTGGGAGATGCCTGTAGGAAGGGGCCGGGATGGGAGTGATAGCTACTGAGGGCCTCCTATGCCAAGGTGGTTTGCATATATGTTTGCTGACCACAAACATTTGGTTTCTTTTCTGACCCTGTGACAACCTTCTGGGCTGGAGGCATCACTGTTTTTACTCTAAAGATGGGGAAACGGGGTGTCACTGGGCCAGACGCTCACCAAGCTGGGGCTCTCATTAACCTACCTGGCCCCAAAGCCCCTGCTCTTTCCACACCGCGGTCACAGAGGACAGGAGCCAGCCCTGACCCTGGCCAGACCAGGCCAAGCCCTGGGGGGCGGGGAGGGTTTCTGACCCCTTCTGACTCAGCAGTTCTTAGTCGGGGCTGGAGAAGAGGGGAGACTCAGGGGATGGTTCTGGTTGGGCTGGGGCGGTCCCCATTCTTTAGGGGGTTCAGATCTAGAAGAACCTTTTATTTTTTATTTTTATTTATTTACTTATTTTCTTTTCTTTGGAAGAATCTTCTTCTGATCAGGGAGTGAGGGTGATATCTCTCAAGTCTCCTGAACACCCCAGACAAAAGGCCCGCACTCCGCATTCTGGAGGTGAGTGCCTCCCACTGTCTAGGTCCCACCTGCTTCCAGTGCTGAGCCCTCATGCCCAGCCCCTGCGACCACTTGCCTCACGTGGAACCTTTCTCTGTGCAGGTTACCTCCACGCTGGCCCCTGCCAGAGGCACACGCTTTGCCTCCTGGGGTTTGTCTTCGTCCTGTGCAGAGACCGGTGGGCACAGGGGAGTCCCTTTCGTGCTTTGCTCTTGGAGATGCCTCACACCCAGACTTCTGCAAAGCGTTCTTGACCAAGGTTCCTTGAGGAGTTTCTGCAGGGTGTCAATCAAGCCCCTCAACGGGGGTGTCTGCTCTTAGGGGGTCTGAGTGTCAGGGACACTGAGGTGAGGTTAGTGTCTGGGACATTCCCGGGCAGGACTCCCTTCCTCCTTGGGAGGACAGGCTGGACTTGGTGCTCTGCCCCTCGCTCCTCCAGCCACCATTATTAAGCAGAGTTCTAGCGCCCCCTCAGGTAGCTGCCCAGGGAGCTCCCTGCGTGCAGGAGGGAGGGTCACAGGTGGGCTGGGATGATGACAGGAGGCAGTGCGGGCATCTCAGCTCACCAACAAGCTGCTTCGGCCCCGTTCTGAGCTCCTCAGGGAGAGGCTCTGCGTGGGGAGGGGACCACCTGCTGCTGCCCTGAAGGGAGCTCACCCCCAGGGGCTTCCCCAGGAGAGAAGTTCCCGTCCAGGCAGCAGCACCCACCCAGGGTTAATGCTGGGGCTCCTGGGAAGCGCATCAGAGCACACAGGGTGGGTGGGCAAGAGCAGGTTATGGCTGTTCGTATGGACAATAATGAAATACTTAATAAGCAGCAATATAAGAATAAACTGCGGTTCGCATACTCACAACTGTACGCCTGCTTTTGCCCCTGTATTTATTTCCCCGGGAGTGAGAGCTTGAGAAAACCCAGCGGGTGCCACCGGAGAGCCCGGAGCTGTGGCCTGCTCTGCTCCTCCATGAGAGGGGGTGGCGACTCCCTCTGTGGCTGGAGGAGGAAAGGGGCCGAGGACCAGGTTTTGGGGGGGGGCGGGGGAAGACTCAGGGCAGCCTGGGTTGGAAATGAGGTCAGGATTCTGCAATTCCAGGCGAGCTGGGCCAGCACCTCCCTTCCCTCCCTCGTCCTGTCCTGTGTCAGCTGGGACTGGGGCCACTGTGCAGGCTGACCCCAGGCGCGTGCTTCTAACCTGGAGGAGTAGCGTCGCCTCTCCTTTTGGGGGATCCTTGGGTGAGCCCCATTCAAGAGGCAGGTGGAGAAGGCATTCCTGCCCTGGAGCCTGCACCAGGTGCAGCACGAGGGACAGAGAAGGCCACCCCCTCCCCGGCTTTGGGTACGAGAGGCCAGGCATATTCGACAGGATGTGCTAATTGCCATGACAACCGGCTTCCCAAATATCAGTGGCTCTAACACAGCAAGAGGATCTTATACCGCAGTCCAGTGTGGGCTGCATGGGGGCTCTGCTCCACGCAGTCTTTCAGGGACCGTGTTCTGTCCACCTAGTGGTCCGGTTCTCTCCTGTTCTCAGCTCAGATGGGCAAAAGGGGCGAGAGTATCATGTGGGGGCTCTGATCAGGCTGGGAAATGGCACGCAAGGCTGTGCCCACATGCCTGGGGCCGAGGGTTTACCCTAGAAAGACTTCACCCAATAACTGGGGAAGGAAGGCTCCCCAGGGCCTCACATTAGAGCCTATTGGTCAGAACTGGGGAGGTCAGCACACTTATGTGCAAAGGAGGGAGTGAGATCAATGTTTCAGCTGAGCACATTGCTATCTGGACACAATCTGGGCTCAGGATAGGCGTGTGTGTGTGGGCGCTTGTACACATGTACATATGTGCACATGTGTGTTTATATGCATGTCATGTGTATGTGCACATATGTGCACATCTATGTGCTATATGCATATGAATATGTGCATGTATATATGTGCACACGTGTTTGTATCTTTGTGCATATGTATATGCATTACATTTATATGTGTATAAGTATGTATGTGTATGTACATGTGGGTGCATTCATGTGTGCAAGTATGTATACCTGTGTGCATGTGCACATATATACATACATATATACATATATATGTGCACATGCGCATGCATGCATATAAGTGTGTATGTGTATGTATGCCCATGTAAATGCATGCATGTGTGTGCATGTGTGGATACGAGGCAGGCCCCTAGCCATGTTCACCACAGCTGTCCCAGTTGGGTCCCAAGCCAGACACTCTTGCTTTGAGTCCTGGCTGTGCGTGCTCCCGTGCTCTCTAACTTCTGGATTTGGGAGGTTAGGGGAAGAGAGGCTCCAGGTTGTGGTTAGGCTGAGAGGGGATGATTTGTGTGGCCAGGGTCAGCTGTCCTGAGTCGCAGGACTGAGCAGTGGCCCCTGTGCTTTGCAACACCCCTCTCCCCCCGCCCCCTCATTCCTTTGCTAGCATCTCTGCAGTATTTGGACATCATCCTTGGGATCATGGGAAGCCAGACGGGTGATAGTATTCAGAGTTGCAACTCAACGCTGTGGGCTTCGCTGACCTTTAGGTAAACAGCGTGGTGCAGTGAGCGGCTCTGAGGAACGGGAGGGTGGTGCACTTGGGTCCTGCTGCCGCGGCTCTTTTGCCAGATTTCCAGAAATAGCAGAGAAGCTGCAAGTCCAAGTGTTGGTGTGCACTCTTCTCATGCTGGCAACAGATCACCTAAAACCTCCCAGCGATCCTGTGGCCCACACCAGACCTGCCTGAAGGACGCTGTGTCCTGAGGACGGGCCCTGTCTCCTGGCTGCAGTCCAGGCGGGTGACGGCCGAGGTTCGGGTCCCCGTGTGCACGCAGGAGGGCCGCTGGCTAATGACACCTTCTGGCTGTGCAGGAAGCACAGCTGAGTGTTAACTAAACACCCGCTAATAACCCTGGGGATATTTATCGCGGCTTCCCCACATTGTAATAAGAAATTATTGAAACATGTATCACCTACGGAGCTGTTAGCCATTGGTAAATGGATCTTAAATGCACAAGTCCATTAGTATTTTAATCCAGCCTGTCTCCTGGAGGATGTGTGCCGGATCAGACGGATGTCCCAGGCCTCAGCGCCCAGGGAAAAGGTTCGCAGCTGGTTAATCTTCACGTTCTCCTCCCAGGGACGAAATCCGCGGGAGCAGCCAGGGGAGTGTCCCTGAGCCCAGTGTTGGTGGCCATGCCCTTGAGCAGCTGGTGGGTGAGGCCTGGATGAGGAGGGAGTGGGCGGGGCCGGGCGGGGCTGGGAGGGGGACTGCGGTTGTCCAGCTGAGGAAATACAGCGGATGTGCTGAGCCTCACTGAGCACACAGACTTGTTCAGCGAGGATGCTGTGCAATGGTTCAGTTCCCTGCCCTCCCCCTTCCTCCCTGCCCAGGGGGTTGGCTCAGGCTTCAGGCCTCACATATGACTGCATCTCAGCTGGGGCACCCAGAAGGTTAGTGCACTAGCAAGCACCAGCCATGGACCAGGTGCCAGTCTAGATGGGGGAGAAGCAGGTGAAGCAGGAAGGGGAGGACTTGCTCTCTGCGGCTTACATTCAGGCATGGGAGGCAGACAAACGCATCCACCATTAGTCAGTGGGCGCGTTTCAGGGAGCAGCCCGTGCTGTGAGCAGATGGGGTGGGGTGAGGGGACGTGATGTGGGGCAGGGCTGAGGGTGGCCAGGGAGAATCCTGGTTTGGACTCAGGATTCTGGTTTGGACTCAGAATCTATATTTGATCAATTTCTCCCACCCCTTCAAATTGATGTTACCTTTGAAGTTTAAAAAAGTGGAGTGGATTGTGGGGCATGTTCTGAGCTCAGGAATTTAGGGAGCGAGCAGGATGAGGGGAGAGGACAGTGACATATGTGGAACATGTCGAGCAGAGGTATATGCTGGGCAGCCGGGCCCTCAGGGGAGGCCTTTGCTGAAGGTGCTTTCCCACCACCTAGTGCCACAGGCACCTGGGATGCACTGAGCGTCACAGCACAGTAGGTCTCAGCGCGTGGGGTCAAGGTCTGTGTCCTTGGCCAGAGTCCCATCCTGTGGAAAGCTTGGGCGGCTCTATGCTGCTGCCTCATGGGGGCCCCTCAGCTCAGGGCAGGGAGCAGCCAGAAGTGGCCAAGGGGAGCTGACATTGTGGGGAGCCTTTCAGCCAAAGGGGAAGGGGGTGAGGGCTGGTGGATAAATGCCTCAGTCACCCTGTAATCTGGTGGCACAGTTTTGAGGATCCCCAGTGGGACAGAGCCGCGGTCACCTGTAGCTGTCACCTGCTCTCCAGTGTGCACGCCCATTGGCTTCCCTCCTCTCTCTCACTCCTGCGTCATCAGATAAACTACCCAACTGCCTGCGCTGGGCTTCCTAGTCTCCGGCTCTGCCATTGGGGGCAGGGGAGCACCCAATTCAGGACAGACTCTTACCAGCTCCAAGCGGAACACGTGAGCCTGCCTATCATAGCACGGGCTCCGGTCAGGGCGGCAGGTTTACCAGGAAGTGGGCAGGCAGAGGAAGAAGAGACTTTTCCTAAAACACACAAAGGGTTGAAAAAAGAGATAGAGGAAGACACAAACAAATGGAAGAATATACCATGTTCATGGATTGGTAGAATCAACATCATTAAAATGTCCATACTACCCAAAGCAATCTATAGATTCAATGCAATCCCCATTAAAATACCAACAGCATACTTCAAAGACCTAGAACAAACTCTCCAAAAACTCATCTGGAATGAAAGAAAGACCCGAAATAGCCACAGCAATCCTGAGAAAGAAGAACAAAGTTGGAGGGATCAAAATACTAGATATCAAGCTATCCTCTAAACTGCCTGGTACTGACACATGAACAGATATATAGACCAATGGAACAGAACAGAGAACCTAGAAATTGACCCAAGCCATTATCCTCAATTAATATTTAACAAAGGAGGCAGGAGCATACAATGGAGTCAAGACAGTCTCTTCAATAAATGGTGTTGGGAAAATTGAACAGATACATGCAAAAAATGAAACTAGACCACCAACTTACACCATATACAAAAATAAACTCAAAATGGATAAAAGACTTAAATGTAAGACAGGACACCATAAAAATCATAGAAGAATCCATAGGCAGTAAAATATTAGACATATGTCATAGCAATATCTTTACTGATACAGCATGAAAACTAAGGAGAAAATAAACAAATAGGACTAAATAAAAATAAAAAGCTTCTGCACAGCAAAAGAAACCATCAACAAAACAACAAGAGCCCGCTGCATGGGAGAACATATTTGCCAATGTTATCACCGATAATAGGTTTAATCTCTAAAATTTACCATACAGGGACTCACACAACTTAACAAAAGGAAGATAAGCAATCCAATAAAAAAATGGGCAAAGGATCTAAATAGACACTTTTCTAAAGGACATTCAGAAAGCCAAGAGACATATGAAAACATACTCAAAGTCACTAATCATCCGAGAAATGCAAATCAAGATGACAATGCGGTACCACCTCACACCTGTCAGAATGGCTATCATCAACAAATCAACAAACGACAAGTGCTGGTGAGGATGTGGAGAAAAAGGAACCTTCCTTTACTGCTGGTGGGAAGGCAGACTGGTGCAGCCACTGTGGAAGACAGTATGGAGTTTCATCAAAAAACTAAAAATGGAACTCCCATTTGACCCAGTAATCCTACTTCTAGGAATATATCCCAAGAAAACAGAAACTCCAATCACAAAGGATATATGCATCCCTATGTTCATAGCAGCACAATTTACAAAAGTTAAATTTGGAAACAGCCTAAGTGCCCATCAGCAGATGAGTGGATTAAAAAACAGTGGACATTACACAATGGAATACTACATTGCTGTAAAAAAGAAGGAATTCTTAACATTTACAACAGCACGGATGTACATGGACAGCATTATGCTAAGTGAAATAACCCAGTCAGAGAAAGATAAGTATCACATAATCTCACTCATTTGTGGAATACAATGAACAACATAAACTGATGAACAAAAATAGATCCAGAGACAGAGAAGCATCAAACAGACTGTCCAGCCTCAAAGGGAAGGCCGGGGAGAGAGGGGGTAAGAGATCAACCAAAGGACTTGTATGTATGCATATAAGCATAGCCAATGAACACAGACAGTAGCGAGGTGAGGGCATGGGCTGGGGGTGGGAGCAGTTGGGGAGAGGTCAATGGTGGGGGGGATGAGGAGAGTTATGTAATACTTTAAATGATAAAGAAATTAAACAAAACAAAACAAAACAAAACAAAAGCCACACAAATGAAAAGCCACCAACAAGCAAATGCTTAGCAAAAGCTCCTCAGCCTTGTCCGCTTCTCCTTTCTGCTCTCTTGTCCTCAGTGGGCCGTGAGGTCACACAGTTTTCTGAGGCGGTGGCAGGTCCCTGGCACGGCCTAACCCAGAATGCTTTCTCCTCAGCCCCCCTCGGTTTGCACCAGTGAGAAGGCCTTGAGTGTGGCGTGTGCAGCGTGAGACCCCTGCAAGCCACCTGCTCGGAATGTCCCCGATTGACTTCCAGGCAAAGCCACCCGCTCTTCTGTCAGTTCCACCTTCGCCAGCTCTCAGCACCACCATGCCACGTGAGGTGGCGCTGTGGTGGTGAGGGCGGCAGAGCAATTCACCCTTCAGTCCTTCCCGACTCCTTCGATTAGTTAAGAACCAGTCTCAGTCTGGGGGCCGCTCTGCCCGTGTGCTCCAGGCTGGAAGGACAGGGGCGAGCTGGGAGATGCTCTTCCCCAGAGAGCGGCCGTGTGCACCCACGCTCGTACCCCCTCCAGCCAGCCCGGGAAGGGACGCTGTGCAGGACTTTGTGGGCCGGTCCTGGTGTGTGTGCAGGTAGAGCCACGGGCCTTGGTGATGGATTGGGTGCGTGCTGTGTAAGAGCATGAGGGAGATGATGTTGTGTTTGACCTGAGCAGTGGAGAAAATTGAGTTGCCTGTGCAGATATGGGGGAAGCCGTGGGAGGAGCGGATACTCAGAAAATGGAAGGTCATTAATATCTATTTCAGGCTCCCAGAGCGCGCTGCTCGGTATTTATGGGTGTTAGAGGAGATGACACACAGACCCAGGGCCGGGGAGCACTGAATCAGGGAGTGGGGGAGCAGTTTTCACCGACTCTTGATTAGTTAAGAAACAGTCTCAGGTTGGGGCCCAAGCGTCTTTAAACACTTGCTGGTCTCCATTTGTAGAGAAGAGAAATTGTGCCGCAGGCTCAGAGACTCGAGCCATTTACAACATCCGGCTCAAGTTAATATCTGCACTTTCTTTTTATTGTATTTCTTTTTCTGGATAACTTCTCTGTGTGACTGTGGATGCCGGTTCATTTACATTTCCTTTCAAAATGAATATACTTATGTTAAAAGGGGGAATCCGTTTACCAAGAAATGTGTGACTTTATTCGTGCATTTGTTTAGGAAATATTTACTGAGCGTCAACCATTTGTTTTGAGAGCTGGGGGTGCAGCTACCAAAAGTAGGCAGCCACGCAGGCCTGGACGGAGCCCGCGGTCCAGTGGGGGAGGCGGGTAACAAGGTACAGTGGGAAGTATTGGAGGCGATGCTAACTAAGTCCTAAGGAATATGCGAGGCAGGGAAGGGGGATGGAAGCAGGGAGGCGTGCACTTTAAACAGGTGGGCGGGGAAGCCTCTCCAAGCTTGCTCACCGCACTGGTCTCTGAGGAAGCGTGTTCCCCGCAGAGGGAACAGCAAGGCCAGAAGCTGTGAGGCCTGAGCATGCCAGCACGGCCAGAGAAGAGCCCGGAGCCAGGCTGTTGGGAGAGGAGGGAGCCATGGGGAGAGCAGCGGAGGATAAGATGGGAGAGCTGGTGATGGAGGGGCTGTCCAGGGGCAGGAACTCAGCTTTATTCTGAGCGAGAGGGGAGCCACTGAGGGACTTGGGCCAGAGAAGCGGTCTGATCTGATGCATCTTTAAAAGCATCTCTGTGATCGTTGTGTTGAGAACAGACCGAGGGAGCAGGGCAGTGAGAGGAGGCCTGTGGGAGGCTGTGCAGAAATCAGCTGAGGGATGACCGCTCAGGCCGGGTATGGGCGTGGGGGGAGCAGCAAGGTGTGCTCAGGTTCTGGGTAGCAAGTGGGACTTGCTGATGGATTAGACATGCGCTACGCAAGAGCATGAGGGAGATGAGGACGTTGTTTCTGGCACTCAGTGCTCTCAGATGAGCACTGAGACCTGAGGTGCGCTCTACAGAGATGGGGAAGGTGTGGAGAAACATGGGAGCACAGGCGTGCTGGCTGCTGGTGCTGCTTTAAGATGCCAAGAAACATTTGAGCGCAGAGATCAAGTGGGCTTGGATCTCTGAGGTTGGGGTCCATGGCAGGGGTTCTACCTGGGGCGGAGACGCAGGTGTCGCCGGCACAGAGGCGAGCTGCACCATTGGACGCAGACAGTGGAGGGCATGAAGCTAGGCTCCCCTTGCGCCTGCCTGCGGTGAGCCCGCATCGGCAGCTGCTGGCTCTGCGGAAGCCGGGCCCCAGGTAGGATGAGCACAGACGGCACGGGCTGCTTTCCTGTGACTCTGGGAAAACACCCGTATCTGGTGACCCCAGAAGGACAAAGGAATTCGCTTGGAAAACCTGTCATTCAGCATTACCGCTCTGCATACCCAGCGTCACACATTAAGCTTTTCAAATTGATTGGTCCTGTCATTTTGACTTCCCGAGCCCCTCCCTTCTCTCACAGTTCCTGTTTCCCCTGGGAGGCAGCTGTCTGCAGCCCGACTTGTTCATGTCAAAACATGCCGGCAGGGCTTTCCGAGGCTTCTGACATGGGCAACCCAGGGCATCGGACTCCACATCAGAGGAGCGAGCCGTCTCCCTGTCATTGCTATCACTGCAGACCGCTCTACCGAGTCAGGTCTTGGGGCCAAAAGCAGATGCCTGAGATGTGTAATGGTTTTGTTATAGGATGTGAAACTGGCCCAGCCTGAAAATTGGGAGGGCAATCCTATATAATAAAAGCCTAATATGCTAAGTGTCCGGTTGTCCCATGATGGGTCAACTGTTCAACCAACCAAAGCATAATATGCTAATGATGTGCTAAGGCTGCTCAACCGCTCACTATGATGTGCACTGACCGCTAGGGGGCAGATGCTCCAACCGGTAGGTTAGCTTGTTGCTGGGGTCCAGCCATGAGCCAGATGGGCCGGACATGCCCTGAAGCCCTCCTGTGGCCACTCTCTGGCCCAGATTGTGCACCGGCGGGGTCCCTTGGCCTGGCCTGCGCCCTCTCACAATCTGGGACCTCTCAGGGGATGTCAGAGAGCCGGTTTTGGCCTAATCCCACAGGCCACTCCCCTGGGGAGGGCGCCAGACCCAGGGCTCACAGCTGGCGAGCACTGCTGGCTGCTGCGGAGGGAGCCTCTCCCAATCGGGACTGATTGGGCACGTTTTTGTTCTGTGGAAGGGGGACCGTGTCTTCTCCGGCCTTTTTACGATCCCTGTAGGTGCTTGACAAACTGCCAGCTGGCTGTTCTCTGAAAGGGAGGAGGTGTACCTGCCGTGTTTTCTGGGTGAGAGGAGGGTCCCCCGGCTCCTGCCGCCTGGTGGGCCAGCCTGAGTTTCAAGATAAAAATGAGGCACCGAACCACTGTGATGGCATCAGATCATCTAAATGTGAGGGCAAACATTTGTGTCCAAACGTTGCCCACTCACTTACCGGATTGAGAGGGTTGGTGAGGGCCCAGCCCATGCTTTAGAAGAATTTAAGCGTTTGATCGAGCCTGAGGTCAATGTCAGACGATAATGCCGGTGCCGTTGTGTTTGTGGGAACATAAACACACCTGTGGGAATGTGTGCGTGGCGCTCCTCCTAATTGGCGAGGTCACAGCTGAGAAGCGAGGGATAAATATGAGCCTTAGATTTACCGGCCACTCGCGTCATCTCAGGCACAGCGTGTGCCGGTTTTATAGGCGTGACCTCCTCTCATCCTCACAGCAGTGCATGGTTCATAAACAGTAGGTTTTAAGCTCCACATGAGGAGACTGGGGCTCAGCTAAGTCACCTGCGCAGGAGGAAATGTTCTCAGCCTGTGGGCCGTGCTCCACCTGGTCAACATCGGAAAACACCAGAGGCCCTGCAAGCAGGAGAAGCTCCGGAAACTTCTGTCCCAGCAGTGCACGCGCTGTGGGTGGGCGTCTGCGCACCTATATTGGTGTCTATTGGGTTGTGATGCAAATGTGTTTCTTAGTGTAAGTTGCACTTTAAAACGTTTAAAGGGCACCGGGTTTGCACTATCCTTCTTGCTTCGAGTCTCTCGCTGTCAGAGGGTCAGGGCCACACACAGCATGTGCGGGGAAGGGGGCCTGGGATGGTGGGGCACAGGGCACAGGCCAGCCATGTCCCCAGCCGTCTCTGTGAGACGGGAACGTCTCAGGCCTGAAGGTCACATTCAACCTCTGTGGTTTCCTAGTCTTATTTATTTTTGTTTGTCTGCAGAGAAATCTGCAGTTACTATGTCGCTCATGACTTCCGAGGAGTCCAGAGCACCTTTCTAATGTAAGGCTCACCCCAGGAAAAGGGATAGGCGGGGTTGTGGGCCAGAGTCTCACAGGGTGGGCAATGGTTGCTGCTGGTGGCTCCCTGAGGCTTGGTCATGGCCCATCAGGACATTGTTTGGTCAGGGGGAGGGTATGAGCAGGGGAAGGCCGAGGGCAGACACAGCCAGGAGGCCAGAGCTAGAGAGAGGCCGCAGAGGCCTGGGGTGTCCCATGGACAGCTCCAAGGGCATCCTTCCAGAGTCTGAGGGATTGTGTCTTCACTGTTCCTGAGCCCCATGTATGGAAGCTGGTTGGCAAGGCGGTTTTCCCTTTGTTTTTGCCAAGAATTCACCCTCACCTTCCCAGGAGCCTTTCCTGGGGGGGCTGTGCTTTCTGAGCTGACACACACGAGACTGTCCCCTTCCTCTGAGACGATTGCAGAGGGGAGACCGGGAGCCCCTTTCTCCTAGGACAGCATTCACTAACCGCTGTGTCCTCCAACTGGTGGCGCCATGGGACACGTTTCGACTTTGGAGTCGAACAGAATGTGAGTTCTGCGCGCCCAGGGACCTGGTCTGCCTGCTAACCCTGCGTGGGCAATGCCGGGCACAGTCAAGGGCCCCACTAACTCTCTGTTGGAGGAAGAGGTTCCACTATCTACTCCCAGCCCAGCCCAATGCCCTTCAGCAAATCGCTGAACCTTTCTGAGCCTCAGTTCCCTCCTCTGTAAAGTGGAGCCGTCAGCATCTAGTCTGCAGGGAGGCAAATCAGGCCCTTCGTAAACCACTGCTCCCTCCCTCCGAAGAAGTGACATTCTCATCCCCTCTCTCCCCTCCCCTGATACCCAGGGCCCTTCCTCATCCAGGCTGTGCTGCCTCTGAGGCTGGAGCTCCACCTTCGGGCCATGTCCGCTGAGGAGAGAACAGCAGCAGGGACAGGTGCCTCAGGGAGGTGCAGGGAGGTGGGAGGCGAGTGGCCTGTGCGACTGGATGCAGGGCTGCAGCTCCAGCTCCTGCGGACCCTCCAGGGCCCATGCACCAGGTGGGCGGCCCCTTCCAGCGTTCACCCTGGCGGCTGTGCCCCTCCCCGCAAAGCTGGCACTCCCAGGACTTTCCAACTCTGCGCCACTGTCTTTTAAAAATAAAATAAAATAGATGTAACAATTCATTAGAGCAGGACGTTGGTGAACCTCCCCCTGCACGTCAGGGGCACGGCAGGCAGGGGTGTGTCTCCTCTCCGCTGAGTCCGCCCGCGTTTGACACCGCGTTTCCGGTGTCCAGTTTTGAGTGTCATCATTCTCTCCTGATGGGCAATACGCTGTCTTAATCGAGCGCTTTCTCCTGTCTGAATAAACATACTTCATTCTGCTAAACATCCGCGCAGCATCCGCTGTGTCCTGCGTCCTCGGTTTGGCGGGCCTTCTTGGGATGGTTCGGGTTCTTTCTAATTATTTTGCCCTCGATGAGCCCCTTTCTCTACGTGGGCTTCACATGCATTGCGGTTCCCGTGCGAGCTGGGTTCCTGTCTCCTGAAAAGCCTTTGGGTTTGGGGACAGCTCAGAGGGCTCTGCCGGCAGGTTTGTCCTGATTCTCATGAGACACGTTTGCTCAGCACTGAGACTCCAGGCCCCGCGCGGACCCTGCTGCAGGGGCTCTTGTTGGTCCGCACACCTAGTGACTGCGGGTGGCAGGGATGGCGGCCAGGGAAGGGGTGAACCTGGCTCCCGTCAGGCGGGGGGTGGGGGGGAAAGGGGGAAGCCAGGGGGCGTTACAGAGGACCTTTGATCTGAGCTTTAAGTGATTAGAAGTTGTCCAGGTGAAAAAGAAGGGGGAGGACGCTTAGACACACAAACTGAAGCTCACAAAGCCCGTGAGGGGCGAGAGCAGGCGCCTTTCAGAACTGACAAGCCCGGGAGGAGGAGGAGGAGGTTGTGTGGGGAGGAGGGAGGACCCTGCAGGAAGCTGCCAAGGCGCCCCTACCTCCCACCCCCAAGGGCCAGGCTGCAAACTCTGCACCCAGAAGCTGAAACTTGGAGGGAGGAGGGAGGAGCGGTGTTCACTGAGGTCAGGGCGCTGGGTGCTGCCTGCAGGCCTCCTTTGCCCTGCCCTCCGTGTGGGGTGAGGGGCAGTGGGGCTGGGCAGACATGCCTGCCCTGACCCATGCTCCCTTCTTCCAGACCCTGCGCCCTGGGCTTCCTGTCCAGACACCCCTAGCTGCCCTGAGGGCCTGCACGGGCCTCTGCTGATCACCCCCAAGGCCACTCTGAGCAGTGCCCTGGGCAGGGCCGTTGCAGGGGGTGCGGGTGAAGCTTGTGGTGCAGGCTGGGCTGTCATCACACTGCGTGGTGAAGCCCTCGGTGCGTGAGATGGAGCCAGGATGCAAAGGGAAAGGACACAGGTGGCAGGCCCAGGCTTCCTCTGGTCTGGGCTCATGGACTTCAGGGCGGGCTTCTTGGTTTCCCGTCTGCAAGGTGGGACCAAACACAGACATTACATCACAGGGATTCTGTGGGGATGGAACGGGTCTCCGATGTAAAGTGCTTAGCACATGCCTGTGTACTCAGTAAGTGCTCAATAAAGGTTCATTGTTGGCAACAAGGCCCTCAGCGAGGCTTTGTGGCTGGGACGGGGCTTGGCGCGGTCATAGGGAGAGAGGATGGGGACTGGCCGTGGACTTGGCAGTGGGGCTGAGGAGAGCGTGCTACTGGAATTGGGGACATGCCACGCCTTTTCCATGGAGTGTTAAGATCCACTTTCCTTCCCCGTGACCCACGATTCCTGCACTGGAGGGCCTCGGGGTGGGGGTTTCTGCTGAAATACAGACTCCCGGGCACCAGCTCGGTGGTAACGAGATGGGACCCAAACGTGCTCCTGTTGGTGGAGCTCGCCAGCCACTGACACAGTGCAATGAAGATGAGTCGGCGACGAGGGACTGTGGTTAAATATCCGCAATGACATTAACAGAAGGAGCGATTGGCCAGCTGGCAGGAGGAGCCCTGGCCTCCCACATGCTAATTGTTTTTGGAGAAAATGTCTTTCCAAACATGAGTCTGAAGGAGAGAACGAATGAGCAGGCACTGGGGATGGAGAGGTTGGAGCGAGGCTGTGTGTGTGTGTGTGTGTGTGTGTGTGGAGATTGCAAATCGATAACCCATTTCCCTGGGAGTTTACACAGCTGCCCACAGGGCGATTCCTGACTGCAGGACAGATGGCACCTATCACGGCGGAGAGCACGCATTTTCCAGACGGCTGCACAGCCTCCTGAGGGGGTCCCACAAACGCTTCGAGGGCTTGTTCTTCCCACTGGAGAAGTCACACAGTCATGTCTCCTCCAGCCAGCTCTGCGGGGGCGTCACACCACGAGACTCTGCAGGACAGGGTAGTGATCGGGGTCCTCTGAGGCCAGAGGGGTCGTGTGTGAGCCACGTTTCCCACCCCCTGCACTGTGATAGCTGAGGGCAGGGCCTCCCCGTGCTGTTCTCCCCACAGCCGTGCCCGTCAGCACAGGCCGCAGGCCCTTGGCGGCTGGCACTGACCAGGGTGATTTCTTGCTCACATGGTGTGTCCCTCAGGGTCAAGTTGGGGCTGGGCTCTGTGTCCGTGTCCCCTGGCATCCAGCTGATGGGCGGAGCTTTCGCACCTGTGCTGTGGCCTGTCCCAGGGAAGGGAAGCAAAGGTGCTTTCACACCCACTGAAAGGCTTCTGCCTGCAAGTCGTAAGTCATGTCTGCTCTCGGTCTGGGGACAAGGGAGTCACATGGCCCCATTTAAGTTAAATGTGTGGGGGAGTTCAACATGCTTAGTGCTTGGAAGGGGAAAACCAGAAATACTGGTCAGGGGCGTGAATACCTGCCACACCTGTGACAACTAACTGGGGCTTGGGCTTGCAGTCGTGTTGGCAGGTGAAGGAAACGGACTTGCCGCGAACCCAGAGCTAATACGAACATGGAATTTAAGGAGGGTGCCTGGGCTGGGGGTTCGAGCAAATTCTGTCACTGTCTGGGTGTCAGGTTCCATATCCTATATAAGAAAAGCATAATATGCTAAGTGTCTCGTCGTCTTGTCCATTCAACCAATCAAAGCATAATATGCTAATGATGGGCTAAGGCTGCTCAGCCACTCCCTATGACATGCACTGACCACCAGGGGGCAGACACTCCGACCAGTAGGTTAGCTTGCTACTGGGATCTGTACGATTGGGACTGAGACAGGCCAGACATGCCCTGGGGCCCTCAGTGGTCCCTCCCCTGCTGGCCAACCTCCCATGTTCCTCCCCAGTCCCAATCATGCACCCTGGCCTGGCCTGCACCCTCTTGCAATCCGGGCTGAGGGACAACCCCCCCCCCGCCCCCCCCCCCCACTCCCGCTGAGCACACAAATTTCATGCACCGGGCCTCTAGTTTGAAATATAAGACACATTGGCCCTTTAACTTGAAATGGTGTCTTCATCTGTAAGCCAGGCAGGTGGTTCCTGCCTGAGCTGGCATTTCCAGCTCCCTGATTTGAATTCTGCATGCTCTTCAAGGTCTCCCAGGGACATGCCCACGCCAACCACTTGGGACTGGATGCCCAAACGCATGCCAGTGAAGCTGCTGATGGAAACCCCATGTGTGCACAGCCGAGACCCGTGGGCAGGGCAGTGCGCCAGCCTCAGGCCCCGCTGTTTCCACCGAAATGTGAACACCAGACTAGCAGAGCCATGAGGCAGATGGGCCTGGGGTCTGATGGCCCGGGCTCAAAGCTCACCTTTGGCACTTGCCGAGTGGCCAGTGAGGGACTTGTCCTCTTTGTCCTTGGTTTCCTTTCCTGAGGGTGTTGGCTGTTGGCTGTAATCCTGAGTGTCGTTACTGTTTCTCCACTAAGATGCCAGTGCTCACAGCCTCAGGGCTTCCATGTGTGATGTGCGAATAGTGTTGTGGTTTCACTGACGGTCGAAATGTCACTGGGATTGAAGATGGTGACCCTGGCTCTTGACTAGTAACCGATAACCAAGCATTTGTCCTGGTCCCTCAACTCACCGTGTGACCACAGGCAAGTTGCTTTATTGGCCCGTGCCTCAGTTTCCCCACCTGAAAAGCAGGCATCGATGTGCATGTGGTCACGTGGATTCTGAACATCTGCTTTTACATGTGGCCCCCCCTGCCCAGTGCTTCTGACCACGGAGAGAAATATAGGGGATATGTTCTCAAGAGTCAAAGCTGCCGGCACCCTCGCAATACCGCGAGGGCCGAGGAGCTTCAGCCACTCCACCTCCACATCTCAGCCCGTGTCACCTCCACAGGAGCCAGTCCACGCTGCCTCGCTGTCCCCACACTCCCTCCTGCCAACCTCTTTGCATGGCAGACAGAGGGGCCTTTCTAAGATGGATGCCTGACCAGGGCACTACTTGGCTCAAACCCCTGCAAAGGCTGCGCTTGCCCTCGGGGTCAGAGCTAAGCTGTGCAGCCAGGTGCGCAGAGGCCGTCAGTGTGGCCCGCAGGAGCCTCAGAGCACGCTGCTCCCCTAGGCTGCGCTGTGCATGTCACATACCATGTGTTGGTGTGCGCAGACCTCAGGACAACCTTGGTCTTTATGGGACCAGCAGAGACAAGGCCTGGACCCAGATAAAAAAACAAACAAGAAATAGGTGTCCTTACCTTTTATTTCCATTGCAACGTTTTCTAATCTCCTCCCAATTCCAGCCCCTCCTGTCCCCCTAATGGCCCCATTTCATGTGCTGGTTGTGAACTGCTGGGGTAGAGAGACCAGAAGAAGCAGGTGGAGACTATGTATGTGAGGCTGTGGGTGCCGTGGGGCCAGGGGACTAAACAAGCCATCTAGGGAGATAGGAGGACCAGACCTGTTGCTGTGATCATCACCCCTCAACCCAGAGGTGCCGTCCTCACCGCTCACACCCAGAAATCTACACCCTCTCTGGACCTGGTATATGCTGTGCGGCGTCTCACGCCCGTGCTGGAAACTCCTCCCCAGCTGTGTCCCGGTGACGTTAATGCTGTATGAACAAAGGTTTCATTTGCATCCTTGCCTGCGTTTAGCATCAGTAGACCCAGCTAATAACCATGTTACACAGGTCACGTGGTCTCATGGCTGCCTTTGTGTCGTGCCAGTCATTCGTTCTGGGAGCAAGAACATGGTGAAATCAGGTCGACTCACATTTCAGAGGTAAATCCACCATGAAGCCATGTATAGGATTTATGTGCAAAACTAAGATTAACTTAGTGGAGTAGACAAAGCTGCAGTTACTGCCTGTTGCATACCTGGCCACCTTTTGTTCACCAGGGTCAATCAGCTTGCCCCTCTCCAGGTCACGGCTCTCAGGTGAGACCAGCCAGCGGGGCCCCGGCTGGACCAGGGACTTGTGCTCCAGGAGCAGCCATCATAGGTGGGCGAGGCAGGTGTCAGGGAAGAACGCTGTCCAGGAGGGTGGCATCCTGAGCCCATGGAAACCTCTCTTTTTCTTTTTCTTTTTAAATATATTTTATTGACTTTTTACAGAGAGGAAGGGAGAGGGATAGAGAGTTAGAAACATCAATGAGAGAGAAACATCGATCAGCTGCCTCCTGCACACTCCCTACTGGGGATGTGCCCGCAACCAAGGTACATGCCCTTGACCGGAATCGAACCTGGGACACTTGAGTCTGCAGGCTGATGCTCTATCCACTGAGCCAAACCGGCCAGGGCTGGAAACCTCTCTTCTGAGCAGGTTAATGCAGAAGGAGCTGCCGCCTCCAGGGCACAGACCCCCCGGGCCTGCTCTAGATGAAGCCTGACACGAGCGCACAGTGACCACAGCTGGAATCCAAGAGACCCGTGCAGCTCAACATGAGACTCCTCTCGTCTACTGTCCCTTCACCGGCCGGTATGTGCCGGTTGTGCCCCATGGAGAACCGGGGCTCCCTGATTCTTGGCGCCCTGAGCCTTACCCGCTTGTCTGGCCGTGAGTTTGCCCTTCCCCCGATTCCCCCTCCCCAAACATCCCCGAGAAGCAGCAAGAATGCTGACACTTGCCCACATGTCATCCCGCTCCTGCTCTCACCGGCTACTGAGGCAGGAATCAGTAAGCCCTGGAGCCAGGCCTGCAGCTCCCGGCCCCGTGGCACCCATGGGGCTCTGGCTGGCCCTGGTGTGAGGCCAGGAGGGAGAAGGAAACTGCCAACTTCACCAGCGACGCTATTAGCCCAACCAGGGCCTCAGTAGAAGCCTCAGCAGCCGCTTCACCAATGGAAGGTCTCATCAAGCTGCCTGGAACGTGTGACATTTGTGCAAGTTACACAAATTTATCCACGTCAGGGTGGGTTACACAGTGGGGGAGACCACTCTCTACCATCAGATGTAGTCAAGGGGGCTCTGCACAAGTGGTCCAAACTAGGAGCTCCAAAGTCCCCTCTTAATAAAGCCACCCTCAGGGACCCAGGACAGAGAATGACCCCCTTCCTATCCCTTGCTCTCTGTCACCTTTATCCCCAAGAAGCCCTGGTTGGGCCCACAGCTTCGCAAGGTTATACATGAACACTGCTCTTCACCGTCTCCCCCACACCTCTCAGAGGACCCCAAAAACAGTTTAAAAGGCCATCCCTATACTGTGATACCCCCAAATGTCCAACTCAAACCCCTAAGGGCCCACAGAGACCACCGCAGGCACCAAGGAGTTACCTGTCTCCAAACGATGACACACACAGCCCCGGCACCACGGGTGGACTCCCTGACAGAGGTGATGAGCTCCCTCATTTTGTCTCCCCTGTTGACTTGCTAACATACATTCAGTCCATGCATTACATCTTCTTATTTCATGGCTTTTCCTCCAAACCAAGAGGCTCCCACCTGCTCCTCCCCCGCCCCCCCCAGGGTAGCTGCCCCCGCCCCCGTTCTTATGCCTCACTCCCCATTCCCTCCCCCCTGGTTTCTCGTGACAAATAAACATCCGGGTGCTTTTAGTTATATTTAAAGGGTTTTTTCTGCCCTGGAATTGGGTCTGTCCCCTCGTTCCAGGCTGATGCTTCTCCTCTTCAGTCTGTTTGTCACATTTCCACAAATGCCAATTCTCTCCTCCATGGCAGCCTGTCAGAGCACTTCCTATGCCACTAACCAGCTGGGGGACTATGGTCACGTTCCTTACCTGTTCTGTGCCAATCACCTCCCGTGGGAAATGGGAGTAAAAATAGGAACTGTGTCAGAAGACGGCTGTGAGTATTAAATACATTATTGGAACATCACCCAGCACACCTGCCAGCCTTCCATGTGTTTTTAGCATCTTGTCCTTTAGAAGCTCCAGTCAGGTGAGGAGGAGGTAGGGAGACAGGAATATACATGGAGCCTGAGAGGCACTCCCAACCAGGAGAGGGGGTGGGGGGGCAGGAAGGAAGGGTAGATCTAAGAAGGAATCCCTACAGCAGTGACACCAGACAAGATCCTTCAAAGTGCATAGGAATTAGTCAGGAGGACAGAGCTAGGAAGTGAGTTCCTGGCAGAGGGAACAGGCTGTGCAAAAACACAGAGGCAAGTAGGGGCGTGGTTAATTTCATGTGTCAACTCAACTGGCCACAGCGTGTGCCCCGATTAAACATTGTTTCTCCACGTGTCTATGAGGATGAGATAAGCATTTGAATCAGGTAACTCACTAAACAAGATGGCTGCTCCAGCAAATGGGCACCATCTAATCCCCTGAGGGTGAACAGGACGAAGGGAAGAAGGCGGGATTTGCCACTTTTATCCTGCCTCACTATTATTCCCCTGGTTTTCAGATCTTCAGACTTGGACTGAATTACACCACCAGCTTTCCTGCCTCCAGCTTACAGACAGCAAGCAGATCATCCATGATCCTGTAAACCAACTTCTCATAGAACAGATAGATAGAGATAGAGATAGAGATAGAGATAGAGATAGATAGAGATAGAGATATATACAGTTATAGATATAGATGATAGATATAGATATAGATTATAGATATAGATACTGATATAGATGATATAAATATACTGATATAGATGATAGAGATAGAGATAGAGATAGATAGAGATAGAGATAGAGATAGAAATAGAGATAGAGATATAGAGATAGAGATAGAGACACACTGGTACAGATAGAGATACAGACATAGACATAGACCTGATATAGAGATGACATAGACATAGGCAGGCACTGGTACAGACAACGATCCAGATCTCCTGCCGCTCTGCTGCTCTGGAGAGCCCAAAGAAGGAGGAGGGGCCTTTAGTTGCTTGTTTAGTCCCCTGGCCCCACAGCACCCACAGCCTCACATACATAGCCTCCACCTGCTTCTTCTGGTCTCTCTACCCCAGCAGTTCACAACCAGCACATGAAATGGGGCCATTAGGGGGACAGGAGGGGCTGGAATTGGGAGGAGATTAGAAAACGTTGCAATGGAAATAAAAGGTAAGGACACCTATTTCTTGTTTGTTTTTTTATCTGGGTCCAGGCCTTGTCTCTGCTGGTCCCATAAAGACCAATGTTGTCCTGAGGTCTGCGCACACCAACACAGAGTCCCCAGCCTCTCTGTTTGTGCTGGGACAACACGTGATCCAGCTACGAGGGAACATCTCGGTCGTGGTGACAACTCGATGACATGGTACGTGTCAGCGCCCACACAGTTAAAGGAGTGAGCTGGGCCAGGCAGGGATGGACACTTACTCGAGGGCACTTCCCTTCGCAATCTGCAGGGGACGTACCCTCGGCTCCTCCCACTGGGCCAGGTGGGCCTGCAGGTGTGGTGTAGCCAGATTCGGAAGGCCAGATTTTGTGTGTGAAATTTGCCAATCCTTTTTTTCTAAAGACGTTGGGCACACCAGGCAGAAGAGCTCTGTGGGCCAGATGCGGCGTGGTCCCGGCTCTGATGTTGGATGTTTGGGTGTGTCTGGCTCACTGCCTCTCCTTACCCAGGCGGCTATGCGCCGTCAGGAAGGGAAGCAAGATTAAGCGCAGGATGGGCACAGGTTGTCTGTTTGTTGTCTTTATGGGTTAAGCCATCATTAAATTTTCCCGAGCCGGTGGCTTTCTGTGGAAGAAATACCAGCCGAGCCCGAATAACCTGTGAGCTCTGTAAATCTTCCCGTGGCCCCATTAACACTCCCTGTGTATTTCCTGCAGAAAGTGCTGGGAGAGGCCCGAGCCCGCGGCGTGGGAATATCCGTCACTAGCCAGCAGTAGGGCAGGCTGTGGGGGTGCCTGCGGGAAGGCTGTGGGGTCCGCTCCCTTTGCCGTTGTTAAAGGTGGGAGCCAGGAGAGGGAGGAAGAATAGCTCGACTCTGGGAACCTTAAAGCTTGACAATCATTACAATGGAGTCACCTGTACCTTGCCATTTAGAAATATCTATTACCTTGAACCTGGGGTTAGCTGCCTGCTCCCAGGGGAACTCTGGGAACAGAGATTTATTCGTGCAGCAATAACTGAAGGGTTCATTTGATGCCAGAGTGGATCCTTCAACCACAATCAGTTTCACGCCCCATCATGAATAATGGAGGCTGCCCAGGCAGCCGGGCCGGGTGGGGGTTGGCTGGTGCTGTTGACTGTGTTCAAATAGCGTCAACAGAGAGAGGGGCACAGCCCTGTGCCAGCGAGCTGGAGGCGTTTTGAGTGGCAGGTGTGTGTTATAACTGAACCTTTTTCACCCCCTTAAATGGGAGATGTCTAGACGTTGCATTATTCGCTGCTAGGGGAGCAACGAGATCACATCAGTGGACCCGCCACTGCCCCAGTAGCAAGTGGTAGCCGCCCACGCCTCCAGGCCCCGCGGGCACCAGGCCTGCTTCTCCGGAAGCCCTGAGGCTGGAGGAATTCAGAAGTGGTCTGCTGTAATTGGCAGGATTTCAGGGGTGCTCCGGGTTAGGTGCCCGGAGGCACTGTGGGGAATGGCTGTTTGAAGTCTGAATTGTATGAAACTAGGGAAGAAAGGTTTTTTAAAAAAATTAGCTCTGGCTACTTTCCAATGCTTTCCTATTGCTAATGAAATAAAAGGTAGAATTTTGAAAATTTCCCATCTTAGCATGTACTGACTTAAATCTATCCTCCACCTGGTCCTCTTCCCCTGGCTCACAGGCTGCTGACTCTCTGCCATGTCTTTCCAGCCTCAGGGCCTTTGCACATGCTGCTCCTTTACCTCAGGCCTTTCCATCTCTTCACGTGGCTCAGTCTTACTTGGCTTATGGTTCCAGTTTCATAAATGCCTCAAAGACATCTTCCGGATCAAGTTGTATGTTCTCATGGCAACCTGTACTACTCCTTTGTGTACTGGTCACAGTTGAGATTAATCATTTGCATAATTATTTGGTCAATATCCACATCCCTCTCTATCCTGGAAGCTTCTTGGGAAGCAGGGAGGATGCCAGTCTTGTTCAATGTTGTACCCCCAGCCCCTAGCCCAGCAGGGGAATGAATGAAGCCAAGAGAAACTGGGGACTATCTCAGCAGATCTGTGGCTCCAATGTGTTCCTGTGTGTCCTTGTAACCTGGTGGCTCAGCTGGTCAGAGGGGGCAACAGGAATCAGTGAGGCTTATTTGGGACAAAGGGCCTACTTTTGACTGACTTCTGGGCTGGCGACCACCACTCAACACCCAATGTCTGGAGGTCAGCTGGGCTGGACATTGGGGTACACCCAGAAAGCGATCCCCAGTCAACTGGTGGCAGCACCACCAATCTAGGTGACTGGTTCATTTTGAGCAGACAGTATTCAGACATGGAGGTCTGACTAGGTCACTGTGAGGTGGCGGTAGCAGGGAGGTGGGACCTGAGACTCCTGGCTTGGATCCAGAGCAAGATTTCAACACCACAGACAGGCGGAGGAGGGGTGAGGGGTCAGCCAGGAAAGCTTACGATTCTGGGAGCTCATGGGTATGTGGGGCTGTCCTCGCCTGGGGGTGGATTTGGAGCAGCAAGATTCATTCCAGAACTGCTGGTGGGCGTGGAACTGCCATTCTCTCATCCTGGTTGGGTGGCGCTCAGGAACCAGAGGGAGGGTGTAGGGACTTGGGGGTTTACACGGTATCTGCTTCCGGCACCAACAGATTCTGGCGTTTGTTTGAAGAGCCACCCCAAGTAGCATGGTGGCTCCATATTCCAAGTCTCGGCAGAAATCACAGGCCCAGGCCCATGCCAGTCCCTTGCCTGTCCTTAGCCTCAGCGATGGACTCAGGGCTGGGCACCAGAGCCACGCTAGGCCTGGCAGCCAGCAAGAGTTGCTGGGGGAAGGAGCACACTTTCCCACTGATTTAAACAGGGAAGGGCGTGACGTTGGCTCTTGGGCCACTATCTTGTCCCAACAGAGAGAGAGCCTGATGAAGAATCTGAGTGGCATCCAGCATGTGCCGAGAGATGGAGAGCTCAGGATCCCAGTCATCTCCTTGATCCCTCCAGTAACTCCTGCCTCAGAGCAGCCCCAATGCCTTGCACTTTCAAGTCCCATGGGTCAATCACCCCCCTTTTTGCTAACGGTCCTTTTTGAAAGAGATAAGCGTGGACATTTCTCCTATTTTAGCCCCTTCTCTGCCTGGCCCCATCGGACTCACAAGGGGGTTAGATTTAATACAAATCTGTTTTGAACCCCTACCAATGGTTCTATCCACCAAGTGCAAATGCTGGAGACATCTGATGTCATAGCTGTTGTTATCTATTCTGCTTCCCTAGCTTACAAATGGGAGTGTTGAGGCACATCTGGAGATGTCATTTATTTTACTCATTCATTCCTTTGTCAAACACTTACCTAGAGTGTATTTGGAGCTGGGTCCTGAGCTGGGAACTGGGGCTGAAAGAATGAAAACAATACTATCCATGCACTCAAGGAACTTACAGCAGAGTGATGGAGATGGCTGAGTAAGCCCACAGCTGCACAGGACTCTGGACTGTGATATGACAATGATGTTAATGTTATAGGAGCACCAGATGGGGGACCCTAACTAATCCTGGGTCATGGTTGGTCCCATGTTTGAACTGGAAGGTGGTAGGAACTGTCAGGGTGGCCTCAGTGTGTAAAGCATTCCAGGCAAAGGAAAGAACACATACAAGGTCCTGGAGCTGGGAGAGAGCTCAGCAGGCACCTCGGGGAATATTAGTAGTTTAGTGTGGCTGGCAGGTGTGTTAGCTATTGAGGGTGGTGAGATGTGAGGCGGGGAGGGAATAGAAGCCAGACCTTTGAGAGGGCTCTGATGATGGTTAAGAGGTTTGATATTCCAGGGCAATGGGGGGACATAGGTATAAATCTCAGTCTATAAACTCATATTGCAAGAAATCTAACATCTTTTTTTTTTTATGACTCAGTTTCTGAATTTGAGTCTTCCCATTTCCACATGAATCCCAACCATTTTGAGGGTCCTCTTAAGGAGGCCCCTGAGGTTAGCTCATGTTCTGAGGTCTTACACGGTGTCAAGGAAGTTGGGGACGCCCACTGGTCTTCAAGCCCACAAGCATGAGCGGATGGACATGTCCTATGCTGTCCAATAGGGTAGCCAGTCATCACATGCGGCCACTGAGTACATGCAAGGTGGCTAGTCCAGCTGAGGAACGGAATTTTAAATTTTCCTGAATTTTAATTCACAAATTTAAAATTTAAGAGCTACCTATGGGCTATAATAAAAAAAGATGAGCAAGTATTGGCAAGGATATGGGAACATTGAAATCCTCATGTATTGCTGGTGGGAATGTAAAATGCTAGGTACTTTGGAAAACAGTCTGAAAGTTTCTCCAAGAGTTAAACACAGAAATCCCACGTGACCTGGCAATTCCATCCTAGGTATATGCCCAAGGGAACTGAAAACATTCATTCACACAGAAACTTGTATGGAAATGTCCACGGTAGCATTATTCATAATGGCTCCAAATGGAGATAACCCGATTGTCTGTCTGAGAAATGTGGTGTGTTGAAAGAGTGCTATGTTAATATTCCACACCATGGGGTGTTAATCAGTCATAAAGAACTGAGGCTCTGAAACACACTAGGAGGGGGACGAGCCTTGAAAGCCTGCCGGTAAGAGAAGCCCAACAGGCACCCCGCACATGAAAGGCTGCCATGTATGTGGAATGTTGAGAATAGGTGAGCCCGTCGACATGGAAAGCAGGTGAGCAGCTGCCGGGAGCCGAGGGGAAGCAGGGATTGGTACAGGGGTTCTTTTTGGGATGGTGAAAATATTCTGGAATTAGCGGTGATGGTTGCACAGTCTTGTGGATATATGGAAAGCCACTGAATGACACTTTTTTTAGGATAAATTTTATAGTGTGTGAATTATATTTCAATTTAACAAAAAGTCATGTTGACTGCTGGCTACTGCGTGGGACAGGGTGGGGCTAGATCAATCCCCGGGGTCCTCTTCCTTTTGCCAGAGAACAAAGGTCCAGCTCAGGCCAATGAAACATACAGGGGCAGCTTGGAGTTCCTCTTGGGAAAGTTTTCCTCAGTTTCAAGAAGGGGACCCAGGAAGCAGTGGCCCCCTTTTCTCCTCCTACACAGCGTTCTCCATTTCCTCCTGACTTGCCTGCACTGTACTGGCTATAAAGCTTAGAACCGCTGATGCCAACTTGAGTCCTGAGGAGGACCTGCACGCAGAGCCCACGCACGCTTAGGGCTGCAGTGTGGGGCGATGGTGTGCACGTGGGGTTTGGACGGCACTGTTGAGCCCTGATTCATACTACACCTGGGCCCACCCTCTCTCTCTGCTAGACGGATAGTCTGACGAGTTCATAAACTGTCTCATTGTTTAAGGTATTTGAGCGAGTCACCTGCTGCTGAAAACATCTTAACGGATTCAGTTATGTTCCTTCATCCTGGTCTGCGTTACCAGCCGGCTCCTCCTCCTCATTATCATAGATTTTACTGCAACTTCTCCGAGGGCTACTTTTCATTAGGTGGGTGCAGGGATGTTCAAGGCTGCGCTTGGCTGCTGGGTGGGGAGTTTTCCTTAATGCGCCTTCTCTCCTCCTTAAGTCACTGTCAGAGAGAACAGACACGCCACTGACAAACAGCGTTTTTATTTTGTCTTTATCTTTATTGTTGTCACTATCACAGATATCCCCGTTCCCCCATGTTGCCTGCCTCTCCCAGCCCCCACCCCACCTTCCCTCTGGCCATCACCACATGGTTGTCCTTGTCCAGGGGTATGTGTGTTCTTTGGCTAATCTCTCCAGCTTCTTTCATCCAGTGCCCCCACCACCCTCTGACAGTTGTCAGTCTGTTTCAGGCATCCAGGCCTCTGGTTCTATTTTGTTCATCAGTTTATTTTGTTCATTAGATTCCACATATGAGTGAGATCATATGGTACTTGTTTTTCCCTGACTGGCTTATTTCACTTAGCACAATAATCTCCAGGTCACTCCATGCTATCACAAAAGGTTAGATTTCCTTCCTTTTTATGGCTGCGTAGTATTCCATTGTGTAGATGTACCACTGCTTTTTTATCCAATCATCTACAGATCGGCGTTTGGGCTATTTTCAGATCTTGGCTATTGTAAATAACACTGCTATGAACTTAGGAGTGCACATGAGAGGAGTTTTAGGATATAGTCCCAGAAGTGGGATTGCTGGGTCAAAAGGCAGTTCCATTTTTAATTTTTTGAGGAAACTCCATACTGTTTTCCACAATAGCTATACTGCTCTGCATTCTTACCAACAGTGCACTAGGATTCCCTTTTCTCCACATCCTCACCAGCACTTGGTGTTTGTTGATGTGTTGATGGTAGCCATTCTGGCAGGTGTGAGGTGATACCTCATTGTGGTTTTCATTTGCATCTCTCTGATGATTAGTGGTGTCGAGCATGTTTTCATATGTCTCTTGGCCATCTGTATGCCCACTTTGGAGAAGTGTCTGTTCAGGTCCCTTGCCTATTTTAAAATGGGAATGTTTGTCTTCCCAGCCTTGAGTTACACAAGTTCTTTATATATTTTGGAAATTAACCCCTTATCAGATGTATCATTGGTGAATATATTCTCCCATGCAGTGGGCTCCCTTTTCATTATGCTGATGGTTTCTTTTGCTGGTATATTTTTTCCTTTATTTCCTTTGCCCCAGGAGGCATATCAGCAAGATTATTGCTCTGAGAGACGTTTGAGATTTTACTGCCTACATATGTTTCTTACTAGGATTTTTATGGTTTCTCAACTTACATTTAAGTTTTTTTTTAATCCATTTTGACTTTTTCTTGTGTGTGGTGTAAGTTGGTGGTCTAGTTTCATTTATTTTTTGCATGTGTCTGTCCAATTTTCCCAGCACCATTTATTGAAGAGACTGTTTTTATCCCATTGTATACTCTGGCCCCCTTTGTTAAATACTAATTGACTGTGTGGGCATGGGTTGATTTCTGGGCTCTCTGCTCTGCTCCATTGGTCTATATGCCTGTTCTTGTACCAGTACCAGGTTGGACAAACAGTGTTTTTACAGAGTGTCCCATCTCACAAAGGTCTCGCACATCCTCATTCTCATTTGATCCTCATCACAACCTCGTAAGATCATCTGAGCTGGGACCCTTCCTCATTCCAAGCACATGGAAGGTTAGGTTTGCTGGAAGTGACTTGCCTAGGTCACCTGGGAAGTCATGAGAGGCAAACATTCAAACTCAGGTCTCGAGGCTTCTGTTTCATACCCCTGACCACAGTGGTGTCTTTGGAGCGGACCCTGGGGGTTGGTGGGAAATTTTCATTCATTTCTCTACTCCTTTCCAGTGGGAGGGACCCCATGGAATCTGCAGTCATGACTTAGAAGCTTTCTCACAGTCCTTCCTTCCCTTTAATAGCCCCATGACCAGGAGGCCTGCCTTAGGGCTCAGCGAGGCTGAGCAAGCTGGCGAGCCCGTGCCAGGGGCCGACTCAGGGGCCTGAGTGTTCGTCTTCTGGGGCTGGAGAAAGCTAGCCTCCTGGCTCTGAACCCTGAAACCCGGGACGGGAGGTGGCTGGGACATCGCTCAGTGGGGGTCAGTGGCACCATGAGAGTTCGCAGCATTTGAAAGGCAGGGGCTCATGAACCCACACCAGCTGCACATGTGAGAACAGCTCCGAGGGAGTGGTGATGCCAGGCTGGTCCCCGCAGTGACTCTCGCTGCTGAGTGAGACCAGGAAAGGAACCTGGCGCCTGCTCAGCTCCCTACTCTCCCATCTCAACGGTCCTCAAACCCTACCTGTGCCCCTAATGCCCCCCCGCCCCCCAGACAAAGTGGCCCTGCTGTCTATCTCACTGAGAAAATACAAAACCTCAGGAGTCAGGCGTCTTCCCAGCTCAGGTGCTTCCTCAGGGACTGTGTGCGATGTCGGGAGGACATCACCTTCGATGCTGGCATCACTCACATCATTGTCATCACCAAGGTCACCTCCAGCGGAAGAACCAACAGCAGCTACAATATCAAGAACGGGGGTTATCGAGCGCCCATGTGCTCGGTTTGCAGCGAAGAACCTTTGCTCTGTCTCGTTGACTGCTCACAACAGCCCCGTGCAAACAGCTCTGACATCATCCCCAACGTACAGATGAGGAAGCTGAGCACAGAACACGGAGCGGCCTGCTTGGAGCCACACACTCACTCATGCAGAAGCCAGGAGGGATCCCAGGCCCTCCCCCGACCCCACCCTGGACCCTGAGCCCGAGTTTTACGCTGCCTCTTCAGAAGGAAGCAGAAGCAGCCAGCAATTGCTCAGTCAGTCAATAGAATCAAATTCCATCCCCTGTGCAACCACACCTCCCATCCCTACGCCCAGGTCAGCAATGGGAATGTGGAAGGAAACAGCCTCTGTTTGCAGGGCAGCATTGAAACAGGGGCTGGCTGTGCCAACTGGGACTGTCCTGAGGGTTAACTGAGACAAAACTGAGAACCAGGGAAGACCGTCCCAAATGGATGCGGGAAAAGGAGATAGGGAGGACCAGGGGTCTTCCTCTCAGAGAAAGAGGGACGGGCTGGGGTCAAACCACACGCCCATGGACCTTGTGGCTCGCCCTTCCTCCTCCCAGCAGGAGGCGCTGCGCCCAAACCCAGCCTTCCATGGGCCTTTCCCAGAAAATGCAGAATCCCCATGCCAGCTTGTATCCCAGCTGTCAAGGCTGCTCTCACACTCGACCTATGACAAGGGAGAGTAAGAGTGGGTGGGCACCCTGGCCTTGGTACATGTCTGTCGGGGACAAAGAGAAGACTGGGAACTCTTGTTCCCTTTTATTGACCCTGCCTCTGAGTCTCCAATAAGGCCATCTGTGTGAGGCCGTGGGATCCCTCACAAACCCCGCACCTGTCAGGTGGCAGCCACACAGGGACTCACCGTACTGACGATGATGTGGCTCCGTGACTAGGACACAGTGAGCCCTCGATGGTCAGCGTGTGCCGGTCATCAAGGCTTCATCGTGGCCCTCTCCCCGTGAACATGGCCATCACCACACCTGCCCTTTCCTCTGTGCCTCAGCTTGGAGTCCCGACAGCCCGGAAGGGGGCAGGGGCCCTTTAAGAGACTGGCTCAGGCTTCAGTGCTGCATGGAGAAATGTCAGGGGCTGCGGCTGCTCCCCAAAGCGATGTGTCCTGTCAATCACCCTCAGCCGCAGACCTGCATGACCGCTGACAGCGGCCCGGGAAGATTTATTTTGTCCCACTTAATTGCCCTTTTTGTTTTGTAAACACAAAGGTTGCGGCTTATGGTCTGACAGCTAGAGTAGCTTTTTTCTTATCAGAAAAAAAAATGACATTTGGGCTCAGAGAAGCCGTTTTCCTCATTTCCTTCCAACAACCCCCACCCACGTTTGCCTCCTGCAAGGACTTGAGGGTTTCTGCAAAAAGATGACAGCACGGAGGTCAGACTGACCCCGGTGGCCTTGGACTGCTCCTCTCTGGCCTTCTGACCCTTTTCTTCTATGAAATGGGCTCGGTAATAGGCTTGCCTCAGAGGGTTGTTCCAAAAATTCACTGGCGCAGGACAGCAGAGCAATTAAGAGCCAGAGCTCGGACCCAGAGCTCTTGGGTTCAAATCCCAGCATTGCTGCTTGCTAGCTATGTGAGCTAGCTTCTCTGGGCCTCAGTTTCCTGCTGCGTCAGAGGTGGAGGCCAATAATCGTGCCTGTGGCGTGGGTTATGGGAGGGGTAGGGCAAATTGATTCGTGTAAAGCACAAAGAGCGCCTGGCCCCTGGTCTGTGCTGGGCGTGGGAGCCACTGAAAGGAGCAGGTGCTGTGAACTCTGCTCCTGCTGCTCTCAGTGGGAGCTGGTGTCATTTTCTTCCGCATCAGAGGTTACAGAGAGAGCCCTGGAAGCCCCTGTCAGCACTGAATCACTTGGGGATCCAGGCTAATATGCAAATTTCCCCTCGGGAGTTCGACTGACCGGGAGTTCAACCGCTTGCTATGACATGTGCTGAACACCAAGGGGTGGCACAGAAAGAAGGAAGGCCCTGGCCAGCTGCCGGCAGCCAGGGGAAGGAAGGCCCTGATCATCCCTGATTGCCAGTTGGGCTTAGGGACCCTATCTGTGCACAAATTTCATGTACTAGGCCTCTAGTTTCATATAAAATGCAGACTCTGGCTTCACTCCCCCCCACCCCCCCACCAGGATTGGAGGGTTTCTGACTTCCCTGGAACCACATTTCTGTGCAGCAGCAGTTGCTGGGCCAAGCAGTAGCCCCTGCCATTGCCATGAGGCCCTGTGGGCATTTGGGTTTCCGGTCTGCCAGCCACAGACCTGGAGGTGTTCCTATCTTCAGAGGCCACCATAGACCCCCTTTTCCTCCCAAGATGCTCACCCAGTGTCCAGCTCAGGACATTTGTCGCCCTGCCATGGAGTGATGTGTTACCCTGACTGGAGGTGCCCATGCCCGTGCCCGTGACTGAGGTTGTCTGGCCAACCCCACCACCCTTGGCCACATAGGGCCCCTGATTTCCCCAAAGGACTCTATCACTTCTCAGAGTGAAAGGTTATACAGCTGCCATGTTTCTGTTTTTCAAGTGTGCCCAAATGGCAGCCATTTGAACTCCAGGCCGGTCACCAGATGGTCTGGGCTAGATACCACATGTGTACACGAGGCTCCATCTGTCCTTCAGTTTGAATGTGGGAAAGATGATCAGCCACAAATGCACATGGTTTGCATACACATTTCCACATAAATTGCTCCTCTCTGCACCCCAGAAAGCTACTCGCCACCACCCTGCCTTTCTGATTTGCACCCCGTCTCTTAAAAATGGACCTGACCATAAAATAGTCTGTAAGCAAATGCCCAGCAATTGGAACCCACAGAAATAATTTCTAATCCTTAGCTCCTCCCTGGAGAAAGAAGAAAGAGGGAATCTTCCTTAGCAAAACAAGACCTAAACACTGGGCTGGTGCTGGGTCCATCCTATAGATGAGAAAAGGAGCTGGGTGGGTGGTAATAGGGAGGGGCGGGGAGTGGGGCGTTCTGGGCACACCCACACCATCTAGAAGAGGCAGCTGAGGCTGCTCCAGACAACAGTGACCAAGCAGGACTAGGGGCCTGGGGTCACCAGACAATTCAATTTAGAAAGGAAGATTAGAACTTGACTTTTATAAGTAACCTTCCCATTTTTGTTAAATATTGGCAATTAAAAAGTATAAACAAACCACTTGTGAGCCAAGCAAAACACACATGGGATGGATTAGGGCTCCGGGTGCGGGGTATTGCTGATATGCTTGGCACCTGGAGTAAGAGTGGGCTCCTGGTTTCCTCACATAGTAGCTGACCGGCCGACGCCGGCATCACTGAAGCCCTGAGCGCAGGCTCTTTAGTGGAATGGGGACGTGACTCTGCCTGAATTACTGGTGAGGGTTGAATGAGAAAGTACTTATGCAGAGCTTAGTGCACTGCCAGCGAGTAGTCCATGCCCAGAGAACAGATGGGGCTGGTGGAGGCTTCCTATGTGAGAGGCACACGATTTTTTACTCGCGATGGTCACTCCGCCTGTCACTGTGACCACAGGGGCGGATGGCGTCCATGAAAACAGGAGCGCGCTTGATCTTGCTTACTCCGTACTTTCCTGGTGCTGTCTCCTTCCTCCTTCTAAGGTAGAGTGCACCGACCTGCTTCCCTTTCTCGCCACCACTCAGCCTAGAAATGCAAATACACCCTTTGTTGTGCGCTCAGCATGATGGCAAGTTGGTTCAGGGAAGACCAAGTGGGGGGCAGTGTGGCACCACAGACTGAGTCAGAGAGGCCCTGCGGGCTGCCGCGTCCTTCCCTGGCACAGTGAGCAGTCAGCAGAAGGTGTTTTATATACTGCCCCGTGTCCCGGTGAATTAGCCCGCCATTAACATGAGACATATTAAGCTATAAACAGTTGCGATATTTAACAGTCTCTACAGAGGCCCATAGCGACAGGCGCAGGCAGTGCCTTAACGAGCAACCGGGAGCGGCACAGCAGGGAGGGAGGGCAGGCTCCAGCACACCACATGCCGGGCTGAGGGTGTGCACGCACAGCCATAGCCCCACATGGGCCCGTGCACTCACAAACACCATGTGCACATGCCCCCCTCCCGCCACACACACACACATATGAAGCATTGATGCCAAGCACACAAGCTCAGAAGGGTGATGCGCCCAGGCAAAGGCGCACACATGCAAATTCACATGCACAGGCACCAGACACCCCCAGATCACCCTTGGGCTCAAGTGCATAGCCGCACACACCCACAGGTGCACAGGCAGAAGCAGACTGGCCTCCCAGTGCTGGGGAGCGTGATTCAGTTTGATCTGTAACAACCCATTTCCTGTCCATTTGGAGTAGAGCTGGTTAAATGATGGCTCCACTTAGTGGTTGCCAACCCTGGTGACAGCTCCCCGTGACTCGGCACCAACAGAACCGTGCCTTGGTGGAAGGTACAGGTACCGAGGCTTAAAGAATATGACTCATTTAGCTGGTGCAACTGATGGTTTTGCTTCCCTGGGCTCCTACCCTGTGGGGGAGCTCAGACACTTCCTTCTTGCCATGATTACGAAGTCTGCACCCATTCCCGGTTCTAACCCATCTCAGCTACTCCTCACTGCGCATGCTTCTCTCCAGCCATCCTGTGCAATTTCCTCGTTCTTTAAGCGCCCCACTCCATTTCCCATGTCAGAACATACCTGACATCTGCCTGACAAGCTCTTTTCTCCTTTCTCATCCTCACAGCCCAGCGAATAAATGTCAGTTCCGGCGATGCTTCCTACTTGACGCACCAGGCAAAAAGCCACTCATCTATGACGAGCCTCCGTGGGTCCGGCCCAGTGCTAGGGCGTTGCCGACGGACGTGATGGAGCCCAGGCCCCGGGGGATCCCAGACGGAGCCCGAGGGGCACATTGGCCACCGCCATAGTTAAAGCATTCGCAGGTCTGTGCTCTTCCAGAGGCTGGAGCTGTGCCGCCCACCACTTGCTGCTGGGGACACCCACCCGCCTGGTCAGTGTGCGGGCTGACAGGGCCTCACGCAGGGAGTGATGTCCTGCAGTGACATACAGGCGGTGGCCTGCAGGGGACCGTGGGCAGGCTCACTGGTGCGAGCCTCATGCTGAGGGCCGGCAGGTGGCGTGGACATGAGCTCGCGGAGGGTCTCCAGTGCTGTGCGGTGCTGGCTCTGGTTGCCGAGCTGAGAAAGCGCAGTTTGCCGAGTGTTCACACTCCCGTGACCACCAGGAAGAGGCCTGGGCCAGCTGGAAGGGCCCCTGGGAGCAGGGATGGAGGCAGGGGACTGACACCCGCAGCGGTCAGGACGGGGCCTGCTGGGCGGTCTTGGGTACAGGACAGTCGGAGGCCTGGGTCTCTGCGTGGACCCTGCTGTGCGGGGGTTTCATACCTGAGATGAGGCGGCAGGAGGAGCAGAAGTGAGTGGGGAGGCTGATGGTGAGAGGAGGACTCGTGTGAAGTGTTTCATCAGGAAGCGGCCCTGGGAAAATTGGTGGGAATGTGGATGGGCAGGGAGGAGGCCAAGCGGTGGCGCAGGAAGAAGGGAAGCAGCCAAGGCCAGGGCCACTGGCAGAGACTCCCAGTGGAGCTCTGGGGTCGGGGTGGGTCACCCCTCGGAGTTGTCCCTGTCGTGGGCCTGACCCGCCATCATTGGTGGAAGAGCGTCTCCCATGGGGACAGAGACCCCTCGGTGCTCCTGGCCTGTGTGCGTGCAGAAGAGGAGCTTCCCACCACCCAAGCGCAGCCCCCCAGGGCAAAGCCGCTGCCAGAGGGGAAACCCCAGGAGGCCGCCTGCGCCGAGCCAGCCAGGGGGCCTGGGAGCGTGGGCAGAGCACTAATGCGGTGAGGTGGAGAGTTTTGTTTGAGACATTGAGTTTGGGCTCCATGTGGGAACCCACTATCATCTGCCGATATTCACTCCGTCAGTGTTACAGAACGTGTGCTGGGCCAGGTGTGTGGCAGGGAGCAAGGCCCCAGCAGACCCGCCTCTGCCTCAGGGACTCCCACTCTAGAGACAGAGGAGCCACAGGTGGATCAGAACACAGTGCCGGCAGGACCGTGCTGGGAAGAACTCGGGCAGATGCAGGGGGCAGGGTGGGCGGGCGGCTGGAGTGTGGCTAAGTTGTCTTTAAGGAGGTGACATTTGAGTTGAGACTTGAATGAAGGGAAGGAAGCAGCCCTGCCAGCACCTGGGGCAAGAACATTCCAGGCCAAGGGGCTGAGATGGAGGTGAGCCTGGAGTGACCGCAGAGCACAGCAAGGCCCGCGCGGCCTGCCGGGGACAGAGGCCGGGACCTGGAGCAACCCCTTGGCCATGTTTTATTCTGAGGGTGACGGGTAGTCATTGAGGGTGCTGAGTAGAGTGATGACGGTAGTATCAGTTACCTGTGTCGGGTGCCCTGCCGCTGGCTGAGAACTGCTGACAGGGGAGAATGTGGCGGCGGGTTCTGATGGGCAGGCTCCCACTGGGAAGCTATTGGAAGCAGCCGTGGAGGCGATGAGCAGGCAGATTCAGAATATAGCTCCCCTGTCAGGCCACGGGACTGGCTGTGTGAAGCATGTGGGTGTAAAGGGAAGATGGGTGTCAAGGATGAGTTGGCTTTCTCGCTTGAACGACGAGATGGAGAATCTGTGGGAGAAGCACGTTTGGGAATCAAATCAGGTTCCCATTTGGTGAAGTGTGAAGCATCCAGTGGAGATACGCAGGCAATTGTATATAAAAGCTGAACCTCAGCCTGTCGGTGGTATTGGAAGACACAGGGCTTGGTGAGATCACCTCGGGAGTGCGGGTAGGCAGGGAAGTGCTCTGAGAAGCACGTCCCGGGGTTTCGGTGGGGAACTCAGGAGGCAAAGCCAGCAAAGAGACCAAGATGGAGAAGGAGGACAAGCAGGAGGCTGACGTTCTAGGACCACAGTGAAAGGCACATGTTAAGAAGGAGGGAGTGACCAACTGAGGCAAATCTTGCTGAGCAGGATACTCAGAAGATGTGGGAAGACGGAGCTGGTGGTGGTGGAGGTGGTGGAGGTTGTGGGGGGTGCGGGGGGAGAAGCCGGAATGAGCCACTGGAGGGAATAGCAGAGAAGGACGTTGGGAGCAGGTGGCGCTCAAGGAGCGTTCCTGCCGGAAGCCGCAGTCTGGGCACCTTCTGCGAACACAGGAGCTGCTTCGACAGGCTCCGTGCTGATGGACTGATCAGTCCAGAGCTCGGGGGACAGCTCTTGGCTGGAGAAAGAAATCTGTGAAGTACCAGTAAGATGCTCGCAGATCCAAGTAGCAGAAAAGACGATCCAAATTGGCACAGATAAGGAATTTAGCTCATGAAACAGTAATTCCAGAGGTAGTGTGGGGCCGAGAGGAGGGGATCCCGCAGCTCAATGACATAATCAAGGTCATAAATTCTTACCGCCTCCTCTCTGCTCCCACTGTTGAACTTCATCTTAGGGCTGCCAGTGGCCCTACTCATACCTGGCAGGAGGGAGCAAAGCCTCTCTCCAGTGACCACCACAGCCATCCCTGTCGGCCTGATGGGTCATTGTCTGCAGTCACTGTGGGACTGTGTACATTGGGAGACAGAATGAACCAGACTCCACTCCTGGAGCGGCGGATGGGTTAGCTCCCCAAGGGCCCCATGGTTCCTGAGGAAAAGGTGGCCTGTCCAACAGCACCTGCTAGGAAGTGGGGAGGGAGGACGTGTTGTGTGAAGGCAGGGCAAACAAACATCAAGGCCACTTACAGGCATCATAAGGTAAAGAAACGAATGCTGTTGGGGAGGAGATGGATCTCAGGTGGTTCTGCAGGCTGAGAAGGAAAGTAGATGGAGACAGATGAAACTTTGTATCGACAGCCCTGTTTTATAGATCATTGAAATGCAGGTACTGATAACTTCTCTATCTTGTGAGGCATAAATGGATGCATTTGGGAAAGTTCCGTCTTCTGTTCTCTTTTAAGTGGCTTGGGCAGTGTGGCTCAGTTGGTTGGAGCTTCGTTCCATACACCTAAAGATGGCGGATTTGGTTCCTGGTCAGGGCACATACCCAGGTTGCGGGTTTGATCCCCGGTGGGGTGTGGGGCCTGAGGGAGGCAATCGATTGGTGTTTCTATCTCACATCAATATTTCCCTCCCACTCTCTAAAAACCAACGAAAAACATGTCCTTGGGTGAGAATTTAAAAGAGGAGGCGTAAGAAGGTGTTAGGCGTCACCATTGCTAAGTGGCAGGTACTTGAGTTCCAGGAGGATGGGATGTGGGCCCTTTCCACTCCGTTGCGTTCCTGTTGTGGGTATTGGAGAGGCCACTTCCTGTGACCTTGGATCCCCAGCAAAGCAGACGACTGTTCAAGTAGGGCAGGTAAGCATGAGAACCTGTGGCTGATGAAACATCACAGCCAGAGACATGGTCAGAGTGCATGAGACAAGGCAGAGCCCAGGCTGAGTATATGATTAGTCCAAAATAATTCAGGTGAGGCCAGAGGCATCCCCATGGCCATGTGCCTTCCAGTCTTCTAAAAGAAGACTGATTTTTTTTTTTTTTGAGAGAGAGAGGAAAGGAGAGGAAGGAGGGAGAAACATTCATGTGAGAAGGAAACATCAATTGGCTGCCTCCTGGACCCACCCCTACTGGGAATTGAGCCACAATCCAGACATATACCCTGACTGGGACTTGAACCCTCAACCTTTTGGCTCATGGGACGATGCCCAACCAATCAGGCCTATCTTTCAGTCTTAATAAGTAGCTCTGTGAACCCAAAGTCTGGCAAAAACAGTGTGTAGCAGAACTGCTCCTCTTGACTGGCACTTAAGGCAGGAGAGGAAGGCCACTCACAGCCAATGCAGGTTAGTGGAAAGAGTGTAAGTTTTGAAGACAGACCTGGGCTTGGATTCTGGGTCCATCACTTACTCACCGTGTGATGACGCACAAGTGCCATGACAGTTCTCAGCTACAGTTTCCTCTCCTATAAAGGGCATTAAGTCAAATGTTGTGTAAGGTGTTGGGGAGGTCAATGAGATTGTGCGGGTAAAGCTGTCACCAAGTGCTGAGCCTGGAGGGAGTACTCGATAAGCCAGCTGCTGCTATGAGAGGACAGCTCCGTTCTTGAAGCCCTAAACACACTTGCCCATCTACTCAGCAGGCTGTGCAGACACCTGTCGGATGGAGGAGTGGCCTGGTGCGGTGTCATGGCGCTGCTGGGGACCCCTGGCAGATCCCCGTGCCTCGAGGGATGTCGAGGAGAAGGGGGCTTTTCCAAACACAGAGGCAGCCGTTCACCACACTTAAAAGAAGGGCTGAGATGACCTGAACAGCCACACCTTGGCCAAACCACCACATTGCGAGGCGGGTGAAAACAGAACACAAAAATGGCCAAGGAAATCCACCTTCCTTGCTCCCCTTGTCAGCGGCAATGGATGGTAGCACAGTCTACCCAGCCTTCCCGACTGCGTTCCTCCTCCAGATATGATCACGCCAGACCCTTCAACTGTTCACCTTCGCAGGCAGGAGCAAGCCTAAAATCCTTCATCTGGCGTTAAACTTGCTTCATGGTCTAGAATCCCACTTATCTTTCCAGTGTCTTCTCTTGACATTTAAGCTTTGCTCACTGGGCTCTTGCTACGGTGTTCTTTCACTTAGTCCATTGAACCATGCTCCCTGATGCCTCTGGAACTTTGCACTTGGCATTTCTTCAGCCTGAACTGCTTTTGCAACCCCCCTCCTTCCCACTGACATCCTCCAGCCCCAGCCTGATCCCCTGTTCCTAAGCCAGCTCCTAGTTGCGCTTTAGAACTTGGCTTACTGACATATCCTTGGGGAGGTCTTGCCTGACTTTCCAGACTACTGTTATATGTTCATCTGAGCATCCATCCAATTGGAGTAATCATTCTCTCCCCCGCCCCCCCCCCCCCCCCCCATCTATAAAACCCATGAGCATTGTGTTTCTGGAAAAAAGGAACACTATGCCAGAAAGCTTAAAAAAATAAAACAATAGCCAAGGATTGTTGCCTTTAACCTATCCATACACCAGTTACCCTTTCATCCTTCCACCAACTACTCATCCATCCATCCATCCATCCATCCACTCTATCCAGTAGGCCATTCAAAATGACAAACATTTCTGAAGAATTACATGTATCAGGCCATGGTAAGCATCATGGAGGTTAATTCACACTGTCACTAATGCTGCTACGCTTATTATAGGAGATACACTCATTTGCACCACAGGATAAGTGGGCAAATACCTATTTGAAGGAGAATATTGAAGCATTAAAAATGTGAGTTTAAAATGTGCTTTTCAATGAGCATTAGGGGGCAGGATGGGCACAAAGCTAGGCGGGTGGTTATATGAAGCCTGAAGGTTTAGTTGGGGAGAAGCTGCTGCTGACGGAGGGAAGGCAGCCTGATCCACAGGAAAGCTGGTGGGTGTGGGATTCCACAATACACTGCAGTGGGCAGGCCAGTGTGCTTCAGGGCTGGGCGAGGCCCTAGCTCCTGATGTTACCCAGGGCCCTGTGCAGGCAGGGGCTAAGGTAGCGTTAGGCCCAGCCCCTACATTTCTGTCTGTTTCCTTAACTAAGACTTAAGCTCGAACCATTTTGGCTGGAGCCCTGATCTTCACCGTAGACCTCACCTGCCCTGTCCCTATATCTCTGTGGTGGGTCCTGCTTCCAGAAAAGTGACTCCCAAGTCTCTCATCACATGACCTGCAGCATCACGTCCGGTCTCCTTGCTACCTAGGTGGCCCCTAGAACTTTCTGGAATGCGCTTTAATTCTCCCCTAACCCTGGTCCTAGCTTGTTTTTTTTTTTTCAGATAGTGAGCTCAAGTGGTTGCAAATGTTTAAAAAAGGCCTTAATTCTCTGAATAATTCCTGCCTGATGGGTAGTGCAGAGGATTAAGTAGGTTGACATGCATGAGGGCTTACACAGTGCCGGGCGCATGGTGTAGGTGCTGTTGCGGTTATCAGTCCTCCAGGACGCAGAGCCACAGAGCAGAGAGCCTCGCCCCAGGCCCGGTGCTTCCCAGGCCCTGCAGCGAACTCACGGCAACTCGGGCTAAGCTCCTTAATGCCTCTGGCCCTGCCTTCCCATTTGAAGTCCCCCCAAAGGCCCTTTATATCACTTGCCTTGTTTTCTACAGGCTTAAATCCCAAAGTCTGGGAAAGGCATATCAATTCACTTTTAGCGATTAGTAATTAAAGAGCAACAACCAAATTGACTGAAGCAAAAAGGGGACTTTTTTTGGTTCACAAAACGATGCCACTCGAGTTAGAGTTCCTGTCCCCTCCGGCTCCCTTTCCTCTGCCCAGGTTCCTTCCTCAGGTGCCGGGAGCCTGGGGTGTTCAATCTGCCAGCCCAGGAACCAGAGCTGGAAGAAAGCGCCTTCTCTTATTTTAAAATTTTAAATATTTTTATCTTTTCCAGTTTTATTGAACTTAATTGACTTGCAGACAGTGACTTTCCCCCCAATCATCCACCAGCACCCTGGGATTCACTTTCCAGGGCTGCCTGGCCACGTGCCCTTCTGACATGCCAGGGCCCTGGGATGAGGGCCAGGTTACCTCCCAGTCCCTGAGGTTGGTGATGGGAGTCGGTGGGTGCCATTGGTCCCACGGATTGGGAGGTGACAGGCAGGCACCCCACAGGCCAGTGGGGTGCTCTACGGGAAGAAGGAGGCCTCGGGGTGGTAAAGCCACAGGTGTGACACCCTGGAGTATGCAGCCTGCCTGGCCCGCCTCCGTGGACCCGTCCTCATGCCATTCCCTAATGATGTTATTTTTTCAGTTCCCTTCTTCCCAGAACATCCTCCTGCTGGGTCTCCCTCGCTGAGCAACTCCTCGCCCTGCCAGGTTGGGGACAGTGCCTGGTCACTGCAGGAAGAGCCTACCTTCCCCCCCTGTCCCCCCACCCCCTCTCACCCACAGCTCTGAGCAGTGATGTAATGCGACTCCCTGTGTCTGTGTCTTCTCCACGGAATGGGAGCCCAGAGGACAGTGACTGTGAGATTTATCTTTGTAGCGCTGGGGCCCGGAGCAGCCGTGGTGCTCATGGGCACTTAATAAATGTTACTTGCATTAAAGCGATTCGATCAAACTGCAATTCATCTCAGCCTCACCAGTGTCCCCAGTCGCACATCACTGCCCCGAGTCCCGGAGGATGCCGGGAAGATCAATGCGACCCCATCACAACCCAGGCGGGGAGAGGGGGGTGCAGCCAGCCAACCGGGCTCTGTTGTTAGTGGAGGGCGCTTAGGAGGAGAGCCTGGCACGCCATCTGCCATGGGTTGGGCGTGAGGACGGGGCGTCACGCTCAGGATTCCAGATGGGAGCAAGGTTCCCTGGGCAGATGCCAGGACCGCGGCTAAAAAGCCCATGATTTGCATGCATTAGCGGGTGAGAGATTATGTGGCCACGGCAACAATCGCTTCTTGGCGAATGAACGTCTCATTTATAAAAATATTGATTCCACTTCTTAGGGCATAATTGATTAATTATATTTTGGGAGGGAAAAATCGTTTCCCGCTCTCTGCAGGGTCTGCCTTGCCTCATCGCACCGTGTCCTGTTCCCTCCACTGCTGAGAGCTTATTTTTCAAGACCACAGCTTCTCCCTCCCTGGGGGTGGGTGGGTAGGGGTGCGGGCGACCAGGCTATGAGAAAAGGGGAGGAATCTGTGAGGACTCCTTAGGACGCTTGTCACAAGGAAGGGTCTAAGCGTAGAATGTCAGAGACAGTCTGGGGGATGGAGAGCACCTTAGAAATGATCTAACTCTGAGGCCCCTGACTTTCAAACCTACAGCCCATCCGTCATTGCATCCGAGGGGAGGGTGGGCAGGCCAGCGAGAAATCCCCAACGCATGGGAGCCCTGCGTTCTGGGTCAGGATGAGCCCCGAGCCTGCTCTCTGTGGAAAACTGCAACAATAAAGGACAAAGAAGAACAATGGCTTTCCAGTGTTTCGTCACATTAAGAGAATCACCATTAATATTTGGAAAGGATGTATTTTTAATAATTTGTTATCGTATCAGGATTATTCTTTACATTTACTTCATAGGCTGCTCAGTCCCATCTTATGAAACTGACGATTTTTCATGGCGATTGCCTTTGACAGCGTGATTTTTAATGGGGGAATAGTATTTTTCATGTATTTGTGTAATAATGTCTGCTTCTCCATTGTTGGGCATTTAGGGTGCCTTTAGTTTTTTGTTTTGCTATTAAAAATAAGAATGCAGTGAGCATCATGCCATAGAAAGCGTCCGTGTATCCCTAATACTTCCCAGGCCATGGTTCCTAGAGGGGCCTGGCTGACGTGATATTCCCAATGTCAGGATTTTGTTATCTGCTCAAAACGGTCTTCCAGATAATATATATATATTGATTTATGCTCCCACTAGTACCAATTCCCTGTACTCTTGCCAAGGCAAGATATTAGCATCGTTTGTAAAAAGAAGTTGCCAATTTGATAGCCAAAGAAAAGTGTCTCCTTTTTTTGCTTCTTTTTATAAATAGCTTTATTGAGATATAGTTCACCCATGTGATATGTACAATTCACTGCTTTTAGTACATTCACAAGGTGGCGAACCATTACTGTTATTTAATGTTAGAGCATTTTCATCCCTCAGAAGAAACCCTGTGCCCTGTAGAGTCACTCCTCATCCCCCTTCTCCGCCTCAGACAAGCACTAATCCATTTTCTGTATCTGTATTCGCCTATCCTGAACATTTCATATAAATTCCATTTCCTGTATGTTCTGGAAGCATTCAACATGTTATCTTTTGAGCATGGACAGTTTTCTTTTATCTCTTCCTCCTCCTCCTCCTCCTCCTCCTCCTCTTCCTCTTCCTCCTCTTCCTCTTCCTCTTCCTCTTCCTCTTCCCCTTCCCCTTCCCCTTCCCTTCCCTTCCCCTTCCCCTTCCCCTTCCCCTTCCCCTCCCCCTCCCCTCCCCCCCTCCCCCTCCCCCTCCCCTCCTTCTCCTTCTCCTTCTCCTTCTCCTTCTCCTTCTTCCTCCTCCTCCTCCTCCTCCTCCTCCTCCTCCTCCTCCTCCTCCTCCTCTTCTTCTTCTTCTTCTTCTTCTTCTTCTTCTTCTTCTTCTTCTTCTTCTGCTTCTTCTTCTTCTTCTTCCTTATCCTGATGTTTTCCAGGTCCATCCACGTTGTAGCAGTGCCAGTACTTCACTCCCTTCCCCTGGCTGAGGAGCACTGTACTGTGTGAACAGACCACACCTGTTTATCCATTATCAGTTAATGGGCACTGGGTTGCTTCCACCTTTTGGCTGTTGTGAATAATGCTGCTATGAACATTTGTAACCAGTTTTTCTGTGGATGTATGTTTTCACTTTCCCTGAATAATACTTAGGAGTAGAATTGCTGGGTCATATGGTAACTGTATGGGTTTAATATCTGGAGAACTAGATGTTTTCCAAAGCGGCAGCACTATTTTCATTCTTACCAGCAGTGAATGAGGGTCCCGTTTCTCCACACCCTCTCTGACACTTCCTGTCTTTTTTACTTAGTCATCCTAGTGGGTGTGGGGTGGGATCGCATGTGGTTTTGATGGCTCCTAACATAAAAAAAACACCTTTTCATGTGCTTGTTGGCCATCTGTATATTTTCTTTGGAGAATGTCTATTCTTTACCCATTTTTAAACTGGGTTAGTTGTCTTTTTAATTTTGAGTGGTAAGAGTTCTTGACATGTTTTAGATAGACATTTCTTATCAGATTTATAACTTGTAAATATTTTTCTCAAGCTGCGAATTGTCTGTTCACTTTGTTGATGGCACCCTTTGCAGCACAAAGTTTTGAATGTTTATTAAGTCCAATCTATGTATTTTTCTTGTCTCCTGTGCTTTTGGTGTCATAGTTAAGAAACCCAGGTCAGGAAAATTTACTCCTATGTTTTTTTTCTGGGAGTTTAATGGACTCAGGTTTTCCATTTAGGTCTCTGCATTAAAATAATAGGACGAGGCTGCACATTCAGATGTTTTCTTTTGTGAATTTTCTGCTTATCTGTTCACTTTCCCATTAGGCTGGCTTCTATCTTATTGATTTTATGAGTCATTTATATATTGAATGTTAGTACTTTGTCTTATTTGTTGCAATTTTATTTTATGGTTTGTAGTTTGCCTATCAATTTCGCTTGCTGTGCAAAATCACTCTTTTTTAACCAGTTAATGAGCAAGGAGACCTGATTCCTTGCTATAGGGATATATGTATGTATATATAGGGTGTCTCCCACCAAAAGTATACACATTCTTTGAATAATTATAAAGGAAATGTTTATTAAAGTACATTTCATTTTCAAAATTGAGCTCTCAGCTGTTACAGTTGCCGTGTGTGTAGCTTTTTGGGACGCCGTGTACACAAAGGCTTCCACCTTCGGCCACAGCTGTGACTGGGCTCATGGCTGCAGGACAGTGTGGCCTCCCACCGATTCCTTGTGAACGGGCAGAAGGTGGGTAGTCTGAGATGAGAAGCACTGAGAAAGTCTAGAAATTTGGAGTCATGGCCAGGAACACTGACTTCGTCTCAAGGCCTCTTTGGTTCAAATTCTGATTCCCGTATTTACACACACACACACACACACACACACACACATATATGTAAATATCTTATTGATTTCAGAGAGGAAGACAGTGGGAGAGATAGAAACATCAATGATGAGAGAGAATCACTGATCAGCTGCCTCCTGCATGCCCTTCACTAGGGATCAAGCCTGCAACCTGGGAATTGAACCATGACCTCTTGGTTCATAGGTCGATGCTCAACCACTGAGCCACACCGGCTGGGTGTGAATTGTACTTTTAAATGCATGGGTAAAGTTGCAAAAAAGAAAGGGGATCCTTAACTGACTGCAAACTAGGAGAATAAGCATGTAAACAGGCTGTGTGGCCATCATAGGTGGGATGTCAAACTTTGCAACTCCGGGAAGTAGGTTTTAAGATCCAGCGAGGACAAGAGACAGGTTTTTAGCTATTGGATATGGAGTACTGGAACTGAGACCCCACCCACAGACCGAGAACCCTTCGGAAGGTCACATTCTCCGAGAAAGAGTTGCCTTGAGAAACAGCCACCTCTCTGGGAAGGGGGAGGGGCAGGACAGAATGCGGTCTCTGTCGGAGGCTGGGAAGAAAGGCCCTGTGCATCTTCATGACCGCACCCCGTTCCTCATGGACATTGGAATTTCAGGTTTATATTGAACACACCCAAGTTGAGAAAATAAAACAGATTTTTTTCCTGGGAATTTTTACAGACTGTACAAGGAAAGGGGCATTTCCTGCTCATTTTATAAGACAAAACATGGACATCAAAAGCTAACAAGGAGAGTCGATGGAAGGTTTCAGGCCAATCTCATTGATGAATAGAGATGGAAAAAGCCCAAAGTTTTATCAAAAAAGAATTCAGCAATACATTTAAGAGATAACACGTAATGTCTGATTTGAGTGTATTCCAGACGCGTGAGTTTAGATCACACTGGAAAGTCGATTAATCTAATTCACCTCATTAACAGATTAAAGGAGAAATAGCTTGTAATAATTTCAATATCTGTATAAAAAGCTGATAAAGTTTCTTAGTAAAATAAGAATAGAAGGGAATTTCCCTTAGACTGATGTAAGGATCCCGTAGGAAGCATTGCATTCCATAGAAAGCCGAAGACAGCGTTTCCTCTAAGACCAGGCACAGGACCATGATGTCTGTAGTTACTACATCCGTTCAGCTTTGTACCAGAAGTCCTAGCCAGCACAGCAACCAGAGAGAGGAAATAGATGGAGAATCCTCTCAATATTCCCGGATGACATGATTATTTACATAGAAAACATAAAAGAGCCTACGGATATTTCGTTAGAATTAATAAGAGAATTTAGCACAACTATTGCACAAAAATTTAATGTACAAAAATAAATTGCATGTGTAGTCATCAGCCATGAGTAGGCAGAAAGTGTTATAACATATGTACCATTTATAATAGTACATATAAAGGCATCTAAATCTGATGATTTGTAGAAAACATTTAAGGAGAAAATTATAAAATGTAATTAAAAGAAGTTGAAGGAGACATGAAGGGACATTTTAGGCTCATGGGAGAGAAGACTCAGTGTCATAACGCTGCCAGTTACACCCAAGTCCATCTAGGGTCCATGCTCTTCCCATTAGGATTCTTTTTCTTTGTGGAATTTGATGCTGTTACTAAATTTTGTGGAAGAGTAAAGGGCTAAGAATAAGATACCCATAAAGAAATAAAATGAAGGGAAACTTGCCTTACCTCATATTAGGAACTAATATAAAGCTACACTAATTAAGTCATAGAAATGGACAAGTTTGTATTCCTACAGCACACTCTGCACAAAAGTAAATTTCAGGTGGATAAGGATTTAAATGTGAAAGGCAAGCATAAAAGCTTTTGGAAGACAATATTGGCGAATATATTTGTGACTATGCATAAGGGAACAATGTATTTTTTAAAACACTATACAGGAAGTACAAATCATAAAGGGAAAATGAATAAATTGACACATAAAAAATCACGTTAGAAAAAGAGAGTTAAAAGCCACAACGGAGGAGAAGATGTTTGCAACAGCAGAATTGGTGCAAGATTAGTACCCAGCAAAGCAGAGAACTTCCCCAAGTCACTATGAACAAGAAAAAGTCTGAGTGAAAATGGACGGGCCACTTGTCAAGGCTGTCACAGAAGTGGGAAGATCAGTGTCATGAAGCACACAAAAACATGGTCAACGTCACGAATACTCTGGGAAATAAAAATGAAAACAGCCACGAGATGTCATGGGACACTTTCAATGGTTGGTGATGGCCCATCTGCACTTCCGGGGGAGGGGCACTCGGTAACCCCTGCAGACACTGCCTTCTCAGTGCAGGTGAGCGATCAGACCTGTGGCCTGGAGAGATGGTCGCACACGGGTGGCGTGAGATAGAAATATACACAGCAGCTCTTTGAAATGGGAAACCACACTTGGGTACATTCAATGAGATTCGGAACAGCAGCAAAAATGAACTGCAGCTCGTGCAATGAAGAGGGCGAGCCTCAAAACCACAGAAACAGAGTGATAAAGGCAAATGGTCAATGCATGATACACGATGATGCTATTCAAAGTTCAAAACGTATGAAAAATTAAACAACATATCGCTTATGGATGCAAACAGGGTAAAATTATTCTAAACACCGAGTGGAATGGTTGCACAAACGGCAAGCAGGAGGGGTGGTGAGTGTGATGGAGAGGGATGCACGGAGGACAGGGGGAAGGTGGGCGGCTTCGAGGATGCTGGCGATGTTCTGGTTCTGACAGCGAGTGTTGGGAACACGGGCGTTGCTTCATGCCTCACCCATAAATTATCAATATGCATGTGGATATGTTAGGGCTTGGCTGGCCAAAAAGTCTCCATTGCAACTACTCACCTCTGTCTGCTGTTGTGGCCTGAAAGCAGTCACAGTCAATATGGAAGTGGATGAATGTGTCTGTGTTCCAATAAAACTTTATTCACAAAAGCAAGTGGCAGTGGGATTTGGAGCTCAGGCTTAGTTTGCCGAACATCAATAAGAAAGGAACTAATCAAAAGAAATCTTGTGTATCTCTATTGATAAAATACAAAATATTTTAAAAGAGAAATGTATCGATGATAAAAGGGTTGACACAGATGCTGATGGGAGTGATTCAGCAGGAAGGTGCACCCTTCTGGACTTGCATAGTTTAAATAGATTCAAAACGTTAAAGTGGGTGTTAACAGAATACAAGGTTCTATGTGCACATCCACAGTCAGAACGGAGGGTTCACACACCTCTGCAAGTAATTGATGGGTGAAAAAGGCAGAGAATTGCGAGGATGTGGGCCAGTTGAATAAAACAGCTCCAGCAAATTCTGAGCTATATAGGATTTTGAAGGTGACATTTAGAGAATATAAACATTATTTTCCCCAACTCATGAAATATTTATACAAACTAACTATGGTCCAGTTACACAGCAAATCTAGATAAATACCAATAAACGCTATGTCCTTTAACCAAATTATCATAGAATTAGATATTAAGAAAAGATTATGTAGTTTAGAATTTAACAATACATGAGTGGATGCTTCATGTACCTAAGAAAAAAACTAGAAAATATGTGTAGCTGAAGGACAAATAAAACCTTTCAGGTCAAAACTCATGAGAGACAGCTAACTAACGAGGGATCAAATGATGCCTTAAACTCATCTCTTAGAAAAGAAGACCCCAAAACCTAAGTATGCTTCTCACCAAACATTTAAGAAACAATGTCCGTTTAATCCAAAAAGGAGAAAAGACAATCCCTTTTACGAGGCAAGGAGAGTCTTGAAACCAGAATCATGTAAGAACAGAATAGTGAAGGAAAATAGTGCTCAGGTTATACTTGAACACAACCTCACAGGAAATACCAGCGATCAATCCCAGGGACTTGTGTTAAACGTACACGGTGACCGAGGAGGGATTTCCCCGGCAGCACAGGAATAGTCGACCAATACAGACCCAGTTACTATAGCTCACGACTGTAAGGGGTTACAGACAGAAAGCCAGGCGACCCTCCCATTCAATTCGGCCAAGGGTATTTAATAAAATTAAAAAAATATTCACGATTAAAAATAACTTTTCGCAAGTGAGAGCAGAAGCAAGGTCCTCAACTTGATAACTAAGGGCTGCTGCTTGCCTGAGAAGACCCAGCTCCTCGGGTTGGAAGAGGAAATCGGCGTCGCACTTCCTCCCCATCTGTGCTTCTGTGCGAGAAGGGAAGCCCTTCTGTTGCTTCCCATGGAGCTTGCTCAGACTCGCACCTTTCAGTGAACAAGTTAAATCTTGTCATTAGGACAGCACCTCACTAAGCAGAGGCGGTTGGTTAGCGTTGTAGGCATGCGGGGGTATGGGTTACAGTTCGGGGCATGGAGGCGGGGTCTGATGACAGGTGACTTGATAGATTCCCTTTGGGACTAGCCCCACGTGTGGCTTTGCAGTGACAGGAAACAGAACAGTGTTACAGTATTTGTTTGCTGTTCCCCACACTCGGTAGGACAGAGACCGATGAGAATGTTAATATTCTCGCCGTCTCACTTTTAAAGTAGCTGCATGATGTGGGAATAACGTCCGCTTTTAGTTTTTTCCTCCTGTGACTCTTTGGGGATTGGAGAAAGTTTCCTTTTTCTTCCTGAAATTGACTGCAATAGTGGTTAAAAGGGATTTTGGTTTCAAGGTTAAGCACAGGAAATCCCTTAGTTTGCACTGAGGGAGGAAAGTAGACCTGACGTTCTTAAAATACCCAACAGGAAAAATGGGAGCAGAAGGAATTTTAACAAGAAGAGTATCCAAAATTCCTAATGTTTCCTCCTGCCCTCTTTATTATTATTATTATTTTTACTTTGTGGTAAGAACACAGCATAAGATAAACCCTCTTAGCAAATTTTAAATGTAAATATAGTATTTTCTGCTAGATGCTGATGGTGTCATGGGTGCATACTTATCCACAAACTCATTGAATGGTATCCATTACATATGGGCAAGTTTTTACACCTCAATAAAGTGATTTTAAAAAGAGAAAAGTATGAGATATAATAAGTATTATCCACAAGCATCATCTACCAAAATCCAAGAGCAAACATACATAAAGGTGAAATTTAAGCAACGTTTTCTTTAGAGTTGGCATCAAGACAATACCCCTCTATTTCTCCTTCGACTCCATATCTCAGTATTTTTGCTACCCTTAAAAATAGCTTTGTTGAAGTATCATTGGTACTTAGTTAACTGCACATACTTAATGTGTGCAATTTGGTAAGTTTCGGCATCTGTATTCACCCATGCAATCACTATGACCATCAAGATGATGAGCGGGTCCATTCCCGCCAAAGGTTCCCTGTGTTCTTTGTAGCTCCCTATCCTGCCCTCTTTGCTGCCACAGCCCCTGCCCCCAGGCAGTCACTGCTATTCATGTTTTTGAATTGAATACTAATGAAATAATACAATACGTGCCCTTTGCATCTGCCTTCCTTTACTCAAAACAATGACTTTGCGATTTATCCACGTGGTGTCATGTATCAGTAGCTCACTCCTGTTTGTTGCTGAGAAGTATTCCGTTGAATGAACACACCACAGATGGCTTATCCATTCATCACTGATGAACACTTTTGGTTCTTTCAAAGAACGCCGCTGTGCACATCTGTGTACGAGTCCTTGTGCAAACACAGGCTTTCATTTCTCCTAAGTACCTGGGAGAGGAAAGCAGGAGCATATTAGGCATCACGTTGAGCTCTTTAGGCACCGACAAATCGTTCTCCAAAGCGCTTGTGGCCGTTTCACATCCGCACATCCTCAGCAGAGTCTGAGATTTCCAGTTGTACCACATCCTTGCCAACATGCAGGGTGGTCAGTTTTAAAATTTTAGACTTTCTGATCGGTGTGCAGTGATATCTCACTGGGGTTCCATTTCGAGTTTCCCTGATGACTAACAATGGTGAGCACCTTCTCATGCTTATTTGCCATCCACGGACCCTCCATGGTAAGCAATCTGTTCAAACCTTTTGTCCAATTTTGCTTTTTGTTTGTTTTCTTATCATATTTTAGAGGACCAGTGCATGAAATTCATGCACGGGTAAGGTCCCTAGGCCTGCTGGCAATCAGGGCTGATTGGGGCCTTCTGGCTGCCGGCCGGGGCCTCCCTTCATTCTGAGCCGCCCCGTGGTGATCAGTGCACGTCATAGTGAGCGATAGAACTCCTGGTCTCCTGGTCGCACTCCTGCGGGGACACTTTGCAGATTAGCCTTTTATATATATAGGTTTTACATGCAAGTCTTTTTAAAAAATCAAGCATGTGATTTGCAAATATTTTCTCTCTATCTTGTCTTTTGTCCCTTTAACAATCATTTTAAACAACTTTATTGAGGTATCCTATATAATAAAAGCCTAATATGCAAATTTTCCCTTCAACTGGGAGTTTGACCAGGGGGCAGGGCCAGCCAGCCACCCAAGGGAAGGGAGGCCCTGGCTGGCAGCAGTCAGCTGCTGGGGGAAGGGAGGTCTTAGCTGGCAGCCAGCAACCACTAGGGACCCTACCCATGCACCAATTTCATGCACTGTGCCTCTAGCAATTTATATATCATGAAATTCACCCATTCTGAGTAAAAGAACTGGATTATTTTAAATAAGATTACAGAGTTGGGCAATAATCATCACAATCCTATTTTAGAATAGTCACCACTTGTTCCTACCTCTAGCCCCAGGCAACCACTGATCTACTTTCGGACTCCATGGATTTGCTTTTTTGAGCCATTTCACATAAATGGAGTCAGTGTTGGGCTGGCTTCCCTCACTGAGCACAGTGTTTTTGAGGTTCATGTGTCAATAGTTCATTTCTTGTTATTTTTAGATGGAACCCATGTATCAAATGAATTGTTTCAAGTTTTCAGCTATTTCGAGTAATTCCATTATGAACATTTATGTACAAGTCTTTATCCAGATATATTCTTTTACTTCTCTTGGGTAGGAGTGGAATTATAACATCTTATGTTAAATTTGTATTTACGTTTTTGAGGATCTGCCAAACTTTCTTTAAAAGTGGCTGCATCATTTATATCCCCACCAGCTATGTTTGAGGGTTCCAATCCCTTCACTTTTTGGCCAATACTTGTTATTATATGTATTTTTTATTATTTACCATATAGTGGGTGTCAAATAAGTATCTCATCATGGTTTGAATTTGATTGTCTTGATTATTAATGATGTTGAATATATCTTCACGTGCTTATTGGCCATTTGTATATCTGTCTTCTTTGGTAAAATTGCTATTCAAATATTTTGTGCATATGCAATTATCAGCCATTATTTATCCAAACACTTTTTATTTTCCATTTTTCCCCTTCAGTACTGTTTCCACATCTACCAGGAACCTAAAGTTGTCTTCGAGCTCATGGATGCTTTTCATTTTTTGTATCTTTGTGTTTTATTTTACGAAGTTTCTATTGCCATGTTTTCAATTTCACTGGTCTTTTCTTTGCTGTGTCTTCTGTGTTGTCAACCCAGCCCATCAAGCGCATTGCTCTTCTCAGACATTTTAGTTCTCATTTAGTTGATTTGGTGTTTTCTTTTGTTCCATGTGTCTGGTTAACATCTTCAATATTTTCTCTAGCTTCTATTTATGCATTCTATCAACGGTGTCTATTTTGCATCACTTTTGATGAATTGATTGTTGTCCTCACAATGGGTTGTAGTTTTCTTGCATATTCGTATGGTTGGTAATTTTCAACTGAATGCCAAATTTCGTTGTGAGTTTCACCTTGTGAGCTACACACTTTTTATTCCTATGCTTACCCTTGATCTCCGTTCTTGCCAGCAAATAGAGTACTTGAAACCTCTTGGATCCTTTTGGGTCTAGAATTTAAGCTTTGTGAGGTGGGCCCGAAGCAACATGTAGTCTGGGGCTAATTTTACCCCACCACTCAGGCAAATCCTTTTAATACTCTACCCAGTGCTCATAGGTTATTGTTAGTGTAGGTGGCATATTAGTTAAGGGAGGGAGCAAATGAAGTCAGACATTAAGCCAAATAAGCTAGGCAGCTGATTGGACAGTAAGGCTGATTTACTAAGAAGCTATGATATTCACAGGCTCCCAGGGGACTGAGGCATCCTCCGTGGAAGGAACTGAATCATCCAGGACTCCCCTAGCAGCAGGAAGAGTCTCCCTCCCCAGCCCCAGCAGAAGGATAATGGGGTGGGGAAGAAAATTCCTTTGCTAGGCACATGCACAGTAGAAACCAAGATGGCCTAGGAGAAGGTAAGGGCATGCGCAGGAGAAGCTAGATGAGGACACAGAACTTTGGGGCTGCAGAGCTCTGGGGCATGTGCAGTAGGAGCTAAAATGGACACAAAGGGGTGGAGTCTAGCCTGGGAAAGTGATTGGATTGGGTGAGGGTGCAGATCCCAGAAGACCCAGGAAAGGGTTGGCTTAGGGGGAGGGCCCAACACAAGCCCAGGAAAACCCAGGAGGCAGGTTGAATAGTTTGAAAGAAAGCCTGCTCATTCCCACAACCAAGAAAATACGTGGAGTGTTATCAGGGACCTTGAAGCAAATGGGACTAACGCCGGCCTGCCCTCTCCATCCCGGAGGACATGTTATTCCCCCTCACCCCAACATCCTGCAGCTGTGCTTACCTTCTCCCACGGGTGCCCTTTCAAATTCCTCACTCAGGACACCCAGGAACCCATTTCACTGGCAACAGTCTGAGGCTTTTCACTGTTGTTGGTGCGGCAGGCCCTGTTTGCTGGCCTTGTGGATTCTTGAGGATTACGTCCCTTCATCTTTAAGGTGGGTCTTTATCCAACCTGCACGGGGTTTTCTCACATTCATGAGCTGATCAGGACTCAGCTGGAGACTCAGGGGGACTTTCTGCGGATGACCCACCGGAGCTCCCCTCTCTCAGACCAGCCTTCTCCTCGCTAGCAAAGCCACCGAGCCTTTCTGGACTCTCAGCCGCCTCCCCTCCCATCCGGCGGACCCCACTCTGCCTGGGGTCATGGCAGAGCTTCCCTCCTCTGCTTCCCGTCTCACTGTGGTCACTGGTCTTTGCCCAAGGTCCTCCCCTTGAGAACAAGTTGCTTAACGAATGCTTCAGGTGAGGATAAACCCAGCTTCCGGCACTCCATCTTGAACGGAAGGCACAATGACAGTGTAATCAGACACACACACGCACACACACACACTCACACACTCACTTCACACATGCACACCGAGACAGAAAAGGTCTAACGATTATGAAGGACCGAGGCTGTCCTTATTCACAGTTAATATGATTACATGGAAAAATTCTACAGAATGTCCAGTCATGTTAATAACAAATACAAGAGTAAGAGTCCATCCAGTTGCTGGAATCAAGATCAATATACAGAAAAAACATCAACCGTGCTCCTCTACGCAAGCCAGAAACAATTAAAAACGGGCATTATAAAGATTCAATGCACTATACCCACCAAACCTCTAAACTAATTAGAACATGAAACAGGGGACGTGTGCAAGGTTGTGGGGAAGAATAGGAGAGCCTCCTGAGAAGCATGAGAAGCTGCAGACATGGGAAGAGCGAGCTGTGTTCCTGGCTCAGGAAATCCCGGGTAAGATGTCGCTTCCTCACACTTTAGCTACATTTACACAATTGCTATCTATCATTCAAATGCTTCCTTTTAAGATTGTTATTTTGTGTGAAACATCACGAGAATGTCTGTAAAACTCAGGCGGGAAAGTCAGGGCCAAGAAGGTCCAAGACAGCTTTGGAGGAGAAAAACGAAGAGGGCACATTTCCTTCTCTGGAGTGGAGATTTACTGTGAAGTGGCCTGTGAGGGTCCGAGCGGTGACAGGGGATGAGGGAGGAGGAGGTGGGCAAAGGGGGGTGGGAATGGAGAGGGAATGAGACTTTGCTTGAGGTGACAGGTGCACGATGCAGTGAGCAGATGATGTTTTGTTGAGCTGTACAGTTGGAACTTATATGGCTTTGTAAACCAATGTCACCCCAATGCATTCAATAAAAAGATAAAATAAAATCTTTAAGCACCAAATAAAACATAATACAGAACCCCACACACAAAAGAGAGAAATAGAGGGAAAGGGGGAGTTAAAAAGAAAAAGTGACAGAAACCATACCAGTTGTTTCAACAGAGGGAGTTTTATGTGAGAACTGTAAGCTGGGTATAAAATTGTTGGTTAGGTGAATAAAAGGCTACGAAGGACAGGGAGACCTCACAGAGGCAGCAACTACGGGATTACCTAACTCTGGGGCTGAGGGGTAAGCCAAGCGGGTGGAAGTATGGAAAGTTAATGCTTAGAGGGGGATGGGACTTGACCCTCTGGGAGCAGTGAGGAGGGCCATGGCTCTGCTGGTGTCGGGGGGCCTGGGCTGGCTCTGTGAGTGCGGGGCTGGGGAGGGACAGACTGCAGCTGGTTCCCACGCCATGGGGAAGAGCGCTGCTCTGGGCTGCAGACGGAGGGTGTGGTGTGGGGCCCAGGAGCCACAGCAGACAGGAGACACCCCCCTTCCTTCTCAGCGTTTCAGTCTCTTTGCAGAGCCCACTATTGGCAACACGGCATCTGGCAGAGAGACCTGGGGTCACGGCGTCCCTGCCCGCATCACAGGGCAGACGGTTTGGGGCTGAGACAATAACTTAGTAACCAGGAACGCCGCCCGCACGTTCACACACGGTGGCACAGGCATGGGAGAGGACTCAATGGAGCCCTGCCACCAACCGCGGCGACACAGCCCTGCTGCGCTAAGGGGGTTTGGGAGAGGACTTGAACGAGTGAGAAGCTGGCGCTGACGGTTTCAGTCTGTATGGGTAAGGATAAAATTAGACGGCTAACTTTGCACCGTGTGAAAGATTCCAGGCGTAGCGAGATTTTCCATGTGGAAAGCAATGATGCAAAACCTTTAGCAGAGCTGAGGAGAAACTTCCTGTGAGCCCATGCTGGGGGATTCTCTTAAATTGAACAGAAATATTAACTCACAGGGAGCAACGTCGATAGACAGTGCATTCAGTTAGGACTCTGAGTGACAAAGCACTTAGACTGGGAACAGGTGGTCTGAGAAAGATACTTGCAAACCATGTCATTAGAGAGGGATGGTTCTCAACCTTCCTAATGCCGCGACCCTTTAATACAGTTCCTCATGTTGTGGTGACCCCCAATTTCATTGTAACAAATTGAACATAATTAAAGCATAGTGATTAACCACAAAAAACAATATGTAATTTTATATGTGTTTTCCGATGTTCTTAGGCGACCCCTGTGAAAGGGTCGCGACCCACAGGTTGAGAACCGCTGCTTAGAATGTATAAAGAACCTTCAAAATCATTAAGAAACAAAGAACCCAACAATAATAAAGCTTGTGAAAATTTTAAAGAAAAAGAAAACCCAATATCCAATAAACTATGAAAAAATTCTTAAGGCAGCTCTTGGGCATATTGAAAATGTAAGAGTGAAATACCCTGTGTACTTGTCAGATTGACAACATCAGTAACTGTGGTAACGGAGTGCTTGTGAGGAGCCGGGGGTGTGGGAATCGAAGTCGGTAAGGCCATCTTGGATGCCTGGTAAAGTGGAAGGTGCCTGTGCCCACTCCCACCACTCCATGCCGGCGCCCGTGCCGGGCACCTCTCTGTGCCCAGGAGACTGTGCAGAGATGAGTTGGTTCAAGGTGTGCACACATCAGGGTCCTCTCAAGTGGGGATGGTAAGAAAACTGCAGCTTATTCACAACAGGATACGATGTCGCAGGGTAAATGAATGAGATCTATATACATCAATAGAGATAAATTAAATAAATTTGAGGAAAGAGCAAGTTTTTAAAAGATACTGCATATAAAATTTTAAAACAAAATTTTGTTAAGTGCACATGCATGTATATGTAAACACACACACACACACACACACACACACACACACAATACAGTTTGCCAAGTTTAAGTGAACGTGTGCGGCCCATCCACACACATCAGTAGCACGGCTACTCCTGCATGGATGGACCGGGGAGGCGAAGGGGCCTGAGGAGAGGTTATCCATGTCTGCAACACTTCGTTTCTTTACGACGAGTGTTAAAGCAATATGGCGGAATGTCAGAATCTGTTTAATCTTGGAAAAGAGTACGTAAGTGTCTGACATACTTCCTTAGAGTTGTAATGTCATGTAATTAGAAAGGAAAAGATGAAATGAGATAATGTACGCAACGCACACAGGCCACGCTGGGTTATTATCATCGTGACATTCAACTGAGTGCCCCAGGTCCCCGGCGCTGTCACATCTGGGCTGTCATGCTGGCCAAGACAACATCCTGTAGGCTTCCTGACAACTGTCCCCCCCAGGCTGCCCTGCCACCTGTCAACGCCACTAAATCAGGACGATGTGTCATTTATAGCTGTGGGCCTAAAGCTCAGAGGAGACGTGTTTCTTCTAAGCAGGGGCCCTTTTAGTTTTCATCCCCGATTGTCTTCCGGGCCCAGGACACAGGGAGTCCTGCTGCTGGGATGAGCCAGATGTGCGTTTGCGCCTGAGCTCATGTTGCATAGATCACACTATCCTCCCTCTCAAAGTCTCAATTTCCCAACAACGGTGCAAACTCGGGGAGATAAAGGCCGGCTCAGATGCGTGGAGCTCCGGGGCCCAGCACACGCATGCGTCCGCCCGGGGGGTTCTCACCTCTGCTGGTGCTGCCCTCGCCCTCCTGGGGGAGCGGGCTACCCGGTGCATCATTCTCTCTCCTTTTCTCACCAGAAGAATCTCAACTTTCTCACTCACTTCCTGTCAGCCACTCTGGTGGCAGAACTGAATCTGAGACCAGTGCAGATGCCCAGGGCTTCCAGCTGCCCCAGAGAACTGGCCCTGGGCGTTTGCAGGAGCTGCCTGGGAAGAGAACCCTTCCCTTTCGGGGTGCTGAGCGGTGGGATATGAACCTGGGTTTTTGTTACTCCCCTGCCACTCAAGAGCAGAGTCCTGCTAGAGAGCGAAGGCAACACAAGAGGAAAAGACACAAGAGACAGGAGCTCGGGTTCTATGGCCTTATTAAAGCTCCTGGATCCAGCCAACCCTGAAACCTGCAGGCACCTTTGAGTGGCATGAACTAGTGAGTCCCTTCTCCCTCCTCATCCCTTCCTTTCTTTTCCCCGCTTTTGGCCTGTTTGAGTTGGGTTCTATAACTCACCACGGAAAGAGTCAAACTCTTTGGTGCTTCAAGGTTTCCATAATATCACCTACTCTAAAATGAATCAGTGATATTATTAAAATCCTCCATCCTGGTTCATGTCCATGCAGCTTAGCACCATCAGCTGCCCAGCCATTCCTTGCAAAACAGCCATGCACGCCTTCAAGTTCTACCTCCAGAACGTGTGACCTGGACAGTCAGTCCTGGGGGTCGGCACCTATCTCGCCTCTGACCGGTCTCTTTGGCACAGGATGCTGAGGAGGACAGGGGGAGTCTGCCCTGTGGCTCCGCAGGCAGCCCGGCCCCAGGCATGCACCGGCAGTGCCCGGCTGCCAGGGGGGCCGCCTGGCGGGGAGCTGGCTCTGCTAGGCCAGTGGTTGGCAAACTGCAGCTCAGCAAACTGCGGCTCGTGAGCCACATGCAGCTCTTTGGCCCTTTGAGTGTGGCTCTTCCACAAAATACCGACTTCTGCACATGGGCCACGAAGTTTCAATCGCACTGTACGTGTGCGCCCACATGTGGTATTTTGTGGAAGAGCCACACTCAAGGGGCCAAAGAGCCACATGTAGCTTGCGAGCCACAGTTTGCCGACCACAGTGCTAGGCAATCGGCAGCTGGACACGGGCGGACCAGAGGATTGCCAGACTGCACTGTTCCCAGACCCTTCCAACCTCAGGGCCAGATTCCCAGTTTTCAGGGCCGGCTTTATCAATCCTGTCCAGGCCTGTCCTGGAAGAGGCAGCTTTTCTGCCCCTGCTCCATCCTCTCCACTGGGACCCCAATGCCCCTGCTCCGTCCCCTCCCCTGGGACCCCAGTGCCCCTGCTCCGTCCCCTCCACTGGGACCGCAGTGCCCCTGCTCCGTCCCCTCCACTGGGACCACAGTGCCCCTGCTCCGTCCCCTCCACTGGGACCCCAGTGCCCCTGCTCCGTCCCCTCCACTGGGACCGCAGTGCCCCTGCTCCGTCCCCTCCCTGGGACTGCAGTGCCCCTGCTCCGTCCCCTCCACTGGGACTGCAGTGCCCCTGCTCCGTCCCCTCCCTGGGACTGCAGTGCCCCTGCTCCGTCCCCTCCACTGGGACCACAGTGCCCCTGCTCCATCCCCTCCACTGGGACCCCAGTGCCCCTGCTCCGTCCCCTCCACTGGGACCACAGTGCCCCTGCTCCATCCCCTCCACTGGGACCCCAATGCCCCTGCTCCGTCCCCTCCCCTGGGACCCCAGTGCCCCTGCTCCGTCCCCTCCACTGGGACCGCAGTGCCCCTGCTCCGTCCCCTCCACTGGGACCACAGTGCCCCTGCTCCGTCCCCTCCACTGGGACCGCAGTGCCCCTGCTCCATCCCCTCCACTGGGACCCCAGTGCCCCTGCTCCGTCCCCTCCACTGGGACCCCAGTGCTCCTGCTCCGTCCCCTCCACTGGGACCCCAGTGCCCCTGCTCCGTCCCCTCCACTGGGACCGCAGTGTCCCTGCTCCGTCCCCTCCCTGGGACTGCAGTGCCCCTGCTGTGTCACAGGCAGAGCCTTTACATCAGGGGAAGGGCCGTGGGCTTGTCCTTGGAGGTGGCTGGAGGGGAGAAGTGGAGGATTCCCTCTTGAAGCCAAGGTGACAGGGGCCCTGGGAGGTGAGGCAACTGTCCCTGTGGAGGTGAGGGCCGGGGGCGCTGGGAGAGGAGAGAGGAATCCGAGGGACAGAGTCACCGGGTAGGACTGGCCCCCCCCCCCCATGTCTGACACAGCAGCCCGGGGGGGCCAAGGCACCTCTCCCACAGAAGACCCGCCCGGGCCTTGTCCCCCCATCATCTGCTCCCACAGACCCATTCGTAATTGTCATAACAGACAAATAACCCAGCAGCGGTGGCAGTGCCCTTTCCAGGAACCAGCCCCTCTCAGGCCCCGCATCGCATGTGGCCCCCGGGAGATAGGACTGGCCATGGGCGTTCAGAGGTCTGGTATATGGTGGGCACAAATCTCGCTTTACCATCCCAGGAATGCAAGAAACAGAGTTTAAAAAATGATGCAACTGAGCTTCAGCCTGATGGTAGAAACTGGACCTCAATCAGATGGACCTTCTCCTTCTCCTGGGTCTCGTCTAAGTTTGGAGGTGCCCAGAGCTCAGCAGGGTTAGGGGGAGGGGTCAGGGGAGGGGTCAGGGGAGGGGTCAGGGGAGGGGTCTGGGGAGGGGCCAGCGATTTGGGGGATGCTCAGAGATGACGCCTGGCAGCCCTCCTGTGGGTGTCTTCCTGCCAGAGCTACAGCATGCTGGAACTGTCAGTATATTAGTACTAAGCCCTGTTTATTACGTCATTCAACAGCTGCACCTACTATGTGCCAGGCGCTGCTTGAAGTGTCTGGCACATGCAGTGAAGGCAACAAGGTCTCTCGTGGAGTTCATGATTGTAGGTGAATATGTAATATAGTGTCAGGTGCTGCTATGGACTGAATTTTGTGGCCCCTCCCCCCGCAATTCATAAATTGGAGCCTAACCCGGGTACCTCAGAATGTGACTGCATTTGGAGACAGAGCCTTTCCAGAGGTGAGTACGTGAACATGACTCATGAGAAGAGGACGTTTGGAAGGCAGGGAGACCAGGCAGGGCCGCCTGGGCACAGGGAGAGGCGTGGGGGACACTGCACAGGGGGCCTGTGTGAGCCAAGGAGAGAGGCCTCGGGAGGAATCAGCGCTGCTGACACCCGCCCCGTGAGGTGTGGCCTGCAGACCGGTGAGGAAACACGCTTCTGTCGCCTAAGCACCAGTCTGTGGCCCTTTGTTCTGGCGCCCAAGCAGACTCAGGTGCGACGGAGAAACAGAGTCACAGGCGGAGAAGGAGGCGGTCAGGAGAACACCGCTTTCTGGGAAGTTTCATTAGGGCCATGACAATGACCTCCACTTCATAGATGAGGCAAGGTGGCTCCGAGAGGTTGAACGACACCCACAGAGCCACCCAGCTGGGCCGCCACAGAGATGCAAAGGCTGTCTTCTGATTCCAGGTCACGCTTCTGTTACACTGTGCTGCCTGCCCGTGTTTTATTTAAAAGGAAAACCTGCATAAGGAATGATGGCTTACAGCTTATAAATTATTTTCATACAGACTCTCATATCTGGTCCTCACAGCCAATTAAGAGGGGAGATGACCTTCTCTTACCCCCTCCCCTTCCACTTCCCCTCCCCCTCTTTCCCCCCTCCTCTCCCCCTCCCCCTCCTCTCCTCCTCCTCATCGTTATCATCTCTGTTTACTGAGGCTCAAGGAAGTGAAAAGCCTGTTCCTCTCACTGCAGCGGAGTGAAGGGCTGATGTATAGTCTACCCTGTCGATCTTCGCATTCTGAGGAGAAATGTTTCCTTTTCACGTGAAGCCTGGATGGGCTCCTCCAGCCCCACCCCACAGCCACCCCCACAGCCACCCCCACAGCCACCCCCACAGCCACCCCCACAGCCACCCTCATAGCCACCCCCACAGCCACCCCCACAGCCACCCCTCCCGCCAGGACAGGACCTGCACAGCCCCCAGCCTCCTGCACTGGGTAAACCAGCCTAAGAGGAGAGTCCATTTGTCTGACTACACAGAGCGTCCAATAAGTGTAAAACACAGCTAATTGGACCTCTTCCATACAAATTTAATCATACCATAAAATGCGATCAATGTGAATAAAATCCCTGAGTGGGTTAAGTGTGGGGGATCCATAAAGGGGAGAAATGGCCCCACCGCGTCATCGCGGGAACCGCATCCTGGCCTGTGCCCCGAGCTGCTGCACCGGCTGCGTGCAGGGCTCTGAGCGTGCCCTTCTGTTGTGCCGCTGTGTGGAGGAGGCGGGTTCGAGTGTTATCAGCTAAGACATGGACGTGTGCCCTGTGCATCTGCAGGCCCGCACAGCGGCGGGTGCTGCCCAAGGCTCCCAGGTCCAGAGGGACTTCCCACTAGAGATGGAGCCTGGGGTGTGTGGGGTCTGCTCCGAGGGCCACGCCAGGCGGAGGGGTGAAGGTCGCTTGTGCACAGGCATGTAGGGAAGAGAAGGCTATGAGAGTGGTGATTCCTGAAACATCTGCTCCAGCTCCTTGTTCTATGTCACACCACGTGAGAGGTGCTGAGCACCTTTGTTCAGGGTCATGGATGCTCGGCTGGTTTCTATCCCGGTGGAATCAGGGCTCACCTGAAAGCTGAACCCTCTTCCGACTCTGAGCCGGGCCTGTGAGCGGGGTCTGCGGGGAAGGCAGCCTTGCAGCCGTCTCATCGCCGCAGAAGATGGGCTTGTGAGTTCCAGCCCCAAACTCCTGCCCAGAAGTCTAGGCAGGTGGTCTGCCTCTGTGCGCCCACGTGTGTGAGCCTGTGTGTGAGCCTATGTGTGCCTGTGTGTGTGCCTGTGTGTGTGCCTGCGTGTGTGCTCACAGTGACAGGCAACATCCGGGCAGGCGTTAGGGTGGCATCTTATCACTGGGAAGCCACTGAGTTGGGACCCTGGGAGCACTCTGGTCCCCACTGGGAGTTGGCAGGGCAGGAAGCATCCTTTCCCAGAAGTATCCTATCTAATAAAAGAGGAACATGGTAATTAACCATACCTCCGCTGCCCTTCCCATTGGCTAATCAGGCCGATATGCAAATTAACTGCCAGCCAAGATGGTGGCCGGCAGCCAGGCAGCTTGAAGCGAACATGAAGCTTGCTTGCTTCAGTGACGGAGGACTCCAATGTTCCCTGTCTGCCACTCCTGGCCTCTGAGCTTGCAGTTTGAAACATTGTTACAAATATAGAAGCTAAACAAAACCCCAGAAACCTGCTTTCAGCCAGCTGGGATCTCAGAGCTGGAGTTGAAACAGTGTTTCGATTACAGAACCCAAACAAACCAGATACCTGCTTTCAGCAGCCGAGGCCTAAGAGCTGGAGCCAAGCCTCAGAGCTAAAGCTGGCCCAGAATAAAAAAGAAAAGAAAAAAAGGAGCGTTGACAAAGGTCACACATTGCGTATTTACTGGCCCCCAAAGGGAAGCCATCCCGCAGCTCCCCGGGCTCCCAGCCGCTCGCTCACCACCAGCGCCCAGTCCCCAGTCCCTGCTCGGAGTCTCTCCCGCCTCCTGGACCCTGCTCCGCCCCGAGTTGCGCGGCTCTGTCTTCTTCCCTGCGATTTGTCACCACAACACCTCTCGCCGCTCTCCTCTTTCGTTGTCTGCTTTCAATAATTATTTAAGCTTTGTTAGGTATTTATCAAGTACACTGTCAGCTTCAGAAGTTTGCTTGCTGTAGCCCAAGGTTTAAAAAGGCGATTGGTATGCATCTCAGGGCTCACAAGGCAAATCCTCCCTCTGGATTGAAATGATGAAATGAACATGATGTTTTATGAGATAATAGAGGGAAAGTTCCAACTTCTAGGGTTGGATATGATTTCCCCCTCTGAGCTTTCCTGAGGAAGAAATATGCAAGCCTCTCAGAGGGCTGGGTACTGCCAGGGAGGGTGTGGAAATGGATACGGGGAGGGGAGTCGAGAAGGAACAGATGAATGGTCCAGCTCAGATGGCCTTTAAATTCATGAGGCTGAGTGCAAGCCGAGTGAACCACCACTGCTCACAGCTCCCTGAACTCGGCTGGATGGGTCTGGCTGTAGGGCACCGGAGGGCGCCATGGCCAGGGAAAGCGAGGAGGGCGGCAGCCTGGCGAGGACACAGTTGCCACAGTAAGGGTGAGAGATGATGTCCTGGGCTGGAGCACAGGCAGTGGATGGATTCAGAGGGCAGAGCCTTTGAAGAGGGTGAAAACCACAGGGCTATAGCAGCATCATAGGAGTTGTACAATCCCTTTTATTTCTGCTTTCCCCTTGATACAACCCTAAGGGGTAAATGTTTTTAACATCATAGTTTTCATATGTAGAAATCAAAGCTCCAAAAAGTCACCAAAGACGACATCTGTGGTTTTTGCTTGTCGGGCATCCATTCCGCCCCTTTTTGGTAAGAGCAGCCAGATTTTCTTTTGGGGAAATCACCCGTCCTCCAGTCCCAGCTCATGACGCTGAAGTAGGATTGATGACACCAGCCTCGAAGGGGGGTCTGGGGCCTGGGCCCGGGGCCCGGGTTGGCTGGGGGGTGTTTTATTCCCCTGACCGGAGTCGCTTGCCTATGGAGTGGCTTCTCGAGCCAGGCAGTGCAGGGCGCTCAGCTCTGAGGCCGTGCTTAGATGATTGGGGATGAAAAGTGCTTTCTCTAACGGGGCCTGAGGCCGTGAGAGCTTTAATGTGTGTGAGTCGGGGCTGTCAGGGGCCTCCATGAGGGGAGGGCCTGCCCCACACTAGGGCCCGTGGAGAAGACAGAACTGAGCAGAGAGACTAAGATTAATGGCATATGTAGGCCTGGGCGGAGCATTCCCGGAGACCTGGCACCGCTGCTCTCCAGTTACATGAAACAGAAGGAGCCTATATTATTATTATTTTTTTCTTACATCATTTTGAGTCATGTTTTCTGTCGCTTATAACCAGGAGAACCTGAGGCAGGAAAGGGGGTAAGGATGACAGCGATGATTCTGGGGGTCTTCAGATCCGAAGTTCCGCACTGTTCCCACCCTGGATGTTGTGAGGGAGAAGCACCTAGACAGGGGTGGGCAAACTTTTTGACTCGAGGGCCACAATGGGTTCTTAAACTGGACCGGAGGGCCGGAACAAAAGCATGGATGGAGTGTTTGTGTGAACTAATATAAATTCAAAGTAAACATTATTACATAAAAGGGTACGGTCTTTTTTTTTTTAGTTTTATTCATTTCAAACGGGCCAGATCCGGCCCGCGGGCTGTAGTTTGCCCACAGCTGACCTAGAATAACAAAACCAGGTCACCTGAAAGTCGCCAGAAGCCAGGACCCTGGGCAAGGGACCTGGGACTAAGGCCTGGCGCGGCAGCTCGTCTCTGAGTGACGTGAGCAAGTCCTCAGCCTCCCTGGGCCTCAGAGCCTCGTCCGTGCTTGGGCCATTCATTTTGGCTCTAACATTTTGGTGAGAATCAGAAGTTACAATCGTGCTTTGTAAATAGAACGTCTGTGGCCGTGCTGCGGTTTCCGCTATTACCTTTATGACGGCCCCATGGCTGGGGTCGGAGAGGTAGGTGCCCGCCGACAGGTGGCCAGGCCAGATGGTCCTGAGGAACCCGATGGAGGGGATGCACCTCCCCAGGGCAGCGACTCGGGCCCGGAGCTCCGTGTCTGCGCGCGTGTTCGTGCTCTGGGTCCCACCGCAGCTTGGCGGCTTGACTTGCTGCCTGAGTTTGCCCACTTGGGAGCCGCAGTCCTTATTCAAGGCCACATGTGGGCCAGTACAGACCCGGGTCCATGATCAGTTCTGTTGGACTCAGATTCAGAAAAATGGTCGTGGGAGAGACCCAGGAAGTTGACAGCGAGAAGGAAAAGATCTGGAGTGAAACTGTTCGGATCTGGCCTTGGAGGGAAAGGCAGTGTCCTCAGTGGGTACCGAAGGCGCAGCTAGGGGACCCTTAAGGGAGAAGGTCTGGTCAACTGGCTCGACCTCCAAGACTCGCAACTTTGTTAAAACTCATTCATTCATTCATTCATTCATTCATGGAACATTTCTTGAACATCTACTATGGGCAAGGCCTTGGACTAAGCATGTGAATTAGTCATGATCTCTTTCCTAAAAAAACTCACCCATTTGGGGACATATTTCTGCAAATAACCCACTCCAGTACAATATAGTATGTTCTAAATAGGTCTGTGACCAAGATAAAAAAATCGAAAAAAAAAAAAAATCCAAACTCTTGGAAATGTTTTATACCAGAGGAGGGACATCTGAGCTGGGTTTTGAAGTGTACATAGGAGTTTATCACATGCACACGATGAGGAAACCGTGTCCTGCAGAAAGGTAGAAAGGCACGCATGGTGGGTGTGTTTGGAGAATTAGCAGCTAGTGGGTCTGGTTGGAGCTTGGGAGGTGAGTATGCAGGTGAGCTCAGAATTCAGTAGAGTAAATGCTAAGATAGGGTTTGGGCATTATCCTGGGTGCGATGTGCAACCTTTTAAAAAGAAATTTGGTTCTGGGAGAGACGAGGTCGAATTTGGAATTTGGGCGCCAGGCCTGAGGCAGGGAGGCCACGTGGTTGGGGGCCGGGAGCTGCTGAACTCCTCGAGGGCAGTGACCCTATGAACTTGAGTTAGGACAGTGTTTGAGGAGCTGCCAAATTCAAGATCTGGGGGCCGAAGTCTTTCACAGTCCCATCAGCTGGTACACTTCCAGGGCCAGGGCTCACCGCCTTAGGAGACAGCCACTGCCTGCCTCGCCTCCCTGTCGCTCTGAAGCAGTGTCCCTCCCCGCCCCCCCTCCCCCCCACACTCTTATTTGCGGCTCCTGGAAGGAATGGATGGAACTGACTGAAGGAGGCTGAGGAAACTGGCCGAGAGAGCTCCCTCCTGCAAGGATGCCTTGAAGCTGGGGCAGCTCCAGGGGACCCCACCTAAACTGGGGAAAGGGAATGAAAGACATTGTTGCGCTTTACGCACAGCACGGAGAGGTGGGGAGGAGGCCGGAGGCAGTTCCTTCCTTCAGCTCTGGAGTCCCCTTTGGGATGCCTGCTGGGTCTCCACATCCTTCAGAGCAAACCGCACCTCCAGGAAACATCCTGTGGGAAGGACCTCCCAACACCCAGGCCAGGGCCCAGTCAGCTTTCGTAAAGGGCCAGAGAGTGAATATTTTAGGCTTTGCTGGCCGAACAGTCTTGGCTGCAGCCACTCGGCTCAGCTCCTGCAGCGAGAAAGCAGCCGGAGACGACAGTAAGCGAATGCGGGCTGTGTCCTAGTGACACTGCATTTACCAACCATGGGGCCGCCCCCGGCTGCTCGCCTGCCCTGATCTACAGCAACCCTCTCAGTGGGGAAACTGAGGCTTTACTTTGAGGGAAAAAGAAAGCAAAACAAAACAAAATTCTTAACATTGAACGAGTCCTTGACAGTACACGACCAGTCAAAAGGACACACCCTCTTTTGCAAAACAGAAATCAGTGGTGAGGACTGTGTCATTGGGGCCTGTACTACTGACCTATGGAACAAAGGCTGAGTTGCTTAACGCTATTATTAGGTAGCAGTGTCTGAGCCCACATGACAAGGGGAGGAGATGTCCGTCTACCTCCCTGCCTCCCTCCGGGACCCTGACCCACAGGCTTGCCGTGGTGGCGGTGGGTTAGGACCTGCAGTGGGTTAGCGGGGATGCAGGAGCGGGTAGACAGGAGCGCTGAGGCTGCAAGGTGGTGGCGAGGCAGCGATGGGGGGAGTCAGCTTAGCTTGCCTTGTCCATGCCCAGCGAGGACGTCAGCCGTTGCCACGGGACCCTCAACAACAAGAGGAGCCACAGCCAGAACGCAGAGCGCCGGGTCTGAGGGAGCGGGCTTCGATCCGAGAGCCCTGGTCCCCCTTCCAGCCACGTCAACCTGAACAAGTGCCCAGTCCCTGAGCCCGTGTCCTCGCTGTGACACCGGACACGGAGCTTTCCTCCCGGGAGCGTCTGAGAGTTCCGCGACATGAAGACTGTAAGGCCCTGGTGTCAGGCTGGGCGCCCCGAGGGGTTGCTTCTGTGTTTGCTGTGGAGATGGCGCACCCACGGGGATGGCTCAGCGCACAGCCACCGGCCTGGAGGCTACTCGCTGCCTCAGGTCCCTGCTCCTGCGGGGTGTGCGGCGGTGCGGGAATGCGTGAGGGTTACATGTGCGAGAGTGCGTATTACAGTGGCCGGCACACAGTAGCACTCACTCAACTTTTAAACCTCTGGGGAATGAAAGGCAGCGACAGCAGCCAGACAGGCCAAAGGGCAGCTTATCTACTGCCCTCCCTCTCCCACCTCGGGGCAGAAATCAGCCTAACAGCCCGAGGCTTTGGCGGGGCCTCAGCAAGACTCAGGGCTCATCCTCCCCAGCTTCTTGTTTTCTTTCCTTCCACACTTCTCTTCCCTCCTTCCCTCCCTCCTTCCCTGTCTCCCTCCCTCCCTCCTTCCCTGTCTCCCTCCCTCCCTCCCTCCCTCCCTCCCTGTCTCCCTCCCTGTCTCCCTCCTTCCTTCCCTGTCTCCCTCCCTTCCTTTCTCTCTTGCCTTCCTTCCATGCTGCTTGGCCTGCAGGTTATAAAAGACGCCACTGAGTCCACCCCGCCCCCCAGCATCAGTCAGAGGGGGGCTTCAGCCCCTCCCAGCAGGGTCCTGGCTTTGTCCTGCCCACGCTGGCCTCCCAGCCACTCTGAGCTGAGTCTCTAAAGGCTCAGCAGGTCCCAGCGGGGCCCAGGCAGGAGCACGCAGGGTTACCCAGGAATCCTCCCTGGGCTCCAGGCTCCAGCATCTCCCCGGGAACCTCTTGCCCTTGGCCCTGCTCCCTGGTTCCCCAGGCTGACTGGGTGTCCACGGCTGCCCTGGGCCCCTGGCCAGCACAGCTCTTCCCCGTGGGGCCGGGGGCAGGAGCTTGTTTCTCCACTAATTGGCCAGAAGCTTTGGAACCCGATGGCACGGTGGTGCTAGGGGCTGGCCTCAGTGTGATTGCCCGGGTCCTTGTGTGCCCAACTCTACAGGGACTCTCCTCACTGTGTCCAGGGCAAGGCAGGACCCACTCCCTTCCCTGCTGAGTCCTCCCAAGCTCAGAGCTCTCTCCCTCCAGGGGTGGCCAGGCTGCCGGCGGGGTGGGGGCTCCGGCTGCGAGGGTGCTGGGGCAGGAGGAGGAGCAGACCGGAGGAGAAGTCAGGAATTCCTGGTCCACCCGCGACAGAAATCTCCTGTGAAGCCTTTTAAATGTTTTGACAATCCCAGGCCCCCAGAGCCTTTAATTGGGTTTGACTGAGTTGTTCTAAATGGAAATGCCAGTTACTGTGAGGTTGTTTATAGCCAAACTGTCTGTGCCCCAGGATCGCGGCGTTTTCCTCGCAGGATGCAAGCGCTCCTTTATCAACGCAGCAGCCACCTCCTGCTGGCCAGGCTCTCCTCACGGCTCTTAACTGCAGCACAGCCTGCTGAGCGGAGAGGCCCCTCCATCAGGCCTCTGACCAGGAGGGGGCAACGGAGGTGGGTTCCCTGGACCCATGGAGTATGTCTCAGCCCAGCGTCCCCCCAAATAGATGGGGGACACTGCCCCTCAAAGCAGCCAGGCCCAGGTACAGGCAATTCTTACATTATAATCCCACCGAGTGTCCGGGGTTAAGTGACTGTCACCTCTCCCCGGACGGTTGTAATGCCTCGCACTCCCCAGTGACCCCTCAAAGCCCAGAGGGGACCTGGAGAGGCAGAGCTGTCCCGGTCCCTCCTGGCTCCCTGCCTTTCGCCCTCCGGTTAAAACCCAGAGTCTCTGGCATGGCCCTCTGCCGCCCTGTGATCAGGACCCGGCTTTCATGCTGGGCTAGGTTACCCTTGAACCCTGCTCCCCAGCTTCATGGAGTCCTTTCAGAGCTTTGTCCCCGGCCTGCCAAACGGTGCTGCGGAAAGTGTCGCTGACTGTGCGTGACACCCTGTACCTCGGCATCAGCGAGTGCACCAGACTCATCCTGGCGACAGCAGCTGCCCCGGGCCCCCTGCCTGGGGGCTCTCATCCTCCAGGGGAGCTCACAGATAAATCCAGCCTCTAGGCTCTGCTGGGACGCCCCCTGCGGGTCTGCTGTCCGGGGTCCTGGCCTTTCTTCTCACCATGCTCACTGCCGCCCTTCCCTTCTCTGCTTCACAGTCAGTTCCACCAGCAGGGATGTTCCTTCGTCTGCCTTTGCCTCCCCACCTGGAAGCCACACCATCTTCTCATTTCAGCGGAAACACCTCTAAGGAGAACCCACCTGCCCCCGAGGCTGCCTCCTGTGCCCACTCGGGTCGCGCCGTGGCCCTCGTTTCTCCTGCACTGTCTCCGCCACCCCACGTGCTCAAGCACCTCCCCGTGCTCTGTCAATGCCGGCTCAGGGTGCCTCACCCTCCCACAGCATCGGGCGGGCTTTATAAAAGCAGATGCCAGCCCTGCCACAGAGCGATGACCGCACTGCGGTGCTGGTGAGCCCAGGAATCAATGGGTTTTGAAACTTGCCCGGTGACTCTGTCACCAGCCTGGGTTGAAATCACTACTATTGTCTCATCGCTTCCCTTCCCGCCACAGAAAATCTATTCAGAATGAGCCCAAGATACTGACTCCCGGCTCGTCCTCCGACGCCCTCCTTGAGCATTGACATCACCTTCATTCCATCAATGCACTGATGGCTTCCAGTTTCACGTCGGGACCCAGCTGACACCGTGTTCGCTGGCCGGAGCCCTGGTGGAGAGCAGTGACCAGCTGAGCCCCCGCAGTGGCCGCTCTGCTGGCCCCAGCCTGTGCTTCCCCGGCCCGTCCTCAGGCTCATTCTGGGCTTCCCTTCCTCTGGCCACTTGGGGACACTGTGTTCGCAGCTCTTCCTGCTCCCCCCGCCCTTCCCCCCGCCCACCCGGGCCAGTTAATCTATGAATCCCATCTCTACAACCATAGCTTCCTAACTTCTAGTTCCAGCCCCACCTTTTCCAGCTCCAGACCCTTCCCCCTCCTTCCTGCTGGCATCTCACCTGCCTTCTCTCCAAGCCAGGTGCCCCTGGGTCACCCCCATCTCCTCGTTTGACACCTTCAGGGCCCAAACCCGAAACCCAGATGTCATCTGTTTTTCTTGCCTTCACATGCAGCTGGTCATTGATCCTGACAATCTAAATACTTATCGAGTCTCCCTGCCCCTTGCCACCCCCACTGGCACCGCCTGAGCTCGTGTTTTCTCTCTCTCAGCCCTGCTTCTGGTCTCACTCTGCTGAGCCGTTTTCCAACGACCACCCCATTGATCTCACTACAGGATCTGACCATCACTTTCTGCCTCAAATCCCACCTTTCTTTCTTTCCTTTCTTTCTTTCTTTCTTTCTTTCTTTCTTTCTTTCTTTCTTTCTTTCTTTCTCTCTTCCTTTCTTAAAAAGTATATATTTTTTCATTGATTTCAGAGATGAAGAAAGAGGGAGAGATAGAAACATCAATGATGGGAGGGAATCATTGATTGGCTGCCTCCTGCATGCCTCCTACTGGGGATTGAGCCTGCAACCCGGGCATGTGCCCTTGACCGGAATCGAACCCGGGACCCTTGAGTCCACAGGCTGATGATCTATACATTGAGCCAAACCAGCTAGAGCCAAAGCCCACCTTTCAAGGATCCTGCAGCACAGGCTCCTGCAGCACAGTTCTCCCGCAGATGTGTGGCTGTTGCAACAAGGCAGTGACACGACTCCCAGAAGTGCCAGCAGATGGAGGTGCAGGGCGTGTGCTCTGGAAGCAGAGCAGGAGGAGCGAGGCTGACCTTCAGGGCTGCCATTGACATTCCGTTTCCGTGTGGCCACCTCACTGCTCCAACAGCGACCCCAGAAGATCCCTTCTGCATGTTTGCTTTGCTTTTATTCCCTCCCAAGTGAAGTGGGGTACCTGCTCGTTACTGGCGTGTTTGCCCACCGGGTGCCAGCCATGGACAATAATCCCAAACACCTGGGCGCTTCCCTCAGGATGACTGAATCTGACACTGCTGTCACGCCACCCTCTCTCCAAGCAGATCCAGGCGTCATGCTGCCCCCACATCCATCCTGAAGCCTGGCTCCCGCCTCGTTCTCTGCACCCCTGCCTCACGCCATACACTCCAGCCACACAGAAGGGCCGGCAAGTACACGAATGTGCCTGGCCTCTTGCGTTTGCCTGAGTGGCTCCTCATGTCCGGAGCCTGGGCGTTTCCTACTTGTCCTTCAGGAGTCATTCAGCGTATATCCCAATGAATGGCATTAGCTTACATATGTCAGGTGATACTGAGTTGCTGAAACAGGTCCTCACTTCCTTACTGCCTCTCTTTTCCTTCTGGTACCTCTATAATGCAGAGATTGTGATGCTTGATGCTGTCCCAAAGGTCCCTTAAACTATCCTCATTTTAAAAATTCCTTTTGCTTTTGTGATTTAGTGTTTTCTGCTACCTTGCCTTCCAAATCACTGACATGATCCTCTGCTTGATGTAATCTGCTGTTTATTTCCTATAGTGTATTTTTCATTTCATTTGTTGTATTCTTCGTTTCTGACTAGTTATTTTTATGGTTTCTATATCCTTTTCCATGTTGCCGAAGTTCTCACTAAATTCCTTGAGCATTTTTATAACCATTGTTTTGAACTCTGTATCTGGTAGGTTGCTTGCCTTCATTTTATTTAAGTCTTTTTCTGGAGATTTCTCCTGTTCTTTCATTTTTGGCCCGTTTCCCTCCCATCTTGGCATCCTCCCTTTAGTATTTCTGTGTATTAGGTAGATCTGCTATGTCAGCAGAAGGCCCAAGGCACCCCAAGATCTGCTGCTGCCTGGTAGCTACTCATGAGGCTCAGCCACTGGAGAGCCTCGGGCCATATGCAAGTTGTGCGAGGCAGGCTCTCAGTGAGTCACCAGGTGGGCGAGTGGTGTTCACAGGTCAATACAGATTCTAACTCAGTGCCAGTGCTGGGTCTGAGGCGACTCAGCAAAATTCTCAGGGTACACCAAGGCCAGCCTGGGGCCTGGGAAACTTTGCAGTAGGGCAGGGTCTCAGGGACCCATCAGGTGGAGCCAGTGTAGTTCATCAGGTTACATAAAGCAGATGAAAGATTTGGACGTGGAGGGAGGGCTCTGCACAGGAATGGTGATGCCTTTTGGGGTGTGTGGGGTGAGGGGCAGAGGATGGTCCTCATCCTGAAGTCACACCGCCCAGTTTCTCCCCGTGTGTCTCTGGCACCCCCTGAGTTTGCCTTTATTTCTTCATACTGTTTTTCAATACAGACTGCAATACAGGGCCACGCTGGCCATGCCGGCAGGTCCCTCTGCAGGGTGTGACCAAGGCGGGGTAGGAGGTCTTCCCAGGCTGATACCTAAGACTGTAAGGAGAGGAAGGCTTGACCCAGGAAAGATGCATCTGAGGGTGATGTGGGAGTGGGACTCCATGCAGGGACATTGGTGGTTGTCCCTCCAGCCCTCTCTCTCTGAAGCCACCCAACCCAACTTCATCCTGTCTGAATCTGGTTCCCTTCAGCTGCCCTCTATCCGCTGCAGCCCAGGATGAGTGCATGCAGAAGAGAATTGTGTGTTGGCCCTGTAAGAGGGCGCTAGGGTTTCCAAGCAGCCTTCTGTCTCCCAGGGCAGATGGAAGCCCTGCTGATGTTCACAGCCAGATGGTGTGTGGGCTCCTCTTCCCAGCACTGGTGCTCTGGGCTGGGGAGCCCAGCATGGGGTTGAGACCCCTCACTTCTCAGGGGGGACCTTTGCAGCTGAGATATCCCCCCAGCTTCTCCACCATCATCCGTGGTTGTGGGGCCAGCCCTTTCTGCACCTCCCCCCCTCCTGCCAGTCTGCATGTGGCTTCTCTCTATACCCTTAGTCATAGGACTTCTGTCCTGCTCATCTTCAGATGGCTATCCAGGTTGAATGTGCTATCATTTAGTTGCAATGCCGCTATAGTCCTGGAAGGAGATGAGTGTACCTTACACCTACTCAGCTGACATCTTGGATCTGAAAATCTTTTAAAATTCCAGCAACTGCAATATGTTCTTATATGCAGCATGTTAAGACTATGGACTCTAGAAGCCAAATGTGTGGTTGAAATCCTGTTTCTGCCACTCACTAACCAGGGGCCCAGGCCAGCTGTTAACAGCTTCTGTGTCTATACAATGGAGGACAATATGACATCACAGTGTTGCAATGATGATGAAACGAGCTACAGAAGTCAATCTGTAGAGTGTGGTGTGATCGCTATCGTGCACGAGAGGAGACATTGCGTGGCACAAACTGTTTTTATTATGTCAACTTCTGTACATTTCCCATTAGCCAGGGCCAGTGAAGGAGACACAACTGTGAGGCACATCGGTCCTTATTCAAGCAGGGGCTCAGGCATCACAGTTTCATACCAGTCCCTCCGGGCTGACCTCTCGGGGGGCCTTGTCTGCGATTTTGCTTTTCTCTTCATCAGATGGAACTACGATTAGTTGATCTGGGTGGACTCGGAGAGTCAAGAAGTTGAGAAAGCAAAGGTTAATTGAATCTCTCCAAGAGCAATAACCCACAGGGACCTTTACGTTTTGTAAAATGAAATAAATTCCGTACTTAAAACTCTGTTTTTAAAAAATGATTCGTTTGGACTTAGTTGTCTGTTAATGCACCGTTGCTCATCAGCAGACGGGAAGGCCTCTGAGGTAGGAACCATGTCTCGTCACGCCGTCTCCCCATTGCTTTGTAGAAAGCTTGGCAAGCGTTTGGCCTCCATGACATGTGTGCAATGAATGACTGAATGAATAGATGATGGTGCAGTGAGCTCATGGCTAATGCAGTCAGCCTTCAACCTCTGGTCTAGACAAATTTATTCTAAACTTTCTGCCTAGAGGAGTAGCAGGAATGCCTGCCTGAAATGGTCTTCCATTTTTTCATCTTATCACCTTGGTGGGACTTACTGATTCCTGGCTTTGTCTCATTAACTCATGTTTACACCCATCCTCTCCACTAGGAAAACCCCACACAGGGTCAGGCATCTGTTCACAACTGTATCCCTGAGACCCAGCTCAGTGCCTAACACACGACTGATGCCAGTTACATGCCTGTTGAATGGAGACATGGCTTTGCTTTGAAAGTGGGCCTTGAATATTGATCAGACTACAAAACAAAGCACTGGGGGTAAAGGAATGTTAGTCCAAAGGCATAGGTGGGGCTGGACTGGGGCTGGGCTGGGGCTGGACTGGGGCTAGGACTGGGGTTGGGGCTGGGGCTAGGGCTGAGACTGGGCTGGAGCTGGGGCTGGGGCTGGGGCTGGGGCTGGAGTTGGAGCTGGGGCTAGGACTGGGGGTTGGGGCGGGGGCGGGGGCGGGGGCTGGGGGTTAGGGCTGGGCTGGGGCTGGGCTGGGGCTGGGGCTGGGCTGGGGCTGGAGTTGGGGCTGGGGCTGGTGCTGGGGCTGGGCTGGGGTTGGGGCTGGGGGTGGGGCTGGGGCTGGGCTGGGGCTGGGTCTGGGCTGGGCTGGGTCTGGGCTGGGCTGGGCTGGGGCTGGGTCTGGGTCTGGGGCTGGGTCTGGGTCTGGGGCTGGGGCTGGGGCTGGGCTGGGGCTGGGTCTGGGCTGGGCTGGGGCTGGGGCTGGGGGCTGGAGCTGGGGGCTGGGGCTGGGGCTGGGGCTGGGGCTGAGGCTGGGCTGGGGCTGGGCTGGGGCTGGGCTGGGGTTGGGGCTGGGGCTGGGCTGGGGCTGGGGCTGGGCTGGGCTGGGGCTGGGCTGGGGCTGGGGCTGGGCTGGGCTGGGGCTGGGCTGGATCTGGGTCTGGGTCTGGGTCTGGGTCTGGGTCTAGGCTGGGGCTGGGGCTGGGGCTAGGGCTGGGCTGGGGCTGGGTCTGCGTTGGGGCTGAGGCAGGGCTGGGGCTGGGGCTGGGGCTAGGGCTGGGGCTGCGTTGGGGCTGAGGCAGGGCTGGGGCTGGGGCTGGGGTTGTGGTTGGGTCTGGTCTGGGTTGGGGCTGGGTCTGGGTTGGGGCTGAGGCTGGGCTGGGGCTGGGGCTGGGGCAGGGGCTGGGTCTGCGTTGGGGCTGAAGGCAGGGCTGGGGCTGGGGCTGGGGTTGTGGTTGGGTCTGGTCTGGGTTGGGTCTGGGTCTGGGTTGGGGCTGAGGCTGGGCTGGGGCTGAGGCTGGGCTGTGGCTGGGCTGTGGCTGTGGCTGTGGCTGGGGCTGGGGCTGGAGCTGGGGCTGGGGCTGGGGCTGGGCTGGGGCTGGGGCTGGGCTGGGGGTGGGGCTGGGGCTGGGGCTGGGGCTGGGCTGGGGTTGGGGCTGGTCTGGTTTGGGGCTGAGGCTCGGGCTGGGGCTGGGTCTGGGCTGTGGCTGTGGCTGTGGCTGGGCTGGGGCTGGGGCTGGGTCTGGGCTGGGGCTGGGGCTGGGCTTGGGCTGGGGCTGGGGCTGGGGCTGGGGCTGGGCTGGGGCTGGGGCTGGGCTGGGGCTGATCTGGGGCTGGGGCTGGGCTGGGCTGGGGCTGGGGCTGGGGCTGGTGCTGGGCTGGGCTGGGGCTGGGCTGGGGGGTGGGGATGGGGCTGGGCTGGGACTGGGTCTGGGCTGGGGCTGGGGCTGGGGGCTGGGCTGGGGGTGGGGCTGGTCTGGGGCTGGGGCTGGGCTGGGCTGGGGCTGGGGATGGGCTGGGGGGTGGGGCTGGGGCTGGGCTGGGACTGGGTCTGGGCTGGGGGCTGGGCTGGGGGGTGGGGCTGGGGCTGGGCTGGGACTGGGTCTGGGCTGGGGCTGGGCTGGGGGGTGGGGCTGGGGCTGGGCTGGGACTGGGCTGGGGCTGGGCTGGGGGGTGGGGCTGGGGCTGGGCTGGGACTGGGTCTGGGCTGAGGCTCGGGCTGGGGCTGGGTCTGGGCTGTGGCTGTGGCTGTGGCTGGGCTGGGGCTGGGGCTGGGTCTGGGCTGGGGCTGGGCCGGGGCTTGGGCTGGGGCTGGGGCGGGGGGGGGGGCTGGGCTGGGGCTGGGGCTGGGCTGGGGCTGATCTGGGGCTGGGGCTGGGCTGGGCTGGGGCTGGGGCTGGGGCTGGGGCTGGGCTGGGCTGGGGCTGGGCTGGGGGGGTGGGGCTGGGGCTGGGCTGGGACTGGGTCTGGGCTGGGGCTGGGGGCTGGGGCTGGGCTGGGGGGTGGGGCTGGTCTGGGGCTGGGGCTGGGCTGGGCTGGGGCTGGGGATGGGCTGGGGGGGGGGCTGGGGCTGGGGCTGGGCTGGGCTGGGGCTGGACTGGAGCTGGGGCTGGGGCTGGGGCTGGGGCTGGGCTGGGCTGGGGCTGGGCTGGGGGGTGGGGCTGGGGCTGGGCTGGGACTGGGTCTGGGCTGGGGCTGGGGCTGGGGCTGGGCTGGGGGTGGGGCTGGTCTGGGGCTGGGGCTGGGCTGGGCTGGGGCTGGGGATGGGCTGGGGCTGGCGCTGGGCTGGGCTGGGGCTGGGCTGGGCTGGGGCTGGGGCTGGGCTGGGCTGGGCTGGGGCTGGGTCTGGGTCTGGGGCTGGGTCTGGGTCTGGGTCTGGGGCGGGGGCTGGGTCTGGGGCTGGGGCTGGGGCTGGGCGGGGGGTGGGGCTGGGGCTGGGCTGGGGCTGGGGCTGGGGCTGGGGCTGGGGCTGGGGCTGAGGCTGGGCTGGGGCTGGGATGGGGCTGGGCTGGGGTTGGGGCTGGGGCTGGGCTGGGCTGGGGCTGGGCTGGGCTTGGGCTGGGGCTGGGGCTGGGGCTGGGCTGGGGCTGGGCTGGGCTGGGGCTGGGGCTGGGCTGGGGCTGTGGTTGGGTCTGGGCCTGGTTGGGGCTGGGTCTGCATTGGGGCTGAGGCTGGGCTGGGGCTGTGGTTGGGGCTGGGGCTGGGCTGGGGCTGGGGCTGGGTCTGGGCTGGGGCTGGGCTCGGCTTGGGCTGGGGCTGGGGCTGGGTCTGCATTGGGGCTGAGGCAGGGCTGGGGCTGGGGCTGGGGCTGTGGTTGGGTCTGGTCTGGGTTGGGGCTGGGTCTGGGTTGGGGCTGAGGCTGGGCTGGGGCTGGGGCTGGGCTGGGGCTGGGCTGGGCTGGGGCTGGGCTGGGGCTGTGGCTGGGGCTGGGCTGGGGCGGGGGCTGGGCTGAGCTGGGGCTGGGCTGGGGCTTGGGCTGGGCTGGGGCTGGGCTGGGCTCGGGCTGGTCTGGGGCTGGGCTGGGGCTGGGCTGGGGCTGGGGCTGGGCTGGGGCTGGGGCTGGGGCTGGGCTGGGCTGGGGCTGGGCTGGGGCTGGGCTGGGCTTGGGCTGGGGCTGGGCTGGGGCTGGGGCTGGGGCTGGGCTGGGGCTGGGGCTGGGGCTGGGCTGGGCTCGGGCTGGGGCTGGGGCTGGGCTGGGCTCGGGCTGGGCTGGGGCTGGGCTGGGCTGGGGCTGGGGCTGGGGCTGGGCTGGGGCTGGGGCTGGGGCTGGGCTGGGCTCGGGCTGGGCTGGGGCTGGGGCTGGGCTGGGGCTGGGCTGGGGTTGGGGCTGGGGCTGGGGCTGGGCTGGGCTGCTGGGGCTGGGCTGGGGCTGGGGCTGGGCTGGGCTGGGGCTGGGCTGGATCTGGGTCTGGGTCTGGGTCTGGGTCTGTGTCTAGGCTGGGGCTGGGGCTGGGGCTAGGGCTGGGCTGGGGCTGGGTCTGCGTGGGGGCTGAGGCAGGGGTGGGGCTGGGGCTGGGGCTAGGGCTGGGGCGGCGTTGGGGCTGAGGCAGGGCTGGGGCTGGGGCTGGGGTTGTGGTTGGGTCTGGTCTGGGTTGGGGCTGGGTCTGGGTTGGGGCTGAGGCTGGGCTGGGGCTGGGGCTGGGGCTGGGTCTGCGTTGGGGCTGAGGCAGGGCTGGGGCTGGGGGTGGGGTTGTGGTTGGGGCTTGTGTGGGTTGGGTCTGGGTCTGGGTTGGGGCTGAGGCTGGGCTGGGGCTGAGGCTGGGCTGTGGCTGGGCTGTGGCTGTGGCTGTGGCTGGGGCTGGGGCTGGGCTGGGCTGGGGCTGGGCTGTGGCTGGGGCTGGGCTGGGGCTGGGGCTGGGCCTGGGCTGGGCTGGGGCTGGGCTGGGGCTGGGCTGGGGCTGGGGCTGGGCTGGGGCTGGGGCTGGGGCTGGGCTGGGCTGGGGCTGGGCTGGGGCTGGGCTGGGCTGGGGGTGGGGCTGGGCTGGGGCTGGGGCTGGGCTGGGGCTGGGGCTGGGGCTGGGGCTGGGGCTGGGGCTGGACTGGCCCTGGGGCTGGGCTGGGCTGGGGCTGGGGCTGGGGCTGGGGCTGGGCTGGGCTGGGTTGGGGCTGGGTCAGGTTTGTGGCTGAGGCTCGGGCTGGGGGTGGGTTGGTGCTGGGGCTGGGCTGGGGCTGGGGTTGGGGCTGGGCTGGGGCTCGGGCGGGGCTGTGGCTGGGGCGGGGGCTGGGCTGGGTTGGGGCTGGGTCTGGTTTGTGGCTGAGGCTCGGGCTGGGGCTGGGTCTGGGCTGGGGCTGTGCTAGGGCTGGGGCTGGGCTGGGCCTGAGGCTGGGCTGGGCCTGAGGCTGGGGCTGGTGCTAGGTTGGGGCTGGGTCTGTGTTGGGGCTGAGGCTGGGGCTGGGGCTGGGTTCGGGCTGGGTTCGGGTTTGGTCTTGGCTGGGGCTTGGGCTGGGGCTGGGCTGGGTCTGGTTTGCGGCTGAGGCTCGGGCTGGGCTGGGCTGTGGCTGGGCTGTGGCTGGGCTGTGGCTGGGCTGGGTTAGGGCAGGTGAGGCCTCCTGGGAGGAGGGGCCTTGCAAAAAGAAACCCTCCCCAGGCTCTCTTGCGCTCTGTCCACATCCTGGAACTTTGGAAGAGCTGGTAAGCCCATTGTAAAAATCAGTGTGTGGTTGGCACCCAGCAGGCGCTCATGGCATTTCAGCGCCCACGGGAGAAGAAAGCAAATGCTCACAGTGACAGCGACCAGTTACTGAGCTTCCGCTGGCTGGACACTGCTCAGCGCTGATTGTATGGAGCTTGGCCCTGGGTACCGCCCTCTGTGCTCACACCGTCAGCTCCACTGGACAGACGGGGAAGCAGGTTGATAAGCAAGAAACCACTTTCTCTCTAAAGTAGAGAGAAAGCGAAGGGAGGCGTGGGCTCCAGTCCCTGTGCCGTAGCCCCCGCTCTCGCTAACAAATGCCATGTCACCTCCTGTCCTGGGCCAACACCCCGGCCTCCCCCTTCCAGTCCCACTTCCCCTGTCACTCGTCACACTCCAGCCACCTTATCCTACTTCTGTGCGTTGAATCCATCAAGTTTATGCTTGTTCCAAGGCCTTTGAAATCATGATTATACCTGAAGGTTTTTTTTATGGTTAAGAGATTTCACATGAAATCTGAATACCCGGGTTAATTAAGAAAAGACGAGAAGGGGCAGCACAGGCTCCGAATCCCCCCGAGGCAGCCGCTGGCTGATGCTGAGCTGAGTCTGGGCCACTTCCCCTGAAATAAGCTCCTTCCAGGGAGCCGCAGGCCCCGCTGCTCCCGGTGGCGCAGATCCAGGCGCCTTTGCTGTTGGTGTGGCCTGCGTGGGCATTTACTGTTGTGGGGCTCAGTTCACCCCAGGCGCGTCTGCGATGGCCCGAGCGGCCTGCAGACAGAGAAGATTCCAAAGGTGCGGGTTTTACACAAGACTCCGGGGCATTCATGTGCCTTGGAAGCTCAGAGCCAGCGCATTGCCTGGGAGTCTTGTTAACATTCAGATTCGGACTCAGCAGGCCTGGGGTGAGGCTGAGAGTCTGCATTTTTAATGAGCTCCAAGGTGGTGCTGACTCTGCTGGAGCCACAAAGATTAAGAGAAATGTGGTGTTTCTTCTTTATAAACCCATTTAAGACTTTTTTCCCCTCAAAATCCTCGTTGCTTATTTTCTTCTCCTGTATTATGAGACATATTTTAATAAATGATTATAATTGCAAATGCTCAGAAGTCTCAAGCTGAAGGCTGCAAAAGCCTTAGAGATTTGCTAATGTGAAGGTGAAGGGCACAGAGGCCCAGCAAGGAGACCGGTGTGCTCAAGGCCACGCCTAGAGCCCGTGGCAGGCTCAGGCTTCAGACCAGGTCCTTTGATTCTTTCTCTGCAGTCCCTGCGCAGCAGGCTACAAACCGCAGGATCAGAGGGAGCTGTGAGCAGCTAATCTGCCCCTGCAGTGGGCCCAGAGCCCCTAGGACCGACCCTTCATTAACACTGCGCAGCGATTGCCGCGTGCCCGCCCTCCTATTCATCAGGAGAGCTACAATTACCCCTGCTCTCAGGCTGCGGGCAAACCGTCCATGTAGGCTCATTAAGAAGTTATGTTTAAAAGATGGACTTAAGCTTTGGGTCATTTATAATCTACTAAATATTTAAGAGTGTATGTCTTAAGGCATCTGAAAATTATAGGGATATTTCATGGTCTCATTTTGGGACATCTATCTGGTTGGCTAGACACAGCTTTGGCTATGCATGAAGCTGCTGAGTTGGGATAAGCCAGGAATAAATAAAAGGCGGGGAAACCCACTAATTTACACGCTCAGTGGTAGAGGGCAGTGTTGGCTGGCAAAGAACCCAGAGGACAGCAGGTTGAGGCAGTGGGTGGGGCTGAGGTCAGGTCTGAGGAGGGAGGCCAGGGAGACAAAAATGCTGGGGCCGCTGTTCCGGGGAGCAGGGCAGACTCAGGTTCATGGGCACAGGCGCTGAAAGGGTGTGGGTCAAGTGCCAGGGTAGATGGATTGGCTCCACGAGTGCTGGCTTTTTTCTTTGCTTTTGAAAAATTATTGATTTACATGATTCCCGAGTGACAAACAAACAAACTCAGACAATAAAAGGGATAATGCAGGGAAAAGAATTCTCCCCAGTGTCTAGCTTCCAGCCTCCCCGGCTGCCAGCCTGGTCCCAGAGGCAAAGGCACGCCTAGTTTTTAGGCGCCTTTCAAGATACATTACACAGGCACGTCTATTTATGCACCGAAGGAAGGATATTATAGACCCTTTCCCACACTTTTTCCTGTGTACAATATATCAGATCTCGATATCATTTCATGTCAGTACGGTACGGAGTGACCGCCTTATTATTTTAACAGCTGGATGGGATTCTGTTAAAGGTAGCACTGCAGTTCACGTGGCCTGCCCTTTCTGGACGTGCTGCTATGCATTCCCACAGACCGTTCTATGTTGGCGTCGTGCACGGGTTTCTCTGGAGGGTGACTCTGAGGCGTGGAATGCCGGTCACTGTGTATTTTGAGAGAAATTGCTCTCCAGAGATGGCACCAGTGACCTCTCACCAGGAATGCCTGCTGGTGAGTTTTCTCACACCCTCACCCACAACTGTAATATACACAGACCCTAACCGTACAGCTTAAGGGGTTTTGACAGACGCGTACACCCATGGAGCCCACACCCCAACCAAGACCGAGAGTTATGCCATCACTTCCGATGGTTTCCTCATGTCCCTTGCAGCCCATTCTGACCCCTGCTCCAGAAGCAAACACTGCTCTCACCTTCACCACCATTGATTCTGAGCTTCACATGCATGGAAGCATGCAGTGTGAACTCTCCTGCGTCTGACGTCTTCCTGCTGCTGAGAGGCCTGTGAGGTTCAGGCATGCTGTTAGCCGTGCTTGTCCCTTTTCATGGCTGCGTAGTTTTCCACTGTGTAGGTGTAGCAAGATTTGCCCATCTATCCTGATGGACACTTGAGTTGTTTCCAGTTTGGCGCTATGGTAAGTCAAGCTGCCAGTGACATTCGTGAAAAAAAACCTCTTCGTATGGCCATGTTTTCATTTCTCTCCGATGGCACCCAGGAGAAGAATTGCTGGCTTGTAGGACTGGTGTCTGTTTAACCATAAGAGAGACTAACAAACCCATTTCCAAAGTGGCTGCACCATCTCACACTCCCAACAGCCGCCCGCCAGAGTTCTCGTTGCTCCACACGCTCGCTACGATTGGTGTTGCAGTCTTTTACATTGTGGTCATTCTGCTGGGTGTGAGGTTTCACCTCACCATTGTAATGAGTGTTTAATGTGTTTTAATTAATACTTATCTGATGACCAATGATCTTTAGCACCTTTTCATGTGCTTATTGTCCATTCAAAAATTTTCTTTGTAAAATGTTGAAGACTTTTGACAATTTTATTGGGTTGTTTGTCTTTTATTATTGACTAGAGGCCCGGTGCATGAAATTTGTGCATGGGGGTGGGTAGGGGGAAGTCCCTCAGCCTGGCCTGCACCCTCTCCAATCCAGGACCCCTCAGGGTATGTCTGACTGCCGGTTTAGGGCTGATCCATGTAGAATTGGGCCTAAATTGGCAGTCGGACATCTCTCTCGCAATCCAGGATTGCTGGCTTCTAACTGCTCACTTGCTTACCTGCCTGATTGCCCCTAACTGCTCTCCCCTGCTAGCCTGATCACCCCTAACTGCCTCTTCCTTGGCCCCCACCACCATGGCTTTGTCTGGAAGGATGTCCGGAAGACGTCTAGTCTATCTGGTCTAATTAGCATATTACCCTTTTATTAGTATAAATTTTTAGAAGTAAGTTATATATTATGGATACTATTCTTTTGTCAGATATGTATTTTCTCACAGTCCATGGCTTGCCTATTTCTTAATGGTGTAAAAATATTGATGAATGTCAACTTATTTTCTTTTATGGCTAGGACTTTTTATTTCCTAAAAAAATCTATGCCAAAGTTGTGAAATTATTCCTGTTTCTTTTGAAAACTTTATAGTTTTAGCTTTTATGTTTATTTATATCTAGGATCCATCTTTAATTATTTTTTTTGTATATGGTGTGAGGTAGAGGTAATGATTCACTTTCCCCCCCATATGCTTATTTTGTTGTTCTAATGCTTTTTGTTAAAAAGCTGTTTCTTTCCCACATTTAATTGCTTAGTCAACATCATAAAAATAAAACCAGTTGACTGCAAGTGTGGGTGCTTTTCTGGATTCTCTCTTCTGTTGCCAAGATTCTTATGCCAATGCTGATTATTATGCTTTGAAGCCAGGTTGAGGAGTCCTCCAAATATGTTCTTTTTCATCATCATTTTGCCTGTACTAGGTTTTTTATACACAAATTTATGCACAAATTTTTAAATCAGCTTTTCAATTTCTACAAAAACAGCTGCTGAGATGCTGATTGAGTTTGCATCAAATTGATGGATCAATGTAGGGAGACTTACTTCCTAACAAATTAAGTCTTCCAGTCCATGGACATGGTGTATCTCTCCATTCATGTAGGTCTTGTTTCATTTCACGGAGCAATGCTTGATGTTTTGTAGTTTTTTTAGCACACAGCTCTTGCATAGCATTCATTTAAACTATTCCTAAAAGTTGGTGTTTTTGATGATCTGTTGTAATATTTTATTTAATTTTCAAATTTAGTGGCTATATATAGATACATGATTCATTTTTAATAGTCAACTTCTATTTTATGATTTTGCGAATTTTTCACATTAGCTCTAGAAGCTTTTGGGCAGATTTCTTTGGGTTTTCTACATACACAATTATGTCAGTTTGAATAAAGGTAGCTTTGCTTCTTTCCCAATCTTTGTGTCTTTTATGGGCCTTTGCACAATGTTGAATAAAAGTGGGGGGAAGTGAAGATTACTGATTGTTCTAATATTTTACTGACAACATTTTTGAGCTTGAAAAATATGATCTTATTTTAATAAATATAGAAAACTTACATGAAACTTAGCATACTTAGGCTCCATTTAGAATTTTTTCTGTGAATTGCCCCCATAAATCTATTCATATTTCACTGGACCCTAAACAATGTTGTTTAGGTCAGACTCATGTATGGCTCCCTCTTCCTCTCTCTCTGTGAATGACCACTTTATAGTATGTGGCTTCCTGAATGGCCATATACTGTACCGGAAACACGTTTGCCGTCAGACCAACCTGTTACTGCTCACTGCTCGCGCCTCTGAGCCACATGTCGGGCACGGAGGTGAATGCTTTGCACACTTCCTCAGCCAGGAGGCAGAATCCAGCGCCGGACCGGGAATCAAACCGGCAACCTTTTGGTGCACAGAGGGCGCCCAACCAACTGAGCCACCCTGACCAGGGCTCACTCAGCGCTTTACTCCAGGACTCTTATTGCAGAGATGCTACATGGAAGTGTTATCTCCATGACAGACACAGGGAAACTAAGGCGCCGATAGGGTTGTGTGAGCCAGGCAAGGTCCATTCGGGTCCCAGTCAGGATGAGAACCGCTCTTCCTGCGCCATAGCACACGCGCTAACCTCGCTCTGCTCCTGATGCAGTCTGCTTCCCGGGGTTAATACCTGGCTCTACTCCTTCCACCTCTTTGGCCTCAGACAAGTCACCCAACTTCTCTGAGTTCCTATTTCACCGCTGTGAAATGAACAACAGCAGGACAATGAAAACACTGTGGGTAACAACGTGGAAATGAGTGAAGAGCACCCAGATGGGAACAGACAGAAGCTTCTTGTTGAGAGCTGGCTCTAGCAAGGGGCAGCCCCACCCGTCACTCAGGGGAGAGGCCCACAGGCTGCCCGAGAGTGCGACATGGCGAAGGAGGCTTCCGCTGCCCACTCCGAGGTCACTGTGCTGGGACGCTGGGTGGGGATAGCTGGAAGCACCTCATGTTACTGGGAGGGAGCGGGGACAGGCCTGGCTTTCTCTGGTGGGTCCTGAGTTAGAAGCTGTGGCAAAGTAGGGGGGATGCAAATTTTGAACCAAGGCCTGACTTCTGGGTCAGCTGCCCCAGGGGTTCTGAGTCAGAGTTCTATTGTCATGTGTGCTCTGATCATTGCCCATTTGTGTATCAGTCTCTCCACGGCAAATACCTTCTCTGCCTGGAAAGATGAATTTTCACAGCACAGCGCCTGCCACAGAGCACCCAGCACACTGCAGATGCTCAGCAAACATGGTTGAATCTGAATATGACTCACCACCTCAGGAGGGATTCCCAAACTAACTGAACAAAGCGACCAGCTCCTTCAGACGTGACAGGGCGTCCCGGGGAGACCGAGTCCCGGCAAAGCTGTCATTCTTTCATTAGTTCATTTGACCACAGAGCACAGTGTGCAGGGCGCATAGGCCTGTGCTGGGCTCGCGGCAGCAGCGTGGGCAGTGAACTCTCCACACTGGCCGAGCGCGGAACGCTTTGGGGCCAGACAGTCACGGGTTCCAGTATAAGTCTCCCGTTTCCCTCTGCTGTGATATTGAACAAATACTCTGACTGGCTTGCTGCATTGCCTTAGACAAGACCTAAGTGTGTAGGAGCCTAAGTTTTCTCATCTATAAAGTGGAGACGTGCAAGTTGGGGTATTTGTTAGGAAAACCAAACCACACTAGGTATTTCAAATGGAGAAGGTTCCATCCAGGAAACTGGTAAGGTGGGTGTTAGGGACCTAAAAGAGCAAAAAGGGCACGGGAGTGTCCTGAACGTCAGAAACGCAGGAAGCAGCAGCCATTCCCTGTGCGGGTCAGGGGAAGAGGTAAGGTCGCAGAACTAGAGGTGCACAGGAGGATCCCCTGTACCTGGGCTCTCGGGCCTCGAAGGAGGGTCCTCACAGGTGGTTCTCACTTCTCAGGGGACCCCCGGTGGCTGGGGTTTACCCTCTGGGGGCACTAAGTGATGGTGCAGGGAGTGGCTGAGCCCTGGAAGGATGCTGTTGCAGGAATGCTGAAGCCTAAACAGGAGTGAGTCCCTTCTCCCCTCTGCCCCTGTCTATCACAGTGCCTCCTGCAGGCAGAGCCCACGGGAAGCCAGCTGGAGGAATTCTGGGAAATGTAGTGTGCAGACATCCAGCCCCAATCAGAGTACAGCAGAGGTTTCGAAGTACAGCCCATAGGCCATGATTTAAAACTGGTGTTTACATTTTTAATGATTTTAGAAAAAGAATAATAATGTTTTGTGACGTGTGAAAATTCTATGAAATTCAAATTTCAGCACCCATAAATTCCAGTCATGGTCGATGGTTTGTGTGTCGTCTGTGCTTGCTTTTGTGCTGTGATGGTAGAGTTGGATAGCTGTGACAGAGACCACAAAGCCACAGAACCGAAACTATTTATGATCTTGCTCTTAAAGGGGAATGTGTGCTGCCCCCTGCAGGTTGGTAGAGAGAGTGTTTTGGAGGTTGAAAGTGTTGTATGACCCCCTGCAGAGCAGAAATGAAGGCCTTAATGTGTATAAAGTGCTTCTTAAATTTTTAGCTCATAGAAAGTACATTAAGCACGACTAGCCCGTGTGGCCGACACTAGGCTAGATTTTGAGGTGCCCGAGATGAACAAGGCATTGGCAACCTGGTAGAGGTGACAGATGGGTAAGAAAGAGAGGACTCGGGCACCTCCCGAAGGAGCCCTGGGCTCGCTTGGTCCCGCCGGTCCCTCCCATAGATGGCTGGACTAGCTATTGGCCAGGACGGTCTGTCCTCCGGACCTGGGCGGCCACCCCCGTGTCTGTAGGTCTAGAGCTGTGGTCGGCAAACTGTGACTCGTGAGCCACATGCGGCTCTTTGGCCCCTTCAGTGTGGCTCTTCCACGAAATACCACATGCAGGTACACACATACAATGAGACTGAAATTTCGTAGCCCATGTGCAGAAGTCGGTATTTTGTGGAAGAGCTGGTATTTTGTGGAAGAGCCACACTAAAGGGGCCAAAGAGCCGCATGTGGCTTGGAAGCCGCGGTTTGTTGAGCCGCAGTTTGCCGACCACTGGCTAGAGTAACATGCAGTAGACAGGAGGCATCAGAGCTTGTGTTTTGATGATAGAATGAGCAAAATGGGATGATGGAGCTTACATTCCGAAGGCACGTCTCATACAACCAGTCTGCTCTAATGGAGGAACCTCATTTCCAAGAGCACTTGCAATCCCCCTCCAGTGGAGGGATTAGAGAAACCCTGCCCTTGTCAGGGCAGGCAGGGCCCTGGGCGGAGCTCAGGCTTAGGAGATCCTAAATCTCCGCAATTGGGCCGCACAGTCACCCGTCCCCGTCCCGGGCTGACGTGGCTCCCAGTGGCGGCTGTGGAGGCCGCGCACACATTTCCCTGTTGTCAGCATTAATAAGGTACAATCGCCTGGGGCCTTGTTACCCACCAATTAAACTTCGGCTTTTATTGTGCGACCTCGAGGATGCTTTATGGCATCAGCGGCGTTTGGCAGTTAAATACGAGTAATATTCATCGCTCCCACATGGACGCTCCCGTCCTGCTCCATTTAGAGTGTGATTAAGGAATTAATTGATTTGGATGGGATTGGCACATGCTCTTGACAATAAAATTATGACTCCTTTATTAAGCTGGGGATGCCGTGGGCTTGCTGCTGTGCTCCAGGCGGGGTCATGGTGGCTGGCCACCAGGCGCTGGGGACCAGGCCCGATCACAGTGATGCCTGGCTCGGCCAGACACATCGGGGATCCTAGCAGAGGCATCGGAGACCGGCTCTCCCTCCTTCCTTTACCCCTCCCTGCCTCTTTCCCACCCTTCCCTCCGTCCTCTTCCCTTTCTCTCTCCTGTCCCCCTCCCCTCCCTAAAACTTTACTAAATGCCCTTTCCCATCCCCTACCCCAACTCCCAGGAATGCCTCCCCTCTCAGGAGTCTGCTCTGCTTTGCTGCCTGCACGGGGGTGTTAGTAGGACAGACACAGGCGCTGGAAGGAGACAGAATCTCGTCATCCAGAGCGGAGCCTGCCAGGGCCGGGACTCATGGACTCAGGTCCCCAGTAGGAACGGAATCCTGGATTCCAGGCCCCCATCGTCTGTGAAGAAAATACCGACTAGCATTCATTGAGGGTCCTGTGGTCCAGGCACTGCGCTAAGTGCTTCACGTGTCACTGAATCTCCTGAGAGACGGGCCTCAAAGAGCCTGGAGGCCTTGCCCGAGGAGACACCGCGAAGGGGACAGAGCAGGTGGTCGAGTCTGCAGCCTTTCTGCAGGCAGCACTTGCTCACCCCAGGTCCTGTTGAGCGTGCGGACATCACTGTGACTTGGGGCTCAGCCTGCACAGCTCATCAGAGCAGCACTGGCCGTGCCGACCTTACTGCCTGCAGAGCGTCTCCATGTTGCTCTCAGCCTCGTCCCACCTCTCTCGTCATCTCCATGTGCGTCATTTGGTTAGCTGTCCTCATGGGGTGTAAATAGAAGCCACGTGTGTGTGCATTCTAGGACAAGGGGCTAAGAAGTAGATTGCTTTCCTCTCTCTCTTTCCTCCTCTCTCTGGATACGGAGGGGCTCTGGTTCTCCAGGGGGATGTAGAGGGTCAGGGTGCAAGATGTTCGGATCCCTACGTCTTCACCCGGAGGAGAGCTTCCCGCCAACCAGGACCACCTGCCCTGGAACATCGCACGACAAAACAGGACCTCCCATTTCATCAAGACATCGAATTGGGGGTTTATTTGTGCATCCGGAGTCAGCTGAACAAATGCCATTTGCAAACCCTGCATAGGAAGACGGGTCCTAGGCAAGGGGTCTCGGCAATGTCTCATTCATAACAGCACCTCCCCAGCCCCTTCCCCCTCCCCTGCCCTGCACCCCTCCCCCACCCCCCTCCCCTCCCCCACCCCGCTCCCGGCATTGGCTCTCACAGAGACTTGTTCATGGACGCAGTTCATGGGTTTCTTCTCTGGTAAGCTGTGATTCTGTCTGTCTGTCTGTCCAGCTTCGGGGAGCAGTTTTCCCTTCTCCAAAGGATCCAAGAAGAGTTGTCATTTTCCAATTTGTTCAGATTTTTTATTGTTGTTAACACATTGTATGTGGGAAACGTATTTATATGCTTTACTTATACATTTTACGTTGACTGGTAGTAGAGCGCGGGGCATGTATTAATACGTTTTTTATAGACTAGCGGTAGAATGAAGGTAACACATAAATATGTAAACTAAAGTTATCGTAATTTTACTGAACGTTGCCATTTGCACAAAAAATTAGCAAAAATGGCCCGCGCCACCTGTTAGCGCGTGATAAAAACTACCCGCAAACAATGTGTCAAGATTGAGTGGCAATTTCTAAATTCCTTACCTGTCCAACCAGAAACCAAAAGTCCATTTGTTTTTAAAAAAGAAAAGGAGAACAGAACTCGTGGCCAGTATTTAAAAATGAAATGACGCCACTCACAGAAACGCCACTGATTCCTGGCTTCTCCGGAAGCACTGGATTCTCCATGGGCAGCACTCGTCTCCTCCTCCTCTGGTGACTCCAACAGCGGCTGGTCTTGGCGGGCCATTCCATGTTTCACCGCTTCTTTCTCCGGCTTCAGCCCTGAGTCCTTTGAGTCTGGCATTCGCTCAACTGCCCCCTCCCCAACCCGCCTGGGTTTAATGTTTGATCCCAGAATGGACGCCGAGTTTCAAACCACAGTGTGACAGACATAGCCACGCCTACCCCCAGTCCACACCTGGGACTTCGGTCCCCTGCTAGGCTAACAGCACTTCAGACTGTGCTTCTCCGGGCTCATGGCAACTGGGCCGGGTGGCTGGGCGGAGCAGAAGGCATCTGTATGGCCCTTCACCTCTGCCTGCCTCTCTCCTGAGCAGGGTCCTGGGGTGGCAGGTGGAGCACCAATGACACACCAGCGTCCCTAAGGCTGTAACACTGCTGCCCCTGCCCTGGAGCTCCCGGCACAAAGCTTGGGCCCCACATGGATCATCTGAGCGGGACTGCACGTAGCAGACTGCTGGCTCCTCTGAGTCAGGGCCTTCTCTCGGATGCACCCTTCTTGCCGGAAGGGAATGGAAGCGGAGGAACAAGCCCGGAGCGCTGGATGAGGCAGGTGCCCAGCTTCTCCAGAGTACGAGAGCGGTGGGAGGCCCAGGTGTTCAGACGGAAGTGGAAGAGCCAGCAGCCCTCCTGCCTTTCCACCATGAGGCAGAGATGGCAGCTGGGACTAATGATGGTGCTGAAAGGGTTCCATCATTGCTGCTCCCAACCAGCTATAGAGGATAAAGGACACGGGTCCCCACACCCTCCACCTTGTCTCACTCCTCTGATTACAAACCTTCCTACACAGTTGGCAGAAACTCCAGCCCAAACGGTGTGACACTGGTAAGGGAATTTGTTACTGAAGTCCAGGATGTGTCGGAGCTTCAGGTATGGTTTGATCCAGGTGCTCAAGTAATGCCTCCAGATCTCTCCTCCTCCTTGCTTTTTCTGGGTTTCATCTGTTTTTGGAGTCAGGCTGCATGATGGCAACATGGCTTGATGCTCTCATCCTTCCAAGTTCAAGTCCAGTGTAAAAGGGCGTGTCTGCAACACCAGGTCCATGCAAGGATGCTCATCATAGAATGACAATATTTCAGCATAACAGAGGGGCAGTTTGTGCTTTGTATCTTACCACATTTGTATGAGGAGCAATATAATTTCTCCCTTTCCTCCCCCAATACTAGACCAATCTTTCCTACATTAAATACGTAACCATTAAAAATCGAGTCTCTCTTCCTGTCCCCGCACACCGGGCCCGACTTCACTTTGATTAGCTCATGCTCTGGGCCAGGGGCTGAGTTAGAGGGATGTGGTTGGGCTACATGTCTAGTTCTGGAGTCACGGGGGAGGTCCCACCCAAAGGGGCACAGGGTGAATATGCGCTGAGGTTCCCCAACTGTCCACTACTCCCCTCTCTCCTGGTCACCTTTCCCCCCATTTCTTGCCCCTCCCCAAACTCTCCTGCCATCAGGGCATCGGTGGGTGTCGCACCCGTTCAGGCTGCTCTGACAGAAGACCTCAGACTGGGCAGCTTATGAGGAGCAGAATGTTATTTCTCACAGTCCTGGGAGCTGGCAAGTCCGAGATCCAGGTGCCAGCAGAGCCCGTGCCTGGTGAGGGTGTCCTGATTCATAGGTGACCACCTCACTGTCCTCGAGGACAGCAGGGACCCAAGTGCTCCCAGCCCAATTGTGATGAGGCCGGAGAAGCACAGTCTGATGTGCTTTTAGCCTAGCAGGGGACCGAAGGCACTGACCCACCCTCCGACCTCATCACTCCCGAAGGCATCGCCTTCTAGTACCATTACATTGGGGTTAGGCTTTCAACATGTGGATTTGAGGGGGGCACACTTTCAGTCTATGGCAGTGGCCTCCTACGTGGGAACTTCAGTGGGTAATTTTGATGCATCATCTTAATGAAATTCCCTGCAGAATTGGGCTCTAACTACATTAGATGTTTTCTCCACATCTCAAGCCATCTGTCTCTTTTTATTATATTTTCCTGGCTCCTGCTTCCTGCCCACCTTGGGTACCTGTTGTTGCTGCTCCAGGTGAGTTTATAGCCTCCTGTCAGGGCGGCACACACCCAGCTGTGAGGGACAGGCAACGTGAGCGAGAGTGGCGAGGACAGAAGGACACACTGTTCCCCTGGGATGACCTCGGGTGGCTCAGGTTGGCCGGTGATGTCATTAAGGACCAGGCTCTCTACTCTGTATCCTCTGCATCTTTAGCTTTTCCTCCCTGCGCTTGTCCAGATCACAGTCATAAAGAGCTGTGGCAACGGGCATCCGATTGGGCTGAAGGTGGGGCTGGAGGCAGGAGCGCAGCAGCACCTCTCTGTGCGTCTGCCCTTTCACTATCCGTCCTGGGAACCTTTCCTTTCACCTTCTTGGCCAGGACTGGGGACATGGCTGCAAAGGATGCGAAAGGACTGGCCAGTCTGTACCCCCCTCATACCCCCCCCCCGCCCCCGTGCCACCAGTGCCATCCCTCAGGACTTTGCTTTCCATCCTTACACCGATGCTCCCAGATGCCAGCTCAGACCTTCCCTTTGACACGGGCCTACACAGCCAGGGGGGCAGACTTTCCTACGTGGCTGTGTCGTGGGCACTGCATACATCCGGCCTGTTCCACACGAACTGGGCACCCCCTCCAGCATGCCCTCCCTCCTGCTCCTCACACCCTGCTGCCACTTGCACCAGTCAGACCCTAGATGCATCTGGAGGCCTGTCTTCCTCCAGCCCCACCCCCCGCCCCCCAGCTCTTGCTGTGAGGGCTCAGCCATTGCTTCAGTGCCCACCCTCCCGGGGCTGCCTGGAGGCATGCCTGTGGCCTCCTTGCCCCCCGACTGAGCTCTTCCCAGCAGAGGCAGAGCACACGCCTGCCCTGTCGGTTGGGAAATGGGGTGGGATTGCCCTTCGTCCTCAGGGCACCGGGAATGTGTAGGGCAGGTGACGACAAGATGGAGACTGGGCCATAAAAGGGCGATGAGATGGCTCTGGGGTCCCCTGGGAGTCTTAGCCCCACCATTGCTCTTACCTCTCTGCACGGAGCTCGGCTTTGGTGTGGGCATCTGGCCCGAGCAACTCCAGGAGAGACAGGGGTGACCTTGACATCCCAGAGCCCAGGCATGATGGAAGGAAGAAACAAAATCAAGGAACTAATCCTGTATAAGAAATCCTAATGTGCAAATCGACCAAATGGCAGAACAGCTGGTGGAATGACCAGTTGCTATGATGTGCACTGACCACCAGGGTGCAGACTCTCAATGCAGGAACTGCCCCCAGCCTGCAGGCCCCAGACTGGCCAAGGTGGGTGCCAGTGGGGTCCCCCTATTGCCCCACTGGTTGCCCCACAGATTGGCCCTGATCACTGACCAGGCCTAGAGACCCTACATGTGCACGGATTTCGTGCACCGGGCCCCTAGTGTTAAATAAACACAGCTTGTGCCAGGCACTGGGTGTGGGGGAGCATGGGGAGGGGTGTTAATCTGCTTTGGGAGGCAAGAGGGCAGAACTTTGGGGAGGAAGGAGAGGAAGAGCCTCCATCACTCATTTTTGGATGTTCCCCAAGGACAGATCCACCCTGAAGCCCAAAGATTCGGGAAAGATTCCTGGAGGTAACCCCGCCCCCCCCCGCCCCCCCCCCCCTCCCCCAGGAAAGGGCAGGAGGGCAGGAGCTTAGGTGCATTTTCCAGGCTGGGACCAGCTGGTCAGTTCCCTCAGGACAGAGCAGCTGAGTGTGATTGTGGCCGAAGGCAGGGGCGGGCAGTGTGTGCTGTGGAGCCTCCGCCTGTCCTGGGTGGGGTTCAGAGTCAGAAATGGTTCATCCGCGGTGCCAGCGGCTGCCTGGGGAGGACGTCAGCTGATTCCGGGAGAATGGCCCGAAGCCCAGGTCCTCGGGGAAATGGCTCCGCCTCCTTCACCTCCTTCACCTGCAGCTCGGGCCTTAAGTGCAGCGACTGTGTGGCTGCTCCCAGTGGCTGAGGTCACGCGCACGGTTCAGTAATGAGGGGGCTCTTCGGCTCAGTGCTGACCTTTCTCCCGGGTGAGGGCAGAGCCATAGCCCTGACCTCTCCTCATCTCTCCCTCATATTCCTGCTTTCAGAGAGAGAGAGAGAGAGAGAGAGAGAGAGAGAGAGAGAGAGAGAGAGAAGGAGAGAAGGAGAGGCCAAGCGCACACTGAGATAACTGTAATTTCCCCTCTGCAGAGGGAGTGGGGAGAGGAGGCCTTTGACACCTGGAGCTGCTGCGCGTGATGTAGACTTTCAGAGATGCCCGCGTTGTGATGTATTCAATTCTTTGTCGCCGTTGATTTTAATTAAGTTCCTCCGCTGTCTGCAGGCCCGGGGAGCGGGAACAAACACACACTCCGAGCGCCAAATGCTTTTCTGTTGCAACTGAGTTTCTCCGAGTTCAGAGAGTGCTTCACCGAGAGCAGGAGAGGGGAGTCCCAAGGCCCAGGCGGGGCCCGGGCGCCATCAGGCCCCTGACAATAAACGTGGAAATTAAAACCCAGTTAAGAGAAATCGCAGAAGCCATTACAGCTGGGCGGCTGGGGGGACTTGGATCAGATCTTTTATGCAGTTTCACAGTTTGTGGGGTCCATCGAGGCAGCATCGATCACGGTCCTCCCAGGAGGGTGGCTTTGTCCCAGCAGAGGCAGCCGAGAGTGCACGCCCCGCCCCTCCCAAACCAATCCCCCTTCTCATCTAAGCTCAGCCATGCTTCTCTGGGGAAATGCCATGGCAGCTTCTGGGCCCGTTACCTGGACTCTGTCAGGTCCTCCCAGAGACCCGGAGGCCAGCGAGGCCCCAGAGCCCATCTCTGACCCTCGGGCCAGGAGGAGGCCGCTGGGCGGCATCTAACAGCCAGGGGCTGGGCAGCGGCCTGAGTGCCCCTGTGGCGACGGCAAGGTTTGGCTTAACTGGAGAAATGAAAAACGGTGAAGGTAGCCCTGGACAATAGGTACCATGTGGGATTGGTTCTGAATTTTCCAGAAGCCAGAACTGGGATAAAAAAATCCCAAACATCCCAAAGCTCATATCCAAGTATTGGCAACTGATTCAAAGAATTTACAGCACTCTGTGGGTCAAACAGAACCACGTGCCGGCTGGATTTCAGCACCGGCGCTGGCTCGCTGTGTCCGACGTGTGGAGGAAGACAAGCTCTGGAGTAAGTACAGACACCCCCGCCTACCAGCTGTGTGAGCCTGGCAAGTACTTGAACTTCTGAGTCACAATTATGGTATAAATGGCATTTATGAGGATATATGTATGTCATGGGTACACTCAATGGAAAGGGCCTGGTGCACAGGATGTAATCCATAGGTGCTGTGATGGTCGATGTCACCATCAGCATCATCATCATCATCACGGTGACACTGTGATTTATAATAAACTAGTAGCTCTGCACATGAATCCGTACACAAGTGGCTCCCTGTCGCTTGCCTCAGCTGGCCACCCTGCCCACTGCCACTGGTAGCTCTCTGCTGCTCATAGCTCGCTGCCCTGCCCTCCTGTAGCTCTCCATGGCTTGTAGACTGGATATGACGTTATGGCGTCCCGGCTAATTTGCACATTCCTCTATTATTATATTAGATATGCATTTAGTCTTCCTCTCCATCTGGGCACAGAGCTCCGAAGACCTTTGGAATTTCCTGTGATGAGAATGCTGAAGGTTTTGTCTTGTGAGTGAGGTGACTTTGGGAAGCCCCTGAAGATGGGGCTGTCTGCCAGGGAGCCCACCAGGTGAGTAGAGGGTTGCAACTTTCAGTCCCGCCCTCAGACCTCAGGGGATTGAGTGCCATCATCAATGGCTGATGATTTAATCAATTGTGTACCTATAATAAAACCTCAGTAAAAATCAAAAGGACCAGCTCTGAGTGCTTCTGGGCTGGTGAACACGTGGGGATTTGGTGAGTGTGGCGCTCTCACACCTGGCCCTGCCTCTCTTCCCTCTGGCTGTTCATGAGTTCCATCCTTTCATAATAACCTATAACCTAGTAAATAAATGGTTCCTTTGATTCTGTGAGAAAATCTAGCGAGTTAATTGAACCCAAGTGGGGGGTTGTGGGAACCTCAGATCTAGAGCTGGGAGATTAGGAGTCAAGGTGACGATCTGGACTTTTGATTTGTGTGTGGAGTGTGGGGCCTGCTGTTGTCTGCAGGTAGGCAGGGTCATTAGCGTAGATAGCTGGGTGGTATGAATAAGAAAGGGAGCAGGGAAGCTGCCGCTATTAAACACGATAAACTGGGGAGCTGAGTGGACACTAAGCTGCTTCCCTGGAAGTTGCAGCACCCATAGGCTCCCCAGGGACCGCTGCATCCTGCACCCTTGGGACCTCATCCCCACAGCAGGTGGAAGGATGCTATTGGCCATTAGTGGGGACTCGTGGGGGTCATTAGAGGGAGAGATAACAGAGTAAAGGGGGGATTCCTCTGCTCAGGCAGAAGTCAAGATGGGGACTAGAGGGGAGGAGTCCAGCCTGGGAAAAGGATTGGGTTGGGTAAGGGACACAGAACCCCGGAAGGTGCAGTAAATGGACTGGCTAGGGGGAGGGCGCAGCACCAGTCCAGGAAGGATGGGAAGACTGGTTAGTTTGAAAGAGGGCTGGCTCCTTCCCAAGGCCGAGGTAACAGCATCTAAGCCTGACAAAGGCCTCTCGCCTGGTCACATGCCTTAGTTCGCATTCATTCGCGTTCTCTCTTCTTCGCAGCCACATAGGCCTGGCAGCCACTGCAGGCCCGGCTGCCACATGGACTCCAAGCCCAGGCTTCCAGTGTGAGCCTGGGTACGGCAGTGCAGTGCCAGCCAGGGCACAGCTGGGACTGAGGCTGAGCCAGCCGGGCAGAGATAGAGGCTGAGCCAGCCCAACAGGGACCGAGGCTGAGCTGGACTGAGCGTTGGCATGGACGAGCCAGTGGCACAAAATCCTGGACCCTGGCCTTTTTTCAGGGCTTGATGATGGCCAGGCTGGGCTCCTTCCACAACGGGATGGATGGAGATGAGACCTGGGGTCCTGGGGACATTCATTTATTTCAACCCCAATACATGTAACACCTCACCCTCCCATGCGTGGGTCCCCGGAAATGCCTTCTCGTGACTCTGTGAAAGGACCCCATGTCCACCGGCAACAGTGTCAGGATTGAGTTGGATTGTAGGACACCAAACTGGTGTGTTGGAACCTTGCTTAGGGGGGACCCACACACTGGAATTAGGTGCAGAACCTTCATCATCATCACTAAAACCTAGTTTTCCCATGATTTCCAACAGGCCGCAGTGGTCCCGTTGATATCCGTGAACCTCCTGTATCTTTTACTTCAGAGAGACACGGAGCCACCACAACCCCCACCCTCACTTTAATTAAGACATTTGTCATCGGCTCCCACGTGAGGGAATTTGGCAACATGAGGGAAAAGGCCCCAAGGGGAAATAAAACAGGCCCATTGCCCACGAGCGGCTCTGGGCTCCCTGGAATTGTTCCCAGCCTGGTGGCCTGGCGAGTGATAAATCCTGAGAGAGCACCGGCAGCCACCTCTCCACAAAGTTTAATGACCTGGACTCATTCAGTGTGTGAGGTATTTCATCCACACCTGCCACACAATGGCCCAGGGAGTCATCGCGGGCACATGTGGCCATGGGCTCTGGGCGGGACTGACTGTTCTTCAGGCTACTGGCTTGAGGGGGGCATAGAGGGGTCTCAGAGGGGGCTGAGGGGGGCTGAGAGGGGGCTGAGAGGGACTCAGAGGGGCTGAGGGGGCTGCAGAGAGGGATCAGAGGGGGCTTAGACGGGGCTGAGAGGGGGCTGAGAGGGGTCTGAGAGGGGGCTTAGACAGGGCTGCAGAGGGGGCTGCAGAGGGGACTGCAGAGGGGGCTGCAGAGGGGACTGCAGAGGGGTCTCAGAGGGGGCTGAGAGGGGCTGAGAGGGGTCTCAGATGGGGCTCAGAGGGGCTGAGAGGGGTCTCAGATGGGGCTGAGAGGGGTCTCAGAGGGGGCTCAGAGGGGCCTGAGAGGGGGCTGAGAGGGGTCTGAGAGGGGGCTTAGACAGGGCTGCAGAGGGGCTGCAGAGGGGACTGCAGAGGGGCTGCAGAGGGGACTGCAGAGGGGTCTCAGAGGGGGCTGAGAGGGGGCTGAGAGGGGTCTCAGATGGGGCTCAGAGGGGGCTGAGAGGGGGCTCAGATGGGGCTGAGAGGGGTCTCAGAGGGGGCGCAGGGGGGCCTGAGAGGGGCTGAGAGGGGTCTCAGAGGGGGCTGAGAGGGGCTGAGAGGGGTCTCAGAGGGGGCTCAGAGGGGCCTGAGAGGGGGCTGAGAGGGGTCTCAGATGGGGCTCAGAGGGGCTGAGAGGGTCTCAGATGGGGCTGAGAGGGGTCTCAGAGGGGCTCAGAGGGGCCTGAGAGGGGGCTGAGAGGGGTCTCAGAGGGGGCTCAGAGGGGCCTGAGAGGGGGCTGAGAGGGGTCTCAGATGGGGCTCAGAGGGGGCTGAGAGGGGCTTAGACGGGGCTGCAGAGGGGACTGCAGAGGGGACTGCAGAGGGGTCTCAGAGGGGCTGAGAGGGGGCTGAGAGGGGTCTCAGATGGGGCTCAGAGGGGCTGAGAGGGGACTCAGATGGGGCTCAGAGGGGGCTGAGAGGGGTCTCAGATGGGGCTGAGAGGGGGCTGAGAGGAGTCTCAGATGGGGCTGAGAGGGGTCTCAGAGGGGGCCCAAAGGGGTCTGAGGGGTCTCAGAGGGGGCTCACAGGGGTCTCAGAGAGGGCTGAGAGGGGGCTGAGATGGGTCTCAGAGGGGGCTCAGAGGGGTCTGAGGGGCCTCAGAGGGGGCTCAGAGGGGGCTCAGAGGGGTCTGAGGGGGCTCAGATGGCGCTCAGATGGGGCTGAGAGGGGGCTGCAGTGGTCGTGCTTCCTGTCCTGACCTGGAGCCCAGGAGCTTTCACTGATGCTGTCCAGGGCCTTGTTGCCCTAGACCAGCAGTTCTCAACCTGTGGGTCGAGGCCCCTTTGGGGGTCGAACGCCCCTTTCACAGGGGTCGCCTAAGACCATCAAAAAACACATATATGATTACATATTGTTTTTGTGATGAATCTCTATGCTTTAATTATGTTCAATTTGTAACTGAAAATACATCCTGCATATCAGATATTTACATTCGATTCATAACAGTAGCAAAATTACAGTTATGAAGTAGCAACGAAAATAATTTTATGGTTGGGGGTCACCACAACATGAGGAACTGTATTAAAGGGTCGCGGCAAGAACCACTGCCCTAGACCCTGGATCGGGACAGCAGGGGACCAGGTGCTGGTGGAGAGGGGGACCTGCAGCTGGAGGGAGGAGGTGCATGGGGCTGGCCCGGAACCCACCCTGCCAGGAACCACCCCTCAGGCTGTTTTCCTGTTTAGGTTGTTCCTCATTGTCCAAAGGAAACATGACGGTAACACAGTCATGAAAGGGGGCATGTGAATGGTGCTGGGATATTCCCACGCCCTTAGCCCCATCCCTGCTCTGGGCTCCCACTCCCCTCCCCACCCCCTCGCCCCGGGACGCTCCCGGATGGAGGCAGGTCTCGGATGCACCTTCCTTGTTCCTGCTCCTTCCTTGGTCAGGGCGACTGTGGTCTGGCTTCCCAAGTCCTCTGTCCCTTCCTCCTGGGAACAAGGGCAGCGCCTGCTGACCTCACTGCCCGCCTCTCCGCTGAGGCGCTCAGCCAGTGCAGCAGGAGTGGGGCGACCAGGGCAGCTTCCTCCTCATCTGCCTCCCGGGAAACTGCCTCCCCAGAACCCTCTCCCCCCATCGTTGCCGGGGCTGGAAGGTGGACGTGGCCTGACTGAGTCTCCCTGTGCAGAGGAGTCTACCGTCCAAATCCTCGCAGGAGCGTAGGGAGCTGATCCTCCCACCGACCTGACTGTTCCCTGGGACTATCATGCGGACGTCAAGTTTCTGCCTCCTTTCAGCTTCCCGGGCCTCTCGGATAGAGCAGCTCAGCCTTTCCCCTAGCTCCGTGGTGGGCAAACCGCGGCTCGCGAGCCACATGCGGCTCTTTGGCTCCTTGAGTATGGCTCTTCCACAAAATAACACATGCAGGTGTTCACATACAGTGCGATTGAAACTTTGTGGCCCATGCGCAGAAGTCGGTTTTCGGCCTGGGCGAGTCTATTTTGAAGAAGTGACGTTAGAAGAAGTTGGGGGGGGTGGTCGGTCAGGCGATGGGAGACGCTGCTCAGGCTGGCCACGGGATACGCAACGCGGGGGAGGTACATTGTTTTGAGGTACATTCGCTGAGGTCAACCCCTTCCAACTCTCCCATCCACACTCGTCTATCTGAAACAAGTATACAAGACGAGTGTGGATGGGAGAGTTGGAAGGGGTCGACCTCAGCGAACGTACCTCAATCACATTGAGGACGTTTTTAGCAAAGGCCAGCTTAGGAGGACCCTGATTAAATTAATAACAATGTACCTACCTATATAGTTTTAAAAATTTGGCTCTCAAAAGAAATTTCAATCGTTGTACTGTTGATATTTGGCTCTGTTGACTAATGAGTTTGCCGACCATTGGCCTAGCTCAGTGGTGCTCGAAGTCTGGTCCCCCAGCCACCAGCATCTCAATATCACCTGGGAATTGTCAAAAATGCAAGTCCTCCTCTATGGAGGAGTGGATATACACAACGGAATAGTATTCGTCCATAAAAAAGAAGGAAATTCTGCCATTCGTGACAACCTGGACGGACCTTGAAAACATGCTCAGTATAATAAGTCAGACAGAGACAGACAACTGTATGATTTCATTTATATGCAGACTCCAAAAACTCAACACACTCATAGAAACAGAGAGTAGATTGGTGGTTTCCAGGCTGGGGTGGGGGTTGGAATAATGGTCAAGGGTATAAACTCCCAATTGTAATCTGAGGCCTGATGAACAGCAGGGTAATGCGGTAACAACACGATCATATACCTGAGAGTTACTGAGAGAGTGGATCTGAAATGTTCTCACCACAAATAGCAATGAACTATGTGAGGTAATGGATTCATTAACCAACCTTATTGTGCTTCTCATTTCACAATATGAATGTACATTAAAGCATCATGTTGTACACTTTAAATTCATGTCAGCTATCTGTATATATAAAAGCCAAGTGACCGGAATGGCAGAACAACCAGAATGACCGGAACAACTGGTCGTTATGACACACACTGCGGTGGCCAACTGGCCTGATGGGAGCCATGATTGGCCCCCACTAACCCCCCACGGCCTCTCCCCCCAACTGGCCCTGCCCCCAATCAGCCCTCCACCCCAATCAGGGACAGGGTTGGCTGACCAACTACCTGTGCCCCCTTCCCCCGGCTGGCCTCGCACCTGATCAGCCCCCCAACCCTGATCAGGGGTGGGTCCAACTGGCCAACCTCCTGCATCCCCTCTCCCCCGCCGGCCCAGCCCCGATCGGCCCCCATTGGGGCAGGCCTGCTGGACCCCACCCGTGTATGCATTCATGCACCAGGCCTCGTGTATCTCAGTAAAACTTGAAAAGAAGTCATGTGATAAAAAATACAAGCTCTACTACATTAGACTGACTAAGTGTGGGGTTGGGGCTCAGAAATCTGTTTTTGTTTTTAAAATTATTCTAAATTTACATACAGTTAGAATTGTTACAGAGAAATCTTCTATACGCTTTTTTCAGTTTTCCCCCAATAGCAACATTTGGCCAAACCCTAGGACAATATCAGAACATTGTCATTGATACAATCCGCCGATTTACTCAGATGTGTGTGTGTATGTTGCATGAATTTAGTTCTGTACAATTTTATTGTGGGTGCAGGCTGTGTGTCCTATACCACAGTGGAGATGCTGAGCAGTTCCCACACTAAAGGGTCTCCAGCTACCCTTTTCTAACCACAGCCACCTCCCTGCACCCAGCAATCTATTTCTCCCAGCTCTAGCCTATCTAATAATAGACAAACATGGTAATTGACTGTACCTTTGCTACACCTCCCATTGGCTAATCAGTGTGATATGCAAATTAACCACCAACAAAGATGGCAGCTAATTTGCATACTGCAGACAAGGCGGGGCAGCACCATCCCACCTGCCCCACCGCCATCTGGGCCTGCTATTTGTGACTCAGGGCGGTGGGGCAGGACAGCGCCATCCTGCCTACCCTGCCACCATCTGGGCCTGCTATCTGCAACCTGGGACGGCTGGGCGGGGCAGCAGCGATCGGCCTGCCTGCCTGGGCGTCCTGTATGTGACCTGCCCGGGGCATCCCATGTGTGACCCAACCTAAGGTGGCGCCCCAACCCCCAATCGGCCCTGCTTTGTGCTTGACCCGGGGAGGCGAGGCAGGCACCGAGGGATCGGGCCTGTCATCTGCCACGAGGGGAGAGGGCCTAAGCCAGCAGGTGGTTATCTCCCACGGAGTCCCAGACTGTGAGAGGGTACAAGTGGGGCTGAGGGACACCTCTCCCACCCTCCTCCCCCACCAGTGCACAAATTTTTGTGCACCGGGCCTCTAGTTGAGATATAATTGACATATACCGTTGTCTAAGTTTAAGGTGTACAACGTGTGGATTTGACACATTTACTAGGTATTTCGGTTAATAATGGCGGATTTTGTAATCAAAGAAAACATAATTTCAAGAGAAACATCAAAAAAGCTTTATTCAAAGTAATGTTCATTTCTAGCTACACATTTCCCCCATCTTTAAGGTAATTTGTGGGTACCATCCCTATAGAACTTTTCTCGTTTTGAGGCAAACCATTCAGAGACCCAATTTTCCATTTCTTCGTACATTTTGAAGTGCTGCTCAGAAAGTGCGTGTGCCATCGATCGGAATAAGTGGTAATCTGAAGGAGCAAGGTCTGGTGAATACAGCGGGTGGGTTAATACTTTCCAGGTGAAATCTTTTAACGTGTCTTTAAATGGTTTGGAAGTGTATGATGGGGCGTCATCATGAAGCAAAATTACTTTTCCATCTCTTCTAGCACATTCTGGTCGTTTCATGATCAAAGCATGATTCAAATTGATTATTTGTTGTCAGTAGTGATCAGTATTAACGGTTTCACCTGGTTTTAGAAGCTCATAATACACCACACCTTCCTGATCCAATCAAATGCAGAGCATTGGATTCTTTCCGAAGTGATTTGGCCTTGCAGCTGATGTTGATGGTTGACCTGGATCAACCCATGACTTTGTGCATTTGGGATTCTCAAAATAAATCCACTTTTCATATCCAGTCACAATTTGATGCAAAAAAGACTTTCTTTCATTTTCTGAAGCAACATTTTACTGATGACTTTTCGGTTTTCCATTTGTCTTTAGTTCAGTTGATGTGGCACCATTTTCCTTCCTTTAAAATCTTTCCCATTGCTTGTAAATGATTGGAAATTGTTTGCTGAGCAACGTTTAATCTTTCTGCAAGTTGTTTTTGAGTTTGACACGCATCTTCATCCAATAATGCTTGCATTTGTTGGTCTTCAACTTTTTCGGTTGACCTGTACATTCTTTGTCTTTCACATCGAAATCATCACTTTTAAAGCAATTTAAACCAGTGTTCACAAGTATCTTGAGATGGAGCATGTTCACCATAAGCTTCCCAAAGTATATGATAACTTTTTCTTCAAAATTAAGTAATGAATTAAAACTTCCCACAAATGCTCTTTTTTGCATGAAATTCAACATTTTTAAGTGTAAAAATATCTATGATGTTAACACCTTCACCAAATTTGACATATGAAGTTTTGAAGCTTGCTGTCAATACAACAAAATAGCATATATATCAAATCGCATATATATCAACATATGTGTAACTCCATCTATTGAAATAACCCGCATTATTAACTGGTACATCTAGTATATAATGCAAAATGATTACCACCATAGCACTGGCGAGTACCGCAGGCACCTCACATAATCACCATTTCTTTTTCCTGGTGAGATCATTACCCGCGATCTATTTTCAACAAGCTCTCCAGCAGGCTCAGAGGTACTAGCTAGTGTGTGAAGCGCACGGATGCCTTGTTCTCTAAGAAGTCACTGTCACCAGGCTTCTGCCCTGGCCCAGTGCCAGGCGCTGAGCTAAAGCACTTTGCATGTGTCCTCTGGTTTGGTCTTTAGGGTGCCCTGTGGGGTAGGTGCCACTATCAGCCTCCATCACAGCAGCCCAGCGCCCACTGTAGGGCAGGAGCTGTGATGGCAAATAGGACAGAAGCCATGGCTGCAAGATCAACCTGGCAAAGTCACTCCAGGAACCAGGCTCTTCCCCACTAACTAGTCTCCACTGACTTCCTGGTCCCAGCACAGACGCATACAGGAGAGTCCACCTGGGGGGCTGTCACAGCGAGAGGTGTGTGACCTGAGGCCTGGGGGCCTGTCACGGGCGAGAGGTGTGTGACCTGAGGCCTGGGGGCCTGTCAGGTGAGAGATGTGTGACCTGAGGCCTGGGGCCCGTCCTGGTGGGAGGTGTGCACCTGAGGCTTGGGAGCTGTCCTGTCCTGTTGGGAGGTGTGTGACCTGAGGCCTGGGGCCTGACCTGGCGTGTGGCTGAGGTCTGCCTGGCTCTGCCCCACAGAGATGCCCCCTGGAGCATTTCACACTCTTCTTCCTCAAATGCCAATCCCACAAAAGGACGAGCCTTTAGGGAAAGAGCTCAGCAAAGGCTAAATGACGGGGCTTTTGAAATTCTTCCCACTGAGCAGCTCTTTCCAGGTGGGAGGAGGCAGGCCAGGCGGCAGGGGCCCCATCCTCTGGTCGGCAGTCCCAGGTTAAGGGAAAACTGCCTGAGCTGCAGCGCAGAGCGGCGCCTCGGGCCGTGGCAGTTGGTGCAGGACCTGGGATCTGGCCGTCAGTGGCCTGGCTGGCCCCTGGAAGGCCGTGGTCAGCACTGGCCCAGGCTCCCCATTTGGCGTCTTGAATTAATCCTGGGGTGCAGCCAGGTGCGGGAATTGAGTTAGGCGGCACTAATTCAACTTACCAATAAATCTTAGGGAGCGTGAGCCTTTAAGAGAACCCCCCAGTTTAATTGTGGGTGTGCTTGCCAGCTTCCTTTGGGTCCTACTGGAAGGCTGAGGGCTTGTGGAGGACAGGGAAGGGCAGTCCTGTCTGGGGTGGAAGAGAAAGTGCCAGCATCACCGGTCCAGCGCCTCCACGCCATGATGGAGCCGTCGGCACAGTCTCCCCCGTGTGACCACGACCACCGCCGGCGGAAACCAAGTGCTCCTCCTTTCCAGCTCACGTTTTGGGGCCTGAAAGGGAGCCAAGCTGCCTGAGCCAGATCCCCAGTCCTTGGGCTCCTCATGCGACCCACTTGGCCACCCAACCCCTAAGGAGCCAGAGGAAAACGCAAGAATATTCTTCGCTTCATTTTAGAAACCAAACCATTGAGTTTCCAGGTCCCCTGAGTGGGGTCATTTCCTGCAGGTGAAACCCGTCGGCACATGTGACAGGTCGGACTGTCTGGGGGCCTTTCTCCACCAGCCTGCCTCTTTTCTAAACGGGTCCTGTTCAGATACCTCATTGGCTGGGACTCCTGTCACTCTTCCCATTTCCCAGATAAAGTAACTGGGGCGCAGGGGGCGGGGCATGTCCAGCTCACACAGCGGGGGCACCACAGCAGCAGGACTGGGGCACAGGGGGGCGGGGCATGGAAGTCCTGCAGCAGGACTTGAACCTGGGTGGTCCAGACCCTGAGCACCGCCCCCCCCCCCCCCCCACTTCTCTCCTCATTAGGAACACAATGTAATCAAGTGCTCCCGGCTCGCCAGAATTCAAAATGCATCTGACACCACAATCTACCCAAGTCGCCATCCGTCACGGAGACCTGACAGGGAAGCTGCCCGCGTGGCAGGTGTGGACCTGGGCGTCTGCCTCCATCAGTGCCGACGCGCTGCCCCTCCATCATCTCCCCGTGAGGCGTCTCCGCAGCAATGTTCAGGGGGAGGTGAAGCTATGCATTGTCTTCCTTATCACGGCAGACGTTACACGCCCGGGCCCGTCACAGCCCAGACCATGCCAGACAAGGCAGGTGCAGCCTGGGGACCGGAGGAAGGTCACGGTCAGCTTCAGGGGGCTCGTGACCACCACTCGTCTGCACAGCATTTGACAGTTTGTACAGCTCTGTCTACATGTGCTCACCTGTGCCCATAACTCCCCTTTGGAGATCCGGATCATCGTCACCACCCAGTTCACAGATGAGGACACTGGGGCTCAGAGGTGTGGGGCCGTGTGCCCTAGATACCCCTCTAGGACTAGTGGAGGCAGGACTTGATCCCAGAGCTTCTACTTCACATCCGTAAGATCTTTATATCACAGATGTCTCTGCACCCATTCATTCATTCACTCAGCACACGCAGAGTGAGCACCCACCTCGGCCAGGTGCTGTGCTGGGTGCGGGAGGACATGGTGATGGAGACCACCGGTGGCCCTGCTCCCTCGGACCCCAGAGCAGGGACTCTCCCCCTGGGTGCCGTTGCCCTCAGAGGACATGGGCCAAGTCTGGAGACTTCTCGGTTGTCACAAATAGGAGATGCCACCGGCACCTAGTGGGTGGTGGCAGGGGTTGCTAACGTGCACAGGGAGGTCCCCCCAAAAGGGTCTGCTATCCCACATGCCGGCGGTATTGCAGTGAGAAACCCTGGCCCAGTACACACTGGAAACAGAATTAATCAAATTACCCCTAATGATGTGGTCACAGAGAAAGGAGAACATATAACAGACACGTGGATGCTTGTTCAGCACTCACAGCCATGGTGGGCGCCAAGTGTCTTTTACCTCCATTAGCTCATTTAGTCCTCAACCGCCCTGTGGGATGGATATTACTATCACCCCCACTTACAGAGGAGAAGACAGGCTCAGAGAGGCTACGTCCTTGTCCGGAGTCACACAGCCGCTCAAGTGATGGATAGGGATTCGAACCCAGCCCGTAGGACCCCAGTTTCCATGCCTTTGGCCTCTCCACCTCACTGCCTCCTGGGACACAAAGGGACTTGTGGTTTGGGGTGAGGAAAGCATTGTGGGGGCAGAGACCATGACAGGAGATGGAAGGAAACCTGGGGTGGGGTGGGGGCACACGGGAGAGCATTCCCGTTACAGGGAACAGCATGTGCAAAAGCCTTGGAAAAATGCCATGGAAATGGATTGAAAGGGAATGGATGGAGGGCAAGGCCAGAGGGCGGGGGAGGGGAGGGGAGGGGGTACAGGGGGGGAGGAGGGGAGCTGCAGGGCCCAGCAGGGCCACGGCTGGGTTTGCAGGGATGGTGGGTTCTGAGCAGAGCAGCGCCGGGCCTGACTTGGACCCCGAAGGCCCCTCTGGCTGCCGAGCACAGAGGGCTGCTCGTGGGCATGAGTGCAGGGAGGACAGGTCAGGAGGGCGTTTCAGGGCTCAGAGAGGGCTGGCAGGGGTGCAGAGGGCAGAGAGAGACTGTTAGGAGGCAAATTGGGAGGTCGGAGGGTGGTAGGGCACACAGTGCTCACCACTGGGGCCTGATCTTGGGAACCAGCCTGAAGGTGGCTGTGGACAACCTGGAGACTGCAGGGCGGGGCCGCGGGGCAGGGCCTCTGAGCAGGGCCGCTGGCCTGGCCACCATCCTTGGACCCGCGAGGCCGCGCCCCTGCCCAGGGTCCCAGCCGCAAAGCACGAAGCGGTGATGCTGCCACTGGGCTCTGCTGACAGCCCTGTTTGCGCCGGCAGATGCCTCTGACTCAGATAATGAGTGTCAGCGGCTGTCACTGGGCCGCTAATCGCGGTGCGTGGGGGACACTGGTCGATGAGCAGCCGGGGACCTGTCAGCCCGGGAACGGCGCGTCCCTCGCCCAGCCCTGGAGAGTGCCCTGAATTTCAGCACGTGCCTGCTTTGCAGGCGCCGACAGTCTTCATCCCGTGGGAGGCAGCGTCTCAAGGTCATGGCTGCAGGCCCAAGGACCCTGGCTGGACAGGAGGAGAGGGAATGGAAGGGGTGTTTGCTCCCAACAGGTGCGGACACAGCCCCTCGCTTTCCCTGTGCAGCCACAACGGCCGGCGGTGCTATTTCAGACTCAATGCTGCGCTCAACATTCAGATAATTAAGTGGGTTTGCACAGGACTGGGGTGCCTCCAGCAACCACACAGACACACTCGTGACTCCCAGACATTTCAGGCCTCGCCCGTCTCTGCTGGGTGTGCAGTTCCCTCTGCGGAAGTAGCGTCTTCATCTCCAGTGTCCACACCACTGCCACCTGCCCCTTAATACTCCTTCTGAGGAACTGCACTGCCCTCTGTGCTCCAAAACACACTGCATGAACCTCCACAGCATGCATTCATTCATTCATTCATTCATTCATTCATTCAACAGCTCAGCATTGAGCTCCTGTAGGCACTGGCTCTGGGAGGAAACACGGCGTCACCAGGCGACACGCTGGTCTGAAGCACAGTCCGCAGGGCGAGGTGGCATTAAACGAACACGATGCAGAGAACTAATGAATTAAAGCCCTCGCCACAATGCGTCCGGTTGTCTGTTCCCATCTCTCCTTCTTCCCCTTTCATTTCTGAATGGGTGATACATTCATATCATTTGGAAATCTAAAGGCAAAAAAAAGGTTGGAATGAATATACCCTCCTTCCCCTCCCTTGCCCTCTCCCCCCATGAAACCACTTGGTTAGCCTCCCAGGCACCCTTCCACACTCGCTTTTCGCAAACGCTAGCACACAGGAACACGCTCTCTTGTCTCCCTCCTCTTACCGTGGGGGAATGGGTGGTGCCTGCTGGAGAAAGCAGGGATGGGGGGAGGGGGGGTTAGGGCAGCTGGAGCCGAGGGCTGTGGGTCCTGGGCAGCAGGGAGTGGCGGCCATGAAGGCCTTGAATGCCACCCAAGGATCTTTCGAGTGTGCTCACTCTGGGTTACTTAAATATTTCTCCAAGTCGCGGCACTTTCAAGGCAACTGCAAACCCAGCCTGAATTACCGGGAGCTGTCGGCCGACTTTATTACAAACACAGCGACAGCCACCCCTGCCCCGTTCCCCACCAGAAATGAAGAAAAATGAAACTTGAAGCAAAGGTAGCGCAGGGATTGGTGTCACATGCTAGCTAGCTAGCTGCCTGTCCTGTTTTCTCCTTAATTTATTTTCTGAAAAACACTCACTGGCTCACAGAATAGCTGCCTTCCCTTTGTCAGCAGCCAGCCCTCGGAACCAAATTGCTGGCTAAAAATAATGTATTTTTATTAAAAACCACTTTAAGTGGGTGCCTGTTTCTAAGATAGATGCACGTGTGGATGACCGTCCGGCGCCGCTCGCTGTGGATAAGTGATGAATTATTTTAATCAGAAATGGATTTAACAGCACCGCAAAAACAAATTTGGGAGATTTTTCACAATCGGGTTGTCTTTCCTGGTTCCTCGTATTTATATTTAGGATTCAATGAAGACTAATCGTGACAATTGGACCTTCAATCAAATGTCCCGAAAGCGGATGCATCCCACCCGCAGCAAAGACCGCCACTCCCTCCCGCCACTCTGGAACCTTCCAGACTCCGGTGCAGAGACGGACAGGAAACGTGTCCACAGAGGCCTCCTCCCGAACGCCAGCAGCGGGCGTCCTTGCTGTGCCCAGAGGAGCCTGGTGCTGTGTGTAGTCTGTCATCAGCTAACACCGTGGACTTGACACCTATTGTGTGCAGCCACTGCATCAGGAAGACAGAACCCGATGCATCCGGAAGGGCCCAGCCCTGCCTGGGCTCCTGGCCGATTCCACTGGAAGCAAGAGGGACTCTGGCTACACTAGGGCTGAGCTGTTTTTCTAAAAAATATTTTTATTGATTTCAGAGAGGAAGGGAGAGGGAGAGATAGAAACATCAAGGATGAGAGAAAATCATTGACCGGCTGCCTCCTGTACACCCCCCAACTGGGGATGGGGCCTGGGACCCGTGCATGTGCCCTGACAGAATCAAACTGTGACCTCCTGCCCTGGCCTGTTTGGCTCAGTGGATGGAGTGTTGGCCTGTGGACTGAAGGGTCCTGGGTTGGATTCCGGCCAAGGGCACATGCCTGGGTTGCGGGCTCTATCCCCAGGGCGGGCATGCAGGAGGCAGCCAATCAGTGATTCTCTCTCATCATTGATGTTTCTATGTCTCTCTCCTTCTTCCTTCCTCTCTGAAATCAATAAAGAAATGTATATTAAAAAAAAAACACGAAAGAACAAACTGTGGCCTCCTGGTTCCTAGGTCAGTGCTCAACCACTGAGCCGCGCCTATTTCATGTCCCAGAAAAGCAATGTTCAATCGGCATGTCACAAGAAATTTTAAAACATGCACTACCTGACTGTTTAGTCAGGGCCACTGATCTCTTTCCCTTAGATGTCAAATAAAAAAACGACAGCAGGGAAAAACCAAGATGGCGGCATAGGTTAACACCAGAGATTGCTGCCTTGAACAACCAATTCAAATTACACCTAAAAGACAGAGCGGACATCATCCAGAACCACAGGGAGGCTGGCTGAGTGGAAATTCTACAACTAGGAGTAAAGAGAATATCATACCCAGACTCAGAGGAGGCGCAGTGCTGACGTGAAATTCTCAGGTGCGTGTGCGCGCGGAGCAGGCTGGCAGCGGAGGGCTCGGTTGTTGTTTTCAATCGGGAGGGAGCTTCAGACTCTGAGCTCCAGATCCGGGCAAGTCCCTAGGTGCCCAGACTCAACCGGGAGAAGCGGGACTGTCTGGCTTCGGTCGGAACCCGAAGGCAGCTTTCTCTCCGAGGTTTGCAGCAGTTGCTGGGACTCAGAGAGGCAGAGCACCTAGGGACGGAACTGAGAGCAGCCATAACTGCTCGCTCTGCCAGCCCTGTAGATCCCCAGGGACCCGCCCGCCCAAGCCCAGCGCAGAGCCATTTGCCGGATAGCCGCAGGCAAAGGCTAGATTAGCACCGCCCTAGAGATCCAGCACAGAAGCTCTCCCACTGCAGACACAGCTGACTCTCATAGCCAGTTAGCCTGGAGGTCAAATCACCTCCGGTATTGCCGACATCAATCAAGGCTTAACTACAAGACTTTGAACAAATACCACAAGGGGGTGCACCAAGAAAAGATAAAAAAATGCGGAGACAAAGAAACAGGACGGAAATGTCAGAAATGGAAGATGTAGAGCTCAAAACCACACTTTTAAGGTCTCTCAAGAACTGTCTAGAAGCTGCCGATAAACTTAGTAAGGCCTTCGAAAAGACTGGTGAGACCGCCGATAAATGTTGTGAGAACCTCAAGAAATCTAATGAGACCCTCGATGTTGTGATAAAGAACCAACTAGAAATTAAGCATAAACTGACTGAAATAAAAAATATTATACAGACACCCAACAGCAGACCAGAGGAGCATAAGAATCAAGTCAAAGATTCAAGATGCGAAGAAGCAAAAAACACCCAACTGGAAAAGCAAAATGAAAAAAGAATCCGAAAATACGAAGATAGTGTAAGGAGCCTCTGGGACAGCTTCAAGCGTACCAACATCAGAATTATAGGGGTGCCAGAAGATGACAGAGAGCAAGATATTGAAAACATATTTGAAGAAATAATGACAGAAAACTTCCCCCACCTGGTGAAAGAAATAGACTTACAGGTCCAGGAATTGCAGAGAACCCCAAACAAAAGGAATCCAAAGAGGACCACACCAAGACACATCATAATTAAAATGCCAAGAGCAAAAGACAAAGAGAGACTCTTAAAAGCAGCAAGAGAAAGAAATTCAGTTACCTACAAGGGAGTCCCCATATGACTGTCAGCTGATTTCTCAACAGAAACTTTGCAGGCCAGAAGGGAATGGCAAGAAATATTCAAAGTGATGAATACCAAGAACCTACAACCAAGATTACTTTATCCAGCAAAGCTATCATTCAGAACTGAAGGTCAGATAAAGAGCTTCACAGATAAGGAAAAGCTAAAGGAGTTCATCACCACCAAACCAGTATTACATGAAACGCTGAAAGGTATCCTTTAAGAAGAGGAAGAAGAAGAAAAAGGTAAAGATACAAATTATGAACAACAAACATGCATCTATCAACAAGTGAATCTAAGAATCAAGTGAATAAATAATCTGGTGATCATAATAGAATCAGGCACATAGAAAGGGAATGGACTGACTCTTCTTGGGGGAAAGGGGTGTGGGAGATGCGGGAAGAAACTGGACAAAAATCGTGCACCTATGGATGAGGACAGTGGGTGGGGAGTGAGGGCAGAGGGTGGGGCGGGAACTGAGAGGAGGGGAGTTATGGGGGGAAAAAAGAGGAACAAATGTAATAATCTGAACAATAAAGATTTAATTAAAAAAAAAAAAAAAAAAAAAAAAAAAAAAAAAAACGACAGCAGCCAACACAACACTAGCCATTTGGTGCGAATGAATCCAAATGATACCTATTTATATGTTTTCCGGTGTGCCACAGCATGTTGGTAACTAGCTTGTGTGTCATGAGATGAAAAAGGCTGAAAATCACTGTCCCAGAGGGAAGCCGTCAGTGGCCTTTGGAAACAGACGTGGCCTTTGGAAACAGTCGTGGCCTTTGGAAACAGACGTGGCAGGTCCAGGGACATGGAAAGAGCCGATGATCGAGAGAGACTATCAGTCAGGGGCTGGGAGTGTGAGCAACAGAAACAGATATGGGCTGGTGGGCACCGTCCTGGCGCAGACATGACCTTAAATATCCCCGAGTCACCGAGAGTGTGGTACACATGTCTCAGCAGCTGCAGGAGGTTCCCACATGTCGCTGACTTCACTCAGCTCTCAGTGGCGGAGGGAGTCCAGGGCCCAGCGTTTAACTGTCAACGACATTTAGCCACAATGACCATGCGTAGTTTTCAAGTGTTTGTCTTCATGGCTACTTTTTGCTGGAGGCAAGTGATACCAGTTCTTCATGTACAGTACTGATCTCAAGTGTCCTTTAAAAAATATTTTTGGAGATAATGTATCAAATGAAAGATGATATGTTAAGTCACCAATAGGACCGGGAATGAAAAATGGCAAAAACCATGAAGGTGGCATTCAATTGAGTAAATTGGCCTTCCTCACATTGATTTTGGGGTGAGGAGGGCATTGAGGGTGAGACGAGGAAGGGAAACATTCGATAGGTGTTGTTTGTCCTCCGGATTCAGGTACCTCGCACCAGTTAATTGAGCTCCAGCTCAGCTTATCAACCTGAGGTCAATATCTCCCCTTCCTCCCGCCCAAGTCCCTGCTGGAAGGCTGCCCGGGAGGACCAGGGCGGAGATCGACTCGCCCCTGCAGCTCCCAGCTCGATGCCCATCAGTATCAGCACCGCGGGCCACGCTGGTCCCGGCTCTGCCTCATTCTAGGGGCGCAGAGAAGGACGGGCCTTCTTCCCAGGGGTGTGGCCACCCCTGAGTCTGGGGGACTCGGTCAGCAGAGTCTACACGCCGCCTTCTCCACTAAACCAGTATCACCAGCTGCTGTTGATCAAGACATCGCTCAGGTGGATGGGCTGACATGAGCAGCTGGGATTAATATGCTTTTCCCACCTTCCATTTATTTGGAGAATCTCATTAAGGCAGGTTTCCTTCAGGAAATTGATGCTTTAATATTCTGCATTGTCAGCTGAGGGCCTGGATTTTATTCCTTGAATAACATTTAATTAAACGTGGGGCTCCTTTCCCTGACGCATCAGTGATCAGCACTGGCCCACCTCCGCTGCTCTTTGGAAAATCAGCAGAAAGCCGAGTCGGGGCCAGAGGCCTGCAGCACCATCAAGTTTACGGCCTGTGCTCGGCTGTGGTTAATGTCCAGAGTCCTGCGGCCGCAGACCCCGCAGGTGCCCTGACCAAGGCACAGCCGTTTGCAAATTCTGGTTCCTGGACTGTAACTTGCATTTTGTCCAATAGGAATCCCAGGGGGGCCTCTCCCAGGCCAGGAACCAGGGCCAACCTGGCCACAGCCCCATTTTATGAATAAAGCTTTATTGGAACAAAGCTACACCCACCTGCTATGCACTGTCTATAGCTGCTTCCAGATGTAACAGCCGAACCGCAGACCTGTGGCTGGGCAGAGGGGAGGACTGAGCATCCCCTGGCTGCCTGGGCTTGTCTTCAGCTGGGTGCTTGCTCTGTGTCATGCATTCTACATACTTCATCTAATTTCAAGCATCCTTTCAACAACTATTCATCCAGCACCTACTCTGACAGAGTTTAGGTGTGAGGATAAAACACTGGACAAGATAAGGGAGGACCCAGCTTTATTTGGCAAAGGAGAGAGGCAGTGACCAAGCAAGAGCCCACATCCTATAGAATAAAAGGCTAATATGCAAATTGACTGAACAGTGGAATGACTGATTGCTATGATGTGCACTGACCACCAGGGGGCAGACACTCAATTCAGGAGTTGCCCCCTGATGGTCAGTGCACTCCCATAGGGAGAGCGCTGCTCAGCCAGAGGCCGGGCTCACAGCTGGCGAGTGCAGTGGTGGTAGCAGGAGCCTCTCCCTCCTCCACTGCAGTTAGACATCCTCCAAAGGCTCCTGGACTGTGAGAGGGTGCAGGCTGGGCTGAGGTATCCCCCCCTCCCCCAGTGTATGAGTTTTGTGCACTGGACCTCTAGTAAATATATAGGCAAGAGCATTTCAGATGGCAACGCAGATCCTGGAGAAATAAGTCAGCTTGATAAAGCACAAGGGTGTCTGTGTGGCATACACATGGTGGTCAGGGAGGGCTTCTCTGAGGGGGCGACATTTGAGTTGAACTGTGAATGATGGTTAGGAGCCAGATAGAGAAAGACCTGCAGGAAGAGCATTCTAGAAGGGGATGAGCTAGTGCAAAGGCCACTGGGAACTGGGAACAGAGGAAGGATTGAAGGGAGATGGGTGGGATGTGAAGTCAGAAGGTGGGGGGCTGTGATGTGGGGCCCAGTGGGCTGTGCTGTGGTGTTTGGACTTTATTATAACTACTAGAGGCCCAGTGCATAAAATTTGTGCATGGGTAGGGTCCCGAGGCCTGGCCAACTATCAGGGCCGAGCTGTGAGGCAACCAGCCAGGCGATTGGGGGACCCCTGCTGGCACCCGTCTTGGATGACCTGTGGCCTGTGGGCTGGGAGCAGCTCCTGCATTGAGCATCTGCCTCCTGGTGGTCAGTGCGCATCATAGCGACTGGTTGTTCCACTGTTTGGTGGATTTGCATATTAGGCTTTTATTATATAGGATTAGAGGCCTGGTGCATGAATTCATGCACCAGTGGGGTCCCTCAGCCTGGTCTGCAGGATCAGGCCAAAACTGGCTCTCCAACATCCCCCAAGAGGTCCCAGATTGCAAGAGGGCACAGACCAGGCTGAGGGACCCCACCTGTGCATGATCAGGGCCAGGGAGGGATGCGGGAGGTTGGCCAGCCAGGGAGGGACCGTGGGAGGGCTCCAGGGCATATCTGGCCTGTCTCGCTTAGTCCCAATTGGCCAGACCCCAGCAGCAAGCTAACCTACCAGTTGGAGTGTCTGCCCCCCTGGTGGCCAGTGAACATCATAGTGAGTGGTTGAGAAGACTTAGCATATCATTAGCATATTACACTTTAATTGGTTGAATGGATGACCAGACACTTAGCACATTAGGCTTTTATTATATAGGATGATATGGGAATACCGACCTAATTTACTCAAAAAATTTATTTCCCATGACATAATACTGAGATTGGTATTTTATAACATCCTTTCTCTGATTTTTTTTTTCTTTCTGTTACCATAGCTCTTCTTATTGTCTTGTAGATAAACGAGCTCAGAGTTGTCAGGGCTGTGAGGGCCCGTGCCCAGGCTCAGCCTGTGAAGCGAGTGGAAGAGGGGAGTTTGAGCCCCGCTCTGAGGGACCGGAGGCCGTGCTCTGCAGCCCTCTCCAGAGGATGGGGGTGGGCCGTGCTGGGCCTGGAGGCCATGTGGACACCTGACATCTCACAGAACTCCAAGCTAGTGTGGTCCAAGCCCCCGCCCCCATTCCTGGGCTGGGCACCTTGGAGCAAGTCAAAATATCGCTGAACCCCGGTTTCTTAAATCTGTAAAGTGGGTGGAGAACAGCTCCTACCTGGGAGAGGATGAAATATGATAATGTGTCTAAACAGGCTGAGGGATATCAGTTTTGGGGACTGTCCATCTCTTCCTTCCCCATCCCTGAGTGTGGAAAGAACAGGAGGAGGAGGAGAGAGAGGAGGCAGAAGAGGAGACGGAGGGGGAAGAGGAGGGGGGTGTGCGGGGGGTTTACAAAGTGGAGAAAGAATCCTGCTGGTAAGAAAACAGGTTAGGGCAGGGGAGGCCCCTGGCCCAGTCCTCGAGGTTTAGCCTCCAGTTTCGGTGTGGGTCTGTGAGAGCAGGAGGAAACCAACACGAGGCTTTGGCTCTCCCTTCGGTGCCTGCACAGAGCGTGGAACCAGCTCACTCTCTAAGGCAGCGTCGCCCCCTCCCGGCTGCTCATGCGCCAGGAGAGCCCCCGGGAGCCTTCGACGCACCTGACGGTGCTCCAGGACGGTTCAGCCTCCGCAGGCGAATCAGAGTGCCTGGGGGTGAGGCTCGGGCCTGTATCTTTAAAAAGCTCTTCCGGTTTCTCCACCCTGCAGTGGCCAAAATAGACAAGTCTTCACTGCAATATGGGGCATGAGTGCTGAAGACAGGAGGCCCTTGGACCAGAATGTCCATGACTCCCTGCCTCCTACCCTTCTTTCCTTTCCATATCCACACATCAGCAAACCAAACGAGGACAATGCTGAAGCTAAGAGGCCCTGTTACTAAAAGACCTTCAAGCTCTGCATAATCCCCCTCCCCCATCACAGATACAGGACTTTTTTCTTAGTCCCGAATGCAGGTTTTATTTTTACTTTATTTAGCTTACAGCCAGAACTTATTAGCCCCACACACAGCATGGGCATCATTACAATGTGGTCTCAGGAGAATCTCAGGCAATATTTTGACATTTTTTCCCCCAAGACCCTCCCAGGTAAAAGGGAAACAGAGGATGGAAGAACATTCTAGGTGGGAAGGACAGCATGTGCAAAGGCCCTGGGGCAGGAGGAAGCCAGAGTGGCTGGAGCTCACAGAACAAAAGTGAGCTGTACAGCCTACAGCTGGAGAGGCAAGTCGAAGCTGGGCCACAGATAGAGCATGTCCCCCCGGGACGTCCTCCCTGACCACCACTGCTCTGTCTGGGCTCCACTGGCCTCTGCATCTCAGTGTCCGTGGCACCATGCACCCACTGCAACTGGGGGTGGGAACCTGCTCTGCCTAATATTCACCCGCTTCTCAGGGCAGGGGGTCCCTGCAGACCTGTGACTCAGAGGGACGCACTCCCAGATCACAGCAGTGCCTTGCGGGGACCCTCATTCCAGAAAACCAGAGAAGACAGCCCTGGTATCTAGAACACGTGCTGCCTCTAAGCCAGAAGACAGCCTGCTGCAGCTTTGCTGTGTGACCTTGAGCCGATTGCTCAACTTCTCCGGACCATCCCTGCAGTGAGGGAGGAGGGCAGCGTGCGCTCCGGGGTCCCCTCCGCTCTCCTGGCTTTGCACTCCGGGGAGGGGATGCAGGTTGCCTGGCGGTTGGCCTCGTAGCCTCAAGGTGAACAGATGTGAATTCTGCTCAGAGCCCCTTTGAGAAAGGACTCGCTGTGTAGCCGTGGGCGTGTGGGCAGCTGTTAGCTCCTTCAGGACCTAAAATCTGGGTGGAAAGTCGTGTTCTTCTGGGACGGGCCCTAGCTCTGAGCGAGGCCCTGGGCGGGAGTGGGCCTGTCAGCTTCCCCCCGAGCAGGACTCCCCCCTTGGCCGCCTTTGCCGTGAGCTCACGCCGCGGGCGGACCCACGAGGCCTGCAGAGCCTCCTGAAGGCCCACCGGCCACGGGCCTCCTCTCACAGGTACTACTCCCAATGCACGTGTGCACCCCAACTCTGCCTCAGCATCCACCTGATGGGGAACCGGTGGGCCTCCCTCGGCCCCCTTAGCTTCCTGACCGCCCTCTCTGCCTCATGTGCTCATCCCTGAGCTGGGCAAGATGCCTGGCTCCCAGGGCGGGCGAGGACTCAGCGAAGTGACGCAGGCAGGTTATTTAGCTCAGTCCCTGCAGGGGAAGCTCAGCGTGTGAGCCTTTGTAACGTTTCATTTCATATTTTGCTCCCACGATGATTTAATTGTATCTCAGGAAACCGAGAAGCTGGTGTTGAGCTCCTTGCTGAGTTGTCTCTCCCAGGCCCCTGCCCCTCCGCCTGCTGTGCGGGGCCCGGTCCTCCCACTAAGTCCAGACGGAGCTCGCTGAGCGCAGAGGAAGGTGGGGGTGGCGAGGTGGCCGGTGGCAGTAGGCGGTGGGCTGAGTGTGTTCAGGTTGATCTACGACGCCTTTCCTGGGAAGGATGGCCTCAATTCTGCCCTGGAAGTGTGGCCCGGGCCATATTGCCGATCCATCTCCTGGGCTGCCAAACATTTCACAGGCGCCGGCAGGGGCGGGACAGTTTGTAAGCTGCGTCTCTGCCTGTGGCCCTGCTGCCTTGTTGCTCTGGCTTTTTGAGTTGTGTGACTTGTTCGGGCCTGCAGGGTCTGTACCTGCAGGGGTGGGGGCGGGGTGGGAAGGGAGGAGGAGCAAGCACGAAGGATGAAGAGGACCCGAGAGGATGGGGTATCACAGAAGGAGCACTGTGCCCCTGCGGTCTTGGCCCTGGGGCTCCCTGAGCAACGTGGCCTCCCCGGGAGATGCAGGGAATGGGGTGCTAGGGGTGTGCCTCCCACAGTGTGCGCCCACTCGGAGTGTGTGGGTCAAGAACGTGACAACGTGACACAGGCTGTGGCCGTGTCCCTATAGAAATGCAGACATGCCCGGTCGCCTTGCTGCCCAGGCCCAGTCACCGGGGCCTGGCTTGCTTCTTCTCATCACAGCGCACGTGTCAGCTGACCGGCCACTCAGAAAAGCTGCCCTGACCCCCTTCTAGTGTCTGGCATCATCCTGTGTTCTCCTTGGAGGCATCTTTCACCGTTTGCAGTTAGACACCCACGTGGCTGCTTGCCTGTCTGTGTCCTGGCTGACGTGCAGGTCAGCTTGAGCGGGGCGGTGTCTGCATCCCTCAGGGGTGGGGCCTGGCGGGAGGAGGGACAGTGCAGTCCCTGAGTGACTGGATGAGAAGGTAGGTGAGTGGGTGATCCAAGGCGGCCCCGAATGGCTTCCAGAAGGAAGCCAGTGCCCTGGGAACAGCACAGGGGACCCCCAGCCTCACAGTGCAGCCCGGCCTTCAGGGGGCTTGTGCTGTTCCACGGTCTGTGATTCTGGCACCCCGACTTTCCTGGGGACTTTCCCCTTCCTTGTGTCCTGTGCCCAGCATGGCCCGACACATCTAGCCACCGACGCCTTCGAAAGGCCTCGCCCCTTTTACTTCATCAGAACCTCCTCGAATCCGTTCACACCGGGAAAGGCGAGCCATGGTAATTGCAAGATGGGCTTTTCCTCAGCTTGGGGGGTGGGGGTTAAAGTCATGTTTAATTTTATTCTAGAGCAGTGGTTCTCAACCTTCTGGCCCTTTAAATACAGCTCCTCATGTTGTGACCCAACCATAAAATTATTTTCGTTGCTACTTCATAACTGTCATGTTGCTACTGTTATGAATCGTCATGTAAATATCTGATATGCAGGATGGTCTTAGGCGACCCCTGTGAAAGGGTTGTTTGACCGCCAAAGGGGTCGTGACCCACAGGTTGAGAAACACTGCTCTAGAGACATGAAGTACCGTGGCGTTTACTGCCCACCTGGACCGCCGGGGAAAAACTGCTCACCGGGCTGCCAGGCGACCGGCCCAGGCTGTGCATCACACCAGGGTGCCCGCAGAGCGAGGGCGAGCCTGTGCCAGTCACATGGCATGCGCACCTGCCCGCCGCTGGGTCCTGGCCTGTGGGCCATGAACCCGAGGGCACCTGTTCTCACCCAGAAATTGCTTCCTGTTCTGCCGAGCCTCAGTGGGGAAGATGGAGGACAGGCAAGGACAGACGACGGAGGTGCCGGGGCCCGGGCAGTGCCATGAGAGAGGAGGGGTGCAGGGGGCGGTGGAGAGCAGAGGGAGCCGCTGCTGCTCTGCGTAGTCTCCCTAGCCCTCTGGCTTCAGAAACACTGATGTAGTTTGTATTGTAGTGTTTTTTGTATTTGAGTTCTTTCAACAAAGCAAACACACAGCACTATCCTCATGCCTGGGAGAGGACACACCACCCATCTGTCTTCCATTCATTCCTTCGTTCATTCATTCGTTCATTCGGCCGTCCATCCGTCCATCCATGCATCCATCATTCCTTTAACAAATGCTTATGGGGCGGGGCGGGGCGGGTCTGGGATCCAGTAAACACATCTCCTGTGGAGCTCACATTCCATGGGGGATGAGCAGTGGACATAAGACCCAAGAGCAATACATGATGTGATAGAAAGCGATGAACCATGGAAACGGTTGGTGAAGAGATGTAGGAGGGAGGTGGGAGGCTGCCATTTTAGTGGGTGATGCTTGTTCGAGACCGTGAATGAGATGAGAGTGGCCACGGAGGACTGGGGGCGGGGCGGGGTGATCCTTGTGCCAGCGCAGTGTCCTGAGGCAGGAGAGCCTGGGTCACACAGCATTCACAATACCCACCCGCTCACCATCATTCCCTCAGAGGGGGGTGCGTGTGCTCCAGGGCTCACCTCCGAGTCAGGAGAACACAGGAGGTTCCAAAATCAAAAAGGCCCACTTCGCTAGAGGTTCAAGTTTATGCAACTTTTGTTGTTAATCCTCACCTGAGGATTTTTTTTTCCCCATTGCTTTTCAGAAAGAGAGTGGAAAGGAGGGAGAGGTGGTTATACGGAGGGAGGGAGAGAGGGAGAAACGGGGAGAGAGAGAGAGAGAGAGAGAGAGAGAGAGAGAGAGAGAGAGAGAGAGAGAGAGAGATTGAGAGAGAGAGACATCTATGTGAGAGCATCATGCTGATTGGTTGCCTCCCGCACGCTCCCAGACCAGGGGCAGGGAGCGAACCCACAAACCAGGTATGAGCCCTTGATCGGGAATTGAACCCACCACCCTTTGGTGTATAGGCTGACACACTCTAACCATTAAGCAACACTGGCCAGGACCACAATGTTTGTTAATATTAAGAAATGAACTGTAAAAGGCACACTGATTTTACAGCGGAAACATGAGGGTTGCAAGGAATAGTGTGCTCCTATTTGCAGCAGACCTGTGTTCTCTCTGGACTCTTACTTGGGGGCAGGAGATGGTTCTGCTCTGCATTTGGACATTTAGGTGGGAAAGGATGAAATGCTGGGTTTGCACATTGCATGCCTCTCTCTCCGGCAGTGGCTTCAGCTCATGTTGCCTCTGCTGGGAACGTGCCTGGCGTGTAGAGCGCACAGGACAGAGGGCAGTCTTCCTCCTGCCTTCTTCCTCCCACGTGACTTTCCCACAGCCCTTTGGGGTCTGGGCTCAGAGCCCTCACCATAAAGGTCTCATGGGCTCAAGACCATGAACGCATCAGGAAGGTAAGAAGAGTGAGTGAAGTGGGCTGGGGTGTGAGACAACAGGGAACGGTGAGGACTGCGGCAAGTTGGAGAGCACTGGGCATAGATAGGAGGAGCAGCTCTCCTTACTTCCATGAAGACACCAGGAACCACATTTTCCAGTTCTTTTGATTAAAGGAAAAATCAGACATTTGAATTTTCATGTGAAAATATTTGATTTTAAATATAGACAACTATATGAAAATATCAGTATGCCAAATTTGGGGAAACAGGGCCTATAGATACATCCACAGAACCCAGGGCAGTGGGAGCAGCCCTTCAAGTGTCCCCAGGGAGTGGATGACCAGGGCCAGGAACAATGGCTTTCGAGTCCCCAGGCTGAGCAGCCTGAGTGGGTAAGACTCCTCTGGGTGGCTGGCCAACTGGCCATCTTCCCGATGAGCAAGTTCATACTGAACAGACTTGAGGGGAGGGCAGGGGAGCATCCAGTTAAAAAAAATCCCAGTTCCCTACTCAAGGACTGAGTCTGAGGGGTGCGTGTACGGGTCATGTCCATCCCAGTCTCTACTTGTCGGAGTTAAACATATTTAATCTGAAAAGGAAAATCCACTGGCTCCCTAAAATAAAACATTTAGGGGTCCTACATTCAGGTGTGGCTGGGTCCAGGTGTCCCAAAACATCCTGGGAACCTGCCTCTGTCCTTTGGCTCTGTTTCCTCTGTGTTGTCAGCGCTGGAGGCTCCCACCAGAGTGCCAAGCTGTTTGTCTGTGGGGCTGACGTCTATCCTGCAACTCCGCCACCTCTGCGGAAACACGATGCGCCTTCCTCGGAGCTCCAGCGAAGTCTGATTGGGCTCTCATGGAGCCAGCGGGAGTTCGTGCCCACTCAGCGCCTGGCAGTGGGTCCACCCGACTAGTGTGACCTGGACGGAGAGTGAGGAGCATCGGGATGGTGTTTCCGGAAGACTTGAAGGGCTGGAGGTTGGGCAGACAGAAACTACAGGTTTCCTGCTGGACTCAAACCTCAGGCAAGAATTCTCCGCTTCCCAGTCAGCATCTGACACTTTCTCCCACCCCCGGCTGTGTCGCCGGGCCATCCGTCCCTGTGGCCTTTGGCAGGGAGACGCGGCTGCTCCCATCTCAGCGGGGCTATTGATCGCCTGTCAGACCTTCAAGCCTTGACACTGGCATTTCATTTCACACAGTGTGGTGCCTCCTGCCCCCAGCCTCCATCCCCTACCCCCTCCTCCTGGCGACTGCTCTTCTGCTCCCTTTGCTGTCTCATGTTAGTAGACTCTCACCGGGCTGGAGCGAGCTTGGTTTTTATTCTCTCTAGCTCTTCCCGAGGCCCTGAAAAAAGCTGACATTCTGCCACCTACCAGATGCTACCTGCTTAGACTCCAGATGCTTCCTGCACTAGCCTTGCGGTGGCAAGCCTTGCCCAAAGCTTGCAGGATGGGAGCTAAGGCTCTCAGAGTGTGCACCCTTGAAGCCACATGGCTGGCTGGGGCAGACAGGGCTGAGCAGGACAGAGGAAACCTCATCACCACAGAGCAATGCGCAGAACACTCAGTGGAGCTCAGCAGTCTTGCCTAAAAAGGTTTCCAAGCAAAGCTTCACAAGGTCAAACTGTTTTCAAGAAATGTTGCTGCATCCCAAAACACAGCTCAAGAATATTTATAGGGACATAAAAAATCCTGCATCCATAAATAGGAGAGTATTTTTAATAAATACCAATAAAAACCTAGCAAAACTATAGAGCAACCATCATTCAGAACTACCTGAAATCTGGCTTAATGGAAGTCCTACAACTAGGGATTTAAATAAGAAAGCACATGGAGACTGGTAGGAGGGGCAGAGGTGCAGAATGGGGTGGCCCAACACCCATGTGTGGCAGTTTAAAATCAGGGGGGGAATATCTAGGCTGCAGAGGTCCCCCTGAGGAGCGAGGGATCCCATCCCCACACCAGGCCCCTAAGCTCAGGGTTCCAGTGCTGGGAAGAGAAATCCCCATAATTTCTGGTTGTGAAAAGCAGTGGGGATTAAGACTAAGTGAGAGGAAGGGCTGCTGGAGTCCCAGGTAATTCCTCTTAAAGGGCTTGCACACAGACTTACTTGGGCTCACTCCCTCTGAGCTCCAGGGCTGGGGAGCAGCTGGAAAGACACCAGGGACATGTGGGGAGGAACTGACTTGTCTGCTGTCAGGGTGAGAGCTGGGGAGGCAGCTATCTGCCAGACAAAGGTGCTGGCAGAGGCCATTGCTCCTTTTCAGAGGCCTCCTCCCTCAGAGCCAGCAGGCAGGTGCCATAGTTGAGTCTCCATCAACCTGGCTCACACTGTTTGTCCTGCCCTGGTGACTCCCTGAGACCCTGTCCCATCCAACTTGTGGGCTCACCCAAGCCGTTTCCAGTGGCTTTTCCATACAAACCGCCTGTCTTGGCTCATGCTTTAGACATTCCTAAAATATCTCAGGTGAGCAGCGTCTGGTCTCAGTGTAGTCTGTACATCTACCCAAGTGGGAGCAGCAGGTCTTGGTTGGCAGCTTGGCCTCTCCTGGGCACCTTCAAGCCCCAAACAAGTAGCAGCCAAGCCCTGCACAAGTAGCAGCCGTCTGCAGAACGCTTTGTAGCTCATGGTAAGTGGCCGTGGCAGAACACAGGTGGTGAATGACCTTGGCCTGTACCTCCCTGGCGGCCCCAGACCTTCAGACCACTCGGAAGAAGCATCCAGCCACCTACACAGTGACACACTTAAGAGGCAGACTCAGCGGGCACCAGATCCTCACTGGAGTTAGCCCTGTTCTGGGGGGCAGGCCCTTACACAGCTGATCCTACACAGTGGTTGGTGGTACCAGCCAGTCCTTGCAGCTGGTATATATCCCTGGTATATAGATGGCCTGCTATATATCCCTCTATTGATGTGCAACAGCAATCAAGGCTCAACTACAAAGGAGGGTGCACACAGCCAAAAGGGGGGGTGGGGGCACCTGGAGTGCCCAGCTCAGGAGAATGGAGAGGCTGTGACACTCACTGGACCCTCCAGAACAGCTACCACATTAGACCACCCTACCAAGCCTGAGAGACATAGCAGCTCTACCAAATATATAGAAAAAACACAGGGAGGCAGCCAAATGAGGAGACAAAAAACAGAACAAATGAAAGAACAGAACAAACTCTAGATAAAGAACTAAACAAAATAGAAACAGGCACTCTGTTAGATGCAGAGTTCAAAGCACTGGTTATAAGGGTGCTCAATGAACTTAGGGAATAATAGTTGAACTTAGAGAGAACTGCAACAGCATAAAAATGGACATGGGAACCATAAAAAAGGACATGAAAATGAACCAGTCAGAAATGAAGGATACGCTAACCAAAATGAAGAATAATTTATGGGGACTCAACAGTAGAGTAGATGAAGCTGAGAATCAAATCAGCGATTTGGAATATAAGGAAGCAGAAAACACCCAATTAGAACAGCAAAAAGAAAAAAAGAATTACAAAAATGAAGTGTACAGAGTCTCTGAGACAACTTCAACTGTACCAACATTCACATCATGGGGGTGCTGGAAGGAGAAGAGAGAGAGCCAGAAATTGAAAACCCATTTGAAAAAAATGACAGAAAACTTCCCTAACCTGGTGAAGGAAATAGACATACAAGTCCAGAAAGCACAAAGAGTCACAAAAAAGATGAACCCATAGAGGCCTTTACCAAGACACATCACAATGAAAACGCAAAAGGTTAATTACTAAGACAGAATCTTAAAAGCAAAAAGAGCAGAGCAGTTCGTTAGCTACAAGGGAGCTCCCATAAGACAGTCAGCTGATTTCTCAACAGAAACTTTCAGGCCAGAGGGATTGGCAAGAAATATTCGGAGTTATGAAAAGCAAGAACCTACAACCAAGATTAGTCTATGCAGCAAAGCTATCATTTAGAATCTAAGGACATATAAAGAGCTTCCCAGACAAAGAAAAGCTAAAGTGATTTATCACCATCAAACCAATATTACATGAACTGCTAAAGAGTCTTTAAGAAGAAAAAGAAAAATATATAAAAAATATGAACAATAAATTGGCATAAACACATATCTATCAACAAATGAATCTTTTTAAAAAACCACACAATATAAATGAAGTGGAACAGAAACAGATTCATAAGTACAGAGAACATGTTGACAGTTGCCAGAAGGGAGGGGAGCTGGGGTGATGGGTGAAAAAGGTGAAGGGTTTGAGACATACCGATTGGTTGTTACAGAATAGTATGGGGGTGCAAAGCACAGCTTTGGGAATACAATCAATAATATTCTATTACTACATGTATGGTGTCAGACGGATGTGACTCACCAGGATGATCACGTAGTAAGTTATTTAAACACTGGGATGTACACCTGAAACTAATATAATGTTGCATGTGAACTGCAATTGAAAAATAAAAATGATTTACATAAAAAAACACACCTATAGCTAACATTACACTTACTAGGAAAAGGTTGAATGTATTTCCCTTGAAATAAAGACAAATGTAGAGATATACACTCCCACCTTTTCTGTTCAGCATTGCTTTGGGGGATCTAGTCAGTGCAATAAGGCAAGAAAAAGAAAGACACTCAGCCTAAAAAGGAAGATGTAGAACTCGATTCTAGACAACATGAAAGTTCATGTTGAAAATCCTCTGGGATCTAAAGCTATGAGAACTAGTACAGATGGGAATGTTCGAAACAAATGTGTGTCTATGTACTCTCAATGAAACAACTAGAAATAGAAATTATAAATTACCATGTACCATAGCAGAAAAATGGAAAATACTTAGCAATAACTCTGACAAAGGATTTACAAGACCTGTGCATTGGAAAGTACAAAACTTTGCTAAAAGAAATTGAAGATATAAATAAACAGAGAGCTTCATAGTGTTTGAGGATCCAAAGACTCAATATTTCTAACAGGTCAATTCTCTCCAAATTGACTTATGATAGATTCAGTGCAATCTTAGTCAAATTCCAGCAACTTGGGTCTTTTCAATAGAAATATTTAAGCTGATTCTAAAATTTATATGGAAATGCAAATGACCTACACTAGTCAAAATAACTTTGAAAAGAACAAAGTTAGAGGACTCATTTGATTCCAATGGTTATTATAAAGCAACAGTAATCAAGACAATGAGATGTTGACATGAAGATAGACAAATAGGTCAATAAAACAGAATAGAGAGTTCAGAAATACTTGAACACCCATGTAGATAATTGAATTTTGAACAGCAATTCAGTGAAAGAATGTTTATCTTTTCAACAAATGGTGATGGAACAACTGGATATCCACAGCAAAAAATGAATTTCAATATATAACAAATGCCTTATACCAAAATTAACTCAAGATGGACCATCTACCCTTAAGTGTAAAACCCCAAACTGTAAAAGATGACATACAAGAACATTTATGATCTCGAAGAAGACATACAAGAACATTTATGATCTTGAAGAAGACATACAAGAACGTTTATGATCTTGGGTGAGGTAATAGTTCTTAGATATGACACTAAAAGCAGTATCCCTGAAAAAAAAATCAATAAGGGGACTTCATCAAAATGTGAACATCTGCTCTTTGAAAGCCCTGGTTAAGAGAAAAAGAAGACAAGCCACTTACAGGGAGGAAATATTTGCCAATTCTACATCTGACAGGGACTTGAGGTAGAATAAACATGAAATGCTCTACATTCAAAAATAAGAAAAGGAACAATTCTATAATAATGAGCACACATTTTAGCCAAGAACGCAGATGGCAAATGAATACGTGAAGCAGGGCTCACCATGGGTCACTGAGGGAAAAATCAACGCCTACATTTAAAAGGACATAATACGCCAAATGCTGGTGGGGACATGGAGCAGTCAGAATCCTCACATATTGCTGGTGGGGATTAAGTGGTACAACCACTTTGGAAAACAGTTAGGCAGATTCTTCAAAAGTTAAATGTCCCCCACCACCCAGTCTTTTCATTCTTATGTACTTCCTAACAAACCTATGCCCATACAGAGGTTTTTACATGAGTGTCCATAGCAAATCTAGTTGTCATAGTCATAAACCAGAAACAACCCAAATGTTCGTTGTCAGTAAAATGTTTGTCATGGCATAGCCACTTAATGGGATCGACTTGGCAATAAAAAGGAGAGAGCTGCCGATACACACAACAGTGCAGGAAAATGTAGAAATAATTGTGGCGAGTGAAAGAAGGCAGGCAACAAAGAGTAGGTACTGCATGACGCCACTGAAAATGCGTATAATACAACCAAATGATACTCAGAAGATTTGACCCAGAAACTTCTTGAAAGGACTTGTATGCAAGTGTATAAGTGCTAGGATATCTACTTTAGCATTGTCCAAAATGCCAAGTGTTGGACAACTAGCTAAATGTCACCACATAAAAATTTATTAACTAGAGGCCCGGTGCACGACATTTATGCACTGGGGCAGGGGGTTCCCTCAGCCCGGCCTGCACCCTCTTGCAGTTCGGAACCCCTTGGGAGATGTCTGACTGCAGCAGAGGCGGGAGAGGCTCCTGCCACCGCCGCTGCGCTCACCAGCCATGCGCTCACCAGCCATTCGCCTGGCTTCTGACTGAGCAGCACTCCCTCTGTGGGAGTGCACTGACCACCAGGGGGCAGCTCCTGCATTGAGTGTCTGCCCCCTGGTGGTCAGTGCGCATCACAGTGACCAGTCATTCCACTGTTTGGTTGATTTGCATATTAGGATTTTATTATATAGGATAGGAAACTTTTTTACAATAATGAACTATATCCCTATAATGGTGTATTTATTTAAAAGTTCTTTATGTGCTAAAGTAGGACAATCTTTAAAATCCATGGTTATAATGATGATGAATAATAACAGAATATATACAGTCTAATCAATATATTAGGCAAAGAAAATTGGGGAGGTATAATGTGCATGTGTATAGTTGTAGAATTTTTCTAAAAGAATATCCAAGACCTTGGTTGTTCCTGGGAAGGGAAGATGGGTTAGAGACAGAAAAGAAACTCATTCTTTATATAGATTTGTAATTCTGGCATTTCAACTTTATGCAAATACTACCAATTTTTTAAAGTACAAAAAAAAATGTCAAAACCATAAAATTAAAAAAAAAAAGGTTCCAAATGAGCCTTTCCCTGGGCACGTTCCTGTTCTCAGCGAACTCCGTGCCGCTCAGCACGCGTGTCGGCTGGGGGCTGGACTGCACTGGAGTGACAGATGGTCCAACCTGCAGCGTCCAGCGCATCAGACTCGCGTTCACCTGCGTAGCAGCCCTGCCCGCGCGTCAGGTCAGCGAGCAGCTTTCTGCACAGAAAAATGCACAACTCAGCGTCCCCTCATGGCTCTCCTTTCCTTCAGGTCTTACCACCTGGCTGAGCCCCGCAGAGGGGACCGAGGATGGGGAAGCCGGGGCGGGAGGCTGTGTGGACCGACCTTCGTGGCTCAGGGCAGGCTGCCCTCACCATTGGCTAACTTGCCCTGTGACCACACCAACTGCAGGGAGCCTGGACTTGTAGTGCGCCCCGTGCCCAGGACTCTGTGGGTGGCCAATATCCCTAAGCCATGGAGCAAATCAGCACTCACGCATACACGCGAGTCCCAGGCATAGGGCCTCCCGGGAAGGGGGCCAGCCGACGGTTTCGGGGCCTCTGCGTTCTTGGCGTCCGACCCCAGCAGCTGCCCCAGCCCAGCCGTGGCCCTTTTCAGTGGGGCGATCATACACATAGCAGTGGTGTCAGCAGGCGGGAAGAGCAGGAGGCTGGGCAGCAGGAAACTGGCCCTCATAACTGTAGGCGTCATTTTTTTGCCTGTAAAATGGGGTGAGGACATTTTATTCCTAGAAGCCTGTGAGCGCCACCTGTTTCCTTCTCTAGAGGCAGTGAGGAGAGGCAACCTGGGAAGGAAGGCGCTGAGGGCTGGAAGGAAGGGGAGGGAACCCTGGGTTTCTGAGAACTTACTCAGCTGGTTTCTGGACATGCCTCTGTTCCTTTAATCCCCAAGACAACGCGGTGAAGTGTCCCTGCTACCAGCTCCGTTTTACAGATGAGGACGTCGAGTCTGGGGTGGTGAGGCAACAGGGTCACGCCCTCCCGGGTCACACAGTTGGCACGTGCGATGGAGCTAGGATGAGAACCCGGATCTTTATGACTCGGAGCCTTGGGCTCTGAGCTGGAGGGAGGCGGCCCGCAGCGCTCTAGTAAACCCTGTTCTCTGCCAGAGCTTTGAATCACCATCCCCTCGCCGCTCATAAACACAGCGGCCCGGGAGCTGGAGGGCCCTCCTGCTGCTGATTTAATATTTTGGAGGAAATGGGTTTAGGACCTAAATACCTGTCTCCCTGTTAAACGTTACGACTTCTCTGGGCTTCACATGTGGCCGAGCCTTGCTTTACAGTTGGTTGAGAAACTGAGGGTTTGGCCGGGTCCTTGGGAGGCACCGCTGCCCACGCCTGGACCCCCTGTCACAACTCCCCCGAGTCCTGCTGGGTCTCTGTGTGCACCAATTGGGGGGGGGGGGTGCATTTTGAAGCAGAAAACGCAATCACATGGACCAAATGGAGAAGCAGTTTATTTTTCTCAAGTGATGAGAAGTCAGGAGGGGGCTCCAGGTCCCGCAGCTCTGTGGTGTCACCAGTGTCTCGGCTCTCTGCCACCCCTGGCCCCTGGAATTCGGCAGTGTCCTTGTTACCTCGTGGCCCCAAACTGGCTGCTGGACCTCCTGGCATGGCCCTCAGATTCCAGGCGGGAGAAAAGGCAAAGCATGAAGGACAAGGCACAAATGGGAGCCAGTGAAATCTGCTTCCTTTGTAAAAGCCCAGGAACCTCCCCCAGTCTTCTTATATTATCTTAGTCATAACTGACTTACATCGTCACCCTTCTATGCAAGGAGGCTTGGGGAGTGCGCATTTTTAAACGCACGCCTCGCCCACCAGAAGGTATTTTGGATTTTATTAGGAATAAAGCAAGTGGGTCCTGGGCGAGGCGACGTTGGCGTCAGTGCCAACCTTCTAAGCGTCTTTGGATGTGTGCACCCCCCGTGTCTGCGCTGACACTCGGGCCATTGCTATTCTCTCTGGGATTCTGAAATAGCTTCCTATTTGGTATTTCTACATTCCGTCCTGACCCCCTACACAATCTATTTTCTGCATTGTGGCCAGAGAGATCTTTATAGAACATAAATCTGACCATGTCACTCCCCTGCAGGGTAATGTATCGAGTTAGTACTATGTGTTTTATTTTTTGCTGCTTTTAAGGAAAAAATGAGAGCTCTCCACTTCCCTTCTTCTCAGATTGATGTGCAAGCAGGGTTTCAGCGGAGTCCTCACCCCCTGGGGCTTCCTGTGCCCGAGGGAGGAGTTGGGAGGGGCAGGGATACTTAGCACGTGTTGGGGAGCGTTCCCCAAAGATGTGTGTGTGATAGATTTTGGGATTCTGTACATCGATTCCTACCAGGGCCCTGGGGAAGTGGCTGACTTAGGAGGAGAATGGCCACATGGTGCATCTAGGGCCGTGGTCGGCAAACTGCGGCTCGCGAGCCACATGCGGCTCTTTGGCCCCTTGAGTGTGGCTCTTCCTAAGCCTTAGGAGTACCCTAATTAAGTTAATAACAATGTACCTCCCTATATAGTTCAAGTCTAAAAAATTTGTCTCTCAAAAGAAATTTCAATCGTTGTACTGTTGATATTTGGCTCTGTTGACTAATGAGTTTGCCGACCACTGGTCTAGGGCATCAGCCTTGGTACAGAACTTACACCAAAGGTGAGGGAGGCGACACGGATGCGCAGCTTCACAGAACCATAAGGAACTGCAAAGGTAACGTGGGTTAGGCAAGGCCAGCCTTGTGGGCCCGAGGCTTGTGCATGCACCGAGAAGGGCCCTGTGCTGGGCTTAATGCTTCTCTGTTACCTTCTTAAAATGCTTAATAATTTTCGAACACAGGACACCATAGTCTCAGTTTGCACAAATTATATAGCTGGTCCTGATGTCAGATGACAAGTGTGACCCAGTAGCCTGAACTGTGAAAGACTCTGGGGCCTTTGGGGAATTGGATCAGGAACCCCACTGATGACTGAGACCCAGTTTCCTTCGAGGGGAGGCGCTGGACCAGACCTAATCCGGTTATTGGGGCGGTGATTTTGTGCCTGAGTACTATGCTGGACGGCAACCCAAACCTGTTTGGGCCTTGCTTATGCTAAGGACACACTCCACTTCCCCAGAGTCCACACGAAGCAGACTCCAGGCAAAGTCAACCAGACACGAAGCTCTACAAGGTTGACACCTAGTGACTAGAAGAGTATGACCCTCCCAGAGGAAGAAGGGCTGAGAGATGGAAAGAGGGTAACTGACCTGGGAGCAAAATGTGCCCCCCTTACCCACAGGCATCCCAGGAAAAGAGAGCAAATATTTTCAGGCTGCTCCGAGGGGAAGGCTCACCCCCTCTCATTCTCTCTGAGCGGCTCACGTGCACACCCCTGATCCAGTCACTGTGGCTGGGCCCCTGCATGTCTTCGTAGAGCCCATCCTGGGTATTTGAGCCAACCAATAATCTTCTTGCACTTGCTGGTTTGTGATGGGGTTTCTATTAGCAACCAGCAGGGTTGCTCCACCTGGAACTCAGGGCTCAGGGGTCCTGGTTCTTTGCACTGAACCCCATACAATGGCACTCCGCTCCCCACTACCCATCAGTTCTGGGTAAGATTGACCCAGCAAAGAGGTCAAGGCCAGGATGAGTCTTCGTCCCACTCTGTGGAGGAGGGGGGTGTGAGGTCCTCTCTCCGCTCTGAAGAGCCTACTTGGCTGAGCACTCTTCCCCTGCACTTCACCATTTAATAGGAAAGAGTTTAAAAGATTTAAAACATTTAAGTAGGCTAATGATTTTCAAAAAGAACAGCAAAGTTTTCAAAACTGCTTCTGTCAGTAAATTTAAAATACAATAAATAATTTAGGGCTCAATTTCCCCTCCACAATGAAGAATTAAGGAGCTTCGGTCTCTCAAATATTCTCTTTAAAAAAGCTACACATTCTTTCTCCCCTTTCTTTGGCCTTGGAACTTGGCAGAATAGTAACCGCTAAAATGTGGGCTTGCGCTGATTAACAAGTTTTAGCAGCTGAAATTCCTTCCACAGGAAACATTTCTTTTTAATTGGGGTTGTGTTCAGGGATATTCAAATTTTCCTATGTGAGCAAAAGAGATGAGATATTTATGGCCATTTTGCAGATGCAGAAATTGAGACTCAGTGAGGTCATGTTATGTACCTGTAGGTACTATCTCTATATATAAAAGGCTAATATGCTAATTGTCTGACCATCTGGGTAATGATGTCACATAGCAACGACCGGCTTCCTCTCCCCAGCGACTAACCTCCTTGCAGTTTCTTCAGCCCAGGAACAGGACTTGCTTTATAGCCAGGTGCAAACATTTCACACTGTAACCAAATGTCTGTGAAGCATTTTCCTGTGCCTCATCTCATTTGATCCTCACAGAAGTCCTGGAGTAGACAGATAGAAGACTCGGTGGAATCCTATTTTCTTTTCATTAGCCAGAAAATGGAGATTTAGAAAGCTTAGAAACTTGACCCGACTGAATATCCCTCAACACAGCCTCAATTAAAAGAAGTGGTGGACCTTGAACATGACTTCAGGTTTTCTCACTGCATAGAATATAGTCAAACACTGCTGCAGTTAAATATTTACCCTTTGTTCTCCCTGCGTGATCTACAGTAATAATCTGCTTCATGTTGATATTTACTGCTGTGTTGCTGACAATTACCTGAAGAGAAGTTGGGGTGCTTCACTTGGCTGGAAAAAGTTTAGCTAAATCAGAAAGCAGATCTAATTAGGCAAGTTTATTCTATATCTATAAAAGGCTAAGTTGACTCGCGCATGTGCGATACATATAAAGCTCTCGCTGGCGCCAATCGCATGCGTGTGTTTCCATTTGTCTCTGTCGATTGTGAATTTGGTTGTTTTTGTTGACATTCTGAAGCTGAAAGAAAGTCACGTTGTCAACAGAATATGTCTGAAGACCAACTATTGGCACAACGTACCTCTGAAGCTAAAAGAAAGTGTCATCTCTGACACTTCTATTATAGAGAAAGGGCGAATAGCGATATTAAAATATTTCCTCTAATTAATTTCATTTCAATGTCAAGAATCCATGCACTGGGCCACTAGTAATCTGAATAAGTTCATTCTCCTAACCATCAGGTTTCTTTTCTCTGAAGGAGAAGGATCGAACCACATGCTAAAAGATCAGACAGAGCTGAGCAGTAAACACAGTTCATTCTGGGGAGATGCAGAGGTGGCCTTGAAGGAACTTTAAAAGCAGGTAGGCAGGGTTGGGAGCAGTAGGGACGTTGAAGCGGGCGGCCGACGTCCCAGCGTGCTTTGCTTACCTGATCCCATAAGGTCACTAACATGAACTGCATCATGATCGTCGCCCTCATTCCAGCTGGGCTTGTTTCTTGGAATCCAGCGAAGGTGCAAACCAGGCATAGATTCTCTTTCCAGGTCAGAGCCGAGCTAATTAGATCTACTTTGAACCCAGTGCTGGGGAAGATAGTGCCGCTCCAGCAGGCAGACACTGCTTCTCTCACTTTTTTTACAGTTACTGTTTTTTTTTCCTATTCTGTGTCTTTTTTCTTAAGCAGGAGGGGGTATTGGGAGCAGGAGGACCAGGTGATGGGAAACTATATCATTTCTTTCACTGATTGAGACTTTTGAGGTGGAAAATAATAAAGACAGGGAAAGGTTTCTAGAAGCTTCCTTCACTTGGCATTTCTCCTTGGACAATGCAATGGCACATGAGCAAGTTCTTTTTAGATAGAAAATGACGGATATGAGGACAGAAACAGGCGAGTCCCTTGTTTTTGCAAGTTGTTATCTGGCTGTGTTTGTTAGAACTATAGTGTCATCGAATCTGAAAGGCGACTGGGACCCAACCCTGCCTTTTTACAGAAGAATCAAGGAAAGGAAAACAAAAGCCCGTGTTCAGCGAGAGGTTAGAGTTCCGTGTATTCATTCTTTGGTTAATTAAACCAGCCCAGCTTCTTTACACCCAGGGCGGCATTGCTGGACGGTGGGGACACAGGTGAAGATTAGACTCCAGCCCTGGCTTTCCAACCTGGTGTCGTGGTCCAGACACAGGTTTTCGGCCAGACCTGCCTGGATCAGACCCCGGTCCTGCTTCTCTCTGGCTCCCAAATTTGAGCCACTGGCTCAAGCTCGGTAATCTTATTCCCCTCATCTGTAGTTGGAACACCAGCATCCTCCTGTGGGGAAAGGTCATGAGCATTAAAGAAAACGTGGGTCTGGAATCTCAGTGACTAGGGATGATAGAGGAGACGCTCTCAGGGAAACGTGTATGCACTGGGAGTGTGGGGAGGAGCACCTGGTCCACCTGGAGGCTTCAAGGAGAGAGGACGAGAAGGCCTTCCAGGCAGGCTGGGCACCTGGGGAGGGAGCATTTGGTCTGGATGAAGAAGAGAGTATGTGGGAGGGTGAGGAAGGGGGCAGAGGTGGGGGAGGCAGTGCAAAGTGGTGGCCCAGACAGGACATCACAGATGAGAAGAAAGGAAGATTGGATTGAGGATGGTGCCTGGGGGGGCAATGCTGTTGCTGTCCATGCCACAGGGATTGCAGGGAAGCAAGGCAGGGGGAAGTGTGAGCGCAGCTGTCAGCGGGGGCTGTGGGTGCTGGGGGGCTCCATGGAGATGTCTAGCAGGCAGTGGTGGCACCTGGGCCGAGATGTGAAGGGGAGTCCTCAGCAGAAGCATGGTCACTGAGGGCAGAGGTGGGACAGGCCCTCACTGAGGAGGGGGCAGAGGAACTGTGACAGAACCCTGAGGAATGGGGCATTTGGGGGCAGGGGCGTGGCTGAGGAGGAGCCAAAGGAGGAGAGTGAGGAGGTGACGATCAACCCAGAAGAAAATGTTTTCACCTCCAACGCCGCAAAGCTGGGCAGCTACCGGGCCGCAGGAATGGCTGGGACCAGGATCCCAAGCAGAGATAACATACACAATTTTCTCTTCCTCCTCACTCCCTTTCCTCCCCCTCGGTGTCCTCCTTCGTTACCTTCCCTGTGCTGACTACATACAGACCTTGGGCACATTTCATCTTTGGGTGGCAAGGATGCCTCAGCCGGATCCAGGTTTTTGTCATCCCACTGCCGCCCCAGCAGACAGGAGTAGGATTCATTGACCTCATCCCAAATCCTGGGTTGATGCCCGGCTCTCTCATGCCTACATGATGGATCGGGCAGGCCTGGGTCTGAGGCCCACTGTGGGTTGTGGGAGCCAGTCTGGCACCACCCGGCACTGAAAAATGAGTAAGGGATACTTTTTAAAGACAGAAAAATGGATGCTGACCAGGTAAAAGCACAAGATGCCTTCCTGAAAAGTAGGAAAGACACAATCTTCACATGAGAAACTGGCGGAATTTAGCATTATAAAAGCCGAGCACACTTCTCTTTGTTTTCTCATTTTGCTCTAGGCCGGGAGGACGTCAGTGCAGAGGCGTCTGAGTGATGGGTGTTTGGAGACCGGAGGGCAAGGCGAGGAGCCGGCTTCTTCCAGGAGACAGCGCTCATCGCTTTTCTGCTCTCATCGAGAGAAAAAGCTCCGAGTTCTTACACTGTTGCAGAACAACGTAGCTGTGACCCACGTTTCACAATTTATGTAGCTGACTTCACATAACGTTGACAGTTCTATCATGTTTCAGATGCCGCGAGATATTTGTTTTCTTCTGTGAAGCTGGGGTGGCGAAGATCTGCTTGCCTCTTGATGGGATTTGCTACGGCAGCGGTTCTCAACCTGTGGGTCGCGACCTCTTTGAGGGTAGAATGACCCTTTCCCAGGGGTCGCCTAAGACCATCGGAAAACACACATATAATTACATCTTGTTTTTGTGATTAATCACTATGCTTTCATGATGTTCAATTTGTAACAATGAAATTGGGGGTCACCACAACGTGAGGAACTGTATGAAAGGGTCGCGGCATTAGGAAGGTTGAGAACCACTGCTGTACAGTACGGGGTTTCTCAGCCTCAGCCCTGTTGACATTTTGGGCAAGAGGATTCCATGTAGCGGGGACCGTCCTAGGCATTGCAGGACGCCCAGGAGCAGTCCGGGCCTCTACCCACTAGATGCCAGTAGCAACCCCGAGCTGAGTCCAAAAATGTCTCCGGACATCATCAAGTGTCCCTGGTGGGAAGGGGCCTGGCTGAGGGCCACCGCTCTCCCCTGTGCTTTCCAGTTGGGTGATGTGTCAGGAAAGCCACCCATGGAGATGAGGAGAGCTGGTGGGTAAGAATAACCACAAAGGCTCTCCCTGTCCCTCTGCATAAGCTGCCCGGGTGGGGGTACCTGGAGGGCCATCGGCCATAGCCCCTCACTGTCCTCTCTCTCGGGTCTCAGGAGAAGGAAGACACAGGGCCCTCGCCCAGAAGCAGGATAATTAAAATCTAGGTCTACAGTGAGATGCTTTTCACATAATAGGAGCCAGTTGGAGCTCTTCAGTCGGTGAATGGGAGACGTCTGCTGCCTGTAAATAGTGCAATTGGCAGCCAAACGCTCTGAAAAACACTCCACATGCCAGTGTCAGAGCAAGGCACGTCCAACACCTCAGACACTGAAAATAAATACCGTGAGTGGAAAATAAATGGCATTATTAGCATAAAGGGAGTTCCTAATTAACCAGCCATCGTCCATTACCGCAGCCCTCCATTCATTAAATCGCATAATTACATAAAACTCAGTTGACGCTTGATTCAGTCAGTGGATCTGGTATTGTCTCCTCCATAATTAGCCCCGTAATTGTCATTTTGACAGGGCAATTAAAAATGTTTGAAGACACAGTGTCAGCTTGCCCGGCGAGGCCGCGCTCCCCGGAGAACCTTCCATCCCCTGCATGAGATTCCAGCTCCTGGGAGAGAGGGAGGGGCGGCCAGAAGGTCAGAAATGGATGATTTGAAGGTTCCTGGGGAAATGATGTATCTGTGTGACTGGTGTGTTTTTGTCTGAGAGGTCTCAGCGCCCACCGCTGGGAGTAGAAGCAGAGGGTGGAGGAGTCAGTGGTGGGAGCCGTGCAGGCTGCCTGTGAGGAAACCTGCCCCTGGATCTGACTGCAGGCGCCAACGTTCAGCGAGTGGCCCCTGGGAGCGAGGCCCCCGGCGGAGGTTCCATCGGCAGGCTGGTGCGAGTGTGCTGTCCGGTTTCAGTTAGCTCGGATTTGAAGCTCCAGGGACGCCTCGGTGATGGCGATGGTGCCCTTCGTTGGAAGGAGATGTCCAGTGAAGACTAGGAGTGTGTGTGCGTGAGTGTGTATGTGTGTCGGTGTCTGAGCGTATGTGTGTGTGTGAATGTGTGTGTGAATGTGTGAGTGCATGGGGATATGTATGAGTGTGAGTGTGTGTATGTGTGTGTGTGTGTGTGTGTGTGTGTGTGTGTGTGTGTGTGGAGGCATGGCTTTCCCCAGTCAACATGGGTTCAGGATTCCCAGGTTTGCATGTTTGTGTGGGTGAGGGAGACTGGCTAAGTGTGAGTGTGTGTGCATGTACATGTGTATGTGAGTGTGTGAGTGTGTGTGTGATATGTGTGAGTGTGTGTGGGGGTGCATGTGCTTGTGTGAACATGTGTATGTGTGTGAGTGTGTGTGGATGCGTGTGCTTGTTTGAGTGTGTGTATGTAAGTGTGTGTGCGTGTGTGTGTATGTGTGTGTGAGTGTGTTAGTGTATGAGCGTATGTGTGAGTGTGGGTATGTGAGTGTGTGAGTGTGGGTGCATGTGTATGTGTGAGCATGAGTGTGTGTGTTTGAGTGTGTGAATGTAGTGCATGTGTTTGTGTGAGTGTTTGTGTGAGTGTGTGAGAGTGTGCTTGTGTGCGATTGTGTGTGTATGAGAGCATGTGAGTGTGTGACTATGTGTGTATGTGTGTGAGCATATATGTGTGTGAGTGTATGAAAGTGTGTGAGTGTATGAAAGTGTGTGAGTGCATGTGTGGTGTATATGAGTATGTATGAGTATGTGAGTGTATATGTGAGCATGTGTGTGGTTGTGTGTGTGACTGTGTGTGAGTGTATGTGTGAGTGTGAACATGAGTGTGTGTGAGTGTATATGTGTGAGTGTATGTGAGAGTGAGGTGTATGTACATGAGTGTGTGTGAGTGTATGTGTATGAATGTGTGTGTGTGTGAGTGTGTGTGTGTGTGAGAGAGTGTGTGAGTGTGTGTGTGATTGTGTGAGAGTGAGTGTGAGTGTGTGTGAGTGTGTGTGTATGTGTATGTGTGTGTAGTGGCATGGCTTCCCCTAGTCATCATTGGTCCAGGATTCCCAGGTTTGCATGTTTGTGTGGGTGAGAGACTGGCTAAGTTTTTGTGTTCAAGCACAAAGCTGTCAGACCTAGGACCACAAAGCTGGCTCAAATCTCCACTTCACTGGTAAAGCTGTGCCCACGGCCCCTCCCCTGGTCAGAATTGGTCAAGAATGATGAGGGCAGCTCCTGGCAGGGCAGATCCCAGGCCCTCCTGCTGAGTCATTTGGGCATGCTGGGCTCTCCATGGTCCACCTCTGATGATGCTGGTCTGCACAGAGCTGGGAGCCCAGCATAGCGCTGAGCCACCACCTCAAATCGGGGACAGGAAAATGTCTTGAGACTCCTGGGAGGCCTTTGCTCTCAGGCCTGCTTCCTGCGTGGCTCTCGGAGTTTGGAGGAAGGTGGCTTTTCCTCCCAGAAGTAGCAGTGGATGAACATGCTGACAAGACAGAGAAGCAAACCAAAGGGAACGTCAGGCTCCAGAAAGCATTCTCCACGGAAGAAGGAATGTTGAATCAAACACTTCATTCTCGGACCATGATCCAGGCGGACCTTTAGTCCACATATACGCCGCCTCTTCCTTTGGGAGTACGGTTGCAAGAAGGACTGGAAATTTCTATCCAGAGTTTATTCTCTTCCAATAGGGAACATGGTCATGTCAGCCAGGGTTTCAACCAGCCAGGCGTGCGCTGCCCCTCAGGGTGAGCGTGGAGTCCCAGAACCGCCTTCCCAGCTCCTCCCTGGCGTTCTCCAGTCTTACAGTGACTCTGCCAATGTGTCAGGGTGAGTGTTCATGCACTCTGTGACTTTGTCTCAGGAAGTCTGTAATCATTACCGGTTCCTTAATTCAGTCAAGGCCATTCCACAGTGACATAGATTAGAATCAGAGACCACCCCTCTCTTAACCAGCGTGCACTGGAGATCCTCACCCCCAGCCTACCGAATCAGCATAAGGGCATGTGTGATCAACTTTTAAATTTTACATTTAAAAAGAACAAATTTTTAAAATTTATTGGTATTCATAGCCTCCTCCCCTAACCCACTAAGTGTTTCCATATTGATTACTCTTCCTTCATTCTCAGCCTCCAGTTCTCTCACAAAATGGGGCTAGGCCCCTTTTGGTAATTATGAAATGACTTTGTACTTCTCTTGTGAATTTATCTCTCTATCAGTAACTATACTTAGCATCTATCTATCTATCTATCTAACTATCATCTGCAAGACATAAATCCATATGTGAAAGAGAGAACATATAGCACCTGTGTGGATAGATTACGGAGTGAAGGGGCTTTAGGATAGATATCACTTTTAACTCGCCTTTTGGTTAATGGATTGTCTGTATTTGAAGGGATAAATGCACTGGTTTTATTTGGGGCCTGAATCACGTTTGATCTTGGTCATTCCCTGCCAGAGGTCCACAGTTTCTTCATTTTTAAACGAGAATTCATTCTTTCTACAAATGATTACTGACCTTTTTTATGTGCCAGGCACTGTTTTAGGTGCTTGGGAAACATCACTAATAAAGAAAATCCAAATCTCTGTTCCTTTGGAAATTACATACTTGTGTGTATGGTCACGAATGTAATAAATTGTAAAGTAAGTGATATGTTAAAGTAGAGCAAGGTAAAGAACACAAGGCTGCCCGGTGGGTAGGGTTCAATTATAAATACGGTGATGTTTAAATATTAAAAATGGAGTGATTAGAATTGGCTTCATTCAGAAGGTGAGATTTGAGCAAACGAGTGGTAAGAGGGGAGTGAGTTAGCCATGTGGCTATTGGGGTGAGTGGGGGGGGGGCAGATAGCCCTATGATGGGAACATATTCACAAAACAAGGAGAGGCCAGTGTGGCTGGAGTGAGGGGAACACGGAAGAGGGAATTAAGCCTGGGGTTGGACAGATCATAGGGAAATTGATCATACAGGGCTTTGTAGGCCAAAACAAGGAATCTGGCTTTTACGCTGAACACAATCAGATGCTATTGGGTGGGGGGGCGGTTCTGAGCATGGGGCAGGGGTGGGGTCATGCCATGTCCTGGGATTCAAGTGGGTCCCTCTGAGAGATGCACTGTCAGAAAATTCGAGGAGGGCATGCGTGACATCAGGGAGTCCAGGGAGGAGATTATTACAGTAATTTGGGAGGGAAACGACAGGTGGTTTGGAGCAAGGACTAACAGTGCCTACGGCACAGGGTGGTTGTACGGCTTAAATGAGATAATGTCTGGGTTACCCAGAAGGCTGCCTCGCACAATGTAAGCATGCAACAGGTGGTAACTATAAGCATTGAAATGTGACCTCATGTCAAGACTTGAGCCACATGGAGACCCAAAATTTATTTAGGTTTTAACTCCTTCTTTTTAATTTTGGATAAATTTCCCAGGTGATTCTGCTCTGCATTTCAAAGTAATACTAATGGTTCAGTAGGTTTGTGCAAATTATGCCCAGCTATATATCCATGCAAATTCTCCAGAGAGGCTTATATAACATTCCTGGAATAATAGAATGGCCTAATTATTATAGGGCATTAGCAATATAAAATGCATTCACCATTTCTTTACTGCATTAAAGCTAACACTAGACATCTCTTCGTTTCAAAAACAGTCTCCTATTTCCAGAAAGCATCAAAGATGCGAAAATAATGTACAAGGTCATTTCTTCTACCCCATAACCTTCTTACTAAGCTTTGTCACAGCCAAGAGACTGTGGTATCCAGTAAGCTTCCGATTGCCTTTGGGCGGCTCTTATTTCTTTAACCTCTTAAAGTTAGACACTTCAGAACCCACGTCTCTCATATATCCCATCTGTCCAAAGTTTTAAAACTACGGGGACTATAGGGTGAACACAAATTTTCTTGTACACAATAGCATCTTCCTTAAAAAAAAAGTTATTTCCAGACAGACTGCAAATGCTCCTTACAATCTCTGACTGCTGTCACCAGCCATGGGCTATAAGAAGCCTTGTTTTTATTTGAGGGCAGTAAACAGGGAAAGAAGAGCGAATAAAAAGAGAATGGCATTTCAGTTTCAGGACTTTGGGGTCAGTAGTGCAAGTTGTCTGGCGTCTTGTCAACTTAAACCCGATTAAGCATCCCCAATCGAAAGGTTGATTATGACATCATACTTCTCAAACCCAAAGAAACATTTCCCCGGCTGTCTGCTTTTCCTACTGAAATGGGTAGAAACCTGAAGATGACATGAGGTCATCTAGGTACTAGTCAGGGCTCCCAAGCCCCTGGGAACCAGCCAGTGTTAGCGAGTTATTCTTTTAGCCAAGCCTGGAAGTGTGCAATGGCGGTGCCTCCGATTTCACACTTTCTTTGGACTCCTCTTTCTCACACTATGTTTTTCGGTTTTTTCCCCCACATTTAAAATGCTCTTATTTCCTTGTCCCTGAACTCCTGGTGTCCCAATGCCACGCTGTGCCTGAGCCCTGTCCAAGTCCTGGCCTCCAGGTTTCATATTTCAGAAATGGGGCTACTGTTGGATAATACTTTCCAAGTAGTTATTTCCTTGGATTTCCTAAAAGGCAATGTTCTCTGTCCCTTGCTCCTTCTTTCACCATTTGTCCTCTTCATTTCTGAGCTCCCAGGCCTCGGGAAACCTGCCTTACTTAGATGTGAGCTCCCACACTTCCTGGGGCCATCGCGGCGTTTTCTGTTGCAGCCAGGTCTCTGCTTCCTCCGCGGTTGCATGTCAGGCCCCTCTGGCATCCCCCATTCTTTCATGCGGAGCCTGCCAGGATTTCAACTAGACGCTGCCTCTCAGACTGGCTTCAGGCTTCCTCTGCCCCATGTAGGGCGAGGCTGTTTGCTGGGGCCCACTAGGGTCTGCCTCATCTGCCTTTCCTTTCATTTATTTCTCTATCCTACTGTCTCAGTTCTGACTACAAAACCAAGCCTGGCTGTTGTTTTTATCTATCCCATGCCTTAGAAGTTCTTCTTTCAAGGTTCAGACCAAACTTGCCTTTTTCTAAAATCTCTGTTTCATCCCTTGGGTCTGAGATAACTGCTGGAACGTTAACCACAACCATAACCACAGTGGCGGGTGCCGTCTGCCTCTTGTCACGAATCAAGCAGTGGGGTAAGCACCTTGGGCAATACTGGCCCTGCTTTGCAGATGTGAACTTGGAGGCTCAACCGATAGAACAGCATATTCTATCTAACAATATCTTCCATTCCTGTTCATCAGTTTGTGTCTGAAATCTTTCACCCCATGTGCTTGAACCAACCCTCTGGGTCACCCATCCTGAAGAGAGCTCAGGAGTGAGTTAGCGTCCCAGATGTGAATAAGACCAAAAAATAGGAGAACTGAGGCAGGTATTTCCATGCTGCACCCCAAATCCCTGGCTGTAATTCACAGCCCCGCCTGCATTACAGTGACCGTGGCCTGACCCCGGGGAGGAACACACATCTCACTCTGTAGGAAGTGAGTGAGACCTCCCACAGCTGGGATCCAGGCTCTTTCTTCAGCAGACCTTGTCTAGGATACAGCTCTGAGACCAAATCTTACCCTCCCATCTGCTGAACTACCCAGATGTTAGCATGAGAGGGTCTGGCTGAGATCCAGAGTTGCCAGCTCTGGTCTTTTGTCTCCTAGGGATGGTGACATCCTTCCTAATTCCTCAAGAGGCACAGTCTATAGTCCATACAACTCAAGTGCTAGATAGCGGTGTTAGAAGTAGTGCGATTCTGATGGAATTCAGCTGGGGTGCAGGGTGTCTGGTTCTTGTTCTTATAACCATGTTGCCTCCTCCTAGGGTTCCTGGGAGGTTGTTACACAAAGAACAGCATCAACAGCAAACAAGGCAACCCTTTACTCTTAGGGACCCAATGGCCCCTGATGGCCAATACCCAATGAAAGGATCTCAGGAAGAGCTGCAATAATAGGGAATGTAGCTCAGTCTAAAGAACTGTGAGGGTTTCTACTGTCTCCTGAACCCAAATCCCAATGTGGTCACCAGCTGGCCCCCCAGCTGGAAATGAGTGCACCATTGCATGCATGTGGGAAGGCGAGGAGAGGGCCCAGACATGGAGGCAGGAGGCGGGAGAGAAGAGGGACCCATGTCACTGGTTGTCAGACTTAGGAGTGCTTGAGATGGTCTTGGGAGAGTATTGGAACAGCCTAAGTGCCCATCAGCAGATGAGTGGATTAGAAAACTGTGGTACATTACACAATGGAATACCACACTGCTGTAAAAAAGAAGGAGTTCTTACCATTCGAAACAGCATGGATGGAACTGGAGAGCATTATGCTAAGCGAAATAAGCCAGTCAGAGATAGATAAATACCACATGAACTCACTCATTTGTGGATTATAATAAACAACATAAACTAATGAACAAAAGCAGATCCAGAGACAGAGAAGCATCGATCAGACCCTCAAACCTCAGACCTCAGAGGGAAGGTAGGGGAGGGAGAGAGATCAACCAAAGGACTTGCATGCATGCATATATGCCTAACCAATGGACACAGACACCGGGGGCGGGGGTGAGGGCATGAGTGGGGGGTGGGGCGGCAAAGGGGGAATAAGGACACATATGTAATACCTTAATCAATAAAGAAAAAAATATTTTTCTCTTAAAAAAATGCACACATCAGAGAGACAGTTTAGGACCAGTTGGTTGGAATCGGGCGACTCTGACCCCCAGTGAAGTCAGAACAGTGGAAGTTGGGGCCTCTGTGACAGCTCCCTGGGCTGCAGTCCGTTCCGTGTGCAGGGTTCCACTCAGTTCACTCGGCAGGCCCTCCACGTGGGTAAGATAGAGGCAGGAGGACACTGTTTCCCACTTTCTCCATGTATGAGTGTTGAGTCCTCTAGCTTAGTTTGGAGGAGACCTGGCAGCTGGCCTGGCCACTTTTCCCTGTCTGTTCTGTTCTTTATTTGAGGGTGTTCCTCCCCAAATTCCACATTTACGGAAAGGCAGGTCCAGTGAGGAGAACAAGGGAGACCCCCTGGAGGGAGAAAAGGCATGTGTTTCAGTGAGCCTCTGAGAGGGAGACCTTCTAACTTACCCGGTCCTCCCCAGGAAGACCCACCTCATATTCCCATGGCCTTACAGTGTCTCTAGTCCATATTCCACTCCCTTGTGATGGGCTTGTGTCTCTGATGGTGCGCACTTAGCTGCAGGAAGGCTGCTGCCCCCCTGCCCTGCCGTCTCCAATGCCCAGCGCAGGACCAGGCATCCGTAGGCTCAGTGAGCGCTGGCTGAACAGATGCGTGAGGGACAAATGGATGAACTGGGACAGGACTCCGCAGTCTTGCCAATAATGCCAACCCTGAACCCAGATCTCTGTGACCTTTGGCGAGTCACTGGACCTCTCTGGCTCTCAGGCTACTCACCTGGAAGGAGAAATAATAATAGTCCTGACGCCAGAGGCTGTGAGGTTGGTTATTGCATGTTTAGTGCTCAGGACAGCGTCTGTGAGCAACCGCATCCACTAGCATTAAACTTAAGAAAATGCCACAATGGTATTAATGTTTAATTTGCCAAATAGGCCATTGAAAAGGTACAAGAAATAGCATTTATTATCATTAGTTCATATAGAATAGATATCCCCACATAAAAACAGAGGAAGGGTATACTCTCAGAGTAATGATCATTCCTTTAAGATTTTAGTAAATCTAACTTCATAAAAATTATCTGCACTGTCTTCATTTAAAAATTATAAAGGATAACGGAAACATTTTCCAGTGGTCTGTGCACCTCTCCTCTCTCAGAACCACTGAGCTGGATTGCTTCCCTCTGCAGGGACCTCATGGCTGGTGCTCACGGCCAAGACCCACTTGGCGTCTCTTTGCTCAGAGTGGCACTGGGCTGCTAAGAACCCCGGGTCATGCGGGCCTGATTGTTGCCGGGCAGGGCAGGGTTGGTCACTGCTGCCTTTGGGGCCTGTGGACTGGACTCTGTCTTGACTCAACCAAGAATGTTCTTTGTCCCTTACTGTGACACCTTGGCCACACACAGCTGCTCTTCAGGTGCTGTTCAGTGAGAATTTTCTAGAACTCCTTTGATTCCCAGCACTGGGATGGATGCTAAGGTGGATCTCTGGGTCAGCTGGTGGCTCGACTGGGATGGGATGAATAGCACCTTCTCATTCACATGTCTAGGGGTGGTCTTCGAGCTGGGGCGATATGTGTGTCTCATGTCCGGCAGGCTAGTGTAGACTCACTCATACGAGAGTCACAGGGTTCCCTAATGCAGCAGGAGGGGACAGTTCCTTCACACAAGTGCTTTTCAAGTTTATGGCAGCATCATCGTTGTGATGGTCCTATTGGCCAAAGCATGTCACATGACCAGGCTCAGGGTCAGTGTGGGAGGGACAGCGTAGGGCCTGGACACTGGGGGTCTGAGCAGATGGTAACAATCTACCATGCTGGTAACAGCAGGCTGCTGTTTTTAAGAAAAGCAGAACCCCTTTCCCCAGGTTAAAACAACTTATTCAGGGAGAATGTGGGCAAACCAGCTATTTCTCTAGTCGGCATAATGTTTAAGACCAGGGGCTCTGGTTCCATCTTGTGATATATTTCAGAGGGAAGGGGGAGTGGGGAGAAATCAACCGAAGAACTTGTATCCATATATGCATAACCCATGGACACCGGCAAGAGGGTGGTGATGGCCTGGGGGAGGGACAGGAGCCAGGCGGGGGGTTAGTGGGGGAAAAGCAGGGGGACATCTGTAACACATTCAACAATAAAGATTTTAAAAAAAGGAAAAAAGAAAAAGACCACGGCTCTGGGTCAGACCTCCGGAGTGAAGATCCCAGCTCCACCTCTGACCGGCTGGTTGCCTGGGTCAGTCTCACCTCCCTCTCCATTCTCCAGGTGCCTCTTCTGTATTAAATGGTAATGAGACCCCTGGGGCAATGGTGACTCCTGAGCATCAAATGCCTTAAGGGACACACGGTGCTGAGAACAGCGCCTGGCACACAGGGTGCACAATGACGACGGCTAATATCACTGCCACCAGGTTCCAGTGCATCTCCTGCTGCCCCTGCCCAGCGCTCCTCCCAGGAAACACGGGGGAAGGGCAAGAGGAGACCACAGTTTGGGCAGCAGCAGCTTCAGGGGCCGTGTTCTTTACTCCCTGCAGGGCCATTGGAGCCAAAAGATGGGCCAGACCTTCTGCAGCTGAAGAGCGTTACCCACACGGAGGTGCTGTATTTTTACTCTGAGAGCTCAGCCTAGGGACTCCCGTCTGATGCAGATTCCAGTGGAATTAGAAGGTCACTGCCCCTCCAGGACATATCTGTCCAGAAGGGCATGCCCGAGTCCCCCCGAGGCTCCTTGTCACCTCTGCCGCCTGGCCGGAGAATTAACTGATCAGGTCTGCCTGCAGGTAGTTAATTCTCCTGCTGTTGGGTATGTGCATCTACTTTGGTGGCTGCATTTGTTAATATCAACAGGAATTTCTTTCAGGACAATTGTAATAAAACTTAAAAAAAGAGAAGAGGAACAGTTTTGAACCGCCAAGCAGGTCGTCCTAAATGTCGGGCCTGTTTGGTATGTAAAACCTCTCATCCAGCATGCATTTTTTATTAAAGGGTCTAAAACCCGAGACATAAAACAGCAGAATGCACAAGGTAGGGCTTCCCAGGCAGCTGGAATGGAGCAGCCGCCCCGGGAGCAGGGCAATGCTGGGGGCACAGGGCCAGGGTGCTGGGGCGAGCAGGCGTCCAGGAGGATCAGCGGAGCCAGGAAAGAGCCAGTGAGGTCTGAACGGCGGTGAGCTCCTGAGGAAGGATCCAAGAATAAGAGATGGTCCCTGTCACCCAGGACGCTCACACCACCGCTGCCGGGCAGTCACGGTCATGTTCCAACTAACAGACCCAAACCTGTGCACTGGTTCACACACCACCACACTCACCTTTCATCATACCAAGTCCAGAGTGGGTGCTCCTGCTGGGTGGGCGCCTCTCCTCCAAGTGGCTCTTCAAGGTTCGGTCTTCTGCAAGCTGTGGCCTGACCATCTTGGAATGTGGCTCCCCAGGGTCACACATGCCCGAGGATAAGGCGGGGAGTGTCTGTGGGTCAGACCTGGCTGGGGATTCGTTATTTATACTCACACTTCATTGGTTAAAACTCAGCCACCCGACCACGCCTACCTGAGAGAGTCTGAAAGTGTGGTCCCACCATATTCTCTCCTCCCCCTAAGGGATACTAGTTCGGCAAATGCATAGCCAGTTCCTGTCACTCCTTGATTGCATCATTTGCATTTTTGCCCCGGAACAATCTATTCTGTGTGCTGAAGCTACAGTGGTCAGTTCAGCTCTCGGTTTCTTATTGCAATAAGATTAGAACCCAACCCCTGCCCAGGCCCCACAAAGCCTGGCATGGCTGAGAACCTGCCTACATCTCAGACCCCATTTTGTGCCTCAATCCAGGGGCCGCTTATCCCCATATAGGTCCCCAAAGACATAGGGAGCTCCTTCTTATCCCATGGAATTTTTACAAATTTAATACCCTTATTTTTTTCCCTGTGGAAGTCTTTATTGACATATAATTGAGAAGAAAGAATTGTGTATATTCTAGGTGTATAACCTGGTGATTGGATACAGGTGTGCATTGTAAAATGCTCACCACAGCAAGCTAATTAACACATCTGTTTCCTCACATAGTTAACATCTGTGTGTGGTGAGAACACGTATGATCTCTCTCAGCAAATTTCAAGTATAAATATGTTATTATTAACTACAGTCATCACATGGTACATCAGGTCCCAGAACTGATTCATCTTGTAGCTGAAAGTTTGCACCCTTTGACCAGATTTCCCCACACTCCAGCCCCTGGCAGCTGCTGCTTCTAACTTGCTGTATCCAGCTTATTTCATTGAGTTTACTGTCCTCTGGGTTCATCCATGTTGTTGCAAATGCTGGGTTTTCTTCTTTTTTTATGGCTGAGTAATTTCCCATTATAGGTGTATCTCACATTGTCTTTATCCACTCATCCTTTGATGGACCCTCAGGTTGCTCCATGTCTTGACTAACTATATATATAAAAGGCTAATATGTAAAGTGTCCTCCTGGGAGTTTGCCTGGAGATTGGGAGTTCGATTGCTTGCTATGATGTGTGCTGACCACCAGGGGGTGGTGCGGAATGAAGGAAGGCCCCGGCTGGTGGCCAGCAGCCGGGGAAGAAAGGCTGTGGCCAGCTGCTGGAAGGCCCGATCTCGGGCCAGGCCTAGAGACCCCACCCATGCACAAATTTCATGCACTGGGCCTCTAGTTGTATATAATGCTGTGATGAACATGGGGTGCAGATATCACATGGAGATACCGATTTCATTTACTTTGCATAAATACCCAGAAGTGGGGTTGTTGGATCATATGGTAGCTTGATTTTAATCTTTTTTTTTTTTTTTACAGAGCGTCTGAAATACTTTATTGGAAGACCACTGCTGTTTTCCATATAGAAGACTCGACAGCTGACAGTGGAAACAGAGCCCACAGCGATTGGAGCAGGCCCTCGGCTGAGGACCCTCCCCCTCTCCTGTGGATCAGCCTGACCACCTCTGCCCTCTCTGGCCCTGGGGCCTTGGGCATGATGCTGATGGGGCAGCTGGGGACAGTGAAGGCCCTGGACTCAGAGCAAGACTTGGATGAGTGCTGGGGGGAGGGGCATGGGGGCCGGCTTCCCAGGCTGGAGGGTGGGGGAAAGGGAAGGCCGCTAGGGGGTAGGGCAATGGCATCTATTTTCATTTTCTGAAAAGCGGAGCACAGAAGCCTGCAGGCAGGTGGGCAGTGGCTGGGGCGGGTCACTGACATCCTTCTCATCTGGCTGACAGCTTCCGGCAAAGGGTCCCGGGCCTGCCCCCTCCCCTCCTTGGCCTCGCTGGGCTTGGAGTTGGGGGCTCAGAGGCCTGAGTGGATGCAGCTGTGCGTGGTGCTTCGCATCTTGCTGATGGCGTCTTGGAGCATCTGCACGGCCTTCACATCAAAGCACTTCTGGAGTTCCCTGGGGAGAGACTCGTCGACTTCCAGGGGTCCAGGCCACCCGGGCCACGCCACTTCTTGCGTCCCTCCTCCTCGTACTCCTCCATGGCCTTCTCAATGTGTGCATGGCGCGGCCTACACAAGCTGCCCGAGGGCCTCCAGCTCATCACTGCAGCCTCCAGGTACCAGTGGCTGCTGTTTGCATCTTGGTAAAGCACTGCCGGAAGCGGGCAGGGCTCCCCGGCAGGCCTTGGCCAGCTCCAGGATGACCCGATGACAATGGTCTGGCGTGCCGCCTGCCCCATGTGGCATGGCTCCTCCACCGCTAGGTCAGTGCACCGGTGACCAGGTGGTTAGCCATCTCCTCGCACACCAGGTGGGAGTGTCTGAGGGCTTCTGACGGTTAGCCCAGGCTGGAGGTGCCCACGTGCTCTCTCTGTTCCTCAGACTTCTTCCCAAAGGTCGTGTGTCCTGTTCCCTCACCTCTCTGACTCCCACACCTGCCCAGGCTTGGCATCGACCATGCTCCCGCTGAGGCAGTCTTGCGGAGCGTGCCCACGTTCCAGGGCATGTTCTTCTCCTGGCTCAGCTCCTCCAGCTTCTCTCCCAGCTCTGCTCCTCCTTAATCTTCAAAAAAAAAAAAAAAAATCCACACCTGAGAACAGGTTTTTAATGATTTTTAGAGAGAGAGGAAGGGAGAGAGAGAAACATTGATGTGAGAGAGAAACGTCGATCCATTGCCTCCATGCACATCCCAACTGGGGATCAAACCCACACCCTAGGTATGTGGCTTGACTGGGAATTGAACCCACAACCTTCATTTGGTGTGCAGGCTGACGCGCCAGACAACAGCGCCACTGGCCAGGGCTTCCCCGGATTCTTTGAGGAGCCTCCACACTCTTTCCCTGGCGGCTGCACCAGTTCACATTCCCACCTGTAGGCACTTCCCGCCCCACACCCCCCACTCGGAATCTTCGAGCTTTTCTTTGGTGTTGCTTTCCCACAGGACACCCTCTGCTTTTCCCACAGGACACCATCTCCTCACCACGTGTAGTCATTAAAATGTCACTTCCTGCCCAGCTGGTGTGGCTCAGTGGTTGAGTGTTGACCTATGAACAAGGAGGTCAGGGTTCGATTCTTGGTCAGAGTACATGCCTGGGTTGTGGCAGTATGGGGTGTGCAGGAGGCAGTCCATCAATGATTCTCTCTCCTCATTGATGTTTCTCTCTCTCTCTCTCTCTCCCTCTCTGAAATCAGGAATAAAAAAATATATTTTTTAAAAAGTCACTTCCTAAGAGACACTCCCTTGACCACCTTAGGTCGCCAGCCCCTGCCCCCCGCTCTCCCGGCATCTCTCCACTCCCCTTGCCGGAGCCGTCCCACTCAGAATGGCCGGCACTCCCGGGATGGCCTGTGGGTCCCGTGTCCTCCGCTGGCCAGAGCGGGGGAAGTGCTCTGGGCTTTGAGAACCTCTCAGTGCAGTCACGGTGCCCACGCCTCAGTGCCGTCGTGGTGCCCGCACCCCTGTGTCCTCGCGGTGCCCGGTGCCCTCACAGTGCCGCGCCTCTGCGGCTGTACCGCGGGAGCAGCCACACACGATGCAAATGAATGCACGGCTGTTTCCAACCAAACTTTATTTTCAAACACAGATCATGGCACAGGCTCTGGCCCTGGAACCATAGATCCAGGGGGACAGTGAACTCTGCTTCATTCATTGCTGCACCCTCAGCTCTTAGCGCGGCAACTGGCACGTAGTAGGTGCTCCTCCAAACCTACATCCAGGGATTTGGACTTGGCTGTAAGCTCAGTATTGAGGGGGGAGGTGGGCATGCAGGGACTCAGGCCTCCCAAACGTAGAGATATCGGGTGTGGCCCATGGGACATGCTCATTCCCAACCGAGCTCCCTGCCTTCCTCGACTCAGGAGACGGCTGAGTAGAAATCTTGACCTTCGTAGACAGTCTCCACGTTGGGATGGCCGCATACTCAGTGCTGGGTGCGGGGACCCGAGTGGACTTCTGTTGAGCCGGCTTCTGAGAAAGCATTTGCTTTCAGGGAAAAGGAACGGACTCGGCCGTGCATCCTGACTCTGTCCCTCTGACTGGGTGCAGATGTGAGGCCAGGAGGGGCAGGACAGAGGGCAGCCCCGTGTCACCCCCGTGTCCAGAGCCTGGGGCTGCTGGCTATTTAAGGCAACTCGAGCCTTCACTTGGTTAACCCCTGGGAGTGAGGTTTGCTTTTGCTTGGAGCTGAACACGTCCTCACCGCTGGGCTTGGTAACTGTTACGCCAGCGGCCCATCCCCTGCCCTCTGTCCTCCCTGGACATCTCAGCAACTCTTTTCTCTAATTGCCCCCGTCCGTTCCTCAGTGTTCTCTTCTCTGTGCAAATTCCTGGCAGAAATAACTAGAAAAGTTCTTGGTCTTGGGAGACATAACCCTGTGGGGACACCCTGCCGACTGGGGACATGGACAGCGACGCCCCCTCCTGCTCGCCCCGTGTTTGCCAGCCTTTGAGAGCTTCGGCACTGGGTCCTCTGACTCTGGGCCATTTGCCTGGCACCCTCCACACCTTCTAAAACCCCAGGCCTGTAGGGCCCCGCCCCACCCGGAGGCGGTGTGCACACCTCTCTGACTGCGCCCAGCCCTGCTTTACCAGAGAGAGGAGGTTATTAGAAGAGGGAGGTCACCTGGGCCCTAACAGCTCTACAGAACCTGCCCTCCATTGAACGGCAAGCTAACAGGAGGACCCGAGATCTTATTAAGTCGTTTATTAATTCATTAATTCAACAAACATTTATTGAACACTATGTGTGTGCCTCTAGCTGTGCTTGATGCTGGGATATAAAAAGGCAAAGCAACAGCTATTGCCAGCATGGAGATGCTCACAGCTGAGAGTAGGCGACAGACCCATAAACTGATCTTCCTCCTTCCTCCCCACAAAAGATGGTCACGTGTAGGAGGGAGATCCCAAACATGCCAGGGAAAAGGAGGCATAGTGGTGAACTTGCCTGGCAGTTAGACCGGGTTTCAAGTACAAATGCCCTTTAAACAAGGGTGGCCCCGTGGGGTCACTCCAGGCAGAGGAAAGACCACGCACTGACGTCCTGAGACGGGAGTGAGGACCGAGGACCGGGGACCGGGGACCGGGGATCTGTGAAGAGGTTGCTGTGGGCTCAGTCTGGGTTCTGGGAGGGGCTGGCAACAACACTGACGCTGGCCGCGGCTGGGAAGGCAGGCCGGCTAGGCTGGAGGGCACGGACACGGACCCAGGGGCATCCCCAGCAAACAGCCCCAGAAGCATAGAAAGCACAGAGGGAGGGGCCTCTGCGCGCGGTGTCAGGGTCAGGGTCAGGGTCAGTGTCAGCGCGGCCCGGGAACGTCTCGGGGATAAGCGTGTGCGTGCTCACTGTACATGGGCCTCGCCAGTGTGATCACGGACTCAGTTCACACTTCCTCTTTGTTTCTGCTTCTCTAAGACGACATCTGCAATGTTTCCTACCACTCTCAGCAGCATAACAAATCGCCTTCCCTCCTATCGGCCATCACAGACAGGACGGTTACTCATCTGAGGGTGTTTGCCTCGCTGTACAAGGCTCGATTGTGCCTGAGAAGTCACACTACGCATTGGAACTGTCACACTCACACACACACACACACACATACACACACTACACACACTCACACACACAAGCACTCACACACATACACACACTCACACATATACACACATAGACACATGCAGACATACACAAGCATCACACACATTCACACACATACACACACTCACACACACAAGCACTCACACACATACACACACATATACACACATAGATACGCACAGACACATACACAAGCATCACACACATTCACACACATACACACACACACACACACACACACTCACACACCCTGCAGGAGTTGCCAACACGTGCAGCTTCTTAAGCCAGCTGGCACTCTGGTTCAACGATGGGAAGTGGTGTGCCAAGCGGGGTGACTTCCCCGACCGACTGTGAGACACCAGGGCCCTGCCCAGCCCCAAGAGCACCCGCCTTCTCCAGCCTCTCCCTCCCCTACCTTGTGAGGTTGCCGACCTTGCCCATGAAGCTCACTCACGTTGGGCTTGCCGGTCTGGTTCGGGATGGCGGCATTTACTGAGGGAATGGACGAGAAGGGTGGCTAGGATCCTGTTTCCAGAATTGTGACTCTAGAATTCCAAGTCTCACGAGGCTCCAGGACGCTGCACTTGGAAGACACTAGAAGCACAGCCCAGCAGAGGTGGGGCTGGCACCGAGGGTCAAGCCTGGCCTCTGACTCTCCGTCCTAGCCGAGGCAGGATGGCCTGGTGGTTGGGCATCTCCCAGGAGCCGATGCTCTGAGGCTGCCAGAGGGAAGTGAGCGGAGTGCTGGCTGACAACGCTAACTGTTTAACAGCCGGGGCCACTGCAGCTCCCACACCAAGCCAGGCTCCTCCCCGACCCCCCCCCCCCCAACGGTGCCCCACGTCTGGAAGGCTGAGCCACCTGGGCGTGGTGATGAGCATGCACCGAGGGTGTGGGCATTATCTCCCAGCAGCTACCTCCTGTGGTCGCCATGATTCTTTCCCCTTTACTCTGTATCCGGGAGGAGAGACCAATGGTTTCTCCTGGAAATCGGTTCTGCAGCCGTCGCTGTCTCCGCGGGTGTCTGCAGGCAGGGACTGAACCCGCGGTGCTCCCTGCGCAGGTGCGTGAGGCAGCGGTGACAAGGACATCGCCAGAGGGGGATTAAAGTGCGGAGTCTGAGGGCCGTGTGTGGCCTAGACCGGACCTCCTCCTCTCTGGCCTTCCATGCCCCGCCTGTAATTGACGGTGACGAGCTGGGTGGTGGATCTTGGTGGCCAACACACAGGGGCCAGAGAGCAGAGCAGTGAAGCAGGCTGGTGGTGCGCGCACCGTGTGAGGTGGCCGGATCGGGGCACGATGGCCCAATGGGGAGCGTGCCGGGCCCTGGCTCAGCTCCAGCTCCTTGTCCCAGGCAGGAATGCGGGCCCAGAGTTTGGACAGCTCCTGTTTTACCAAGAGAAGACAGGAATCTGGATGGTAGGAGAGATCTCCAAATATGTAAATACTGGCCTGCACTTACGGAAACAGTGAGAAACCAAATGATCTCATCCAAAGGCCCAGTTTCAACCGTGGCCACCACTCTCCGTCCTCTTCCCTGCCTGGTCTGCCCACATCTGTTGGTCTGTGGCCCACTGATAGTGCTCTGCGGGGATGGAGTTCCGACCATGAACTGTGGGCACTCTTCTGTGGTTGTTTAAAAAAACAGCCAGAGGGGATTATGCTGAGTGAAATAAGTCAGACAGAGAAAGACAAATACCACATGATTTCGTTTATATGTGGAATCTAAAAAGACAAAATAAACAAACAAACAAAACCGAAACAGAATCGTACATACAAAGAACATTTTGATGGTTGCCAGATTGGGGGTGGGGGGTGGGTGAACATGGTGAAGAGATTAAGAAGCACAAATCAGCAGTTACAGAATAGTTACAGGAATGGGGAATATCGTCAATAATCTCGTAATAACTATGTACGGTGCCAGGGTATTCGAATTATCGGGGTGTTCACTTTGTAAGTTACATAAAAGTCTAATCACTATGTTGTACACCTGAAACTATATAATATTGTATGTCAACTATAATTGAAAAATAAAGATTTATTTTAAAATGAGCTCTGTTATTAGCTGAGCAATTTGGGCCAGTCACTTCTCTCTTTTCTAAGATGGAACACAGTGAGGGCTGTCTCGTCGGGCTGCTGTGAGTGAGAGGGAGCGAGGGGCCCACACTGCTCTGCCCAGGGTCTTGCCACGCCTTAACCCTCTGTTCCTCCTTCAGTCCTTTCCTCTTGCATTTTATTTACTCATCCAGTCACTCAGCAAATAATAGTTAGGCAACGACCGAAGGCCAGGCATTGTGCCAGGTGCTGGAAATACAGTAGAGAGCGAGCTAAGTGGGCTCTGTGAACGCTTTGAAGGATTAATCACAATGCAAATAGTCACTTCCGAATGTTAATTATGTACCAAGTACAATGCTCCATGCTTTATAAGCATGGACTCTTTAATAACCTTGTCAGGTATCTACTCGTATTCCTGCTTTACAGGTTAGAAGAAATGAGAGCCAAAGCAAGACACATGACTTGCTCTAGGCAACACACTAATAGTGGTGGAGCTGGGCCTTGAGCCTCGCTCTGCCTGACCTGGGGTTCTTCCTGCCCGAGACTCCGGGCTGTGGGCAGCCAGTAAATGGACAATGCAGAGTACAGTGCAATAGGGGTGAGTGAGAAGAAATGGGGGAGCGGGCAGAGCACCGAGGAGGGGCACCTGTTCCAGCTGGAAGTGTGTGTGTGTGTGTGTGTGTGTGCGTGTGTGTGTGTGTGTGTGTGTGTGTGAGAGAGAGAGAGAGAGAGAGAGAGAGAGAGAGAGAGAGAGAGAGGGGTAGGGTGGTGGTGATCATCAAGGAAGGTGCTCTGGAAGAAATGTGTGTGCACTGAGGCCTGGAGGCTCTGGGCCTCTGAAGGAGGGAGCCCTGTGGACGTCCATGGAGATGCAGGTGCAGGATCTGTGGGCATCTCCTCTGGGCTCCCCACTGTGCATCTCTCATGGGCAGGGTTTCAGTTCTTCAAAGATCATGAATAACCTATTGAAAAGAGATGGTTTGGAGGGAGCAGAGCGAAAGGGCAGATCCTGTTGCAGCGTCGGAGAAGGGGTGTCCCTCGGAAAGCGGTGACCAGCTGACCTGCACACTCTGCTGTTCCTCTTGAAGAATTTGCCTTTGGGACCAGTGGCTCTGGGTCAAGTGATGGGGAAGGCAGGATGGTCTGGTGGTCGAGCCCGGGGACTCTGCCATCAGACTGCTGGGATCCTATGAGAACTTAATTTTTTCCTGCCTCAGTTTCCAAGTCTGCAAATGGACATCGCAACAGTTGGGCTCAACTCTTAGAGTGACTGGGATGACTACATGAGGCAATGAGGGATATATATATACCCATATGTCCCCATATATCCCCAATGAGATATATATACCCATAAATAGGACTGGGAAGACTCCATAAGTAGGACGGGGGAGGCTGACCATGCAGGATGCTCAGCAGCTATTTGCTGATTAAGGAATGTGGCACACCCCAAATCAAACCCTCTCCCCTCATTCAACCAGTGTTCTTAGATGTCACTCACACAGAGGCGGGTGCCCTAGGTTAGCCCTCCTGGTAGCCTTGTGAGATAAGGGCTCCTAAACCTTTTCCACAGGTGAGCTCTCAGCATCATGTAAGTTACCAAGCTCACTCTCAGAAGGGACAGACAGGTATCACAGGCACCCAGCCCGCCGCTACAGTTTCTTCTGCCCGGCCCACTTCTCTTGCAGATATTATCAGGATATCCTCCTCATTCCTTCAGATTTCTGCTCAAAGGTCACCTCCTCTGGGAAGCTGTCCCCAACCTCTTTGTGTAATATAGCCCCCTTTTCTGATTTACTTTTCTTCATAGCACTTCATAAACTCTGACATTTTTTCCTTCCTCCCTCCCCTCTACCTCCCTCCCCCTCCCTCCCTTCTTCCCTCCCTCCCATCCTCCCTCCCTCCTGCTTCACTCCCTCTCTTTCTCTCCTCTCCTCTAATTTCACATCTAGAGCTGAAATTTGGTAAAGGCCAGAAACTTTGCCTTATTTATTCAGCTACTAGAGGCCTGATGCATGAAATTCATGCAAGGTTAGGCCTTCCTTCCCCCAGCTGTCGGCACCAGCTTCCCTCTGGCACCCAGGGAACACACCTGGCCGTAAGCAAATTTTTGCATCTAACTTAACAATGCATTTTGCAACCTTTTTATCAGTTCCCTCCCAGCCCTGGCTTCATCCGGAAGGTCATCCCAGCCCTGGCTTCATCCGGAAGGTCATCCAGAAGGACATCTGGTCTAATTAACATATTACGCTTTTGTTATTATAGATAGATAGTCCCAGTTCTTAAGACTCCATGAATAGTTAATAAGTGAACTAATAAATGAACTAATATATAGATGGATGGTGGATGTATGTATGAATAAATAAGTAAATATGCAGTTGGGAAGACAGATGGATGATTAAATGGGAAGATGAATAAGAGAATGGATATATGGATAGATGGGGTGGATGGGAGGAGATGTGGATTTATTTTTATTATTTTTGATTTTATTGAATGTATTGGGGTGACATTGGTTAATAAAATTATATAGGTTTCAGGTGCACAATTCTATAATACAATATATTATGTGTTCACCATCCAAAGTCATCTCTTTCCATCACTATTTATCCCTCCTTTATCCACCCTGTTTCCCTTTGGTAATCACCATGCTGTTGTCTGTGTCTATGACGTTTTATTTTTTTGTTTAATCCCTTCACTATTTTCATGCAGCCCCCAACCACCCTCCACTCTGACAACTGCAGTCTGTTCTCTGCATCTATGAGTCTATTTCTATTTTGTTTGTTGATTTTGTTCATTAGATTTCACAAATAAGTGAAATCATATGGTACTTGTCTTTCTCTGACTGGCTTATTTCGCTGAGCATAATACTTTCCATGTTCATCTGTGCAAAAGGTAAGATTTCCTTCTTTTTTATGGCTGAGTAGTATTCTGTTGTGTAAATGTACCACCGCTTTTCTATCCCCTCATTTACTTACGGCACTTGGGTTGTTTCCAAATCTTGGCTATTGTCAATAACGCTGCAATGAATATAGGGGTGTATATATTCTTTTGAATTAGTGTTTCTGGTTTCTTCAGATATATACATACCCAGAAGTGAATCGCTGGGTCATAAGGCGGTTCCATTGTTAATGTTTTGAGGACACTCCATACTGTTTTCCATAGTGGCTGCACCAATCAGCATTCTCTCGAACAGTATATGAGGGTTTCCTTTCTCCATGCCTTTGCCAATACTTGTTTGTTGATTTACTGATGATACCCATCCTCACAGGTGTGAGGTGATACCTCATTGTGGTTTAATTTGCATTTCTTTGATGATTAGTGGTGTTGAGAGCATCTTTTCATATGTCTAGTGGCCATCTGCATGTCCTTTTTGGAGAAGTGTCTGTTCAGATACTTTGCCCATTTTTTAAATTGGATTGTTTGTTGTTTTGGTGTTGAGTTTTATAAGTTTCTTCTAAATGTTGGATAGTAATCCTTTATCAGATGTATCATTGGCAAATATGTTCTTCCATTTAGGGGGTTGTCTTTTCATTTTTTTGATGGATGCTTTTGCTGTACAAAAACTTCTCAGTTAGATGTAGTCCTATTTGTTTATTTTTCTTTTGTTTCCCTTGCCTGAGAAGATATATCAGAAAAACGATTGCTATGAGAAATGCCCAAGATTTTACCTCCTATGTTCTCTTCTAAGATTTTTATGGTTTTGAGCCTTAAATTTAAGTCTTTAACCCATTTTGAGTGTATTCTTGTGCATGGTGTAAGAAGATGGCCTAATTTCATTTTTTTGTCCAATTTTTCCAAAACCATTTATTGAATAGACTGTCTTTACCCTATTGTATGTTCTTCCATCCTTTGTCAAACATTAACTGACCATAAAGGTGTGGGTTTATTTCTGGGCTTTCTGTTCTCTTGATCTCTATGTCTGTTTTTTATGGCAGTACCATGCTCTTTTGGTTACTATGGCTTTATAGTATAGTTTTATATCAGGTAGCATGATTTCTCCAACTGTGTTCTCTTTCTCAAGATTGCTGTTGCTATTCAGGATCTTTTGTGGTTCCATATAAATTCTTGGAATATTTCTAGTTCTATGCAATGTGCCATTGGTATCTTGATAGGAGTTGCATTAAATGTGTAGACTGCTTTGGGTTGTATGGACATTTTAATAAAGTTAAATTTTATTATCCATGAACATGGTATATGCTTTTGTGTATTTGTATCTTCAATTTCTTTATTCAGTGTCCTATAATTTTCCAAGTACACGTCTTTTACATCCTTTGTTAAATTTATTCCTATGCATTTTTTTTCAATGCAGCTGTAAATGGGGTTGTCTTGGTTTTTGTTCCTAATAGTTTCTTCTAAAATTGTAACTGATCCCTGCCTATTTATTTTGTATTCTGCTACTTTACTAAATTCATTTATCAGTTCTAGTAGTTTATTGGTGGAATCTTTAGAGTTCTCTTTATACAATATTATATGATATGCACATAGTAACAGTTTTATTTTTTCTTTTCCAATTTGGATGCCTTTTATTTCTTCTTGTCTGGTTGCTGTGGCTGGGACCTTCATTACTATGTTGAATAAGAGTGGTGAAAGCAGACATCCCTGTCTCATTCCTGATGTTAAAGGACATATTTGTAGATATTGTCTATTGAGTATGATGTTGGCTGTGGGTTTGTCATATATGGCTTTTATTATGTGGAGGTATGATCCCTCTATTCCCACTTTGCTCAGAGATTTGGTCATAAATGAGTCCTGGATTTCATCAAATGTTTACTCTGCATCTATTGATATGATCATGTGATTTTTATCTTTCATTTTGTTTATGTGATGTGTCACATTTATTCATTTGCAAATATTGTACCTCCCTTGCATCCTTAGAATAAATCCCACTTGGTCATGGTGTATGACCTTTTAAATGTATTGCTGGATTTAATATTTTTATGAGAATTTTAGCATCTATGTTCATCAGGGATATTGACCTGTAATTTTTTTCTTTGTAGTGTCTTTATCTGGTTTTCGAGTTAGGGTAATGTGGGCCTCCTAAAATGACCTTTGGAGTCTTCTCACCTCTTGAATTTTTTGGAATAGTTTGAGAAGGAAAGGTGTTAGTTCTTCTTTGAATGTTTATTAAAGTTCACCAGTGAAGCCATCTGGTCCAGGACTTTTGTTTGCTGTGAGGTTATTATTATTATTATTATTATTACTGCTTCAATTTCATTTGTTGTAATTAGTCTATTCAAATTTTCTGATTCTTCTTGATTCAGTTTTGGAAGATTGTATATTTCTAGGAATTTATCCATTTTGTTCAGATTCTAATATTTGTTGGCATAAAGTAATTTATAATATTTTCTTGTAATCCTTTTGTATTTCCATGGTGTCAGTTGTTATTTCTCATCTTTCATTTCTGATTTTATTTATTTGGGTCCTCTCTCGTTTTCTTGATAAGTCTGACTAAGGGTTGTAAATCATGTTTATCTTTTCAAATAACCAGCTATGGTTTTATTGGTCTTTTGTTTTGCTTTTTAGACTCTATTTCTTTCATTCCTGCTCTGATCTTTATTATTTCCTTTCTTCTACTTGCTGTGGGCTTTGCTTCTCTAGTTCCTTTAGTGTAAAGTTAGATTGTTTATTTGAGGTAGGCCTGTAATGCCTTGAATTTCCCTTTTAGGACTGTTTTCACTGTGTCCCATAGGCTTTGAGTTGTTATGTTCTCATTTTCATTTGTTTCAAAGTATCTTTTGATTTCTTCCTTCCTCTCATTGTTAACTAATTTATTGTTTAGTAACATGCAATGTAGCCTCCATGTCTTTGTGTGTTTTTCAGCTTTTTCTTGTGATTTATTTTATTTCATACCATTATGGTCAGAGAGGATGCTTGATATAATCTCCAAACTTCTTAAAATGATTAAGACTTGTTTTATGTCCTAACATGTGGTCTACCCTAGAAAATGTTCCATGTGTACTTGAAAAGAACGTATATTCTGCTGCTTTGGGGTAAAATGTCTGAGGACATCAATTAAATCCATCTGTCTAGTGTATCATTTAAGGCTGCTGTTTTCTTGTTGATTTTCTGTTTGGAAGATCTACCCATTGACATTAATCAGGTGTTAAAATCCCCTACTATGACTACATTTCTATTAATCTCTCCCTTTATGTCCATCAAGATTTGCTTTATGTATTTAGGTGTTTTTTTATGTTGGGTGCATAAAAGTTTGAAGGGGTATATCCTCTTATTAGATCAATCCCTTCATCATTATGTAGTGTAATTCTTTGTCTCTTATTATAGCCTTTGTTTAAAAGTCTATTTTGTCATATGTAAATATTGCTATTCCAGCTTTGTTTTTCATTTCCATTTGCATGAAATATCTTTTCCCATATTTTTACTTTTAGTCTGTTTGTATCTTTCATTCGGAGGTGTGTCTCTTGTGGACAGCATATATAGGGGTCTTCTTTTCTTATCCATTCATCTACCCTATGTCTTGTGATTAGAGCATTAAAACCATTAATATTTAAAATGATTGTTCATAGGTATATATTAATTGCCATTTTATTCTTTATAACTATGTTCCTCTGTTTTTTTTTTCTTTCTTCTTCTTAAAGAAGACACTTTAATATTTCTTAAAATACTGGTTTAGTGCTAATGAACTCCTTTAGCTTTTTCTTGTCTGGAAAGTTCCTTATTTTTCATTCAATTTTAAATGATAGCCTTACTTGGTAAAATAGTCTTGGTTATAGTGCCTTATTTTTCATCACTTTGAATATTTCATACCAATCCCTTTTGACATGAAATGTTTCTGTTGAGAAATCAGCTGAGAGTCTTATGGGAGCTCCCTTGTAGGTAACTAACTGTCATTCTCTTACTGCTTTTAAGATTCTCTCTTTGTCTTTAACCTCTGGCATTTTAATTATGTGCCTTGGTGTGGGCCTCTTTGGGTTCATCTTATTTAGGACTCTCTGCATTTCCTGGACTTGTGTGTCTTTTTCATTCACCAGGTTAGGAAAGGTTTCAGCTATTATTTCTTCACATAGATTTGTGATTCCTTTTTCTCTCTCTTCTCTTTCTGGTACACATATGATGCAGATGTTATTGTGCTTCATGTTGTCCCAAAGGTCCCTTAAACTATTCTCATTTTTTAAAAATTCTTTTTTTCCTTATGCTGCTCTGTTTGGATATCTCCTGCTACCTTGTCTTTCAAATTGCTGATTTGATCCTCTGCTTCATCAAATCTCCTGCTTATTTCTTCTAGTGTATTTGTCATTTCAGATATTCGATTCTTCATTTTTGTCTGGCTCTTTTTTTATAATTTTTATGTCCTTTATCATGCTGTTGTAGTTTTCACTAAGTTCCTTGAGCATCCTTATAATTATTATTATTTTTAAATCTATATCTGGTAAATTGCTCACTTCCATTTTCTTTAGCTCTTTTTTTTTCTTATGGAGATTTCTCTCTATTCTTTCATTTGGAGCATGTTTCTTGGTCTCCCCATTTTGGCTGCCTCTTTGTGTTTGTTTCTATGTATTAGATCGGCTATGTGTCCCAGTCTTGGTAGGTGCCTTATGTAGTAGGTGCCCTGTGGGACCCAGTGGCACAGTCTCCTTGATCACCTGAGCTGGGTGCTCCAGGAATGTCCCTTGTATGGGTTATGTGAGGCCTCCTATTAAAATTGAGTCTTGATTGCTATTGGCCTGTTCATGTGGGTTTGACCCTGTGGCTGGATGACTGAGAGGACAGCAGTGTCCGAGCTGCTACATAGGTGCGGAGTGGAATTTGCCACAGCGAGTTCTGGTGCCGGCCAAGATTGCCCTGTGGATAAGCTACCTGTCTGGAGGTGGCCACTGGGTGCGCTGGTTCTGAGGAGTTTTAGGAGAGACTCTGGGGCAGGCCAGTATTAGGCGCTATTGGTGACTGGCCCTGAACAACCTGTTTGGAGCTAGACAGTGACTCACGGTTTTCGTCTGCCTTTGCTGGGCTGGGTGCGTGTGGGAAGGACCAAGCTGTGCATCAGGGCCAGCTTCCACCAGCACCGAGTTTAGGGACAGGTCAGCAAAAGGCCCAAGATACCCCAACATCCACTTCCGCCTGCCTCTGCCTGTCAGGCTCAGGCGCTGAAAGAGCCTCTTGCAGGACTCAAGTTGCACGAGGAGGGTTCTCAGTGACTCACCAAGTGGGGCAAGTGGTGTTCACTAGATTACTGCACGTTCAATCTCAGTGCCAGTGTGGGCCCGAGGCCACTCAGCAACATCCCCAGGGTTTACCAACTCTAGCTACCCCCCTCCGGGTGCCCGCAGACCTTGGTATTAGGGTAGAGTCTCAGGAAAGAGTCAGAATGAGACCAGCAGAGTCTTTCAGGCCCAAACAGACCAAGATTTGGCCATTTGCTGGGAGGGCTCTGCGCTGGTTGGACAAGCAAGGGGAGAATGGTCCCTGCTCTAGAGCCACACACCCAGTCTGTCCCAGATTCTGCTGGGAGCCCGAGCTCAGCAGGTCAGTGCTGACAGGAGTCAAGAGGGTGAGTCTGGTGGATATTCTATGAGGGGATGTGTCAGTCAGGCTTGGGGGAAGGACAAGGAGTGACCCCCGCCCCAGAGCCACACAACTCAATCACTGACACCCCTGAGTCTGCCCGGACCTCTACACCCCTGCCCAGGCACCTGACTCCTCAGCAGGGTATGAGCTCCTCAGGGTGGGGTGACAGTGAGTCCAGTGGGTAGGACTATTGCATTCCCCCAGGCTGATGATGCAAGGAGGTGAGTGCTCCACCCAAGAAAGATGGCATCTGTGGCATGGGAGAATGATTCAGCACAGGGATCCTGGTCGCTGTCCCTTCAGCTCTCTCCCCAGAGTCACAAACTCCAAACTTTACTCACATGACTCTAGTCTGCATCGCCCTCCCTCTGCCAGAGCCTAGGGTGAATGGCCACAAATGAGATTTTATGTGTTTGTCCTTTAAGAGAGTGCCTGTGTTTCTAGCAGACTCCTGTCTCTCCCTGGTGGATGGAATCCCGGCTGATTTTTACAGCCAGACGTTATGCGGGCTTCTCTTCTCAGATCTGGTGCTCTGCGCTGGGCAATTTGGCATGAGGTTGAGAGGCAATGCTCCTTACGGGGAACCCTTGCAGCTGAGATATCCCTCTGAGACCTCAGCCACCACCCATGCAAGCGGGGCTAGCCCTTTTCACACCTCTGCTTCCGGCCTGTCTCAATGTGGCTTCTCTGTAAATTCATGGTTATATGACTTTTCTTCAGCGAGCCTTTGGTTGGGTTTTTCAGGTTGATCGCTCTATATTTTAGTTGTAATAGCAGTTTGGTCCTGGGAGGGGATAAGTGTAGCTTCCCCCTAATCCACCACCATCTTTGATCTTCTCTAAAAAATCAGGAAATTATTATTAAGCATCTCCTGAGTGCCAGACCTTCACTACTTATAATCCCAGCAGGTCTCCCAACAGCTCCTCTGCATAGATAGGTGGGTTGATGGGTGGAAAGCACATGGGATTGTGAGTCAAATGGGGCTTGGACCAAAGCCTGGCTACATCTCTCACTGGCTTCTGCCCCATGCATCCCATTGTATTCCAAAGCAGTTCATGGCATCGCTTTGAGCATCATCAAATCATTAAGCAGGAGGAATGTCCCACTATTTCATGATGTTCCTATCGTTCCCAGTGTTTTCAAAGTGGGTTCTGGGGCACCCTCTAGTTTTCTGAGGCGGCTCTGAGCCAAGGGGAGCCTGTTTTCCTTCCACTCCAGAGTTCCAGCAGAGCAGCCCCTTCTTATCTGCCATAAACATGCAAATCCTTCATGGGATTTCAGTTGATAAAAAGAGGGAAGATGCTATAAAATGATATCCAAATATGATCTAAACCTTTCATTTTCTATGTAATGAAATCGTCCCAGATAGATACACTTACTCCTCCTAAAGCATCACTTGGGATTGTAAATCATAATTGTAACCATGACTCGGCTTAAATGTAACTGCAAGCCCGACTGTCTTTCCATGGTGTGCGTCACTCATTTATTCAACCGTTTAACACAAAGTTATTGGACATCTCTTCTGTCCTGGACCCAAATCTCATACCTCCTTCTAGTTGCTGGGGGTATAGAGATGAGCCAGACAGGCACGTCTCCTGCACTCTTAGAACAGACAACAGACAATTTGGCTGCTGTGGCTAAGTGAAGTGCGAGTTCTGACAGTGGTGATGGTGGGCATCCCAGGAAACTGCAGATGTTAGCTGCAAATGAGAACGGACATAGCACAGTGAGAAAGCATTTGCTTCTGTCAGAATAAAAATAGTTGGGTTAAGGCCTCAACTCCTACTCCACATTTCCTCTCACTGCCTAGGTCTGCAAAGCCTCGCCTGCCATCCAGCCCGTGGGAGCCACGCCGATCCGCGTGGCGTGCGCATTTTATTGCTTGGTAAGCCGGGTCTGATTCTGATGAACCCCGCTGACATGTGTGTTTTATTGCTCAGTAATCCGGGATTGGGTTTTTATCAGCCTCGCTGTCCAATATCCATTTATTGTGCTCCAACTCCTGCCTGACTCTTTCTTGCGAGTGGATGGGAAGTTTATGCTTGAATGGAACGGCAATAAATTAAACTGGAAACCACACGTACAGGTAGACACACAGGACAAAGCGCTTCACTCGGTGGGATGGCTCCCGGGAGCAGAGGATCTGGGGAGACCCTGACATGCCTTGCAGGGGGGAGGGGTGATGGGAATAAGGGGGCAAGAGAGAGAAGGGCGAAAGGGCTGCTCATGGGAACTGCAGTTGGGAGAGTCGCTGGCATGGCCGTTTGGGGGCCCTGGAAGCAGGGATTTTTATAGAAATAAGAAGCAGTCGCTTCTGTGCTTTCTTAAGTCAAATTGGAGATGTCTGCTTTTTAATTTTTTTATTCTATCATGACCTGAGTTATGATCGGTAACCACTGGGCCTGTCTTCTGAGATTCGCGGCTGCTGACTACCGGAGAACATGCTATTATAACTCAGGAAGCACTCATTAGGACCTACTGTGCATAGTTGCCTGGTAAAAAGTGAAGGAGAAAAAAGATGTCATTTCCTCTGCTGAACTCCTCTCTGGAATACGTGCCATCACTAGATTAAAACGGTTCTGCAGAGCGGGACCTACAGAGGGCTGGTGGTGTAGCTCATCCTTGGTAAGGTGTGCAGGGAGATGGCTGTGCAGGGAGATGGCTGTGCAGGGAGGAGGCTGTGCAGGGAGGTGGCTGTGCAGGGAGGTGTCTGTGCAGGGAGATGGCTGTGCAGGGAGATGGCTGTGCAGGGAGGAGGCTGTGCAGGGAGGTGGCTGTGCAGGGAGGTGTCTGTGCAGGGAGGGGACTGTGCAGGGAGGGGACTGTGCAGGGAGGGGGCTGTGCAGGGAGGGGACTGTGCAGGGAGGGGACTGTGCAGGGAGGTGGCTGTGCAGGGAGGAGGCTGTGCAGGGAGGAGGCTGTGCAGGGAGGTGGCTGTGCAGGGAGGTGGCTGTGCAGGGAGGAGGCTGTGCAGGGAGGTGGCTGTGCAGGGAGGTGGCTGTGCAGGGAGGAGGCTGTGCAGGGAGGGGGCTGTGCAGGGAGGGGACTGGGCAGGGAGGGGACTGTGCAGGGAGGTGACTGTGCAGGGAGGGGGCTGTGCAGGGAGGGGGCTGTGCAGGGAAGTGACTGTGCAGGGAGGTGGCTGAGCAGGGAGGGGGCTGTGCAGGGAGAGGGCTGTGCAGGGAGGTGGCTGTGCAGGGAGGGGGCTGTACAGGGAGGGGGCTGTGCAGGGAGGGGGCTGTGCAGGGAAGTGACTGTGCAGGGAGGTGGCTGAGCAGGGAGGGGGCTGTGCAGGGAGGGGGCTGTGCAGGGAGGGGGCTGTGCAGGGAGGTGACTGTGCAGGGAGGGGGCTGTGCAGGGAGGTGGCTGTGCAGGGAGGGGGCTGTACAGGGAGGGGGCTGTGCAGGGAGGGGGCTGTGCACTTGCCCTTCCTCTCACAGCCCCAGCTCCAGCCCATCCTGCCTGCTCTGGAGCCTCTGCCCAGGATTCTGATCTCCCGCCTGGACGCAGCCGCTGAACCGTGGCCACACTTTACTCATGTCTCCCTGCATTCGGGTCTCAGCTACAAGCGAGCTAACTAACTCCAAGTGGCTGAAGCCGGGAGTCTTCACACCCATAACGTTATCCTGTAGGCATGGCTGGCGTTGGGAGCTCAAACAATAGCACCTGGGCTCTGTCGTTTGTGTTTCGTTGCTTTCACTTCCAGAAAAGCTTTTCTCTATGGGTGAACCTGGCAGCTTCGGGTTGATACCTTCCCAGCTCAGCAACTTCAGGAAAAAGAACGCTTCTCTTTTTTCAAAACGATCTGGGGGTGGAATCGCACTGGACCAATGTGAGTCACACGTCCATTCCAGAACAACCAATGTGGCAGAAGCACGGAATCCTCTGGCTGGCCAACCCTATGATGGGCTGCGCCCTGCATCTGGAGAGTGATGTCAATCACTCCCATGCCACAGGAAGTCATGGAGGATTGTGGGTGGTTCTGCAAAGTAAGAGTCAGGTGCTCTTATCCAAAGGAAGGGGAAATAGACCCTAGGAGGGCAAAACAGTCAGTGCTCACCTCCCTGTCTGATAACACATTCCAGGTCCCACCTGTTATGATTATTTCTGTGTATCTTCCTTCCAGATAAATGCTTCTTCAGGGCAGAACCCACCACTGTTTCAACGCCTCCTTCCCGACCTGGGGTGCAGGGGGCGGGGGAAGGAGGGGCAAGGAGGGCTTTCACACGACAGGTGCTCGGTGAACAGCATTAATGAAATACTAAGAATCCACACTCTCCCTTGCTGTGCTCGGTGTGATGGTTGTGAGGGTCCCTGTGTGGAGGGAAAGGCCCGTTTCAGCACCTTCCCAACAAACACATCTCCACCGAACAGGCAGAGCCTCAGAGCGTGTCCAGTTCCTGGTTTTATGGTTAACAAATAAAATTGAACAAAATTAATGAATGTGTCAAAATTTCTGAGGCTTTGATGACTCAGACCCATTGGGTTACTGTTTCCTTAGAATGAAACAGAGTTATCTTCCTGTTGTTCATAACTGTAGGCCATCCAGTAGAGAGGCAGGCTGGGGCTCCGGGGGACAGGGTGCTGAGGGGGAGAGCTGGGAGAGAAAAGGCTTTCCAGGTGCCACAAAGGTTAATTAAGAGTCAGGTGCAGAATTCAAGAAAGTTTTGTACATAGAGAGCTGGACCCCGCTCTGGAGAGCCGGAGTCAGGCGGCAGCGTCTGGTGGAGGGAAGGGCGTCTGTTCGTTGGGGGATTAACCAGTGGGTTAAAGGGAAAACTCAAGCCTGTCTGGGGATAGCTCTTCAATCAAACAGTGTGCTAACTACCGAGGAGCTGAGCTTGTCAAAAATGGGTATTTCTGATTAATTGTCACCCCAAGAAGTTGAATTGAAAGCATATCTCTGGGCTCACTTTTGAGATTTGGATTCACTATGCCCATGGGGTAGGATGCAGAAATGGCGTTTGAAAGGTGCCCTGGTAAAACCTTGTGTGGAAACCTGTGTGTGCGCTCAACGGCTGCAGCAGCGCATGACGGGTACAAGCAGAACCTCTGAACTTGGCAGGTGGGGTGAGCATCTCAGCTTTGCCCCCCAGTGGCTAGGAAACCTTGGATGGTGACATTCTTCAATTCTCTGATGCTCAGAAAATCATGAAGATGAACATAGTTCTTACCTCACAAGGTTGTATGAGGATGAAAAGAGGTAATGTATGGACAGCCCCTGGCAGAGTGCCTGGCATGGCCCACTCAGCCAGAGGTGATGAAATGCTGCTAGTGTTATGCCACAGACTCAGGAGCCAACGGTGTGTCTCACTTTATGAAAACTGTTCTAGACGAGAAATCAACAATCACATCTTTATAACAACAAGAATTTAGAGTGCTCACTATATGCTAGACCCAGTTCTCAGTGTTAACCCAAATGTCTAACTGTTCACCCATTTTATTCTTACAACTAGAGGCCCGGTGCATGAAAATTCATGCACTGGAGGGGGGTCCCTCAGCCCGGCCTGCTCCCTCTCACAGTCTGGGAACCCTCAGGAGCAGGAGGTGATCAGGGGAAGGTGATGCCCCATCATACCTCTGCTGCTGCCACTGCCGGCAGCGCAAGCCTCTGCCAGCCCTGGTTATCTGAGCCTTGGGTGGCCCTGGGTGGCTGGGGGGCTGAGGGGACTCGGGGGCTCCAAAGGCAGGCACAGCCTTGCTGCATGCCTCTTGCCTTGGTGGGGCTGAGGGGACTGGGTGCTGCCATCTTGTGGCTGTGGGTGCCACCATCTTTGAGGGCAGGGCAGTCCATTAGCATATTCCCTCCTTATTGGCTGTGGGCACCCCTATCCTTGCAAAGGTGTGAGGGTCAATTAGCATATTCCCTCTTTATTAGATAGGATAGTCCCATGAGGTAGGGGCTATTATTATTCCCACTAGAGGCCCAGTGCACAATATTTGTGCACTTGGAGGGGGGAGGGTCCCTCAATCCGGCCTTCGCCCTTTCGCAGTCTGGGAGCCCTTGGGAGATGTTCATCAGTCGGACATCCTTAGCGCTGCCATGGAGCGGGGCCACTGCGCTCGCTAGCCATCAGCCCCGCTTGTGGCTGAGCAGCACTCCCCCTGTGGGAGCACACTGACCACCAGGGGGCAGTTCCAGTGTTGAGCGTCTGCCTCTTGGTGGTCAGTGCATGTCATAGCGACCAGTCTTCTGCCGTTCGGTGGATTTGCATATTAGCCTTTTATTAGATAAGATTCTATCGATGAGGAAACAGGCATAGAGAATTAAGCAGCTCCTTCCTTTGCAGGTGACTTCTCCATAGGAGCCATGTGAGGGGCGCGTAAACACCTCTGCCCAGGGAGAATGTCACTGATTTGGAACTGGGTGGGAGCACCGTTCTTGGCGGTGGACTTGGAGTGTGAAATAAATCCGACTTCACTGGCTGTGTAGGCTGCACTCCCAGCTCCTCACAGCCTTGGGCGTGGCATTGTGAAGAGGCTTGGTTAGTCTGCAGTCATGGCTATACAGCCGTGCCTTTCAGAGCGGCCTTGCCCTGGGGTCTTGCACCTAAGGGGTAGGTGAGGTTTTCTTCCCTCCTCGGTTCCCACTCCAGACGCTACTCGGGATGCCCTGCCTGAGATCTCCGTGAATGTAATCTGTCCTGAGGCGGTGCCCCACTCAGAGGGGCACGGCCTTTTGGTTTGCAGGTTGCACTCCTGGGCGGGAGGGGATGGAGTCTTACACCTGATGCCCCTTTCCCGGTCCAAGGGGGACCCCGGAGTCCAAGCACACCTTGTGTGGCCACGCCCCATCGCCCAGGCCACACCCTTGTGCTGCAGCCTGCCCTGCGGAAAAGCACCTGCTTCCTTGGACTCAGCTGTGGGCGCATGTGATGAGCAGCTTGCCTCCTGCATCCCTGCTGGTCCCATCGCCCCATGCTGGGCTTCCTGTCCTCCCTCGCTCATGCAGGTTTTGAGGAGGAAAGGCAGTTCCCAGGCCAGACCACAGGGTGGTGTCTCCCCTCTCCTGCCGCCCTCTACACAGGCCAGGGTCCGAGATGCCACCATCTTGCTCGCTCCTTTGGGCTTGACGACCAGCTTTGATCTTCTGTTCATGTCCTTCTTATTACCTATTAGGTTTCTTGTAAATCTCAGAGAGATTGCACGGCTGTGGCAACTAGACAACGATGCAGTGTTTAGAGAAGTCAACAATTTCTCCCCTGGCTCTGTCTGACCTTCCTCCAATGCCAGCTGTTTTATAGCTTGCCGCAAATTTTCTCAAGCTCATAAAACATGCACAAATATGTCTATCTATTTTTCAAATTTTTTTGCGTAACTTGAATCATATTATGTACATTATTCTGTAGTTTGCTTTTTTATTTCACTTATCACACCAGAAATTCCTGCAGACATATGATTAGATCAACTCATTTTTTTAAGTAGCTGCATAACACTTCAGTTTGGATTTCCAGGATGATTTCAATTATTCTACAGCAAGTTGTCATTCAGGGTGTGTTGAAGATGTTTGCCCGTGGGTGCTCGACCCCTTGAACGATGCCATAAATGAGCCCACATCTCTGTATAATAGATTAGCCTACCCTGAAATTGCCATGTCAAAGGCTGCATTACAATAGCTATTTCCAGATTAATTCCCAAAGAGCAATGAAAGCTTCCAACAGGATATGGGAATACCCATTTCTCCATACACACGCCAGCACTGGGTCTTATGTTTCTTACATTCTTATTCTGACGGATAAAAAGTGGTGTCTTGCTGTTGCTTTGCTATGCATTTCTCTGAGTAGGAGTGAATTTGTGCACCTTTTCATATAGTTCATTGTATTCTGGCCTTCAAAAATCTCTCTTAACATGCAGGCACTTTGAAAGGGGTAATGCCTACCGCCTTGTCACCATTACTTGAGCTCAGAGCGAGGCCTGATGAGAGGAGACTGTGAGAGGAAGCAGGGGGTTCAGTAAAGGAACCGCCTGTGTTCAAAGTCCGGCAGGACCGGGACTGTGCGTGGGCTTTGGAGTACGTTACCCTGGGCGGAGACCCCAGGAAGGGTGTGCAGGACCTCTCTGCATTACACCTTCAACGCGCAGTTACCTCCAAGTAAGATGTGGAATTGAAGATTGTGTTAGGTTCTAGCTCTGTCTTGTTTAGTGGTGCTGTCATCACTTTAACAATTATGTGTTTAATGCAGAGATGTTGTTTAGGGCCATTTCTTTGGCTAAGCCTTCCTGACACTGGCTTGTCATTTAGTAGCTACTCCCGGGTGGTTATCTGGAATTGCAATTGAGGTTTCTTTCATTGAAGAGGCGGAAGAAATATGGTAAGAATGATCCTACCACCTGAGCTGTTACTTCCCAGATTTGGGTAAGGTTTGATCTGGGCATGCGCCTGTTACATCACAATGGAGAGAACAGTTCACTCACTTACAAGGCGTTTGTACCGTGTCCAAGTGTGCCAGGTACAGATTAACATTGAGGGTGCCACACTGAACAAGACGCGCCCGTGACCTCACATTCCTGGGAGAAGGGCTCACCTAACACAGCTGGTTCACAATGGGCCAGGCTCCTGTCAGGTAGAGCACTTCCTGATTCCTCCACCTGGAGCCCTTCCCTGCTGCCTGCAGGGCCTGTTCCCACCTGGAACCCTTCCCAGTGCCTGCAGGGCCTGTTCCCACCTGGAGCACATTCCCAGTGCCTGCAGGGCCTGTTCCCACCTGGAGCCCTTCCCTGGTGCCTGCAGGGCCTGTTCCCACCTGGAGCCCTTCCCAGTGCCTGCAGGGCCTGTTCCCACCTGGAATCTTTCCCTGGTGCCTGCAGGGCCTGTTCCCACCTGGAGCCCTTCCCTGGTGCCTGCAGGGCCTGTTCCCACCTGGAGCCCTTCCCAGTGCCTGCAGGGCCTGTTCCCACCTGGAGCCCTTCCCTGGTGCCTGCAGGGCCTGTTCCCACCTGGAATCTTTCCCTGGTGCCTGCAGGGCCTGTTCCCACCTGGAGTACATTCCCAGTGCCTGCATGAGGTATTTCCCACCTCCTTCAAATATTAGCTCCAATACTGGCCCCTCCCTACCAGCACCCCTCATTCCCTGTCTTACATGTGTTTTGTATTACATGTCACCTCAATCATAGTATATATTGTAAGTTACTTTTGTCTCTCGTTATCTGTGTCCTGCTGCTGGAATGAAGCTTCCTAAGGCCAGGGTTTGTCTGTTTAACTGAAAGATCAGTCCCAAACGCCTAGAGGGAGCATGGAACCGGAAACAATACATCCTCGCTGAATCCATGAGAAATGCAGTTCTTAGCAGATATGTGAACATTTGAAAACATTGATCCTTAGGATTTCCAGATCTCTGCTGAACTTCATCTTGAATGTCATTTGGTGTCTATGGGAGCTTGCTCTGTTTTTGTTCAACAATAGACCAATGGACTCCGTGAGGGGAGGGGAAGGTTCCATCTCAGTTACAGCTGTGGGGCCATTTAAAGAACAGGCTGACTGCAGCTGTCGCCTCCCTCCACTGCTGCTGGTGGTGTTGGGGGTGGGGGAGGTGGGGGGGAGGGGACCCTTCTAGGCACATGGCCACGGGCGCCATAACCAGAGCTCAGGAGCAGCGCCTTCCTGTGTGGAGATGGGGAGGAGGCCTTCCTGTGTGGAGATAGGGAGGAGGCCTTCCTGTGTGGGGATGGAGAGGAGGCCTTCCTGTGTGGAGATGGGGAGGAGGCCTCCCTGTGTGGAGATGGGGAGGAGGCCTTCCTGTGTGGAGATAGGGAGGAGGCCTTCCTGTGTGGGGATGGGGAGGAGGCCTTCCTGTGTGGAGATGGGGAGGAGGCCTTCCTGTGTGGGGATGGAGAGGAGGAACTTCCTGTGTGGAGATGGAGAGGAGGGCCTTCCTGTGTGGGGATGGAGAGGAGGCCTCCCTGTGTGGGGATGGGGAGGAGGCCTTCCTGTGTGGAGATGGGGAGGAGGCCTTCCTGTGTGGGGATGGAGAGGAGGAACTTCCTGTGTGGAGATGGAGAGGAGGGCCTTCCTGTGTGGGGATGGAGAGGAGGGCCTTCCTGTGTGGAGATGGGGAGGAGGGCCTTCCTGTGTGGAGATGGGGAGGAGGCCTTCCTGTGTGGAGATGGGGAGGAGGCCTTCCTGTGTGGAGATGGGGAGGAGCGCCTTCCTGTGTGGGGATGGAGAGGAGGAACTTCCTGTGTGGAGATGGAGAGGAGGCCTTCCTGTGTGGAGATGGGGAGGAGGGCCTTCCTGTGTGGAGATGGGGAGGAGGCCTTCCTGTGTGGAGATGGGGAGGAGGCCTTCCTGTGTGGAGATGGGGAGGAGCGCCTTCCTGTGTGGGGATGGAGAGGAGGAACTTCCTGTGTGGAGATGGAGAGGAGGCCTTCCTGTGTGGAGATGGGGAGGAGGGCCTTCCTGTGTGGAGATGGGGAGGAGGCCTTCCTGTGTGGAGATGGGGAGGAGGCCTTCCTGTGTGGAGATGGGGAGGAGCGCCTTCCTGTGTGGGGATGGAGAGGAGGAACTTCCTGTGTGGAGATGGAGAGGAGGAACTTCCTGTGTGGAGATGGAGAGGAGGGCCTTCCTGTGTGGGGATGGAGAGGAGGGCCTTCCTGTGTGGAGATGGGGAGGAGGGCCTTCCTGTGTGGAGATGGGGAGGAGGCCTTCCTGTGTGGAGATGGGGAGGAGGCCTTCCTGTGTGGAGATGGGGAGGAGCGCCTTCCTGTGTGGGGATGGAGAGGAGGAACTTCCTGTGTGGAGATGGAGAGGAGGCCTTCCTGTGTGGAGATGGGGAGGAGGGCCTTCCTGTGTGGAGATGGGGAGGAGGCCTTCCTGTGTGGAGATGGGGAGGAGGCCTTCCTGTGTGGGGATGGAGAGGAGGAACTTCCTGTGTGGAGATGGAGAGGAGGCCTTCCTGTGTGGGGATGGAGAGGAGGAACTTCCTGTGTGGAGATGGGGAGGAGGAACTTCCTGTGTGGAGATGGGGAGGAGCGCCTTCCTGTGTGGGGATGGAGAGGAGGAACTTCCTGTGTGGAGATGGAGAGGAGGCCTTCCTGTGTGGAGATGGGGAGGAGGGCCTTCCTGTGTGGAGATGGGGAGGAGGCCTTCCTGTGTGGAGATGGGGAGGAGGCCTTCCTGTGTGGAGATGGGGAGGAGGCCTTCCTGTGTGGGGATGGAGAGGAGGAACTTCCTGTGTGGAGATGGAGAGGAGGCCTTCCTGTGTGGGGATGGAGAGGAGGAACTTCCTGTGTGGAGATGGGGAGGAGGCCTTCCTGTGTGGAGATGGGGAGGAGGCCTTCCTGTGTGGAGATGGGGAGGAGGCCTTCCTGTGTGGAGATGGGGAGGAGGCCTTCCTGTGTGGAGATGGGGAGGAGGCCTTCCTGTGTGGGGATGGAGAGGAGGAACTTCCTGTGTGGAGATGGAGAGGAGGCCTTCCTGTGTGGAGATGGGGAGGAGGGCCTTCCTGTGTGGAGATGGAGAGGAGGCCTCCCTGTGTGGGGATGGAGAGGAGGCCTCCCTGTGTGGGGATGGAGAGGAAGCCTCCCTGTGTGGAGATGGGGAGGAGGCCTCCCTGTGTGGGGATGGAGAGGAGGCCTCCCTGTGTGGGGATGGAGAGGAGGCCTCCCTGTGTGGGGATGGAGAGGAGGCCTTCCTGTGTGGAGATGGGGAGGAGGCCTTCCTGTGTGGAGATGGAGAGGAGGCCTCCCTGTGTGGGGATGGAGAGGAGGCCTTCCTGTGTGGAGATGGGGAGGAGGGCCTCCCTGTGTGGAGATGGGGAGGAGGGCCTTCCTGTGTGGAGATGGGGAGGAGGCCTTCCTGTGTGGAGATGGGGAGGAGGCCTTCCTGTGTGGAGATGGAGAGGAGGCCTTCCTGTGTGGAGATGGAGAGGAGGCCTCCCTGTGTGGGGATGGAGAGGAGGCCTCCCTGTGTGGGGATGGAGAGGAGGCCTCCCTGTGTGGGGATGGAGAGGAGGGCCTTCCTGTGTGGAGATGGGGAGGAGGCCTTCCTGTGTGGAGATGGAGAGGAGGCCTTCCTGTGTGGAGATTGAGAGGAGGCCTCCCTGTGTGGGGATGGAGAGGAGGGCCTTCCTGTGTGGAGATGGGGAGGAGGCCTTCCTGTGTAGAGATGGGGAGGAGGGCCTTCCTGTGTAGAGATGGGGAGGAGGGCCTTCCTGTGTGGAGATGGGGAGGAGGCCTTCCTGTGTAGAGATGGGGAGGAGGGCCTTCCTGTGTGGAGATGGAGAGGAGGCCTCCCTGTGTGGAGATGGGGAGGAGGGCCTTCCTGTGTGGAGATGGGGAGGAGGCCTTCCTGTGTAGAGATGGGGAGGAGGGCCTTCCTGTGTGGAGATGGAGAGGAGGCCTTCCTGTGTGGGGATGGGGAGGAGCACCTTCCTGTGTGGAGATGGGGAGGAGGCCTTCCTGTGTGGGGATGGAGAGGAGCGCCTTCCTGTGTGGAGATGGGGAGGAGGCCTTCCTGTGTGGGGATGGGGAGGAGCACCTTCCTGTGTGGAGATGGGGAGGAGGCCTTCCTGTGTGGAGATGGGGAGGAGCGCCTTCCTGTGTGGAGATGGGGAGGAGGCCTTCCTGTGTGGGGATGGGGAGGAGGCCTCCCTGTGTGGGGATGGGGAGGAGCGCCTTCCTGTGTGGGGATGGGGAGGAGGCCTTCCTGTGTGGGGATGGAGAGGAGCGCCTTCCTGTGTGGGGATGGGGAGGAGCACCTTCCTGTGTGGGGATGGGGAGGAGCGCCTTCCTGTGTGGGGATGGGGAGGAGGGCCTTCCTGTGTGGAGATTGGGAGGAGCGCCTTCCTATGTGGGGATGGGGAGGAGCGCCTTCCTGTGTGGGGATGGGGAGGAGCGCCTTCCTGTGTGGGGATGGGGAGGAGAGCCTTCCTGTGTGGGGATGGGGAGGAGCGCCTTCCTGTGTGGGGATGGGGAGGAGCGCCTTCCTGTGTGGGGATGGGGAGGAGGCCTTCCTGTGTGGAGATGGGGAGGAGGCCTTCCTGTGTGGGGATGGGGAGGAGTGCCTTCCTGTGTGGAGATGGAGAGGAGGCCTCCCTGTGTGGGGATGGGGAGGAGCGCCTTCCTGTGTGGGGATGGGGAGGAGGCCTCCCTGTGTGGGGATGGGGAGGAGCGCCTTCCTGTGTGGGGATGGGGAGGAGGCCTTCCTGTGTGGGGATGGAGAGGAGCGCCTTCCTGTGTGGGGATGGGGAGGAGCACCTTCCTGTGTGGGGATGGGGAGGAGCGCCTTCCTGTGTGGGGATGGGGAGGAGGGCCTTCCTGTGTGGAGATTGGGAGGAGCGCCTTCCTATGTGGGGATGGGGAGGAGCGCCTTCCTGTGTGGGGATGGGGAGGAGCGCCTTCCTGTGTGGGGATGGGGAGGAGAGCCTTCCTGTGTGGGGATGGGGAGGAGCGCCTTCCTGTGTGGGGATGGGGAGGAGCGCCTTCCTGTGTGGGGATGGGGAGGAGGCCTTCCTGTGTGGAGATGGGGAGGAGGCCTTCCTGTGTGGGGATGGGGAGGAGTGCCTTCCTGTGTGGAGATGGAGAGGAGGCCTCCCTGTGTGGGGATGGGGAGGAGCGCCTTCCTGTGTGGGGATGGGGAGGAGCGCCTTCCTGTGTGGGGATGGGGAGGAGGGCCTTCCTGTGTGGAGATTGGGAGGAGCGCCTTCCTGTGTGGGGATGGGGAGGAGCGCCTTCCTGTGTGGGGATGGGGAGGAGCGCCTTCCTGTGTGGGGATGGGGAGGAGGGCCTTCCTGTGTGGAGATGGAGAGGAGGCCTCCCTCTGTGGGGATGGGGAGGAGCGCCTTCCTGTGTCGGGATGGGGAGCAGGGCCTTCCTGTGTGGGGATGGGGAGGAGCGCCTTCCTGTGTCGGGATGGGGAGCAGGGCCTTCCTGTGTGGAGATGGGGAGGAGGCCTTCCTGTGTGGAGATGGAGAGGAGGCCTTCCTGTGTGGAGATGGAGAGGAGGGCCTTCCTGTGTGAAGGAGGTGCCCATGGCCTCCAACCCTGGAGGAAGCAGAGCCGCTTGGCTTCTTGGTCAGGAGACCTGAGGTCAACCCCGCTTTTAGTTCCTTCCCGGCTGGTCCTGCCCAACTCAACATCTCTGAACCAACTGCAGGGGGTCATGCGATTGAGACAATGGGTGAGGTTGGGACATAGAACCTGGTGCTCACTCAACTCACCACGCAGTCACAGTGGCCGTGAGATTGTCGCAGTTGGTTGACAGCACCTTCCTTCTGAAACCGGAATGAAAACGGGAGCCGCAAAGTCTCCTGGGGGGCGGCGTGGGCCCACCCTCTGCACTTGCCCCAGATGTATTTTCTCTTATTTTCCATCAGAAAAGGTACCTTTGTCCCTGAGCTTACTCCGGTGGGAACCCCTTGCTTTCCCCTCGGGCTGCGACCGGATGGTTCTCTCCATCCCTTAGTGCCAGTGGAATGGCGGATGCGGGTACATTATCTTTATTCTCAAAACTTGTCCTGTTGACGGAGATGCCTTTTGGGACATACCGAGTCCTGATGCTGCCTTTAGTTATCCTCTCCCACAATCTGATTCCGCAAACCGTTTCGGAGCCGTCCTTTAATGATGTACTGTGTAAATACCCTCCAGGCGGTGGGGCCGATGTTTGCATCCCTGTTCGCATCCCTGAGCTCAGAGGCTGAGCCGATGCTGCAGGGAAATTCCCCTCCAAGCACGGGGTTTGGAGTCCCAGGCACAGTTAGGGAGACTCCCTGGTATCGGGTGACACCCAGTTCACCCCTCTGAGGTGGGGGGGAGCCACGACAGGACTTAAAGAGAAATCCCAGCGTTACCCTTCATTTACTCACCCATCCAACAAGCATTCACCCCGTAACCGACGTCACAAGGCCTTCGGCGCTGCTGGGACAGGAGGGAGGAGGTAGTCGAAGTGATAAGAGCCACATTTTTGCTTTTTATCTGAGCAGCTATGTGGGGCCAGGTGGTCTGCCAGGGACTTCATGGCTCGGACGCTGAAAATGGTTTGATTTTGCAGCAGTCGGCTCTGCTGAGAACGTGTCTCACCCACGCGTATTGTGTCCTCATGTTGGGGAAGGGGGAGGGGAGGTCTGAGGACCGCCACGCGGGCCCACAGGGTGAAGGAGAAGCCAGTGAGGGATTCGGGGCATCACACCCTTTTGTCTGGGAGGTTAGGAAAGAGCGATGCACAGGTGGCCGTATGTCCGTAAGCCGGCCACAGGGCGTGGTCCCAGCACAGGAGTGCTGGGTGATGGCTGTCTGTTCTTGTGATGCATCACGGGTCTCCGCCTTGCTCCGGTTCAGTGAGAGCGCTTCTCGGTGACAGGGACACAGTCTGCTGCTGGTGAGAAAGTTAGAACGGGAGCTCCCACATTCGTCTTGCCTTTGGATCCAGCACCATCCCCCCTCATTGGGCTTCCTCACTCAGGTGACCCCAGAGGAGGAGGAGCCTGGCATTGGCCTTCCTACAAGACTGGGCCCCACAGTGGGCAGGAGGCAGGAGGGCACCTGGGAGAGAGCCCCACAGTGGGCAGGAGGCAGGAGGGCACCTGGGAGAGAGCCCTACAGTGGGCAGGAGGCAGGAGGGCACCTGGGAGAGAGCCCCACAGTGGGCAGGAGGCAGGAGGGCATCTGGGAGAGAGCCCTACAGTGGGCAGGAGGCAGGAGGGCACCTGGGAGAGAGCCCCACAGTGGGCAGGAGGCAGGAGGGCACCTGGGAGAGAGCCCCACAGTGGGCAGGAGGCAGGAGGGCACCTGGGAGAGAGCCCCACAGTGGGCAGGAGGCAGGAGGGGACCTGGGAGAGAGCCCCACAGTGGGCAGGAGGCAGGAGGCAGGAGGGTGGGCTCCTGGGAGAGGACATTTCTCTCCTGTTGGGAAGAGGGTGGCTTCCAAGGAGTGCAGGGAGGGCCCTGAGCTGGGCTTGCAGGAGGACCCCAGGAGGGGAGCACTGTGGGATGAGGGAGGACGGGGTGAGGAGAGGAGCAGTCACGTGGAGACGCATTCTGAAAGCCAGGGTCCTGAGGCTCCTCACTCAGCATGGTCCAGGGGAGCAGGAGGTTTGACTGAAGTTACATCTCACACTGAGCTGCTCTATGAGGTCTGGACCTTCCATCCACTCACCGACGGTTCAGTCTGGCTGCAGGCCCCACTGTGGAGGGCTGGGTACCACAACAGCCCAGATGCGGTTCTAAACATCAGAGAGCCAACATTTGAGTGAAGGAAACAAATAAATAAATAAACAATGATATATTTCGGTAAGTTCTAGAAGGAAATAAAGCACGCGATGGATGGCATCAATGAGGTGTTTGTGGCCAACTGTTGAAGAGGAGCCATTGCACGATGGAACTGATGAGAAGGAACAGGGGCAGGGGAGGGGACAGTGGGAGGAAGAGGAGGAGGAGGAGGAGGGGAGGAGGAGGAGAAGGAGGGGGCATCAGCGAGGAGGGGAAGGAGGAAGGGGAGGAGGAGGAGGAGGAGGAGGGAAACAGGGAAGAGGAGGAGCAGGTTGCGGATGAGGGGGGGCAGCAGGGAAGAGGAAGAGGAGGAGGAGGAGGAGGAGGAGGGGAGGAGAGGGCAACAGGGAGGAGGAGGACCAGGTCGAGGACACATGCTCTTGCTTCAGAGCAGCGATTCCTGCCCTGGCTGAAGCCAGGACCTCCTGGGAGCGTTAGGATTCCCTGGTCCCTCTCCTGTCTGCAGTAGATGTGACCTCATTAGTCAGGGGTTGGCCTGAAATATTATGTATGTTAAAGGCTTCCCAGGGACTCTGAAGTGTGGCCAGGGGTGGGGACCCCTGCCTTAGGGGAAGAGAAGGGAGCTGTATGGCTGGAATGTAGTGGGGGGTCCCAGAGGAGAGGGCCAAGGAGGTGACTTCAGGCCATGCACAGCCTTGGAGGGCATTCTGAGGAGTTTGAGTTTAGTGAGTCAAATACATTTATTCATTTCCACTGTAGGAGAGAGAGAGAGAGAGAGAGAGAGAGAGAGAGAGAGAGAGAGAAGGAGATGGGGCCTCAACCTTCTGGTTCCCCCCCCCCCCCCAGGTGTTAGTGGCAGGCTCTCGCCTGCCCGCCCACCCGCTCTCCTTCCCTCGCTTACTAAGTAGACTGGCCTGTCCTTCTCTTTGCGCTGCAGGGAGCGGACAGGCGGAACCCTCCACATGCGCCCTGTGGCTGATTCCACAGCGGGCTCGCCTGTCCCCACATTCCAGATGGGGCCCTGAGGCTGTGGGAGATGGAGCCCTGCTCAGGGTCACTCGACGGGGAGGGAACCCTAGAAGCTGAGCCTTAATCACGAGGAGACGCTGCTCTCCACATGGACACAGTTCCAGGGCAGACACTGCTGGGACCTCCCACAGCATCCCGTCCTGAAGGGAGGCTAATGCGTATGAGACATTAACCACGGGGTCATCCCTTACTTCTCTTCTGTCCTCCACCTTAGCTCTCGAAATTAAAGGGGAGAGAGAGAGAGAGAGAGAGAGAGAGGGAGTTAGTTTTGTGCTTAATGCTGAAGGGTAACAAAATGTGCTGGTCTTGGCTTTTGTGCTCACAGAGCTGATTTTGGGGAGGAGGGGCTTTGGCATGGCCGGATGGGGAAGGTCTCGTTGACAAGGGTTTGGCAGGTGCACATGCCCTGCCCTGGGCTGGGACCGCAGGGGAGAGGCAGCCCCCACACCTTGTTCTTAGTAGAGCATCCTCAGAAGGGTCTGGAGGTCCGACTGGGAAGTTGGGAAAAGAAACAGCTTTTTCAGGAGCCCCCCCCCCCCCCCCGTGCACAGCTGTAAGGAAGACAGAGCCGCTGGATGTGAACAGGAAGGTGAGGCTGACAGCTGCGGGTGGCACCGGATGGTGGACGAGCCAGAGGCACTGGCCCCGGAGAATCTCCAGCAGCCAATTGCCCCAGACCCTCCCCCATGTGACCCCCAGGACTCAGACGCACCCCTGGCACCTGCCCTGCGGGAGGAGTGGAAGCTCACAGCAGAAACACAGGTGAGTGTGTAGGAAATGAGCCTGTTTCTGTAACAGTCCGGAGACGGCTGTTCCCCGGGCAGACCCAGCCAGGCTTTGGGACAGGCCTGCGCCCCTCCGGGCCCGGCCCAGCCTCGCTCAGGGCTCTGCACAGACCTGCCTGCTGCCCAGGCCCCGCCCCCCTCAGCAGCCTGCATAATTGGGATGATGCGCAGGGGAAATTAAAAAGGTCATTAATCACCGCGGAGCTGTAGGCAGCTCTCTGGGACCTATTCTTCATGATGATTAATGGCGGGCGGCTCCTCCCCACTCCCCGATTCATTTTCCTGCCACGGTGCACTCCCTGGCCCCGCTGTGTCCTTTCCGTCCTCATCCCAGGCCCAGTTCCAGGGGTGACTGGCTCAGAGCAGGCCTTTCCTGGCTGCCTTCCTGCCCCTGGGCTGGGGCAGACCCAGCTGAGCCCCCGGGGCCACACACAGGGCTCCAATTTTGGCTGTGTCCTCTGCCCCTGGTGAGCCCGGGTAAGTCGCTTCATCTGCAGGAAGCTCAGCCTCCCTGCTCTGGGCCAGCACCAGTGACCACGACATGACGATGAACATTGACTGAGGGACAGTGGTGGCCCTTCACCGGCACATTTCTCCCAGCGCGACAGCAGCTGGGCAGGCACATGTGATGAGCCCCGTGTTACAGAGAGAACATAGTCAGAGAGGAAGAGTAACCACTCAATCACACAGCTGGGAATGCAGAGGACGTCTCCCAGCCAATCCCATTGGGTGCCGGAGCCCGTGCCCTTCTGGGACCCGGCACAGCTGGGCACAGCCACCCTTGCTCAGGAGCGAGAGGCCCCAGCGCCTTCCCTGCCCTCCTCCCACCTCCAGGTCCCGCCCTTGGCTGCAGGATGAGCCCGGCCATGTCATGCTTGAAGGCCTCCCCTTCCCTTTGTTTGCCAATTAGCCCCCGTCCGGCTGCCACTGTGTGAGATGCTTAAGATAAGCCGCTCCTCTGCCCAGTGGTGCAGAGCCCGGGTCTCGCTCCGACCGACCTGCTGGGCAGAGGCACTTGGTTTTCCTGAGATAACTACATCCTGGGGGATTCGAGTGAATGTATAAGGAGCCAGGAGCTTCTGTAAAGCAGGCCCCGGGAAGCTGCCCGAGGCGGACAGGAACGAAGGCATACCCCCGCGAATGCAGAACCTTGGAGGCGTGGAAACCGCCACAAGACGAAACCAGGTTGTGGTCCTGCCATGGCCTCTCCGAGTCGCCTGGCAGCTCACTCGGGTCTGGGCCAGCCACTGTACAATCGCAGCCAGAGAGGAGTCTGAAGGTCGGAAGGCCGGGCCGAGGTGCTGGGTGGGGGGCAGTCCCTGGGGGGAGGGCCTGAGAGAGGAAGGGCGATGCCTTGGCTCCCGGCCTCATTGGGACACCCTTCCTTGGAGGGACCAGGTTGCAGGCACCGGGCACCCCAGTGGGTTCCCAGGAGCCTGGCCGGATCATGGTATGAGGATGAACATATGACGATAATAAAGGTATTAGGTAACATCTATTAAACAACTGTGTGCCAATCTTGACCATAACCTTATGAAATAGCTGCAAACTAATGTCCATTTCCCAGGTGAGGAGAGCAGGGCGGAGGGGTGAGGCCCAGTACCCGGGAACACAGGGGTGATTGGCACTGCTGGGTCCAGACCCAGTCTTCCGGGAGCCACAGCTCTTGGTCCCCATAGTTGGCCGAAATTTGTCACAGTGTCATGGACCCAGTATCTGGTGGCCCAGGGCGCATCCTGGGAACCTGAGTGGATAGGGCTTTCTCCATACCCATCGCCTACTGCCTGCCTCACTTTACCTGCTTAGCATACCTGCCTACCGGAGCACCCAGCACCCGCTACATAATATGTGAGGTTCCCAGAGAAATGAAAATGCAGGGTCTGTGTTTAAAATGATGACACATGTTAAGGCAGAGCATCTAACCGAGCAGGGATCCTTCTCATGTGATGACACAGGTGGCACATCCATGAAACTGGCCTGTGAGCCCCGAAATAGTCCCTGCCCCCACAAGTTCTCCTGACTCCCACATGCATGTCATCCCAAAGGCAGGCCTTTGTCCGCTGTACCCCCAGTTACTCTCTGGGGCTTTCTGGGATGGACGAGCGGGGCCACTGCCTCCCTCAGTGGGCCCCACACCTCCGGCCTGGCTGGTTGCCGTGAGCTCATCTTGGCATTTGCCAGGTGCAAAAGGAAGGCTGAGGGATGTCTGCTGCTCATGGGCCAACAGAATAAATGACTCGCCCTTCACTCCTGTGATGCCCTGAGCCTTGGGTCCAAAGAGACTTGGCTTGGCCCGGACGAAGTCTGGAGCACCACTCCTAACCCACCAGGAAGGAATGTTCCGGAACCCGGGCAAGTGCTCAAAGGCCTCCTCTAATTAGCCGGCTGGTGGCTAACGAGGGATTTCACCGAGCAGAGCTTCTTCTGGCTGGTGCGTAATTACCATGGAAACCCTCATGCTGCGCTCAGCCGCTTCCCCCAGCAGCTTCCCTGGGGAGCAGACACAGCGGCATCTGGGCTATTGACATTGTTTGTGGGAGAAATAAATGGACAATTAGAAGCAAGGCAGGTTGAATCCTTGTTGGAGTAAAGTTTTACCTACATCCATCCCGGGGCCTAATTGATGCTGTTGTCCCCGCCAGAGAGGAAATCATTGGGAGGTGATGAATTCAGGTTGGATGAATCCTCCTTTGCTAAACTCAAGGGCAGGAAAAATGCCTAATTAGGAGCTGGATTTTTCTGCCTTTTAGAGGCAGCTGCTGGGTGAGCCAGGAGATACGAAGACTTTTATTTCCTTCTTCATTTTTATACTCAAATATTTACCCTATCCACCAGTCAGGGGAAACCTCACGTCACACTATAGTGGGATCCAAAAATGTAACCGTGTAATGTGCAGAGTCCCTGCTTGTGAAGGTGACTTAGTGAGGACAGGTGGGGTTTGAGAGCTGTATTAGTCAGGACAGGCTAGGCTTTGCAGGAGTAACAAATAAGCCCAAACATTTCCGTTGGCTTAATGCCATGAGGGTCACTGAGTGGGTCATGTGAAGTTCAACCGTGGTCAGGCAGCTCTTTATGTCATATGACTATGCCACCTGGAGCGCCTGGCCTACGTTGCAGCAGGGGTGGGTGGAAGGTGTGTGTGGAGAAAGTGCCACAGTGATTCTCAATGGCCACAGGTAGGAGGGACACATCCTGTGTCTCCTTGCAGTGTGTTGGCCATGAGGCCCCGACCTGAGCATACGTGAGGCTGGGAGAAGCAAGGAGAACATGGAATTTTGGCAGCACCAAACAATTGTGCCGCCATATTGCATTGAGAGAAATGCCAAAATACACACACACACATACACACACACACACACACACACACACACACACACAAACAAATAAATCCATTTACTTAGGATTGAGAAATAAAACCCTCTGGTTTTTGCTTTAAAGCTCAAAAAAAAAAAAAAAGAAAAGAAAAGAAAAATAAGAAAGAAAAGGAAAGAAAGAAAGGAAAAGAAATTGTCAAAACATAGCCCTTTGGAGACGAGTCCACGGTCCCTTCTGCCACGCTGCTCCATTCACATTCAGTGTTGCACTCATAGTGAGACCCCTCCCTGGAGAGCCTTCCCCAGGGCCTGGGTTAGTGTGTGGTTTCCCACCTGCACTTTCGGGCCAGGCCTGTGTCCACAGCACTCCCTTCAGACGGGCTAGTTCTAGGGGGACAGCAACCGAAGGGCTGTGAAAAGGGGGACAGAGTTCAGAAAGGCCTCACCAAGAAGAACACATCACAGCAGAATTCTGAAGGTGAAGGATGCATTCATTCACTCATTTGGTCCACTCATGCATTCAGCACTGTGCTCCGGCAGGCGCCTGTGGGACTAGGCAGGGCCGCCTTTGCCGTAAGACTGTGTGCCCAGCAGGGGGAGGGCACAGGGCAAAGTAGGACACGTGAAATGTCTTCAGAGATGCACACGACTGCACGGGGCGTGGAGCGGAGAAAGGAAACCCCATGAGCCGAAGGTACCCAAGAGAGCCCGGAACATGGAATTTGACCTAAACCTTGAAAATGGATGTTAATATGTGTCAGTGTTACCTTTAGGGTTATATTAGAAATATGTTGTTGCATAAGGTATACATGTTTGTGGTAAAAAAAATGCGAAAAATACAGATAAAGCAAATTAAACAAAAGAAAATTACTAACAACAAATAATATTTTGATATCTATGCATCTCTCTGCCTATGTACCTACCTAGTTCTCTGTAAAATATGGCCACTCCACGGACACTGTTTTATAATGTACTTTTTATTTTATAATATAGCCATCAATTCTGTGTCAACACAGACAGATGTGTATTATCATTTTAAACAGATGATTCGCATTCTGTTTTGTGACTATACCTGACTTTCTTTAATAGACCCTCTATTGTTAGATTCTATATTTCTTGCACGTTTCTGTCATAAATGCTGCTGTGATTAAGATCTTCATGCAGTGGTTTCCTCAGGAAAAGCGGAATGTTTTCAGCAGGCGGGGAGTGGAGGCTGGAGATGAGGGATGCTCTTAGCAGAAGAGTCAGAAAGCAAAGGCCGAGTCAGGGACACAGGAGCGGTTCCTGCAGGCCCACTGTGTGCTGGCGCTGCACCCTGAGCTTTCCCATACCCCCACGTGTGGAAAGAGACTCACGGAGGCTCTCATGTCTGCAGGGGCCACGTCGAGCCTTCGTTCCTTCCTCCTCAGGAGGGGCGATGTCTGCACAACTTCTTGCTTGGAAATATATTGTTTTGAACTTGGCAACCTGTAATCTGGGTTGCCATGGTTACCAGAGAGTCCTGGGGAATGATGAACACAAAGGGTGGGCTTGAAACACAGTCCAGGGCGTCCCCTCCAGTCTCCCCCCCGAGCTGACGACAGGCTTTGACACTCCTTGTGTGCCCAGGGGACCCCACGTCACAGCATCCACGAATGCCCAGGTCAACAAGGCACCCCAGTATTTTCCGTGTGTAATAACTACTGGTATTTACTGGGCACAGTAGGGAAGCTCTGTTTGTGGGTTATGTAATTCGCCCCAAACCGGGCATGATGGAGGCTGCTATCATTCCCATTTTACAGGTGAAGCCACAGAGACACCACGAGTTCAAGGACACGCTCCAGTATTGCTCAGCTAGCAGAGCCGTCTGGCCCAGGGCCAGTGTGCCGGCAGCCCAACCTGGCGAGGGCCAGTCTTTACCAGTCACAGCAAACAGCGACTCTCAGCATCTGTCGGCACCGAGCTTCTAAAGGTGCCTAGCAGGGATGTGGGCTCCTCGGAGGGCACAGGCGTCAGGTGAGAAGGCGTGGGCACTGCAGGGATGTCCTGGCACAACGGCAGACAGGGAGTCCACACTCAAATGTCCTGGGCATCCAGCCATTGAGCCTGGAGCCGCAGCGAAACCTGGCAGCGTGCAGGATGGGAGGCTTCGGAGTGTCATTGCTCACCCGCAGAATTCGCCTCGTCCTTTTTCAACGTTAAGGTGCTTAACCAGACCCAAGGCTGAGTGCAGGAGGCCCCGAGAGAGCTGTCCTGGCCCCACCCTCTTGCAGCTTAGAGTGGGGCGGGGGCGGGGTGGTGTTTGCACTGTGACCTTAGTGATCAGCATAGCGGACAGCAGCCAGCATTTAGAAATGACATACAATAGAACACTGTGGACAATATCAAAGCACATTGCATGTGGTAAAGGCAGGTGTCGATTTGTAGAACATGTGTTGCTTTAGAGGCACTATAGTCATTCAGTATAAATGGCCAAAAAGTTCAAGAATTGACTTAAAAAGAGGGATTATGGGATCGGGAGGAGAGCACAGCAGTGTCCCACTCCGCTGAACGCCAGTGCGAGTGGCATCAGGCAGCTGTCACCCAGCATTAGATCCTGCAGCTGCCACTTGCTAGCTGTGTGGCCCTGGGAAAATCACTCAGCCTCTCTGTGCTGCTGTTCCCTCCTCTATAAGAGAGAGGGTGAGGATTAAATGACGTAATACATGAAAAGTACCTTGGGCAGTGCCTGGCGCATTAGGAGTTTCCAGTGGCTGTGAGTGTTGCTGCCGCGTGCATGTAATTCTGTATCCAAATGTGTTCCTTGAGGAGGTGTTGGTGACGCTGGGGTTTCCTCACCTCTCACGAATGATAAAACCTCGCAAGTTATGCTTTTTTGCAAAGGGTTTGCCACCAGAACACAGCTGTCATGAAAACCACCGCTAAATCGAAGCCAAACAGGAAAAGAAAGATTCGTGACAACATCGGCCGTGGACACGTGGATGCCCGCAAGCCCACCATACCGTCCGTCTGACACACAAATGCGTTGAGACCGACAAAAGAACCATCGAACAGTGTGAGAAGGAGACTGCTGAGCCGGCAAAAGCCCTTTCACGTATGCCTGGGCCTCGGATAAACCGAAAGCTGGATGCGAGCGTGGGATCCTCACTGATACCTCCTGTGGAAATTGCAGACCAGCCAGTGTTATGTGACATCATCGATGCCCCAGGACATGGAGAGATTCATCAAAAGTGTGGTTCCAGGCCATCCCAGTTGCTGCGTGTGTGCTGGTGAGTTTGCAGGTGGCATCGCAAGGAGGGGCAGGCCTGCCAGTGTGCCCTCGGGCTCCCACGCCAGGTGTGGCACAACTGCTGGCTGGTGCTATGGATTCCACAGAGCCCCCTAGGCCAGGAGAGAGACGAGGAGATTGTTGAAGAAGTCAGCACCTACACTAAGAAAACTGGCTACAACCCCAACACTACAGCATGTGTGTCAATTTCTGGTTGGAAGGGGGACCACATGCTGGAACTGAGTGCTATTGCCTTGGTTCAAGGCTGGAAAGTTGCCCATAAAGACGGCAGTGCCAGTGGGACCTGCTGCTTGAAGCTCTGCGTGCCTCCTGCCACCAACTCGTCCAACCCACAAGCCCTTGCGTCTCCCCCCGCACCCTGGCCCCCAGGATGCCTACAGAATGGGTGGTGCAGGTGCTGTACCCGTGGGCCGAGTGGACACAGGTGCTCGCAAGCCCGCACAGTGGCAACCTTTGCTCCAGTCAACATTACAACGGAAGTAAAGTCTGTTGAAATGACCCAAGATCTGCCACAGAATTTTGAAACCCATTAAATCAAAATTTAAAAAGAAAAAAAATCTCCTAAGTTGCTATGATCGGCTTTATCTTCGTGTCCGAAGTGGTCTGGCATCATCAATAGGGCCCAGAGAAGGGTCGTTAATTATAAGAGTCTCCCTGGCTTTCTCAGGGGTGGGGCGCACTCCCCAGGCCCTGCCCCGGGCTGTGGGCCTTCTGTGCTCTGTGGGGTTGCAGGGGTTCCTGGGTCCAACAGCAGGCTCAGCCCTGGGCCGGGCAGGTGGGCTTCATTCCAGGCAGCCCTCAGCACACCCAACACTCCACGAGGACATCATCCTGCTCCTTGGAGATGGAGAGACAGAAGTGCATAAGGATAACCTGATGGGCTCAGGGTCCTCCACGCGGGACTGTGATGCCGGCAAAGCCGTGGGGTGCCGGTGTGAGCCCCCCATGACGCTGGCAAAGCCGTGCGGTGCCGGTGTGAGCCCGACCCGGGGACGAGGGCAGGAATGGAGGACAGGCGCAGCAGGTGACCAGAAGCCTGGGCCGGCTCGTGGGCAGCACGCTGGGTTTGGGCTGCACCCTCATTCTTTCCATAACTCGACTTCCAAAAGCAGCTCGGCCAACACAGCGCCCGGTTGTCTAATTCTCTGATCTGAGTTTGACTAACCAGCCTCCTCGTTCCCCAATGATCGGAGTTCCCCGAGTTATTTAAGTGCTGCTCTCTATTTAGCTGGGAGGGCTCCACAGGGGGACGGCGTTACATAACATTGTCACTAACCCACTTGCCTGTCTTAATTGTCTCACTTCCGCAGCTGAATTAGGAAAGAGGGGAGGAGCGCCCGGGAGCTGGAGGCAGTGGGCGGTGTGTCACCCGAGGTCACTTCCATCGCTTTGCGCTGAGCGTGCTCTGGTGAGTGCCTCGCCCTCATTGCCCTTCTGTGCTCCCAGTGGGTGGCGGCTGTTGTTTCCGTTTTGCAGATGAAGAAACGGGTCCGCAGGGTGAAGCAGTTTACCAAGGTGGCAGGGTGAGCAGTCGGGCACGGACAGAGCCATCCGCCTGGCGCTCGGTGTGGGGGAACGCCGCCACCTGGCACTCAGGTCCAATGCAGCTCTGCTCTGGGCGAGGACATGCCACGAGGGCACATCTGCAACCAGGGAGAGGTCCTCACAGACCTGCCATGCTGAGCCCTGGCCTTGGACTTGCTCACAAGACCCCGGCTGTGCACCCGGTCACAGCAGCCCCGACAGACCGAGAGACGCGTCCTACACGTTTCCTTTTTATCTGCTGCTTTTCACCGCACTCGCGGGCACGTGATGGACCGGCTCCCGGCACCTATGCTCTTTGTAGCAAAGGCCTTGCCATCCTCAGCACGCGCGGCCCTCTGCTTCCATCCCTGCCACGTTCCCCCGCGTCAGCAAGGCCCGTCTTCCCTGTTAACGCGGCACCTGCCTCAGCCCTCGGACCCGGTTCTCACCATCCTGGGTAATCCCACAGCCTGGAAACGCACACAGTGCCGCGGTCTCCACTTAAAATAGAAGCAGCTCACCGGTGAGTCACACTGTCCGGTGCTTGTGACCGGCATTAGCCCACGCGGTGCTGTGCTCACCCCTTCCCTGTGGGGCCGCCGAGGCGCCGGACGGGTGCGCAGCTCCCGGGCCACACACTCGGTGTCAGTGCCGAGCTCCCAGCGCCAGGCTGCCTGCCCAGGTGGCCAGCCTCGCCTGCCTCCTGCCCCGTGCCCCACCCACACTGTGCATGCTGCTGTTTGCTCCTCTCGGGGCCACAAAAGGTTAAAAGACTTTGCAAGTCTTACATGGCGAGAAGGGCTGAGAGCACAGCACGGTGATGGGGCTTGTTTTGAGGGAGGAAACGCCTGTCGTGGTGTCAGGGCGCCGTGTAAAAACGTGTTCTATTCCACATAAATTAGGCCGTGTGTTCACCCCATGCTGCGGACGGCCCTGCGGCCGGGCTTGACATTAACTCAGCCACGGAGACGGCTCATTAGCGCAGCCGGCCCGTCTGCCTTCCCCTTCGTCTGTTCCCGGAGCAGAGCGGGACGCGGGCTAATTGGGAGGCGGACGGCACAGCAAAGGCGGACGAGCCTCCCCAGCCCTTCTCTCCAGCCGCATCTGCAGGAGCGGAGGGACAGTCCGGGCGGCCGCTGCGGCCACAGGCGCTGAGATGCACGGCCTGGAAGCAGGGACGCAGGTGTATTTGGGGAATCCTGGCGCATGGAGTTCAGAGAATCTGAGTAACAGAGCTGCTGGGTCACAGCTGCTCAGGGTATGGGGCCTCGGCATGTACATGCCACCTGCAGGGGGCAGTCCTTCCCCACCTCCACACTCGGCCTGTCTACCTCCTCCCCGCCCCCCCCCTTGTCTGCCAGGTTCATTCCATCATTCAGGTCTCAGCTGAGCCACCCCCGGGGCCTTTCTTTCCATTGTCACTGACGGGCTGTGACATGGAAGCCGAGCCCCTCACCTCATGTCATCATTCCCACCACTGAAGCGTAGCTACGCCTCCCTCCCCAGGACCGCAAAGACTTTCAGTGGGAGGGCCTGTTTGCTCACCACCCGATGCCCATGGTGGGCACTTGCCTGGCCCCGAGGGGCCCTCAGTGGTGTCTGTGGAAGGAAGGGGTGGGGTGGATAAATGAGCTTGGACTCGTTGGCTCTGGGGACTGAAAGGAGCCTTAGCGTCACCTCGCTCAACACCTTTGCCCAAGTCCTTCACAGAGCCCCCGGCCAGCAGCTGTGCAGTCTGGGCCTGATCCCAGGGAGGGACCTGCCCCACTGTGGACAGGCCCACGCAGTGGCCGTGCAGGGAGCCGCCTGGGGCGGGCAGGCGTGGAAGGAGGCAGTGCAGACACTCAGATGAGAGACGAGAGCGGGAGACAGAGCAGGGGAGAGGAGATGGGTTGGGTGTATGTTGGAGGCACCTGCTGCTGGATGAAACACAGGGGTGAGGAGTGGGGGAATGAGGAGAGTGAGGCAGGGGGAGCGGTGTCTATGAGCAGGGCTCCCACCTGCCGCTGCGGCTCACCAACGGAGTAGGCTCCTGCCTGATTCGAGTCTGCACTAGACCCAAGTCTTCTATCTCCATTTCTGTTTTATTCACCACCCAACACCATGATTCATTCATGAGAGACACAAACATAAGTGTTTGCTGAGTGAATAAGTGCACGTGCTCACTCTCTCCCAGCCGACCCCTGCCCAGCCTGGCGTGGTCTGTGCGCAGGTTCTCAGTCAGGCTCAGGACCGAGTGGCTGAGGGGTCGGGTGCCTCTTGTGATGTGGCGGGCTTCCCACGGGAGGAGCGGGAAAATGGCCAAGATGCGCAAGCCCTGGTGCCCTGACAGCCACCTGCCACTCACAGAGACAGCGAAGGTATTGGGTCGTAAATTTGTCTGCAAACTAATCTGCTGGCAATAATAAACATTAATTAAACATGTAGTCGGCCGTCATTTTCCTTGTCATCATCCATTCTAGAAGGGCGTGGGGCTCATCTTGATGGGTTGAGGTTCTTAAAAAAGACCTGGAGGAGTTTGAGCTCATGTATCAGTTTTCCGTAGGTACTATTTTCTGCAGTGAGCAGAGCATTTGTTGGTAGTTTGCTCTCCATGCTGTAGCAATGAGTTGTGTATTTACATATTCATTTATTCATTCAATTATTATTTTTAATTAAACTTTTTAAAAAATTGTATTTGTTAAATTGATCGGGGTGACATTGGCCAACATGAGCATACTGGTTTCATGTGTGGATTTCTGTATGTTCATGTGTGGGTTTCATTCCATTATTTATTAACTCAACAAATCTATATTTTGTGCCGGGGGTTAAGCACCGTTCCTGTTTTAGGGACACAGTGGTAAACATAATGACCACGGGCCCTGCCTCACAGAGCCACGGCATCAGCAGGAAGACGAACACTGAGGATGCAAACAAATCGACGACGGGATTTATCCATTTCTTTATTGTTCTATTCAACCTGCAGATGGCGGCTGCCTATTTGGTGCAGGTAAGGTCTGTGGCAAAATCCTGAAGGTAAACCCGCCTGAGGAAGCTCCTGGTGGGTAAGACAGAGAAGCCGTGACCCATCACGTTATAACGTAAGGAGAGCCGCGACGGGGGACACGGTGACGTGTGCTCTTAGGATGGCCTGACGGGAGGGCCGTGCTTTCTGTCCCTTGGAGTCTGGTTTGGTCATGTGACTTGCTTTGGGACAAGAAAATTGAACTGGTAGGACAAGTTCTCCCTTACAAACAGGCCCCTGCTGAGCCCCTGCCACAGTGACCGTGGTCCCCGCTGCCATGCCACTGGCGATGCTCGAGGCCAGCAGTCTTCAGCCGTGGCCACAAAAGTCTTCAACACACGCAATACCCGATTATTTAGTCAGGCACTGACCTCCTTTCTCTTAGATCGTCACATTAAAACATGACAACAGCCAACACAGCAATAGCCGGCTGGTATGAATGAATCAAAAGTCTCTTTCTCTCTCTCTCTCTCTCTCTCTCTCTCTCTCTCTCTCTCTCTCTCTTTTTGTCAGATCGGCAAAAACGTAGTATATTTTTTGTGTGCCGCAGAATTTTCTTGTTAGTGTAAGTGCCATGAGATGAGAAGAGTTGAAAATCACTGTTCTAGACACAGGCTGCTGGGTATTTCTGGGCCTGGAGCGAGGCTGGGGATGCTGGTGGTCAGGCTGTGAGAGAAAGGAAGCGCCCGGGCTAGGCCTCGCGGTGCGGCACGGGCCCTCCTGTCCTGACTGGGGCGGCCAGGGAAGGACAAGCACAGAAATGGAGCTGTGACCCATCTGCACCTGGGAAAGCTCCCAGAGAGGGGACATCTTCGCAGAGGTTGGAGGGCCTGGATTCCGGCACAGGGCAGGGAGCAGGTGTGCGGACAGAGGGAGAGGGAAGTCTGCAGAGGAGGGGCTGCGGGTGCTGTGGGACTGTGCAGGCCACAGGGCAGGCCCGGGAAGGACACTCGTGGTGCAGGCCTGGGACAGACACTCATGGTGCAGGCCTGGGATGGACATGTGCAGTGACTTCTCTGCGCTCTGAGTGTCAGACTCCTGGTGGCAGCACCTGTACTAGTAAGGTGGCCCCAGCCACCTGCACCTGCCCTGTCGGAGGGCTCACTCTGAGTCCCGCGGTATTGGATGTAATGGCAGATGCACTGACCGTGGGGTCTGGCTTTGTCATGGCTTCTAACCATCGCCACGGCAACGAGAGCCCACATGCATGGCACTTAGCATGTGCCTGGCTCTGTGCACTTGCGGGCACTTCCAGGCCAGTGTTGGTGTCACTGTCACTCCCATCTTCCTGAAGAGGGAAGGTGCTCAGGGTGCATTCGGCTTGCCAAGCGCCAGGGCCGGATGTCGGACACGGGCCGAGTCCATATCACACTCGTGGCCACAACCCCACCCTCTGCTTCAGTGCTGACACACGGCAGGGGCTCTGCCCAGCGGCTGAGATGACACTCCCCGCCAGGGGCCCGTGTGAAGAGAGGGAGGCTGGGGCAGGAGAGAAGAGCCCAAGGAGGGTGGGGGCTGGGGCTGCCCCCGCCTGGCTCCCCCCAGGGCACTGAGAACCCAGGCGAGGGCAGGAGGCAAGGGAGCCCCACGACCAGATCTTCCTGTGGTGCTTACCCCACTGCCGTGGGGACTGGGGAGCAAGACTGGGTGGGGAGACCACCTAGGAAGCTCTTTCAATCCTCCTGGCCAAGGACAGACCAGGGGCAGCAAAATGGAGACAGTGGGAGGACCTCGCTGAGGCTGTGGCTCTGGATTAGTGCCCGTGCGTGGCATTTCATCCCCTCCCAACCCCCGCCCCCACCCTGACCCCTGCAGAGGGCTCTGGCCTGTTTCTCTCCCCTCAGCGCTTCTGCTAGTCGCAGCTCTGAGATTCCTGCATGCTCAGGGCTCCGTGTGTTTTGTTTTGTTTCCTGCTGATTGCTGTTTGGTTAGTGACAGGCTCTTTCTAGGTCAGAGTTCCTAAGGTCACTCTCCAGCTCCCATTCGGTCACAGGTGAGCGGGGCTTTCGGGGCTCAGGGAACCTCCTCCCAACCAGCAGATCTTCCCTGTGAAAGGGAGAAAGTTTGGGTTAACTTTCCTTCCCATTAGCTCTGCATTTGCTATAAAGATATAATCCTTTATTACGTTAATGAGGCACAATAATTATTAATTGCTAATTATTCATAGTCGCTTGGTCTATTTAAAAGAAATAGACCATTTAGAGCAAGATTTAGAGATATGCAAATATTCAGCTACTCTGCGGCACCAGGGCAAACACAATGACTTTTCGTCGGAAACGTATTAATTTTGTTCTAAATTCCACGACTTGGGAAGTCAGTGGCCCACCTTTGTGTCCTTGGCCGACCTCCTGACCTTCTCTGTCAGCCCCCAGCTGCCTGCAGCCCTGCTGGGCTTTTACAGGGTGCTTCCTGTGGACCGAAAAAGTCGGAGAAATGTAAATGAGAAAAACCAATCCTTATTTCTCAGGATCACTGGAAGGGTTAAAGGTCATAACCTATAGAAAAGGTCGGACACATAGTAGGGGTTTAGTAAGCAGTCTGCCCGGGTGGTGGACATCAGCCATTCACATCCTGTCTTTCACCTAAAAATGCATTTTATGGTTATAACATATTGTGTGTTCCTTGTAGAAGACCTGAAAGATTTTAGAAACTTGAAATAAAAACCTTCCATAAAGCCAGCCATTAAAGATTTCAATGGTAGATATTGTGGCTCAGTCCCATTCTCTGTCTCGGCCTCTTTCTCTATGTGTAAAATAATTGAGGTTATCTTACATACAGGTTTTCCTACCTTATTTTTTTCAATGTAACATAAACATAAAAGTTGTTTCCCATGTGTGTCCCCCCCATCCCCCTGTTTAACAAAAAAGGCATCAGACTGTGGAGTAAGCTTAGCTCAGGGACGAGAATTCACAGCTTTCCTGTGTGTTAGGTTTTGTCCCTGGGAAACTGCCCAATCTTCTCCCGTGAGGTGAGTGTGGGATCCAAATGATGTAAGGCCCACAGTTCCCGAAGCGTCATCAGTGCTTACAGACGGCGGTGGCTGTTACTGACACCGACGGACGGACGGACAGACGCCTCTGCAGCCAGGCTGGGCTATGCTGCCTTGACCAGCAGCACTGGGATCTCAGGGACTCAATGCCACAGAAGCCTGCTCCCCCCGCACTCCCCGCCAACCACGCTCATGGGCACCTGTCTTCACAGGGTGACTCAGAGCCCAGGTTGCTCCCCTCTGGTGTCATTTCCGTTGCACACGTGTTTCCATGATGGCTAAGGCAGTGAGGAGGACTGGGAGGGTTCCACACTAGCAATTAAATGCTTTGATCCAGAAGGAATATGCACCCATTCTGCTTACAACCAGTTGGCCAGAACTAATCGCATGACCCCACCTTCAGGCTGTGTGTGTGGAGAAATGCGCATGGAGGGGAGGGCTCCCGGGGACCCAGAGGAGGAGGCTTGAGTACAGGAGGAGGCCCGAGTACAGGTGAGTGCTAGGAGAGTCTCTCCTCGTAGCACTGTCTGCTCTCCTGGGGGTCAGAGCACTGGGGCTCAGGGCCAGCCCCAGCATGTGCATGTGTGCCGAGTCCTTGGTCCCGGCCTGGCCCGGGGGAGAGAGGCATTGACGGCTCCTGGGTGTGCCCGATGCCAGGTTCCCCGTGTTCCGATGCCAGTTGTCCACGTGAGTTACTGCCCTGTTGCTCAGTGCTGTGAAGGGTGCTTTTAAGCAAACGGTCGGCTGACCACAGTGCAGCGTTTCATCAGGGCCCTGCCATCTCCCTGACCTACGGCTCATCCCGGGGGCCATCGGTCCCTGAGGAGTGCATCAGGCCTCAGGTTGGCTTCGAATGTCACACACATGACTGTGCGGAGGACCCTCAGGAGGTCTGAGCCCCTGGCCTAGAGGCTGGCTGAGCTCCCAGGCGCCCAGGGACCACCCGGTTCTCAGAGGCTCTTCAGGAACAATTGTTTTTGGTGTTCATACTCTTCCTTCTCCCCAGTTCATACCCTTTCCTCTTCCTAGACCCTGGCCGTGGGGGACAAGGAGAAGAGGTTTACATGGGAGTGCCTTGTGGCTTTGCTTCCCACTGGCTGTGTGTCTGGGGCAAGTTGCTCCCCATCTCTGGGCCTGCCTCTCCCGTTTATGCAAGGGGGGCAGGATGAGCCCTCTGACCCCTATCATTCCACGGTTCTGTGACTTCATGTCTGAGCTGGGCCCACAGCTTGGCCTGAGGAGCCACCTGTCAGGGGCCACCCACAGCCGTTAAGATGATTTTGGTCACAGGCAACAGAAACATTGCAAACTGGCTTCAACACACAGAAATGCATTGCCGCCAAAGGCTAGGGTAGGCTTCCGCGAAGGGTGGCTTTAGGATGGGTGACTGGCAGCTCAGCATTCAGAGGCCCAGGTTCCTGCTGCTGACCTCTGCACAGTCCTCGAGGCTGGCTTCCTCAGGGCGTGGGAAGGTGCCTGCCGTCAGACCAAGAAGGGGAGCATCCCTTCAGTGGGGTGGTCCTGGGCAATGGGACCTCACTGACCACCACCCAGCAGGCTCCCCAAGGCGGGAGGAGGGCCACTTGTCCTTCCTCACTATCGGGGTTACTGGTACGAGTAGGATGGCCTTTGAGCAAGCAGGTGTCTGAGGCGTACTCAGTGGCGATGGGGTGTGTCCAAGCTTCTGTTGAAAGGAGGGAGTGAGGCTGGGACAGTAAAACCACACTTCTTTTCTCATTGACTTCATCACTTTCTCTCCAGATGATTAATTCAGCATAAAATCAATAGCTAACATATACTGAATGCTGCTGTCATCGCCTCTCTGTCAAGATCTTTACCCACAACTTCTTCCCGAATCTTTACAGCAGCTCAGGAAGCAGATGCTGCCATCATGCCCACTCTACACCTCGGGAAAGGGTTCCAGTCAGGTGGCTTGCTCAGGTCACCAGAGTCAACCTTATGTCTGTGTGATGCCAAAGCCTGACGCACAGCCCTGTGCTGTGCCTGACCCATGACCCTGTGCTGTGCCTGACCCATGGCCTGTGCTGTACCTGACCCATGGCCTGTGCTGTGCCTGACCCATGGCCTGTGCTGTGCCTGATCCATGACCCTGTGCTGTGCCTGACCCATGGCCTGTGCTGTGCCTGACCCATGACCCTGTGCTGTGCCTGACCCATGGCCTGTGCCGTGCCTGACCCATGGCCTGTGCCGTGCCTGACCCATGGCCTGTGCTGTGCCTGACCCATGGCCTGTGCCATGCCTGACCCATGGCCTGTGCTGTGCCTGACCCATGGCCTGTGCTGTGCCTGATCCATGACCCTGTGCTGTGCCTGACCCATGGCCTGTGCTGTGCCTGACCCATGACCCTGTGCTGTGCCTGACCCATGGCCTGTGCCGTGCCTGACCCATGGCCTGTGCCGTGCCTGACCCATGGCCTGTGCCGTGCCTGACCCATGGCCTGTGCTGTGCCTGATCCATGACCCTGTGCTGTGCCTGACCCATGGCCTGTGCTGTGCCTGACCCATGACCCTGTGCTGTGCCTGACCCATGGCCTGTGCCGTGCCTGACCCATGGCCTGTGCCGTGCCTGACCCATGGCCTGTGCTGTGCCTGACCCATGGCCTGTGCCGTGCCTGACCCATGGCCTGTGCCGTGCAGTGTTTGGCAGGCAAAGGAGTCCCTGCATCTGTAAAGCACCCCTCCTCCAGTGGGTGCACACTTGCTGCCTCAGTTAACCCCACGGTGAGCCGGAGAGGTGGCCAGTGCTGCTCCTGTTTCTCAGTTTGTGAAGCTGGGCCTCAGAGAGGGCGTTTCACCAGCCACGGGTCTCATCTCCAGCGAAAGGCAGAGGCCTGTCTATCTGGCCTCACTCGGGCTCAGGAAGAAGCTTTTGTCCGTAGGATCAGCCACCCACTGAAAACAGCAGGTTGTTTTCCAGCAAAACCAGAGAGGAGAAGCGGCCACCCAGCCTGGGCCGGTCGCTCCAGTGACACTGCAGACCCATGCTCTCCCGGGCTCGGCTCTGTAGCTGCCTGTGTCCCTCCCGGAGCCCCAGGCCTCCTGTCTGCACACCAGCTCCTCTACAGGGAGGCCCGGGAGGCCCGGGAATTGCTCTCCAGCCCACGTCTATTTCATCAGGATGAAGAGACTGCCCCATGGCTCCTTCATGACTTTTCCTTTACCCCCTTGGCTAGAGTGTTCACAATTGTAGCTGCAAGATGGGGAAAGCGATGTCTGTGTTTTCAGTTTATGCCATGAGAAGAGGGGAGAGCAATGGCCTTGGCAAGGCAACCAACAAGCCAATCGCCCACTTGGAAGGTGTCCCACAGGCGGGCCTATACCTCATTCCTTGTGTTCCTACTAGTGCCCGTGAGCCTGGCTTCTGGCTGAGTGGCGCTCCCCCTGTGGGAGAGCACTGACCACCAGCGAGCAGCTCCTGTGTTGAGTGTCTGCCCCCTGGTGGTCAGTGCACATGATAGCCACCGGTGGTTCCGCTGTTCGGTCGATTTGTTTGCAAATTAGCCTTTTATTACATAGGATAGCCTGATGAAGCACTAAGTGCCCAATAAGTGCTTTTTAGAATAACTTGATGACTTAGGAAGTTTGGGACACTCTGGGGGATTTTGGAGAAGTGGTTGTTGATGGGTAGATGAAGTTGTGGATAGTTGTCTTAGACTGTTAGGGCTGTTTTAACCAAATACCATATAGACTGGTGGCTTATAAACAATAGGAATTCTTTTCTCACAGTTCTGGAGGCTGGGAGTTGAGACCAGGCTCCAGTAAGGTGGGTGAGGGACCTCTTCCGGGTTGTGTCCACAGTGGCAGAGAGCAGAGAGAGGAAGCACACTTTTGGGTGACTCTGCTAAGGGCACTAATCCCGTTCACCTGATCCTGTTCACCTTCCCAAGGCCCCACCTCCTAATCATCACATTGGAGGGTAGGATTTCAAAACAGGAATTTGAGGGGAGACACAAGCATTCAGTGCTTGTCATATGTAACAGGGGTCTTTCCCTTATATCCTTACTTTTTGCTTTTTAGTGATTTTGACAGATTTTCAGGGTGTTATCCAGGAAGAAAATACAGGTAGGGGTAGAGGCAAAGGAGCCTCAGTTTCCTCACCTGTGAAATGGGTAGAATGAGATCCAGTTTGTCTCTTATGAAACTTCCAGCTTCTGTCCTTGGTCCTGGGATTAGAGACATGGAGGGTTAGGGTTAGGGTTAGGGTTAGGTTGGGGTTAGGGTTAGGGTTAGGTTAGGGTTAGGGTTAGGATAGGGTTAGGGTTAGGTTGGAGTTAGGGTTAGGGTTAAGTTGGGGTTAGGGTTAGAGTTAGGCTGGGGTTAGGGTTAGGTTAGGGTTAGGGTTAGGGTTAGGTTGGAGTTAGGGTTAGGTTGCGGTTAGGGTTAGGTTGGGGTTAGGGTTAGTCTGAAGTTAGGGTTAGGTTAGGGTTAGGTTGGGGTTAGTGTTAGGTTAGGGTTAGGGTTACGGCAAGAGTTAGGAGAAGAGCCCCAGAAACCTGGGACATGCATTTTTGTCACAGTAAATCCTGTTTTCCACTGGAATCAGGAGGTGAGACAGTGTTCAATACATCAGGGAGCTAGGCTGTGGAAAATGACACTAGCCCCCTTGCATTAGGTGAAATCCCATAATCCTATGGGAGCACCGTCGATGTGAGGGGAGTGTTTCATTTCTCTCATTATTTTGGATTCAGTTTATTAAGTGACAGAGAGAATCCAGAGCAGGGAAGACGGAGGAATGACGGTGTCATGGCTTTGTCCTTCTCTCCTGTCCCCTCCTCCTCGCTGCTCAGTCTGCGATTCTGGCCTCTGCGTGGTACAAACACTCACCTACCATGTCCCAGGGCGATGGACGAGCCTCCCTATAGGATGTTTGTGCCTTTATTTTACAGAGGAGACAAAATACAGCTGTTGGTAGGGCTGAACTGTGTCCCCCCAAATCAACGGTGTCCCTTAAATCCACAATTCGCTGCCCTGACCCAGGGCCTCCGAATGTGACTGCAGTTGGAGACGGGTCTTTAAAGAGGTCATTTCATTAACATGAGGGCCTCGGTGACTGACGGCCTCATGAGAAGAGGACATGTGGACCCAGAGACAACTGGGATGTGCCCAGAGAGAGGCCACGTGAGGACACAGCCTGGGACGGAAGCCTGGAAGAAACTAAATCTGCCGACTCCTTTAGCTCTGGCTTCCAGCCTCCTGCACTGAGGATACATCCTGCTGTTTCAGCCCGCCTGGCCTTTCGTTCTGGAAGCCTTGGTGAGCCGGCACAGATTCCCGTGCTCTGGGACGGGGTGCTGGGCAGGGGCTGGATGCGTCTGGAGGCTCGGGTGAGGAAAAGCCTAGATCTCCTGGAAGAGACCATTGGTGAGAATGTGGGGGTAAAGGTGCTTCCGGTGAGACCGCGGGTGGAAATGAGCTCAGTTAGGGGCACTGGGACTAGCGAGGTGCTCTGAGTGTGTGGAAGGTGGGGCTTGGGAGAGAGGAGCCTGCTGGTTAGTGGCGGAGATTTCTAAGCGACGTGTCAATGGCCTGGTCTGGCTTCTCCTTATTGCTTACGGCAAAATGTGAGACAAGAAAGATAAACGGAAGAAGGAATGACTAAGAAAAAAGGAATTATAAGCTCCAGACGTGAAGATGTGGAGCACTCTCAGCCTGTCGATACTGCAGCAGTGAGAGTCGGGCCTCTGGTTAAATGCCTCCTCCTTGGAGCAAGGTCCCTGGCCCCCCGCCCGAACAGCCCCTGCTCTCACCCTGCTCCATCGGCTTTTTATTCTCTTCCATAGACTCCACCATTGGCTGCACCTTTATTGTCCTAGTTCCGTGGTGGACAAACTGTGGCTCGTGAGCCACAGGCGGCTCTTCGGCCCCTTGAGTGTGGCTCTCCCTAAGCCTTAGGAGTACCCTAATGAAGTTAATAACAATGTCCCTACCTATATAGTTGAAGTTTAAAAAATTTGGCTCTCAAAAGAAATTTCAATCGTTGTACTGTTGATATTTGGCTCTGTTGACTGATGAGTTTGCCGGCCACTGGCCTAGCTCATTAGAAGGGAAGCCCGTGAGAGCAGAGAGAGTGCGCCATTGTCTCTTGTTCTTTGCTTGTTCTTTGTTTATTGCTGGTACCCCTCAGACCTACCTCGCACAGCCGAGATTCCCTGCACGTGGACGGCACTGGCCAGCTGGAACCCAGGGGGCCAGCCCGATGAGGCCTGTCTATACATGGGGTGATCTACTCTCCACGCCCCAAGTGACTGCCCAGGGCCGCTGTCTCCAGGCCAGGCCCAAAGGCTGTCACTGAGACACTCTCCCATCAGGCCGTTAGGACACTTGTCACCCCCAGGAAGACTCCTGGACAGTGGGCTGGAGGGGCTATTGTGGGGTATTTGCTGGCTCACAGGGTCCCCATTTCCACTCTCTGTAACCAAGTGGAAGCTCTGCTTAGGTGCCCCCAAGACCCAGGGAGAGATGGGCTCCATCCGAAGCATGCAGGATTAGGATAAGACCTAAGAAGTCACTTAGAGCCGGAAAAAGATTCATCCCAGACCATGAATCTGGGATTTGCCAGCAGCCAAGATGGCCCTGTGGGTGGTGGGAGCAGGACGCAGGCCTCGGTATGGGGCAGAGGGCTCCCAGGGCGCCTTCCTTCCCGTATCGTCTCTGACACAGGCCCGGAATCTTCCTGCTCCGCTGGGAACCCTGGAGCGGCGAGACACACTTTTCAATCATTTTAATTCCATATCGATTATGTAAAAGTGGCCCTTTCTTTCGGGCATGGCAGCCAGCAGGAATCGACGGGTTAGGGGGAGGCGCGCCGTGCTGAGCGGCACTAACAAGGCATCCTCTGCAGAAATGTGGCCTGGAACCGGGGAGCAACTGCAAACGCCACTCACTGGTGGTCCTCTTGTCACAGTCCACTGTCTGGTGTGACATGGTTACAGACCCACAGCGAAACATTTGCATAGTAAACAGCAACATCTCCCTGTGTCCTCAGAGAGTGAGAAAGCCCGAGGGGGCTCAGAAGCCCTGCTGAGCTGCCCTGTGCGCCGGGCTCTTTGTACACCTGCTAAAACAATGAGGAAAATGATCCAATAGCAGCGACCACGGAGCGCAGGATTACTGTATAGTGACACACTCCACCTGCACCACTTCACTGCACCCTCACCATGACGCTCCCGGCTCCATTTTGCAGATAAGAAAACCTGGCCTCAGAGACCTGGGTGTAGTGCCTGCCAGGCCCACAGAGTCCAGACGCAAAGCAGCAGATTCACATTGCAGCTGCCCGGTCCCCAACCTTAGGCCACAGCAGCTGGGCCCAGACAAGGGGTGAGCCTGGTAAACTGGGCACAGCTACCCCGCAGCTTAGCTTCCCTATTTCTCAGCCTCTTGACTGTTAAATCCCACAGGCAGACTGCAGGCCTGTCTATGTTCTGCGGCCCTTTGGGGGCCCACACATCATGGTCACATCTATGCGTTCTTTGCCCACGGTTAGTCATACATGTGCTGGATCAGACTTACTTGTAGAGAATTTGCTGTCTTCTTCTATAAGTTCTAAGCAATTTGATTGTAAATCAATTACTTTATTCAAGAAGCCCAATGAGTGTTTAACAAGGCCCAGAGAGGTTAAGTAATTTGCCTGGGTTGACACAGCCAGTTCATAAAGGAGGCGGGGTTTGAACTAGCAGTCTGGTTTCTGAGTCCAACCCCTAACCACAGCACCGCCCTCCCACCCCCAGGTCTCTGGCGCTGTTTTCACCCACACAGGATATTTTCACATTTACCGCGGCGTGCCCGTGGACGCCTAGGCATCCTCCTTCTCCATGGACGTAAGGGGAAACTGAGTTCTGGGAAGGAAGGGAGACCCATGGACTCCAGGCCAAGAGCGGCAGGTCATGGATCGAGTGGGAGTGAGGTCACTGGGTCCCGAGCAGCCCTCGGTGGAGCAGATCAGGTTCTGTGCAGTCCGGGCGCCGTATCCCTGGCCTGCGGAGTGCCCGCCTCCGTGTGCCAGTCATACCCGCGGCCCACGGTCTGCAGAGAAAGTTTCATCTCATTAGTCAAATTAAAACTTACTTCTGAACTCGGTGTATCTGTGGGAGAGACTTCAAGTAAATTATCATCTTATTTATAGCTCCCCGTCTTCCAGAAACTTAAGCAGCAATATGTTATCTGGCTCATAAAAAAATAAAAATAAAATAAAATAAAATGACACCTCGAGCGGTGCTGTAACTAATTAGGGAGACTTCCAAACTGCTGTTAATTCCGACGCTGAAATGTGCTCCTGCAGCCGCCAGCAGCCGCCGAGCTCCGCGGAGACGGGGCGGGGGGGGGGGGGGGGGCGCAGGCAGCTGTGGCGCTCAGATTTCACATTAAGTCAAACAATTATTTTGATGGGTTGAGTGAGCTTTGCAAAGTGCCATTATAATAAAACCCTTCAATTGCCCTGCTGGGGCGCTGTGCCACCCGGAGACGCAGAGGAGGCGGCTGATGCAGGGAGCTCTGCACCTGGCAGGCGGGACCTCCAGCCAGACAGGCCAGGTGGCGATTGCGGAGGCCGAGCCATGGCCCGGAGCGGTGGGGAGAGGCCCAGGAGAAGGGGCGAGCTCACCAGGTCTGCATTTGCTGGAACCCACATTGTTTATTTTCTGCCTGCCAGCGCTGTTAATTTTGTACTTGAAATAATTTTAGATTTACAGGAGAACGGCAGAGGCAGGGCTGAGAATTAGAGTCCCCATCCCCCATTTCCCGTCCCCAGCTTTCCCGATGCTGGCGTCTTACATAACCACTGTGCATCTTGTGCCAGGCACGCCTTAGGTGCTGAGGATACCTCGGCTGAAAAGCAGAAGCAACCTGTGTTCTCCGGGAGCACCCAGGCCAGTAGGGCCGGGTATCCCTAGATCAGACCCAAGTCCATGGCCACAGGTGCTGGCCACGCTGCCGCCACATCTCTCAGACGCCATGAAAGCAGCACTGATCACTGAGGACACGGCATGGCAGCATAGGCCTGCAATAAACAGGCGTGTGAATCTGTGAGAATCACGCCCCCGGATTCTGTACTGGGAGGAGAGCTGAGAGGGCGGTCAGGGCAAGGGGGAGGGAGCGAGGACCGGCATCCGGAATCCTCCTGTGTGTGACCTGGGAAAGCCACTCTGCGTTGAACTTCCAAATGGGGATGACAGTATGAGGACAGTGGGTGTGACTCAGTTTCCCACAAATGCCCTGTGCAGTGCCAGTGAGTGAGGGAATGAGCCTGTGCTTCCCGGGACCCTGTAGCAGCATCCCGCCGGCCACTCACTTAATCTGCCCTTTGTCACTCAGCGCAGCACAGGGCCCAGGCTGTACGGCCAGGGCGGGCAGGCGGGTCAGGGAGCTGATTTCAGTGTGTCTTCCAGGTAGTGAAACGCTGGCCCCTCCTTAAATGACCGGAGAAACCACACCATCCATTTATCAGGGGCTTCCAGGGGGCCTGAGCGGCAGGAGGTGGATGCGCCTTCGTCTGGCTTCCTGGATCCACCCAGTGCCATCACCAGATGGCTATGGAAGACTTGCTCCGAGCAGACCGAGAGAGGATGCCCGAGCAGTGGTCGGGAGGACGTGCCAGGCCAGCCTGATGTGGGGATGTGGGCATCCACCAACTGACCTATCCTGCCGGCGACGACGGCCGCAGTAAAGCAGCCCCTTAGCCATGGTTTCGCTTCCATGGTTCAGTTACTTGTAGTGAGCTTCAGTCTGAGAATGCTAATGGACATTCTGGAAATGAACACTTCCTAAGTTTTAGATGAAACTTCGTAGTGTGATGAATTCCCCCGCCGCCCGCCTGGGCCGTGAAGCCTGTCTTTGTCCAGCGTCTCCACGCTGTACGCTCGCGCCCGTCGGTCACTCGGTAGCCCTCCTGGGATGTCAAGGTGTCTCCGTGCTTGTGTGGAAGCCGCCCGCCCTGGTTTCACTCAACAGTGACCCCAGAGTGCAAGAGGAATGGTGCTGGCCGTTCGGATATGCCAGAGAGAAGCTGTAGAGTGCTTCCCTTAAGTAAAAAGGTGAAAGCTGACAACTTAATAAGGAAGGGCTGGGGGTTAAACAGTGAGGCTGCTGAGGTCTACAGTAAGAAGGCCTCTTCTATCTGTGAAACTGACTAGTTTATAGATTAAACTTGACCGTCAGTATGTATGTGTAGGAACAAACAGCATACATAGGGGTCAGTACCACCCTTGGGTTCAAGCCTCTAGGGGTCAGGGATGCATCCGTGTGGATAAGGGGCAATGACTATCCATGTATTCCTGACCCCATGTGGACACTCACTGCCTCATTCATCTGACAACTACCCAGTGAGGTAGGGCCAGCTCCTGTTTTACAGATAAGGAGACAGACTCAAAAACTTGCCTTCGAGCCGAGTTTCAGACAGCCTGACTGCAACATTCCTCAATTCAGTCATGAAGCTAAACTACGAAAGTTCAGTGTCCTTGCCCATGTGTTTCACCTGCAAACACATGGGTTCTAATTAAATTAGTTTTTCAGCATTTAAAAAACGATTAGGTCATAGCAGTTTATTTTTATTTTTTGATTTTATTTTGAAATACTTGTAGACTTATAACAAGTTGCTAAAATAACACAAAATTCGCCTTATGTCCTTGACACACTTGGCCCCTAAGACAATATCTTGCAACATAGAACATTATCAAAACCAAGGAAATGACATCGGTAAATACCAGAACCAAACTACAGGACTTATCACGTGTCACTAGTGTGTACACACACTTATCATTTAGATAGGTGATCTTAAAGAAAAAGTAGGGAATTTGAATACCTGTTTAAAAATCTGTATCTGAAAACACGGGGCCAGATTTCGAAACCTGGAGAGGTCAACTGGAGCCGCGGCCTGGCTGCCGCACTCTCGCTACCAGAACGGCAGCGTTGTTAAAACACTGCGGGAGGCTGCGGAACCCCGTACATTTGTTTTCAAACTTCTGTGAATCTATAAGCGCTTAAAAATAAAATGTTAAAAAAAAGTGGCTAAAAAAAAATCAAAGCACCACGTCAGTCTCCTTAGGGTTTTGCTATTTGCGGAACATAAGCAGACCATTTTCGGCTGCACTTGCTGGTATCTGCGGGAATATCTCCGGAAAGCTACACAGGAATCTCACGGCATTTGTTTACTGGTAATAGGACCTGGGTGGCTGGGGAGAGGGATGAGCAGAGAATTTCTGCTCTCCGCTCTTTTGTGTATTTTGAATTTTGAACCACATGAGCACACTGTCTATTAATAGATAAATAACTAACTATTAAAAAGGAATTGATCAGAGGACCTCCACTTCTGGTGAGATGGAGTGGACAGCCATACTTTACCCTACTCATCCTACTAAGTACAGGTGAAGTCCCTAGACACTATATTTTATTACAAACATACGAAGACTCAGAAAAGAGGAGAGAAGTCAGAGTGGGGACCTCGAAACCAGAAGAAGACCATGGCAGGGAGCTCCGTGGGTTTGGTTTTTGCCTCATATATCCGAGACTGTGTTCCGGAGAAACCCGCAATCCAGGAATGCCAACTTCCCATGTCCATCAGCAGCAAAGGTTGAGTAGAGAGTCTAGACTTCTTCCCTTGCTAGGCTGTGGCACGGTGCCCCAATTCCTTTGCTAGGGTGGTGTCAGCGGTGACCATGTGGGGAGCTTGGACTTTTATTTCTACTTAGCGGTGAGAAGGACCTCATCCCCCTCCTCACTGGGAAAGTGTCAGAGAAGCCTGATGGACAGTCAGGAATTTGACCACGGCCCTGCTCTTACCCTCTGTGGTATCAGTGGAGGCAGTGATATGACTTCCCTCCCCTCCCAGGTAGGATGGCATCAGCAGACACCTAGTAGGGAACCCAGACTCTTCCTCCTACCCCAGTAACTAGAAACCCCTTCCCCACTGAGCATCAGTGGAGGCCAAGTAGAGAACCTGGAATCCCATCTCTACGGGGTGGTGATGAGGTGGGTCCCCCCGTGCGCGACTGGAGCAGTGTCAGCGGAGGCCTGCCAAAACATAAACTGTAAGTAAGATCCAGAGTCCTATAGCAATATCCAACAACGGCCAGGTATCAATCAAATATCTCTTGTTATACCAACCACCAAGAATGTGTCAACTGGAATGGAAAAGGCTATCAACAGAATCCAACACCAAGATGACAGAGATGTTAAAAGTATCCCACAAGTATTCTACAGTGGCTGCCATCAAAATGCTTCAATAAGGAATTCAGACACAGTTGAAACAAACAAAAATATAGGAAGTCTCAGAAGAGAAATAGAAATTCTCAGCAAAGAATATAAGATACAAAGAAGAGCCAAGTGACAATGTTATAACAAAAAACACATACAAGAGATGAAATGAAGAATGGATGGGCTCAAGAGCAGAATGGAGAGGACCCAAGAAAGAATCACTTAACTTCAAATAGAAATTACCCAATCGGAACCACAGGGAGGAAATAAATAGGAAAAAAGGAACAGAACCTCAGGAACATGCAGAATGTAACAAAAGATCTCATGTTTGTGTTATCAGTCTTAGAGGAAAGGAAAAGCTATTTAACAAATGGTTGAAAATTCTCCAAGTTTGACACAAGTCATAAACCTACAGATTTATGAAGCTGAGTGAACAAGACAAAAACTCCTGAAAATGGCCAGAGAGAAATTATGCATTACTTACACGGGGGAAACGATTAAAATAACAGGAAATTTAAAAATCAGAAACCACAAAGGATGGGGTGAAGTGGCACAGTATTGTTCAAGTGTGGAAAGAAAGGAATTATGAATCTCCAATTCTGCTTCCAGAGAAAATATCCGCCAGGAAGAGAAGGGAAATCAGGACATGTTCTGATGAAAGGAACTAATAGACTTTGGGTAGGACATACCATGAATGGTGAAAGGGAGTTCCTGACACAGAAAGAAATAATATAAAAAGGAAACTGGTAACATCAGGAAGAAAAAAAAAGAGGAAATAGAGCAAAAACATGATTAAATACAATAGACTTTCTTCTTCCCTGAGTTTTCAAAAATATGTTATCTAGCCAAAACAAATGATAACTGTTTAGTTCGACCTTCAATGTATATAGAAGTGATATTTAAGACAGTTTTATTTTAAATGGTTAAAAGTAAAGAAGCATAAAAGGAAGTAAGAATTCTAAACTTCAATTGAAGTGGTAAAATGTGGATACAAGTAGACTGTGATAAATTATGCATGTATAATGTAATACCTAATGAAATCAATTATAGAACTGTACACTCAAAATTACTAGTAAATCAAATGAAATTATATAAAAAAAGTTTAAGTAACCCAAAAGGAGGCAGAAAAACACAGAGAAACTAAAAACAGAGAGAACAAACAGAAAATAGGACTTTAAATGACTGACTTAAGCCATAATATATCAGTAATTACATTAAATGTAAATGGTCTAAATGCACAAACTAAAGGACAAAGATTGAAACAGTGAACTAAAAAAATGGGACCCAATTATGTACTGCCTAGAAGAAACTCACTTCAACATATAGGTGGATTGAAAGTAAAAGGACTGGGAAAAAGCATTAAGAAGTGGTAGTAGCTATGTTAATCTAATCTAATAAAAGAGAAACATGCAAATTGACCATACCTTCGCTATGCCCCAAGCCATGTCCACCAGCCAATCAGAGCAACTATATGCAAATTAACCCAACCAAGATGGCTGCCAGCAGCCACAGAGCTGGAGCAAGCAGGAGGCTTGGTTGTCTTGGCGATGGAGGAAGCCAAGCTTCCAGCCAGCCCTGGCCGGCTGTGGCCTCTGTTAAAGGCAAAAAAGTTTCAATTATAGAAGATAAATAAATCCCAGATACCTGCTTCCAGCCAGCCTCCACTGGGAGATTGGGTGGCTGGGGGCCGTGGACAGCCTGCAAATAGCCATCAGCCCCTCACCCAGGCTGGCCAGGCACCCCAGCAGGGACCCCCACCCTGAAGGGGCTGTGGCCAGCCTGAAAACAACCATCAGCCCCTCACTTAGGCTGGCCATACCCTCAAGGGGTGAGGGTCCCTGCTGGGGGGCTTGACCAGCCTGCAAATAGCCCTCAGCCCCTCACCCAGGCTGGTGAGGCTCCCCATCAGGGGCCCCCACCCTAAAGGGGCTGTGGCCAACCTGAAAACGGCCTTCAGCCCCTCACCCAGGCTGGCCAGGCACCCCAGTGGAACCCCAACCCTGATCTGGGACACCCTTCAGGGTAAATCAGCCGGCCCCCACCCATGCACCAGGCCTCTATCCTATATAATAAAAGGGTAACCTGCAAATTGACCCTAACAGCAGAATGACTGGGAATGACTGGTCACTGTGACACACACTGACCACCAGGGGGCAGTCTGTGTGCTCCCACAGGGGGAGCTCTGCTCAGCCACAAGCCAGGCTAATGGCTGCCAGCACAGCAGTGATGGCGGGAGCCTCTCCTGCCTCCTCAGCAGTGCTAAGGATGTCCGACTGCAGCTTAGGCCTGGTCCCCGCTGGCAAGTGAACATCCCCTGAGGGCTCCTGGGCTGCCAGAGGGATGTCTGACTGCCAGCTTAGGCCCGTTCCCCCGGGGAGCAGGCCTAAGCCAGCAGGTGGACATCCCCTGAGAGGTCCCAGGCTGCAAGAGGGCACAGGCCAGGCTGAGGGAACCCCTGAGTGCACAAATTTTTGTGCACTGAGCCTCTAGTATATAGATAAAGATATTCAGAATAATGAAAATTGCCAGGGAGAGACCTGTAATCCAATGATAAAAGGGCCAACCCACCAAGAATAAATATCAATCCTAATAGCCTATTTAGAGAACAAAGAAGCGCCAATATATGTGATGCAGAAATGGATAGAACTGAAAAGAGAAAGAGACAAATCCTCAGTTAATATTGGAGACATCAACATCCTTATCACAACAATTGGTAGAACAACTGGAGAGTAAGGATATAGAAGAACTTAACTACAGCCGGTGTGCAAGATCTGGCCTCAGAATATGTGTTCGAAGAACACAGACCAAAGCCCCACTCTAGACCCGGCCTCTTCCCCAAGCTTTTTACCTAGAGCTCAGGCTCTGTTTTTGGAGGTTAACTTATTCCTGGTTTGGGAATAAACATGTATAAAAGCCTGGAAGCCTAAAGCACAAGTCCCATTTGGGGAAAGGTACAATGTTAAACACAAGCAACTGAGCAGGAGATGTAGTTGAAGAGAAAACAGGCCAGGTTTGGAGAGATCTGAAAGGCCCTGGCCATCTCTCCACCTCAGCTGTCATGGTTCCTACCCTCACTTCCATGGTTGAACCACACAGATCACTTACAGTTCTTGGAACTAGCCAATCTCTCTCTTGCTTCCACATTTCTCCTGGAGCCTCAGGTCTTAACTTCAATGCCACTTCCTCTAGGAAGCCTTCTCTGACTTCCCCTGCCATGTGTGGGTTAGCTGCCCTTGCCACATGTGACAGCACCTGGTGCCTTTCCTACTCATAGCACCTTTTCAGCGGTGGTAGGGGTGGTAAGGGTGTGAACTGATAGGAAGTTAGAATGTGTAACGGGGAAGTGTGGAAGGCTGTAGGCAGGATTCCAAACACTTGTATAAAAGAAGCAAGTTTCCTTGTGTGTGAATCTTATATATGCATATGCATATAAATGCATAAATGTTTCTGGAAGTATTCCCAAGAATCTGATAACATTTGCTTAATTCCAGGAATGACTTTAACTCCAAGAATTGAGTCGGGGCTCTAGGTAAGTTGTTCGGGGGAAAGTTGGGCCTAGGGTGGTCGTTTGGTTTCTATTCTTTGAACATAGACCCCGAGATAAGGATTTGGTTACAGGTAGTTTATTTGAGAGGTGACCCATAGAAGTACTAGTGAGGGAGTGCAGGAGGTGAAACAGGAAAGGGAGAAAAAGCCAGTAAGGCGTGGGTGAGTTCATGGGCAGGTCACTTTTGTGGGCACCTGGGGCTCAGTCCTCCTGATGTCCCTCTGAGGAACCACCTTGGAATCATCTCACTGTGGTTTGAAGAGGTTGGGTCACTGTCCATTGACCTGCAATCCTCAGGCTGTTTGCATCCTGTTTGCACCTGAGCCTGTGTAAAGAGGAGGAAGCCAAGCAGAGAAGAGGCATCCCTACATCTTCCCCGCAAGTCAGGGCTGGGTGCAGAGAGCGTCTGCACAGGTGAGACCTGCAAACCTGCCTCAGTCCACCTGTGCTAGGGGATGTCTGCTTCTGCTCCGAGCTTCCAGGGCACAGCCCTCAGGCTCATCTCATGATAACAAGGGAGACTCAGGCAGCAGAGTCCTCCTGGCTATGAGCCTTTTCAGGGGTAGACAGAGGAGGGGTGACTACCTCCCCCTTTCCAAGAGAAGAGACTGAGGCTCAGCCATCTTACATAACTTGCCTTAGGACACCCAGTTCCTGCTAAAGACAGACACAATCCCTCACAGTTTCCAGTGTTCTTTCATTGCCTGTCCTAGAGGCCAGGACTCAGCCAGTGTTTTCCAAGTACAGATGTTACTGAACCAGTTCCTTCTCAGCCCAATGGACAAATACAAATGGGACTTTAACATATTCTAGTTTACATTTTTTTAAATTTTTTAAAAATATTTTTTTTAGCTCAGCTGACGTGGCTCAGTGGTTGAGTGTCGACCTATGAACAAGGAGGTCATGGTTTGATTCCTAATCAGGGCACATGTCCAGGTTGTGGGTTTAATCCCCAGTGAGGGGAGTGCAGGAGACAGCTGACTGATGATTCTATCTCATCATTGATGTTTCTATCTCTCCCTCTCCCTTCCTCTCTGAAATCAATAAAAATACTTAAAAAATCATTTTTTTTTAATTTTTCAATTATAGTTGACATTATGATATTAGTTTTAGGTGTATACCCCAGTGATTAGACATTACATAACTTACTAATTGATTATCCTAATAAATCTCACACCCATCTGAAACAATACATAATTATTAGAACACTAGAGGCCCGGTGCATGAATTCATGCACCAGTAGGGTCCCTTGGCCTGGCCTTTGGGATTGGGCCGAAACTGGCTCTCTGACACCCCCCAAGGGGTCCTGGATTGCGAGAGGATGCAGGCCAGGCTGAGGAACCCCACGGGTGCACAATTGGGGCCGGGGAGGGATGCAGGAGGTTGGCCAGCTAGGGAGGGACTGCAGGAGGGATTCAGGGCAGGTCCAGCCCGTCTTGCTCAGTCCTGATCGGCCTGACCCCAGCAACAAGCTAACTTACCAACAGAGCATCTGCCCCCGGTGGTCAGTGCACCTCACAGTGAGTGGTTGAGTGGACTTAGCATACCATTAGAATATTACGCTTTGAAGTTGAATGGACAACTGGATGACTGGACACTTAGCATATTAGGCTTTTATTATATAGGATTATTAACTATATTCCCTATGCCAGGGGTGGGCAACCCCAGCACACGTGCCAAAGATGGCATGCCAGTAACTTTTGCTGGCATGTGAAACCCTCTCTTATAATCTTCCATTTACAATTTTTTTTCTTAATATCGACTTTTTTATTTTTCAGATAAATTCAGTGTAGGTGCATCTTAGATAAATAAATAATTTTACATAACAAGTTATCTTAAAGACCATGGACATGGATTGACGAGAGAGGGGAAGAGCAATTTCTATGCCTCTGCCTTAACTATCCCTGCCTTCCTAGATCTGACCAGTGTTTTGGTTTCATCCACATACACTTCTGAATCTTTGTTCTTAGTGATGAATTTTGTTAAGTCTCCTAAAAGGAGTAGCCTGACAGATGAAATTAGTAGCTCGTGCATATCTCTGAAGGTCATGAAATATAAACTTGATGTAAAATCTCTGTCATCAGTGATGCAGCAGCAAAAGTCCCACTGATAATATCAAACGGAGTCATAAAGTTTTCTGTCGGACTATCAGTATACATGTATACATTAAAAAATAAATGTGTTTTTCATCATCATATACTGTGTTTTTGTTGCTCGAATGAATTTTATTATTTCTTCAAGGTTCTTCACATACATACACCTTAAGAGACATCAAGTAGGCGTAACATGTTCTCAAAAAATTAGGGTTGGCATGCAGAAGAATTTTGAGTCAGAGATTTTGCTGGTTTTGGCATGCACTCACAAAAAGGTTGCTCACCCCTGCCCTATGCTGTTCTTTACATCCCATGACTATCCTGTAACAACCAATTTGCACTTCTTAATGCCTTAACCTTTTGCACCCATCCTCCCAAAACCTCTCCCGTCTGGCAACTGTCAAAATGTTCTCTGTATCTATGAGTCTGTTTCTGTTCATTTGTTCATTTAGTTAAGATTCAGTTGTTGATAAATATGTATTTATTGCCATTTCATTGTTAATATTTTTTCCCTTCTTCTTCTTCTTCTTCTTCTTCTTCTTCTTCTTCTTCTAGAAGACCCTTTAACATTTGATATAAAACTGGTTATAATACTGGTTTAATGGTGATCAACTCCCTTAGCTTTTTCTTGTCTGGGAAGTTATTTATTTGTCCTTTGATTCTAAATGATAGCTTTTCTGCATAGAGTAATCTTGGTTGTAGTTCCTTGCTTTTCATCATTTTGAATATTTTATGTCAATCCCTCTGGCCTGCAAATTTCTATTGAGAAATCACCTGACAGTCATATGGGAGCTCCCTTGGAGACAACTTACCTGCTTTTCTCTAGGTGCTTTTGAGATTCTCTCTTCATCTTTAATCTTTGACATTTTAATTATGATGTGTCTTGGTGTGGGCCTCTTTGGGTTCATTTTGTTTGGGACTACACTTCCTGGACTATAGAATATGTCTATTTTCTTCACCAAGTTAGGGAAGTTTTCTGTTATTATTTTTTTCACATAGGTTTTCAAATGTTTTGAAAAGAATTTGAATTGGTTGTTTTTTGCTTCCCAATCTCTGATTTGATCCTCTGCTTCATCTACTCTATTGTTGATTCCCTGTATTGTATTCTTCATTTCAGTTAATATATTCTTTATTTCTGACTTGTTCCTTTTAATGTTTTCTAATTCTGCTTTGATGTTTCTTATCTCTTTATTGAAGTTCTCATTACATTCATTTACTCTTCTCCTAAGTTCATGACTAGTATTTTGAACTCTGCATCTAATAGATTGCTTGTCTCCATTTTATTTAGTTGTTTTTCCCCTGGAGTTTTGTTATTTCTTTCATTTGGGACATATTTCTTTGTCCCCTGATTTTAGCAGCCTCCCTGTGTTTGTTGATATGTTTTGGAAAGAGTTGCTACATCTCCCAGGCTTGGAAGTGGCCTAATATAGTAGGTGTCCTATAGAATTCAGTGACCCAGTCTCCCCGAATACCTCAGCTGGGCACTTGAGGTACACCCCTGTGTAGATTGTATACTTTCTTGTTGTAGTTGAGCTTTGAGGTGTTGGCATGTCAATGGAGGGATTTAACTCCAGGATGATCAGCGGCAAGGACTGTCTGTGAGCACTGATCACTGTGGAGGATCAACTGTGCAGGGACGCATCCGAATGAGTTCACCCTGTGAGTGTGTTGTTTGTGGAGGTGGTTAGGTGGTGGTGCTTCCACATGGTCTGAAATTGTCTATTGGATGTGCCATCTCTGGGGCCTCCTGGGAGGTGCAGATCAAGATCAGTCACTGCCTGGGTTCTGCCTGGGGCCACCTGGTGTGAGCTACCAAGTGATCTGCAGATGGATGCTACTTGTACTGGGCTTGAAGGTGCCCCAGTAAGGCCAAGTTGTGAACTAAGGCCGGCTGCTGTTAGTGCTGAGCCTAGGACCACTTAGTGAGAGGTATGGGGCACTCTGATGCTAGATGCTGCTTGTTTGAGAGATTTTAGGATAATCTAAAGCATGAGCCAGGATAGGCCATTTGTATAAAAAAGTCACTGGAAAGAGCTTGGGTGGGTCCAAAAATTTGGTAAGAGAAGGCCTCAGGAAATCACCAGCGTGAGGCAAACAGTCTAAACCAGGTTGATGGAGTCTCATATATGGCACAGCCTGTGGGCTCTGGGAGAGAGGGCTCATCCAAGGAACAAAGTCTCTGTCAGCACTTCTGTCTGGGAGAAAACTGCTCCCCTAGTCTTGCTCTGATGCCTTTTCTTATGTTTCTTTTCTTATGTCTCTGGTGCCTTTCAAGTATCTGCCCCCAACTCTGGAGCTCAGAGGGAGTGAGTCTTAGTAAATTCATGATGTGGTCCCTTTAAGAAGAGCTGCCTGGGACTCCAGCAGCCCTCCATCTCCCTCAGCCTCAATTCTCAAAAATTATGGGGACTTCTCTTCCTGGCACTGGAACCCTGGTCTGGGGGGACCTGGTGTAGGGCAGGGGCACATTACTCCTTAGGGGGGACTTCTGCAGCCAAGATACCCCTGTCAATTTTTGTTCACGACACGTGGGTGTAGGACCAGCCTGTCTCCATTCTTTGTCCATCCTACCAATCTCGATGTGGCTCCTTTAATTTCCTAGCTATAGGACTTCCATTCAGCCAGGTTTCAAGCGATTCTGAATGATGTGTTCTGTAGTTTAGTGGTAATTTTGATGCAGTCTTGGGAGGATTTGGGTACCGCATTTACCTATGCTGCCATTTCGATTGGAAGTTATTCTACTTATTCACTCCTAAACAAAGCTCCAAGAATGACCAGAATTTGTGCACCAGCCAGCCATTTCCTGGAGCTGCAATTTGTCAGCATCAGACAGAGAGGCTGAAGATTAGTTTTCTCAGCACACAGAACGCTCTAAGCAGAGAGAAGCAAAGAGTCCTTGTCTTCACGTAGTGAGCGGGGGCTCCATGGGTCACACCAGAGCCCGCAGGCCTATGTGTGATAACCACTGGGATGCCTGGACTTGGAGACTCACACAGTCAGAGTGAAGGGTGGATGCCTGTGGATTTGGAGGGTCTGCCGTTTGCCTCTTCGGTGGGCTGAGTGAAGCCAGGACACCCCTGGTCATGATTTGGATTGTTCTTTGATGTTGTTCTTCCTCCACAGTCCTAGCTAGGGGGTGACTGTGTTGGTACCATGTGACCTCACCTCATGGTTATGGCTGATTACACTGTGGGGGATCAGAAGATCCGGTCCTTGGCTAGGATGATTGAGAATAAGAAGATGCACAGAAACTACTGTCAGATGCTGGTGAGTTCTTGCCCTTGAAGGCCATGTGGAATCGGGGCAGAGCTGGCCCTCTGCAACTCAGAGTTCGAGGGAATGAAGAAAGCCAGGAGCTCAGTAGGAATTCTTTCTATCACAAGAGTGAAAAATTAAAAACAAATTAGCAGACACATAAAAGGGGATTCACTGGTTCAGATACCTGTAAAATCCAGGATAGTGGAGGCATTCGGCACTGCTCAATGTGGGCGCTGAAGTGATGTCCTATGATCCGTTTCTCTTTTCATGGCTGGCTCCACTCTCCTCCTTGTGCTGCTTTGCTCTCTACTAGGTTTATCTTGGTAGTTTCCAGGGGACTCCAGTAGTTTCCAGATGAATCTACACTCTGTCTCTTGAAACCTTACTGCATCTCACTGACTCTGCCTGGGCCATGACACCATCCCGGAAGCTAGTGAGCTAATTGGCTAAGACCTGGAAACAAGTTGCATCTGTAGCTTTGGGCCCCGGGACCTTATCCAAGTCATGACAAAGGGAAGGAGAGGATCCCCAATGTCTGCAAGAAGAATGACTGGATATTGGGTAGTCCACCACCCCATTCCTAATGGCAGATGGTTGTATGCAGAGAGGCAAATGGAGCCAGGACCCGGAGTGAGGGAGAGACAGGCGACCCTGGTCATCTAGTGAGAGACAGAGAAAGACCAGGAGGAGGGAGGGAGGAAGAGAGAGAGCCCCCTTGGCTTCATATGCATTCCCAGAAATCCACATGGAATTGCCTGTGTCCTTACAACGAACCTCCCTTTTTTATCCTCCAGGTAGATTTCTGATTTTTACCACCTCCGCCCCAAACTCAGACAGAGAAATGCTCGGTTACCCCAGCCACCTGGACAGAGCACTGGACAAAACGGGAGGGCCACCTCCTCCCCCCCGACAGGTGAGCCGTGCGCTCTCCCAGTTGTGGCCGTCATTTCTTGAACGGCCGTGGTCTCCCAGTTCCTAAGCACCGTTTGTCCTAATTAACCGGTGTGCAGGCAATTTTTCAGCCTATCAGGTAATGAAATGAAATAATGAGCTCAGCGGAGGACGACTGGAGAGGCGGTGAGTTCACCGGAGACCTGAGGTTTTATTACCAATTCCACTCAGGTTAAGCTACAGAGGGTTTTTATTTTTTGTTTTGCCACTTTCCTCCTAATCATACCTTCAAGTCAGGAGAACCATGCCTGGATATTAAGATGAAAGATGCCTCTATGTTTCCCTTATAAACGGGCTCGATTTAATTCATGATTACACCCAGTTAATTTGAATGCCGTAATGATCCCGCTCTTGGGGAAAGGGGATCAGATGAATGTGTTATGCCCACCTCATTTGATAACATCTCCAAGGAGTTTCTCTATTAGAAAACAAAATGTTAAGAATGGCGCTTCTGCTTTCAGATGTGTCTTTGGGCTTCGACAGTTCTTCATGTTGATGACTTAACAGGAAGTGTGAGGGGAGATGAAGTGGGCAGACCCACTCATTAAAACCAGAAAGTTCTATGTCCTTCATGATCTGGCCTTGTCTGGCTTTCCACCTCGACTCATAGATCAGGTGCTCCATAAATGCTGCAGGAAGAGCTCTCCCTGCACAGCCCTGCACTCCTCCTGCTGCCCCAGCTTGCTGCCCCTAGGGGGCGCTGCTCCCCTTGGACCCGTGGCCACGTCTGGCTGAGCTTCTCTGATCCTTGCTCCCTTGAGCAGAGTGGAGACAGGCTGACATTTCCACAAAGAGCATCATCGGGGGAAACGTGTGCGGGCTGGGAATAAACAAGGAAAACGCACCGGCGCATGAAACGTTCACACTTCCTGTGACCCTCAGAATTCCAATCAAAGGCTTCGCAGGTTCAGTTCTGTGTGACTCCCTGGCCGGCCACGGCTCTGTCTGCACCGCTGCTCCCCACCTGCATGTGGCCAGGGCTGCCTGTTTTCCATGTTGAAGGAGTTTCTGGCCGTCCCAGATGGCCTCTCTTTTCAGGCATCTCTCTCCACTTTTCCAGACACTCTCCTGGCCTAAGGCAGGGTCTCCAGGTGAGGTCTCTGACCCAGTGGCATACACGTCACCCAGAAACTTATTAGAAATGCAAGTTCCCAGGCCCCTCCAGACCTTCTGACCTAGAGCTTGGCTCAGCCAGAAACGTGTTCAACAAGCCCTCAGGTGACTGTCATGCACACTCAGGTCGGAGGGCCACAGGGGTGAGGAGCCAGTCGGGGTACACATGCCACGAAGAGTCTGCTCCCTGCAGGTCCTGGTTGTCATGGTCACGTTCTCAGCGCCTGGAGAGAGGGCCGAGCAGCAGAGACCTCGTGAGAATTGCTCTGACCAGCAAGGGCCCTGCAGAAACTCAACCCCACTCCTGGGCCCCAGACCTAACTTTCTGGCTCATACTATGTCTTTAATTTTAAAATAAAAATTGAATATATTTAAGGTGTACAGCATGAGGATTTGATATACATACACAGTGACATGACTAATAGAGCCGAGCTATTTCAATTATCTCCTCATACAGTAACTTTTGTTTTTGTAATGGGACCACCTGAAACCTACCTTGTTAGGACATTTTCAGCATTCAGTGCAGCAGTAGTAACTGTAGTCACCCTCCTGTGCCTTCGTCTCTAGGCCCATTCACCCTGCACAACTGCAGCCCCATCCCTGGACCCGCAGCTCCCGTTCCTCCCCGAGCTCCACTCTCGGCTTCCTCTTCAACTTTCCAGATCCCACATGTAAGTGAGATGACGCCTTTTTTCTTTCTGTCTCGTTCATTCATTTAGCATAATCTCCTCCAGGCTTATGCAGGTAGCAAATGGCAGAAGCTCCTTTTCTAAAGCTGAGAAATATTCCTGTGTGTGTGTGTGTGTGTGTGTGTGTGTGTGTGTGTGTGTCTACCACAATTATTTTATCCATCATTACCAATGGACACTCAGTTTGTTTCATGTCCTGGCTGTTGTGAATAATGCTGCAGTGAACATGGGGGTGCAGATATCTCTGAAATCCTGATTTAATTTCCTAAAATAAATACCCCGAAGGGGAATTGCTGGGTCATATGTAATTCTATTTTTAGTTTTTGAGGGACTTCCATACTGGCTTCCATAGTGGCTGTGCCATTTTATCCAATGTACAGGTTCTCCTAGCCAATTTGTAATATATATATATATATATATATATATATATATATATATATATATATATATATATACACACACACACACATATATACATACAGGTGTGAAGTGATAGCTCGTGCTTTTGATTTGCATTTTCTTGATGATTAAAGGTGTTGAACAGCTTTTCTTGTACCTGTTGTCCATCTGTATGTATTTTTTAGAATAATGTCTATTCAGGTCCTTTGCCTGATTAAAAAAATATATATTTTATTGATTTAAGAGAGGAAGGAAGAAGGAGAGAGATAGAAGCATCAATGATGCAAGAGAATCATTGATTGGCTTCCTCCTGCACCCCCCATCCCCACCCCACCCCACTGGGGATTGAGCCCACAACCCAGGCATGTGCCCTGATGGGTAATCAAACTGAGACCTCCTGGTTCATAGGTCGATGCTCAACCATTGAACCACACTGGCCCAGTGGTTTTGCCTAATTTTTAATCAGGTTGTTCGTTTGTTTGCTATTGAGTTATTTGAGTTCCTTATATATTGTGGATATTAACTCCTTATTAGATATATGGCTTACAAATATTTTCTCCCAATCTGTAGATTGTCTTTTCATTGTCAAATAGCAGAGAACTCAAACCAGCAGATCTTAGGAATAGGAATTTGTGTGGCCAATGTAGAATTTCCAATTATAAGTTAGTTGCCTACTTTTAAAAATTGAAATTTTTATGTGGACACTTGGATTTCTGGCTTCTACCGAAAATCTGAAACTCTGGATTTGTAGTCTCCATATGATGTGCACTAGCTTGAGCTGAGTAGTGGCTTTACTCTTTAGATGGAGCTTTCATTCTCCAATTTGCCTCAGTCTTCACTACTCCCTGCTGTCTCCCAACATTGAAGGTGACTGTCAATCACCGTGGGCTTGTCCTGTTCTCTTATTCATTTTGCCTTTTCAGGGATACAAAAAACAAATCTCTCTTGCATCTATATTACTCATCAAGGGAGAAGATGTAGGTTAACAGGGCCAGGGGCTTTCAGAGAAATGCTACAGGGTTCATTTCCTTGTAGAAAAGAAGAATGTGTGAAAATGTTTAATCTGAAAGCCAAATATAGCTTTCATTGAAAGAGTGCACTTAGGATGGCATTAATATCCTCCACCCTGAATCATTGTTTTACACTCTTTTTGGCTCAGTAGTTGTGCTCGCATTTGAGACCTCCGTTATGATTTTCAGTGCCTCTTGATTAGGTCTCTGTCTTGTAGTGAGTTTTCCCTTCTGGTTCTGCAGCTACATTACACTCTGCTCTTGTGTCACAGACCGTGTGACAGGTGCCGGGGTCTGCGGGCCCTGCCAGGCCCAGCAGCAGCAGGGAGCAGAGATGAGAATGCGGCCAGGATTGGCAGGGCAGGATACCCAGTCGTGAATGCCGCCTTAACAAGGTTGCCCATGAGGGCTTGGGGGGCTCTCGCACGAGCTGAGCAGGTATTCAAACCTATAGGGCTCAAGCTAGCAAGCAGGTGGTTAGAGTTAGGGAAACAAAGAATTGATTAACTAGACTTCATTGTGCTCTGTGAAAGATAATGTCAAGAGAAAAACAAGACAAGCCATAGACTTGGAGAAAGTATTTGTAAAGGACACCAGGTAATGTACCGTTATCCAACATATGCAAAGAGCTCTTAACACTCAACAATAAGAAAACGAACAACCTGATTAAAAATTAGGCCAAAGTAATAAACACCTCACCGAAGGAGATATACAGATGGCACACAAGGATACACATCACGTGCAATCAGAGAAATGCAATTAAACCCCCACGAAATACCACTACACACCTATGAGAATGGCCAAATCCGGAACACCACCAGCACCACATGCTGGTGAGGAAGTGGAGCAACCGGAACCCCCTCTCATTGCTGATGGGAATGCGGACTGGTGCAGCCACCTTAGAAGGCATGTGGCGGTTTCTTATAGAGCTAAACATACTCTTACCATATCACCCGGCAGCCACACACCCTGGTATTTGCCTAAATGCCCCTTGGGATCTATGTCTGCACAAAATCCTGCACATGGATGTCTGTAGCAGCAAATTTAGAATAAATCAAGATGTCCTTTAGTGGGTGGTGGATAAATAAATAAACCGTGATCTAGCCACACAGTGGAATATTGTTCAGTGATAAAATAAGAAAAGAAAAGAAATCCCAGGCCATGCAAAGATGTGGTGGACCCCGAAATGCATCTGACTGGGTGAGGGAAGTCCAGGCCGACTGAAAAGGCTGCATACTGTGTGATCCCAACTACCCGTCATTCTGGAAAAGGCGAAGCTGTGGGGACAGTAAAGGAACCAGTGATTGACAGGAACTTCACTGCTCTAAAATCCCCTGTGCTCTGTCTCTTCATCCGTCCCTATGGATGAAGAGACAGAGCACAGGGGATTTTAGAGCAGTGAAGCCAGTGTGTCTGTATGACACTGTAATGGTGGATGCATGTCAGACCCATGGGAAGTTCCACACCAGCGTGAACCCTAATGTACACTGTGAACTCTGGGTGACGGTGATGCATCAATGTAGGCTCTTCTATTGTCACGAATGTACCATCTGGTGCGAATGTTGATAATAGGAGTGGATATACATGTGAGGGGGCAGAGGGTGTATGGGAAATCTACCTTCCGCTCAATCTTGCTGTGAACCTAAAACTGTTCTAAAATGAACGCCCGTTTAGGAAAGAGCATGCAGCAGTCGGCATACAGTGAGTGGTCAGGGAGAATTTTCCTTCTACCACCACATAAAACAAAGCCCCCGAGCTCAGGGGCTGAGGGCAGCTCCCCTTGTGCCCACCTGGGCTCCCTCACAGGCTGGGTCAGAGGAGAGCTGCCCTGGCTAACGTGCAGATGGCTGGTCGCACGTCTGGCGGCTAAGCTGGCTGCCGGAGGCATCTGGGTTCTCCTCCACCAAGGCGGTGGCCGCTTCGCCCCTCTCCTGGGCCCATCCCGGGCTCGGCTGTGGCCCGCAGTCCGTCCGGCCTCTGCCTTCTCAGCTTTTCATGGTCTCGCATCTCCTCCTTCCCGTCTCCCTGGGCTTGTTTTGCCCTGGCCCCAGACCCCTCTGCGGATTGTATCTGTTGCCACACAGGCTGAAGGAGAGAGATGACAAGAAAAACACAGACGGGGTGTAGAGAGCCGCACTCTGGGCTGGACCAGGGCGGCCTCCCGTAGCTCAGGGGTTGCGAGTGAGAGGCCCCGGAGCCTGCCGCCGGCTGCACGTGAGGGGAGCCCTGGCCGGGCATGGAGGGCACTGGGTGCGTATTCTCTTCCAATGAAAGAAAATCCTATTGAACTGGCTGTCAGACTGCATGAGCGCCTGGGTGCCGAGACCCACGGTTCCCACTTCCCTGGAAGGCATGTCACCCTGATGTCACCGTGTAGACACCGGTCCCGGGATGGGGCTGCCCACCTCCTCGGGGAGCTTCTGTGCTACTATGTCCCCATTTGACCGATTACGCCAGTGGGTGTGAGTGTGTGTGAGTGTGTGTGTGTGTGTGTGTGTGTGAGTGTGTGTATATATGTGTGAGTGTGTGTGAGTGTGTGTGTGTGAGTGTATGTGTGTGTGAGTGTGTCTGTATGTGTGTGTGTGTGTATATATGTGTGAGTGTGTGAGTGTGTGTGTGAGTGTATGTGTGTGTTTGACTGTGTTTGTGTGAGTGTGTGTGTGAGTGTATATGTGTGAGTGTGTGTGTGTGAGTATATATGTGTGTGTGTGTGAGAGTGTGTGTGTGAGTGAGTGTGAGTGTGTTTATGTGTGTGAGTGTGTGTGTGTGTGTGTGAGAGAGAGAGAGAGAGAGAGAGAGAGAGAGAGAGAGAGAGTGTGTTGTTGAAGTAATTAAATGAGGGGCTGTGAAACTGAGGGACTCAAGTTCTAGGACGCCTGCCCCAGACAGCGTGCTGCACCCCCCTCCCCAGGGAGTGAAGAGGAAGGGAAGACAGCCCATCACCAACACCAACACCAACACCAACACCAACACCAACACCAACACCATCACCAACACCAACACCACCCAGACTTCCCGATGGGGCAGCCACCACAGCAGCAGCCACCACACAGCTGCTTTGTTCTGCTCGGGGTCGTCTCCATCACACTGTGCCTGGCAGAGAGGCAACCCTAACGACCTGCGTTTTGCTGCTGGTGGTGGAACTGAAGCATGCTCAAATAAACAACATTTTTAATGTGCTTCAGTTTACCTTTGAACAATGAGTGTGTGTGTGATAGTGAGAGAGACAGGGAGCAAGAAGAGGATGAGGGGAGGGGAGGAAAGAGAAGAGGAGAAGAAAACCAAAATTCTGAGCACCCAGGCCCCCTTCTTGCCCTGTGGAGGGTGACCTGCCCCAGGTGGTGGTCTGGGAGCCCTACCAGCTCAGCAGACGGACTCCCAGGGCCCTGCATCCTGACAACAGTGGTGCTCTGTCCCCGTCTTCTCATCCCTCCCGGTGTGCCTGCATGGTCCCGCCACAGACATAGTGTTGATGGGTTATTTGAAAAAACCATGGAACAAATGAATGAGTCCAGTAGCATACAAAAGCATTAGATTTTAAAAATTTTAAATGCTTTTGCAGGAAAAAAAGCTACATTTGGTGGTGGCCTCAGAGGCTCATTTCCAGAGATCAGCCTGATGTAGGTGGCCAGGTGAGGGTGGCGACCTGGGACAGGACCCTCACCCCAGGTTGTAAGAAGCCCTCCCACCTTCAGAAGTAACCACGGAGATGGAGCCTTCCTCCCTAGGGGCCTCTAAGCCACATCCCAAAGAAGTGGCCCAAGCCCTCTCAACACTGGCGGAGTAGGCTGATAACTAAGCAATTAAACATCAAAGGGAGGCTCTTACAGTCCTGGTGCCTAGGCAGAAACCCTGAGAAGAAATGATAATGGAGATAAAGGACATGGATCAGAGTCCTGCTTCCAAAGGCTGTGAGGTCCAGGCTGGGCTGTGTGGCCAGGGCAAGTGGGGGCTGGGCTGTGTGGCCAGGGCAGGTGGGGGCTGGGCTGTGTGGCTGGGCAAGTGGGGGCTGGGCTGTGTGCCAGGCAGGTGTAGGACCACGCTGGCTGTGGGCATGAGGTGAGTCGGGCAGCTCTCCTGCCCTGCACTGCCGGTTAGCGTGGGGGTGGACTTCCCAGGATGAGGGGGCCCTGCACTGTGCTGGCCACAGGAAAACATGATGCAACTTCCTGCTGCATCTGTTGTCCTCAGAGTACTGAGATGACTGACACTTGCCTGTATTAGCTGGTAATTTAAAAGGTCATTTTTTGATCTGAAACAAACGTCTCTTCATTACAGACTTTCTGGGCCAGACACTTGCTCCGCACTGGGAGGACAGCAGAGCAGGAAACGAAACTCCTGGCCACAGGGAGGCCTGTTCTAGCCGGAGGGGACGGGTAATTAACAGGTGAATAGTAACTGACAACCAGGCTGCCAGGCTGATATGAATGATGCAGAAAAACAGCAGGAGAGGAGCTGTTGATGCTGTGGGTGTCATTCACGTGGGTAGGCGAGGAAGGGACTGAGAGATAAATACCCCGAGACACCCAACCCTTCTTCGTTCAAGCAAGTCCCTGCCTCTCCTGTCCTCCCTCCTGGGCCGACTCCGAGCTGGTTTCTCTGCTTCCAGTTTTCTCCTCCCAGCCTGCCGCTCACACTCAAGCCGGAGAGCTCAGACCAGTCAGGAGTGCCCGATCACTCACCCGCTCCAGAACCTGAGGTGATTGTCCTTCACCACAGGTCAGCACACCAATGCCCCGGGCACGAGGCAGGGGTGAAAATGGGCGCGGTGGTAAGGCAGGGCCCTTCCAACTGTAGGAACCTCTGCCCTCAGCTCTAGTCAGTAGCTGTAAAGAGACAAGGATTCAGCCCTAGATGGTTGGCTTAATGAATAGATCATTGGCCTGTTGACTGAAGGGTCCCTGGTTCGATTCCAGTCAGGGGCACATACCCAGGTTGTGGGCTTGATCCCCAGTGGGGGGTGTGCAGGAGGCAGCCAATCAATGATTCTCTCTCATCATTGATGTTTCTATCTCTCCCTCTCCCTTCCTCTCTGAAATTAATAAAAATATTTTAAAAAAAGAGAGAGACAAGGATCCAGTGTGACCAGAATTTTGAATTTTTAAAGAGGGCAGAAATCTTGATAGTTATACAAAATCTTTTCCATTTCAAATGCTGATAGTAAATTAAAAGAATTTACACTAACGGGCCAACAAAACATGTCTGTGGTTTAAATATGGGTTGCTGGGGCCTCCGTTTGTAAGTTCCAGCACAGCGGGTAAGAGCGGTCCCCTCCCGAAGCAGCCCTGGCATCTCCGCGTCTGTGAGAACTAATGACCCAGCTCCCATGGTCTCCCTCCACCTCCCTAAACGCACACCTGTGCCTCCGCTGTAGTAAAGGAGCTCGGTGCCAGATCCACCACCTGCTTTTATACCTCTGTGCTACTTTCCCCTCTATATAGAATGGTGAACTCCTATTCACACTACAAGACCCCACTCAAAGTCACCTTGTTGGTGAATCCTTCCACCTCCAGGTCCTTCCTCCTTCCTAGGAACTTTCATAGCCCTAGGCACCTGTGTTTGCTGTTCGATACAGCAGATTATATGGCAAACTGTTGCCCTGTCTGCCTGACCCACCTACCTGAGACCTCTTGAAACAGGGATAGTTTTTGCATTTTCATTTTGCAAGCCCCTCATGGGCATCCTGAGAAATGGTGCTCAGTAGACTGGGGAGGGCAGTTACATACTGGTTAGGCGCTTAGGCTGGGGGCACAGAAAGACCTCCACTAAAATTTTAGCATCACCATTTATATGTCAACATGTGACTTTGCTTATCTGTAAAATGGGTATAATGGATAAAAGATTTCATGCCTATAAAATGCCTGGCATGTAGTTGGCTCTTAATACATGTTCAGAAAGATCAAAAGGAAGAGGAATCCATTTCTACATGTGGATATAGAAGAGTGGCTTTCGAAGGTCTCCTCTGAGACCGGCCCTTAGTGAAGACAAATTCCACATTGCGTGGAACCCAGGGCCCATGTATTAATTCCAGGCTGGAGCCTAGTTCCAGGCAGATAAGCCCGGGCCTGCCCTGCCCTCTCTGTACCAGCCTTCAGGGTCCTGGTCTCAGACCCTTCCCCACTTCACTGCCCACACACAATATTTCAGTAACTTTAAACATTTAAAACATTAAATTAATTAATTAATTAGTTCATTAAATTGTCAGCATATATAATACCTTACGATGTGATTACCACACTGAGTCTGGTAGCCATCTGTCACCATACAAACTTATCCTAATATGATTGACTATGTCCCTTCTTTTGCATCCATCCCCCTGTCCTCAGGCAAGCACCCCTTTCGTCTCTGTTTCTGTGGGTCTGCTTCTGCTCTGTTTTGTGTGTTTAGATTCCACATACAAGTGCAATCACCTGGCATTAGTCTTTCTCTGTCGCACTTACCTCACTGAGCACAATGCCCTCAGGTCCCGCCATGTTGTCACATTTCTCTTTTAAATTCGGGATTCTTTGTTCTATTAATAACACTAACAACTCAAACATATGAGTCTCAACAGTTCTAAACGTTGACATTAGTCTCTAACTTGATCTTTGCAACCTTCTCCTGAAGTAATTAGGGCTGGTTTTCATCTGTGCATCTAAAGATGAGGTGCCCTGGGAGCAGAGGGTGTGACTTTGCTAAAACCAAGCAGCCAGGTGGGGGTGGAGCTGACACTGAGGGGATGCCATTGGAATCAGGCTCCATGCTGTGGGCCCATCACACTGTGTCTTCCCCGCCCTTACCTCACCCCTGCATCACTCATTTGAGGAATGCAGCCCCCTGCCTTCTCTGTGCAGGGTTCTCAGCACAGTGTCAGGCTCATAGAAATATTCAACATAATTTAGCTACTTGTTGTTTTTAATTCGGTTCCACTTTCTTATGGAGTGCTTTCCTTCTTGTGACTGGCAGGTTCTGGCCCAGCATCCCTGAAGAACGCACTGGGCAGAGGAGAGTTCTGGGGCCTAGAATCCATGCAGAGCGCACTGGGCAGAGGTGAGTTCTGGGGCCTGCCATCCCTGCAGAGTGCACTGGACAGAGGTGAGTTCTGGGGCCTGGCATCCCTGCAGAGCGCACTGGGCAGAGGTGAGCTCTGGGGCCTGGCAGCCCTGCAGAGTGCACTGGGCAGAGGTGAGTCCTGGGGCCTGGAATCCCTGCAGAGTGCACTGGGCAGAGGTGAGTCCTAGGGCCTGGAATCCATGCAGAGCGCACTGGGCAGAGGTAAGTCCTGGGGCCTGGAACCCCTGCAGAGTGCACTGGGCAGAGGTGTGTTCTGAGGCCTGGCACCCCTGCAGAGTGCACTGGGCAGAGGTGAGTCCTGGGGCCTGGCACCCCTGCAGAGTGCACTGGGCAGAGGTGAGTTCTGGGGCCTGGCACCCATGCAGAGCGCACTGGGCAGAGGTGAGTCCTGGGGCCTGGCACCCCTGCAGAGCTCACTGGGCAGAGGTGAGTCCTGGGGCCTTGCACCCCTGCAGAGTGCACTGGGAAGAGGTGAGTCCTGGGGCCTGGCACCACTGCAGAGTGCACTGGGCAGAGGTCAGTCCTGGGGCCTGGCACCCCTGCAGAGTGCACTGGGCAGAGGTGAGTCCTGGGGTCTGGCACCCCTGCAGAGTGCACTGGGCAGAGGTGAGTCCTGGGGCCTGGCACCCCTGCAGAGTGCACTGGGCAGAGGTGAGTTCTGGGGCTGCGCCAGCAGCTGCCTGCTTCTCGGTTTAGCTGCTTTCAGGCGGAGAGTCTTTATGACAGCTATGGGCTCTTAGTTTTTAAAATAATGACTCCGGTTTCAAAACTACCCCTGCTCATTATAACTAATTCAAATGGTGCCAAAGTAGGAAGAAGGACGAAAAATAAATCACCCTGAATCTTTCTACCTAAAAATAAGCGCTGCCAACAGGAAATGCATGTCATTCCAGACAGAAGGAGGGAAAGAGATGCTGTAATAAATAGAATTATAATATATGTGGCATTTAAGTCAAAGTTATTAAATTTTTCTGAAATTAACAGAAGGAAGAGCAATTGAAGTAAAACTGAAGGATTTGCTAACATGTACTTCTTCATCAGAACTGCTTTTCCTTGTAAGGGCCCTCGAAGGTTAAGAAAGGAAACATCAACAGGCAGGAACCAGTGCTCACACTTGAACTTGGCGGTCCTGAGGGACCCTGCGATGGAGGCTGACACCCAGCACGCGCTGTGCTACCCGGTGTCCGCACCCCAGCGTCCCTGCCCCGGTGTCAGTCCATGCTGTCTCTGCTTGTACTTCGTCCCCGCTCATCAAGTCACACTTCGTTCTGCAGCCCAGGCCCCGGCTGCCGGGTCTGTAATCTGCAGTCAAGTGGGCTCCTGCTCCCGCCTGCTGACCAGCCTCGGCCCAGCTGTTTCCTCTGAACGGGCAAGGCTGTTACTATCCTGAGTCCAGATGAGCTCTGGAGGCTGCCGTTTCTGATTTATTTCACCTAAAGTGTGTTTGTCCTGTTGGCTATATGCAGGGGGACATGGAGGAAGGTTCTAGCCTAGCCCCTGCTCCTCAGACCTCTGTGCTGGGGCTCCATCTTCTTGCTGAAGGTCGGTGCTGTGGTAGAGGTTGAAGCCTCCTCAATTTGTCCTCCTGAGTGACCGCGTCCACCTGAGTGCCCAGGGGAAGCTGCTCTCACCTCGGTCCCTCTCCTGTTCACACCCTGGGGCTCTCTTCTGCTCTCACTCTGTCCCTCTCCTGTTCACACCCTGCGGCTCTCTTCTGCTCTCAGGAAAATTCCTCTGCCTTATCCGCAGGTTCCCCTTTTGTGCTTCTGGGGTGCAGGGAGCTCTGTGTCCCCAGCGTGGGAGCCGCTCTCTGCTGCTTGCTGCGCACCTGCCTAATGCTGGCATCGCGTGCTTGCACTTCCCCATTTTATCGGTAAGTCTGTCAAGACTTTCTTCTGTGTTAGTAAATGAGTTTCTAGCTCCACCTATCTCACTTGTTGATGCTTTTAAATGAGGAATTCTTCATGAGCAGTCCTTGATCTCAGTTGCCTTCTCAGCTCTGTGCCTCTCCCGACAGCCACGTTCTGGGAGAGTCTTTGTGCTTGAGCTCCTGTCTGCGGACCTCATGTCCTCAGGAGCGTCTCCGCCCTCAGGCACCGCCCAGCATTCTCCCTGCTCCGGGCAGTTATTCCAGAAGGGTCCCCCTTTCCAGTCCCAGGCCCTCCCTCCGGTCCCTCCCACCCAGTAGGTTTGCATTGTTGTCATCATTTATCTCTTCTTGTTTCCTTTTGCTCAGGGAGAGCATGGCTGACGTGTCCCTTTCCTCTTCCCTACCCATTTGCTGTGCAAACCCCGTGTGAGGACTGGGAGTCTGTGTTCCCTGTGCAAGCCCCGTGTGAGGGCTGGAGTCTGTGTTCCCTGTGTAAGCCCCATGTGAGGGCTGGGAGTCTGTGTTCCCTGTGCAAGCCCCGTGTGAGGGCTGGGAGTCTGTGTTCCCTGTGTAAGCCCCATGTGAGGGCTGGGAGTCTGTGTTCAGTGTGCAAGCCCCGTGTGAGGGCTGGGAGTCTGTGTTCCCTGTGTAAGCCCCATGTGAGGGCTGGGAGTCTGTGTTCAGTGTGCAAGCCCTGTGTGAGGGCTGGGAGTCTGTGTTCCCTGTGTAAGCCCCATGTGAGGGCTGGGAGTCTGTGTTCCCTGTGCAAGCCCCGTGTGAGGGCTGGGAGTCTGTGTTCCCTGTGTAAGCCCCGTGTGAGGGCTGGGAGTCTGTGTTCCCTGTGTAAGCCCCATGTGAGGGCTGGGAGTCTGTGTTCAGTGTGCAAGCCCCGTGTGAGGGCTGGGAGTCTGTGTTCCCTGTGCAAGCCCTGTGTGAGGGCCGGGAGCCTGTGTTCCCTGTGCAAGCCCCGTGTGAGGGCTGGGAGTCTGTGTTCCCTGTGTAAGCCCCGTGTGAAGGCTGGGAGTCTGTGTTCCCTGTGCAAGCCCCTGTGAGGGCTGGAGTCTGTGTTCCCTGTGCAAGCCCCTGTGAGGGCTGGAGTCTGTGTTCCCTGTGTAAGCCCCGTGTGAGGGCTGGGAGTCTGTGTTCCCTGTGCAAGCCCCTGTGAGGGCTGGAGTCTGTGTTCCCTGTGCAAGCCCCTGTGAGGGCTGGGAGTCTGTGTTCCCTGTGCAAGCCCCATGTGAGGGCTGGGAGTCTGTGTTCCCTGTGCAACCCCCGTGTGAGGGCTGGGAGTCTGTGTTCAGTGTGCAAGCCCCGTGTGAGGGCTGGGAGTCTGTGTTCAGTGTGCAAGCCCCGTGTGAGGGCTGGGAGTCTGTGTTCAGTGTGCAAGCCCCGTGTGAGGGCTGGGAGTCTGTGTTCAGTGTGCAAGCCCCGTGTGAGGGCTGGGAGTCTGTGTTCAGTGTGCAAGCCCCGTGTGAGGGCTGGGAGTCTGTGTTCAGTGTGCAAGCCCCGTGTGAGGGCCGGGAGTCTGTGTTCCCTGTGCAAGCCCCGTGTGAGGGCCGGGAGTCTGTGTTCCCTGTGCAAGCCCCGTGTGAGGGCTGGAGTCTGTGTTCCCTGTGTAAGCCCCGTATGAGGGCTGGGAGTCTGTGTTCAGTGTGCAAGCCCCGTGTGAGGGTTGGGAGTCTGTGTTCCCTGTGTAACCCCCGTGTGAGGGCTGGGAGTCTGTGTTCCCTGTGCAAGCCTGTGTGAGGGCCGGGAGTCTGTGTTCCCTGTGCAAGCCCCGTGTGAGGGCTGGGAGTCTGTGTTCCCTGTGTAAGCCCCGTGTGAGGGCTGGGAGTCTGTGTTCCCTGTGCAAGCCCCTGTGAGGGCTGGAGTCTGTGTTCCCTGTGTAAGCCCCGTGTGAGGGCTGGGAGTCTGTGTTCCCTGTGTAAGCCCCGTGTGAGGGCTGGGAGTCTGTGTTCCCTGTGCAAGCCCCGTGTGAGGACTGGGAGTCTCTGTTCCCTGTGCAACCCCCGTGTGAGGGCTGGGAGTCTGTGTTCAGTGTGCAAGCCCCGTGTGAGGGCTGGGAGTCTGTGTTCCCTGTGCAAGCCCCGTGTGAGGGCCGGGAGTCTGTGTTCCGTGTGCAAGCCCCGTGTGACGGTTGGGAGTCTGTGTTCCCTGTGTAACCCCCGTGTGAGGGCTGGGAGTCTGTGTTCCCTGTGTAAGCCCCGTATGAGGGCTGGGAGTCTGTGTTCCGTGTGCAAGCCCCGTGTGACGGTTGGGAGTCTGTGTTCCCTGTGTAACCCCCGTGTGAGGGCTGGGAGTCTGTGTTCCCTGTGTAAGCCCGTGTGAGGGCTGGGAGTCTGTGTTCCCTGTGTAAGCCCGTGTGAGGGCTGGGAGTCTGTGTTCCCTGTGCAAGCCCCTGTGAGGACTGGGAGTCTGTGTTCCCTGTGCAAGCCCCATGTGAGGGCTGGGAGTCTGTGTTCCCTGTGCAACCCCCGTGTGAGGGCTGGGAGTCTGTGTTCAGTGTGCAAGCCCCGTGTGAGGGCTGGGAGTCTGTGTTCCCTGTGCAAGCCCCGTGTGAGGGCCGGGAGTCTGTGTTCCCTGTGCAAGCCCCGTGTGAGGGCTGGAGTCTGTGTTCCCTGTGTAAGCCCCGTATGAGGGCTGGGAGTCTGTGTTCCGTGTGCAAGCCCCGTGTGACGGTTGGGAGTCTGTGTTCCCTGTGTAACCCCCGTGTGAGGGCTGGGAGTCTGTGTTCCCTGTGTAAGCCCCGTGTGAGGGCTGGGAGTCTGTGTTCAGTGTGCAAGCCCCGTGTGAGGGCCGGGAGTCTGTGTTCCCTGTGCAAGCCCCGTGTGAGGGCTGGAGTCTGTGTTCCCTGTGTAAGCCCCGTATGAGGGCTGGGAGTCTGTGTTCCGTGTGCAAGCCCCGTGTGAGGGCTGGGAGTCTGTGTTCAGTGTGCAAGCCCCGTGTGAGGGCTGGGAGCCTGTGTTCAGTGTGCAAGCCCCGTGTAAGGGCTGGGAGCCTGTGTTCCCTGTGCAAGCCCCGTGTGACGGTTGGGAGTCTGTGTTCCCTGTGTAACCCCCGTGTGAGGGCTGGGAGTCTGTGTTCCCTGTGCAAGCCCCGTGTGAGGGCTGGGAGTCTGTGTTCCCTGTGCAAGCCCCGTGTGAGGGCCGGGAGTCTGTGCTCCCTGTGCAAGCCCCGTGTGAGGGCTGGGAGTCTGTGTTCAGTGTGCAAGCCCCGTGTGAGGGCTGGGAGTCTGTGTTCCCTGTGCAACCCCCGTGTGAGGGCTGGGAGTCTGTGTTCCCTGTGCAACCCCCGTGTGAGGGCTGGGTGTCTGTGTTCAGTGTGCAAGCCCCGTGTGAGGGCTGGGAGTCTGTGTTCCCTGTGTAAGCCCCGTGTGAGGGCTGGAGCCTGTGTTCCCTGTGCAAGCCCCGTGTGAGGGCTGGAGCCTGTGTTCCCTGTGCAAGCCCCGTGTGAGGGCTGGAGCCTGTGTTCCCTGTGTAAGCCCCGTGTGAGGGCTGGGAGTCTGTGTTCAGTGTGCAAGCCCCGTGTGAGGGCTGGGAGTCTGTGTTCACCGTGCAGGCCCCATGTGAGGGCCGGGAGTCTGTCTTTGCTGCACAAGCCACAGGGTGAGGCTTGAGCCAGGTGAGCTGGCAGTTGGAGGGCAGTGGGGGGGGGCGAGCTCCCTTCCGGAACAACAGCCTCCATTCCCTCTCAGAGGCTGCAAGGGCCCTGCGTGGTATATCCTGAGTGACGCCCCTGCCTTCAGGGTGTTCTCCAGCTCAAGGTGGTGACAAGAGCCTTTGTCCCTATCACGGGTGTTGGCACCCGTTGTTTGCCCTCTCGTTTACCCCCATCTGCCCAGCAAGGCTGAAAGCTGGGAGGTGACCACCCACAGAGGAGGTAAAGCGCCTGCCTGCGTCCACTCACCTGGCTGACCGGGGGACTCTCCTAAGAACACGGAGTCTGTTAGCGCCAGGGCCATGTCTGCGGTGCAGGTGAGGGGAGAGGTCAGGGGTCCTGCTTCTGCCAAGTCCTGTTTGCGTCTCGGGGACAGCATTTGGGAGAGTGTGGCAGACGGGGTCTCCTTTCCTGCCTCTTATCATTGCTCTCACTGTTATTACCCATTACTCTCAGGGTTACCTTTACTATCGTTCATCTCACTAGTATCTGTGATAGTTTATTTTTATCATATTTCTGAGAAGATCCTTTAAAAAGGACTTTATGAAGAAGCTTAAAAACATGAGCGTGAACCTGGGCCTGGAAACGAGGCTACAACCTCCGGCAGTTAGCGCGGCGTGGGTGGTTTCTCAGCACCGTCGTGCTGTGACATGGACCTGGGACGCAGGAACTCTTGCTTTTCCATCATGGTGTTTTCCCTAGTCCTTGCAAACAGGCCGCCTTTTCCCCTTGGACACCCAACTTTCTGTCCTGGGGTCAGGCAGGTCCTCTGGCCTGGACCGCCTGGATTCCATTCCCAGGTCCCTGATCCCTGGGGGTGAAATCCTGAAAAATCACTGACTCCTCTGAGCTCCACTGTCCTGGGCCTATGGCAGGTGCAGGGGATCGGTGCACGCAGCACTCCCTGTCCTCCATGTCCTGGGCCTACTGCATGGTGCTGGGGCTGGGTGCACACAGTGAGCATCATCTCTCGTCTCTTTCCTGGCTTTGCATCTCTAAGCCTGAGAGCTAGCTGTCCCATCAGAAAGATCCCCATGGCCAGTTCCTGCCTGGCGCAGGGTGCACAGTGGAGGGCGGGAGGGGGTTCACTACCTACTGGACGGAGCCATTACACTCCTGTGAACACCTGCCACGTCCCCTCAGCGCTGGTCGCGTGAGTCAGGCTGTGGTACTTGAACAAGGAACGTCCCAGGTTCTTGTCCGTGTCTGGGTGTGTGTGGGTTTGGCCCCTTTTCTGCTGGCTCCTGGCACCTTTCAGCGCCTGTGATTCCTTTGTTCTGAACAACGACTCAAGGTGAAAGGTCAGTTAGTCTGACTGTAGTGACCTTTCACTATGTCGAATCATCATGTTGCACACCTTAAATATTCACAACGTTTACTTCTTAAATGGCCTTAGAATCCCAGGGGGAAGATAGCCCATCCGCATGCCTTGCTTCATCTCACGTAGGCCCTTCGAGGCTGCCGTGGGTCCAGAGTGAGCCTGTTCCATCTTCTCCAATGCCCAATGCCACTGCGATGGTGCCAGCGAGGCCTCGATGGCAGGGTCCAGGCTTGTACCTGGGGGTGTTGCCAGGCGGGGTGCACCTCATGAGCCCCTTCTCCCCAACATGGTGTGCCTTGGGTGGTTGCTTGGGACCTGACAGTCTGCTCATTGTTTTGAACCCACATCTGGGATCAAGTCATACTGAGCCCCGCCTGGACTGGCAGGGCCCATGGCCTCTGTTTTGCTGACCCATCGCCTTTCTCCAGAGAGGTAGCATGATTTTGAGCGGTCTCTATCCCTTTACCCCGCTCGCCCTGCCAACTGGACCTGTGCCCGTGAAAGACCAGGGGGTTGTCCACCAAATGCCTTTGCCTCACTCCTCCCACAGAGTGATACATGCCTCCTAGCTCCCAGGTGTGACGCTGGGCCACGTGCCTTCTTTGGCCAGAGGGATATTGGCAGGCATGACGTAAGCAGAGGCCTTGCTGTGCTTTCATGGTTTGGCTTGGCTCTGGAGTCCCTGTGATAACCTGGGAAGGATGGGCACTGAGTGGCCGCTGCCCATCCAGCCCAGGCCTGAGAGCATGGCGTGGCCCTGACCCCATCCTATAGCCTGGACCCAAGGCCAGCCAAACTGCAACCTGACAGAGTCATCTGAGGCACAATTGGTCTGTAGAACCCGTAGGCATGAGAATAAATGCATGTGGTTGTGAGATACAGTGTTTTTTCCCCCAAAGGTGGTTTGTTACACAGCACTATTGTGTCAATAGCTGACTGATACACTGGACTAGGAAGCGAACATTAACCTTGTCCCATCACCCAGGATTATGTTAAGGACAGATTTATGGTTCCTTTTGCCAATTTCAGTTCTGTCCCTCCCCACCAACTCATGTCCCACCCTGCCATGCACCTGATCTCACACGAGGTATATAACGCAGCCTATGTATTCCGTGCCCAGCCTATGTACCCTGTGACCAAGGAGGGCAGCAACAGTGCCATCCCCAGGAGTAATCAAACACTCTGCAACACAGGTGTGAGCACAAGGATGTAAGAACAAGGTTCATCCGACTAAAGTTCAGACAGGAGCGTCCACAGGATGAGGCTTTAGATGGAAAGCCTGAAGGCTGCTTATAAAACACCCTCACGCCTTTTGTAGGTAGAGGTATAATTATTTCATTATGTTTTCCTGTGAAGTGTGAAAACTCTCTTTACCAATCCTCTTAAATTAGTTAAATATAATATTCAGCGAGACAGGAGACAGAGCAATGTTAATTGAAAGTGGAGAGGTGTTTATAGGTTGATAGCAGCCAACTATGACTGAAATGAATGTCTGGGGGTGCCTGTAGCTGCCTGATACCCCAAGTCCACTCTGCATTTCCAATGGGGCGCTTTCTCTGTGGGCCACAACTACAGGTCACCTTGGAGAAGATCATTTTGAATGGAGTCGAAGGAGATGCAATTTTAATTATATTCTGTTTGTAAGATTTTGCCTGGTGAGATGTTAAGGATAATGAGAGAATTTAAGGAAAATTCATCTTACCTTGCACGGGTTGCTGGTACAGTTGTCACTGAGACTGCCCCGCCCGGTCTTACCTTCGACAGCCAGGGTTGGGGCCGCTGCATGGCCTGCACAGGTGGGCTCCAGGGGCAGTGCCACGGAAAGTGCAGCATGTTCAGAGGCACAGACTGGCCCAGGGCTTTGTTCTGCCCGTTCTGGTCAGATGCAGTGTCTGCCCTTCTCTGCTCTGCTCCTGCTCGGAGTGGGCGCTCAGAAGTGTGGCCAGTGCTCGGTCTCAGTACTTAGTGAGTGAATGCGGACCCTCCTCCGGCTGGGCCTGTCTGCCCAGCACGACCAGCTGATCAGAGATCCCGCAGATGCATTTTGATCACTCCCTTCACTTCCCTGGGGGAAGAAATGGCAGGACCACGCTGGCATCCAATCACATCTTTCTGTGTTTGTTTGGAACACCTAGGGTGTGCTGCTAACTATTCTTTTATGGACCAGCCTGGCAAGTCTGGCTTAAACAAAAAATAACCTTTCACAGACAATGGAGAGATGATTCCCTTTCCTTCCCTTTGTTAGACAGGCAGCCTGGGTGTTTGGAGGGGAAGCAGGGATGTTGGCATTGCTTACTTAGGAACAATAGGCAATAATAATAATGGCCGACACCACTGCTTTCCCATAAAGAACCTGATGGCACAGTGTGTGTCCTCGGGCCCAGCCCCCGTGGCACCATCGCCACACAGGGCGGCAGGGCCCAGTTGTCTGGCTGGGCCGTGGCCAGTGAGCATGCCCGAGACTGCATTCTCCGGGGCCTGTGGCCGTGCTGATGTTCGCCTGGGTCCCCGGAGCACTGAACTGCAACATGTCTTTCAGACAAATACCTGTTTTTAAAGGTTTTCTACATAGTAAGGCTCATCAGTCCACTCCTGGCGGCACTTAATTTATTTAGCATTTGGTTCTTCATGAGGACGTCTCCTGTGGAAGCTTCGTTAACCACCCGCCAATCTGAAAGAACCCGCCTGCCACTTTGACCATGCTGCCCGATTTTATTTGCTTACTGTTGTAACCATACACACTTCTGGTCTTCATTCATCTATTGGTTTCGTTGTTTTCCTTCACTGGACTATAAACTCCATGATGTCAGGGTCCTTTTTGCTTATTCGCTGCTGTGTCCCCAGTACCTGGAAGGGCATAGGCCCATAGTAGGTGTTCAATAAAACTTTGTTAAAATAAAGAAGTGAAGGCTGAGTGAACGTGGGTTCGTCCCTTTGGACCAGTTCTGAACTATCTCCTCCACAAACAGATGCCGTTCTCTTCGGTCTGCACTGAACGTCTGTCTTCCTCGCCCGCCATGGTCTGGACTGCTCCTCGCTTTGCCTGTCTTTGTGGAAGCTCCAGTGTTGGCTGGGCCCATAGTGGACTGTGCACCCAGAGCCTGCACAGGTCAGGGCTGGCCCAGTGAGGATGACTGGAAGGTGGCTGAGAGATGCTGATACAGAGATGAGATAGAGATGCATTTCAACGGGAGAAAATTGGGGCAGGCAGAGAAATTGTAGAAAGGCCCTGAAATGGAAGCCAGTGCAGGAGGCTTCACCCAGTAGGTGCTTTGGAGGAGGAACCACGTGAAGATGTCTGGACCTGGGACAGTGAGGCTCTGGGATGGGCTCTGGGAGGGTGACGAACGAAAGTAAAGGTTGGACATGCATGGAGTCCACCAGCAGGCTGCAGGGGCCCACTGTCTGCACAGCTGAAAAGCAAATTCTCATTATACAGATGAAGTGTCGAGGTTCTCTGTTAGCCTTCGGCCAGGCCCAGAGCTTTGCTGAAACTTTCCCCTCAGTCCCCAAACCAGCCTCCCCTGATTGGGTAGCCTTCGTGGGTGGAGCCTGGCCAGCTCTCCTTTGCAAACCCACTTCACCCGTGAATGCCTTCGAGAGACCAGTGATATGGCCTCATAACGCTGCACTCTGTGGGCATGCCTGCTCCCCTGCTGAATGCTTGCTCAGCCCTGGAGTGCCTGGTCCCTCCCCTGACATGGGCTCCGGGCTGGCTTGCAGGTGGGAGCAGAGCAGCCACGGGGAAAGATCTGTCCCACATTTTGGCCAACACTCCCTCCCTCTCAGCCTTGATTTCTTGGGTGGATGCTTTTCTGCCGGCCATTCTTCTTGTCCAGTGTGTGCATTCTTCAGATTAGATCTCGCGCCTCAAGTCCCTGTGCCCTGAGAGATGAGGAGGCAGCGAGTGTCTGACACCTTCCTTGTTCCTCCCCCACAATCTCAAATGTTCTCCACGTTGTCAGTGAGAGAGTTTGCAACAACCTGATTAAGAATTCCCCTACCATCCGCTTCTTGTCCTTGTGTATTCAGGGAATGTCCTGGAATCTTCTAAAGGCTTCCTCACATTATCTTCTGAGCTGCCTAATGCTGCGGGGCCCTTTTCTCTCTGATGCCTCATTTCTAGTGCTATAAATGCCCTGGTGGTGGGGGTGAGGGTGCTGGTGGTGGGGAAGGTTCCTAAATCCACTGAAATCATCTCTAAACTCTAAGATTCTGGGCTGTACCTAATGTACCGCTCCTAAATCCTGCTCCTGTTTGGACCTAGACATGGACGACGTGGAGTGTTCAAAGGGTCCCAGAGAGGGGGTTACCCAATTCACAAATGGACAGCGGGTGGGAACTGAGATTATAAAACAAATTAGGAGAATTTAAAAATTTTTTAAAAATTTCGTCATCATTTCCTGGGATGAATATTACAGCTTTCACCCTGGTCAAGGGAAAATGTCGCCTAGACTTTGGCACACCCATGCCAAGTGCTTTTGTATGTGCCCGTCTGAGTGAGCGCCAAGCATCACAGACAAGCCCTGAAGATCCACGCAGGGTGTGAGAGGGTGCCCAGGGTCTACGCCCAACTCTCATTTCCCGTTTCTCCTCCCCCACTTCACCCTCTCACCCTCCATTCAGCTGAGATGTGTCTACACTCAGCTTTTCTGAACGTGCAGCCCCCACTTGTGTCTCCCCTGCACGCCCACCTCTCCCTCTCCTCTGCCTGCAGACGGCTGAAGGAACCCGCTCTGTGAGACTTCGCACCACCCCTTCCCGGGGTCTCCTCAGCTCCTAACAAGGCCACAGTCCTCAGTGTGTCACATCACAATGACCTTTTAAATGGAATTGTTACCGTACAAGGGACCTGTGGTCCTAGAGGCTTCAATGTTTAGCAAAGAGGACGAATTTCCCTGTGGGCTGACCACTCTGACCTCTTATCCCCCTCCTTCCCTGCCTTTGCCGGCTGCACCCCCAGGCCTTCTGCAGGCTGGGTGCCCAGGTCCTGAGCTAATCTGACAGGCAAGGGGCCCGCCTGGAGACAGGCCACTAGATGGAGTCTTGCTACCATCGAGCTGACTCGCTGGGAGCCCGGGTGTCTGTGTGCCCAGGATCTCGCCACCGTCCACCCCTCTTCGGCATTTGCACGTGGCGTGTCTCTCCTTCTGTTCTGGATCTCTGTCCTGCTGCTGCCCTGACACCTGCCGGCAAGGAATGCCCCTTAAACGCCAGCCCTGTCCTCAGGCCTATTCTAAAGCCACCGTCTGGAGTCCCCCAGAGAATGAATTGACCACCTCAACCTCCCCCATCTGTCCTCCTGACTTTGGAAATCCCCTTTGGCCTGGCCTCACCACCAGGCAGGCAGCCCTGCTGCCCACCGGGGACGTGGCTGGCGTGGGAGCGTGGAGAGTGGTGTGGCCTTGGCAAAGCCCGTGTCCCCATGAGAATGGGCAGGGCTGGCAGCCTCACAGGTCTGAGGGAGGGTTGAATGACGTCAATCCTGAGCACGGGTCAGCATCGAGAAAGAGGTCAAAGCAGGGCGAGATGCCACCGCAGATGGCGGTGCCAGGGCCCGCCGGTCTCCTGTGGCTGTCTCTCCCATGGACGCCTCTTAGCCACGCCAGTCTGCCCATTTCTCTCCTGTCTCCTCTGATGCCCGTCCACTCTCCTTGGATCATTATTCCTGATTCAGACACACCTTGTGCGTCCGCTGGGCCCGAGGGGCACCGTGGCCTGTGGTCCTCCCGCAGACCCTGTCCGTGGACGAGGCTCGCAGGCCCAGGCTGGCTCGGGCCGCGGCATTTTGTGTAAACAGCGGCTGTAATCCAGCCACAGCGCCGACACCCTCTTATCTCCTGGTAGATAGGATGCTGCTTCTCAGGTGTTGCAGGGGGGAGATTCAAGGTCAGAACAAACAGACACGTAAAATCAATTTTACCTTGGGAGCCGGCTCCTTCACAGAGCGCGGCCTGATAGGCATCGCCTGCACCCGGCGCAGCCCACGGTGGCTTCGCGGAGGCTGCTCTCAGGTCTCCTGGAGGAAGACAGCACCGGACAAACCAGCCGCCCAGTGTCTGTGCCCGGGCGGCTTTCATTTCCTCTCCTCCCCTCGCCCTCCCTCGCCCTGCTCGCTGGCTGCCTCTCTGCGTGTTTCCTTTGCTTCTCTCTCCCCTCCTCCCCTCTGATTTTCTAACAGCCTGCCTCTCGTTTTTCCTGTCTTATCTCTGTGCTCGCCTTCCCTCTCCCCGTGTCTCCCTCCCCTCTCCCCAGCCCTCTCTGCTCTTGTCTTCTATTTAAAAAAAAAATGTTTTTATTGACTTTCAGAGAGAGAGAGTGGCAGGGAGAGGGAGAGAAAGATAGAAACATCAATGATGAGAAAGAAACATCGATCATCTGCTTCCTGTACGCCCCCTATGGAGATCGAGCCCCCAAACCCAGGCACGTGCCCTGAATGGGAATCGAACCCGTGACCTCTCAGTGAGCGGGACAACACTCAGCCACCTCTCCCCTTTATAATCTCTCTCCCCAGCTTCCCCATCTCTCATTGTCTCTTGTCTTCCCGTCTCTGTCACTGTCCCCATGGGGTGGCAGAGGGTTGGACAGCTCTGTGGATTTCCTCTGATCAAGGGCCGAGGGTTATGTGGGCACTTTGTCTGCCTAACAAGGTGGTTTGTGGAATTTCTGGTTGTGCGAGGTGGTCCCAGGAGGGAGGAGGCAGGCGTGGCCTGGGGGGAGGGACAGCGGGACCACGAGGGCACTGGTTATGTCTGGGGGCTTAGACACAGCGGACCTGAGTGCGAATCCTGCTTCCTCCTGGTGCTCTTCTCCGGGAGTCAGAGCCGCAGGAGCACCCGTCTCTGTGCCCGTGAAATGGAGCCATACTTTCAAAATTGGAATGCCATGAAATAATTAACAAAAAGCCCCCAAAACAGTGCCCAACACCTGGCAGGTTCTCAGTAAATATTTGTTGGGCAAATGAACTAATAAATTAATGATGGACTTCATGTGGCCCCTGGCACATGGCAGGAGTCCTATGAATCATTATTATCAGTGAAAGGAGACCAGCAACACGGGCTTTGCAGACAGACTCATCCAGGCTGGGCCGGGGCAGAAATGGGGTGGGGACCAACGTGCCCCTTGGTGGTACATGTCAGAGGCAGGGGCAGGCGACCTCCTGTTTCCGCTGCTATAACCGTGATCTCCCACCAGTGTCCTTGCAGCCGGTGCCAATCGGGCGAAGGTGACACAGGAGCCCGGGAAGGAGCGCACTGTCTGAGATGCTGTGGTTTTCCTCTGAGGCGCCCTGAGGCCTGGCCTGGCTCCTGAGTTGGAGGGAACTTTGCTCTCAGTGAGGGGCAGGGCCATGCAGGCTTCACGTCTGCACCTTAACGTGCTCATTGGAAACGGGCTTACTTGTTCCTGCTGCCTCCCTCCCGCCCCCCGGTAACCCCGTTAAAACAGCACTGCTTACAGTGTAGTGTCTGCCATGGCACCTGGACCCTGATGCTGCTTTTTTTAAATGTTAGATTTTCTGTTTCATTGGCCAGAGCTGTGTGTCCGTGCAGGGGAGGAGGTGACCAGAATCAAGGAAAGCCTAACAGGACATTCCTTATAGACATTTGCTGGTGAGAGTTCCCACCCAAATGAAACCGTGTGACAGTGACTATATATACACACATGTGTGGATGTGTGTGTGTGTGTGTGAGTGTGCATGTATACATGTGACTTTGGTCTGCTTACATAATATTTAGGGTTTTTATTTTATTTGGAAACTGAACATCTCATTTAAGGGTGAAACTCTATCTTTCCAATGGCTGTTTCCTCACCGGACAGGAGGGAGCACACCTCGGGACACCTGCCCATCCTCACAGCCGCCGCCGTGGGAGAATGAGGCGCATCCACAGAGATGATCCACGCCCCGGCCTGACACCAGCAAGCATGTGTCTCAGCGTGTCCGTCTCCGAACCTGCCCTGACTGGGGGCTTGGGAGGCACCAGCTCAGCCCCGCCCTTCCCAGTCACAGAAGCCGAGGGGTTGCGTTCCCAGGTGGCGCTTGGCGCTGTCTGCTCCGGGGACGGTCTGGACCCTCTGACGTCCAGGCTGCATCTGATCTCATTGGTGGGTCCAAGCTAAGGGCCAGAGGACCGATTGCTCAGGGCGTGTCCTCTGTCTCCTGACCTTCTTCCTGAGTCCCCGATGCTGGATGCCACCACTGGAGTCATCATTTCTGGGTGGTGGGTCCCTGAGATCGCATCATTAAAATCTCCCGGGGGTGGTAACATAACCCCGGCTGAGAGCCACTGCTCAAGGCCCGGCTCCCACCCAGCCCAGCCCCAGCCCCAGCCCAACCAACTGAGCACTAATGCTGCCCACACCCTCGCAGTGCCTCCCACACTCCCGCAGGCCCCGCCCCTCTTTCCTCCTTCTCTGCCACCTTCTCTCCTCCTTGACTGTGGATCCCTCCCTCTTCACTCTCAGGGCTGGCCAGGCTTGGACTAAATGGATGATCCTCAGCCTGACCTATAAAAGTCTATCTTGCAAACTCTCAGCTGCCATGTAGGGCTCAGATTCTAATGAGACCCGCCTCCTATTTTGTAGTTAAGAAGAAACTAAGCTGCAGTAATACCGAGTCACTGGCTTCTGATGGAACATCGGCTTCGACCAGAGGCTGGTCCTGGGAGCAACGCTCTGGTGCAGGTGCAGGTCCTGGCACCCGCTCGCTCTGTGGCCACAACCCCCCCTCCCCCCATAGGACTGTCCACAGTGTGGGTGTGTGTGTCTGTTCTAAGGTTATCAGTAATCTGCTACACTTACCTACTTTTGAAAAAGACGGGTCAACAACTCACACACTGGATGCTTGGTTACTGGACGGAAATTACTAGCTGTAACACCCGCTGATGCGTCCTGGGCACCCAGACTTGGCAGGTGCTGTCAGGAGGGCTTTCCTCACTGTGCTGGCTCATTTCATCCCAGCGGCCCGGAAAGCGGGGCCCCTGCCCTCGACTTTGCAGAGGAGGAAGCTAAGGTCCAGCGAGCTGAGCCGCAGGTGGACCAGGGCAGAGCTGGGATCCCAACGCTCACTTCTGACTCCAAATCCCAAACTTGCACCCACTGCACTGCACACACCTCCCCCTGCATCCCAGACGGACAACACCAGGGAGTGGCAGAACCACAGTTGTACAGTCCGGGTTCTCCACCCCTGCAGACCAATAGGGTAGACATAGGATAGGTACAGGGGTATAGATATAGAATGGTTATGGATATGGATACAGACGTAGATACAGACACAGACACAGGTGTAGACTTGGCATAGATGATCTAGACAAGGGGTCCTCAAACTTTTTAAACAGGGGGCCAGTTCACTGTCCCTCAGACCGTTGGAGGGCCGGACTATAGTTTTTTAGAAAAAACAACTATGAACAAATTCCTATGCACACTGCACATATCTTATTTTGAAGTAAAAAAAAACAAAATGGGAACAAATGCAATATTTGTATTTGCATGTGGCCCATGGGCCGTAGTTTGAGGTCTCCTGATCTAGATCTAGATCCAGATCCAGACACAGATCTTTCTCTCTGGAAGGAGACGTGCTGCAATCTATTGGGTCCCATGACTGCGGAGGTGGACAGGTCCCCCATCACTGTTTGACGCCGAGGACCCCAGAAAGCCGGTGGTGCATTTCAGAGGCTGGAGGCTGACAGCCACGGTGCCGACTGCAGCTGGGTCTGAAGGCCCAAGGACCACTTCAGACCAGGCCCCGCGAGGAGAAGATGACGTCCCAGCTTATGCTGTGGGCAGAACACAGACTCAACCTTCTTCCACCTTTTTGTCCCATTCGGACCTCGATGGACTGGTGATGCCCACCCACTCAGGGAGCCCCTCTGCTTTCCTCCGTTCATCCATTCAAATGCGATCCTTCTAGAAACCCTCACACACGCCCAGAGGGAACATCCGCATCTCCTGGCCCGGTCAGGGGGACATGTGAGCCATCACCACAGCTGCCCTGGGCATCTCGAGGACAGTGCGTGGTCCTGGGCAGCCAGGGCCCGCCAGCGGCCTGGGCAGCACTGGAGGGTCCCACTCCTAAGGAGCTCCAGGTGCTGCCGCTGCGGCTGGTCTGCACACCATGCCTCGGGTGGCCAGTTGACAATTGAGCAGGGCTCAGAGGATCAGGGTGATGAGTGTAGGGCCCTGGGGGTGGTCCGGGCTGAGGTCAGAGTCCGCCCTGACATGCGAGCTCCCCCCTCGCTGGTACTCACAGAGCTTCGGCCAATTGCCTGCTTGTTTCAGGCAAGGCCACGACAGGCCGCGGCTCCCAGGAACCTTCCAGGCTGCAGTCCTGGTCTAACTGGGCTCTCTTCCTCCTCACCCTGCACCCCCTCCACCTCCCTGCCCAGTCAGGACCCTTACCTCCCTTTCCTGGGCACCTCTGGAGCCAGCTCTCCCAGGCCCAGGGGGTGGGTCGCAGGGCTCTAAGGCTGGGCACAGGGCCACCTGGACTTCTGGGCTCACCCTCCCTCTTACTCCCGCCCCAAGTTATGAGATGCCAGGGCCTGTCCTGCCCTCCGAGCACCGGGACGCTGGCCTCTCTCCTGCCAGCCCGCAGCCCTGTCACCTCACGAGATGGAGATGGAGACGGAGAGGCAGAGCCTGGTTCTGCTGCTGCGCAGACGGGCAAGGAGGCCAGTGTGTCTGTGGGAAGAAGACATGCCTGTCAGGGGCATTAATTTTTCAGTTTGTGTTCAGATGTGCAGGCTCCTGTCAGCCTCAGAGCTGAACGGTGGCTCTGAGTTTAGAACATCATTCAATTCCGGGCAGGGCGCACCTGGCTAGGGCCGCCGAGGAAGGGCTGGGTGGGGGCAGGAGGAAGGTGGCTGGAGCTAATGCGGCCCCCAGCACCTGGGGTGGTGCACTTGGGATGTTATTTCACTTTATCGTTATTTTCCCCTATTTATTGATTTTTATGGAATGTCATTTTCTTAATCCCTGCCACTCTCTGAGGGTGGTCGTGCTGTCCCCAATGCAGAGATAATAACATACAGTGATCCTATTCATCTAACAAGTATCGATCAGAAACGACTTGATGCTGGGAAGTGTTGTGGCCCTTGCAGCATAGTGGCCGCCAAGACAGACACCGGCTCTGCCTTGTGGGGCCATGTGATCTGCTTGGGGAGACGACACCTGCAAGGAGAGTGGGCATTACAGTCACTCAGGCTGAGAAGCAAACAGCCACGGGCTGAGGGGAGGATGCGAGGTGGTTTCCTTTGCACAGAATGTCCCCAGGCCTCTCTGAGAAGTGATGGCGGCACAAGCAGTAAAGGCTGAGAAGCAGCCAGTCGTGAAGAAGGGGGTGGGGTGGGGACAGTCCTGGCAGGTGGCCGGCACCCGCGGGCTGGGAGGGAGCCAAGGCCTGGGAGAGGCAGGCGGCTGTAGGACGTGGTCAGGAGAGAGGTGAGGGGCGAGGCTGGAAGACACCAGGATCCAGGCCACGGGTCCTTGCAGACCATAGTGAGTCTGGATTTTATTTGAATGCAAACTTATTAAAATGTGGGATTTCACCCCAGATCTTCAAGATTTCAAAGCCTCGATTGTTTACTATTAACAGTGATGGTTTCCAAACATATATTTTTAAAGCAACAGGACCTTGTTATCAAATAAAATCTTACGAATATTTTCACCCAAATGCAAAATAGACAGGAGATATGTAGGTCTGGTTTGAGCACAGGTTTGGGGACCCGTGGATCTAGCAGCATGGCCTCTTTCTCGCCCCTGCACTGAGCCCTGAGGCAGCAGGCAGACTGATTCATTCATCCCCGTGTGTACCTGCTTATGGAACAGGTGCCAGGCCTGTGTGAGGCACAGAAATAGAGCGACGCAGGAGGCACAGTTCTCGTCTTCATGGGCCTCCTATTCTGGTGCAGGACTCCCACGTCGACCAGGGAATCACAGTGAGGCACAGAGGACAGAGAATGTGGACATTATAACCAAGGAGGGAGACGCTCATGGGTTCCTGTCACCTCCCAGGTTAATTTTATTTTGTGTCCCCCCTTTCCAATAGCACCCAGAGTTTCCCAGTGCCATGTTCTAGGGGTGCTGACCCCCCTCCTCTCCATAGGTGAGCTCTCACTGGCTCTAAGGACAGTGTCTGAATAGAGACGGAAGCCGTGTGCTCGTCGGGACAGTGAAGGCCAACCAGATACACTCAGGGGTGTTGGTTGGAAATACTGAGAAAAGGGAAATTGCCTGTTTTTCTGGATTTGAAACTGGGAATATTGAGTTCTGGGAGCTGCTGGTAGTGATTGTCCAACCCAAGAGGAAGGCTGCTGAGTGGGACAGACAAGAAGGAGTGACTCTGAGAAGCAGGGGCAGGCCCGTGTTGTGGTTCTCTTGCTTTCGTGCTGGATGGAGCTGTACCGGAAGCTCACCATACCTCTGGGATTCTTTTGTAATGTAATTTACAACTGTTAAAATTCACTCAGGATGATTTGGATTTCTGTTATTTGCAGCCAACTCATCTACAAATATGCATCGGCCTAGTTCGGAGAGCAAGGGCAGGGCTTCTTGAGGAAGCCCTTTAAGGGGAGCCTCAGAGAGTAAGAAAAAGCTGTGCAAATGGGGAAATCGGAGAAAAAGGCATTTTAGGCAAAAGGGAAAAGGAGGCTTATCCCTGAGCTTCACAATTTGGTGAGGAGCCACTTTGCACTTTCTTCCGGAATCTTACATTTTTCTGAAATGGAATCTATGCTCCATTGCCTCATTCTGCTCCAGTGAACCTGGGTGGCAGAATGAAAAGCTGCAAAGAGCTCAGTGAGGGCCATGGGTCTGTCTGACAAAACTTGCTTTGCAACGTTGCTTGGAAGTTTAAATAACATTGGGTCTGAAACATGCTTGGCACATAGTAGGTGTTTAACCAAAGGCACTTGCCGTTTTGAACAGTGGATGCTTTTAAAGCCCCGAGTCAAAGGCCTCTGAATCTTGTGGGTTTGTGTCCACATTCTCTGTCCTTTCTGTGCCTCACTAAGATCAGGGCGATAGAGAAGTGGGTTTGTGTGGAAAAGGAAGGTCCCAGATGAGCATCAGCTGGATCTCAGAACCTTGAGCTCCCTGATGGAGAGGTGGGCTGGGCATGTGGGTGAAGCCAGGGAGTGGAGAGGAGGAAGTGGGGAGGGAGGTCTCTGAGAGAGAAAGATGTGGAGACGAAAAGGCATGGTGTAGGCCAGTGGTCAGCAAACTCATTAGTCAACAGAGCCAAATATCAACAGTACAATGATTGAAATTTCTTTTGAGAGCCAAATTTTTTAGACTTAAACTATATAGCTAGGTACATTGTTATTAACTTAATTAGGGTACTCCTAAGGCTTAGGAAGAGCCACACTCAAGGGGCCAAAGAGCCACATGTGGCTCGTGAGCCACAGTTTGCCGACCATGGGTGTAGGCCCATCTGATTTGAGCCCTAAGGACACAAGGGGCATGAGTAAGAACTGGAGGGACTGTGAGGTGCAGGGACCCAGGGGGTGACTCAAATGAGGGCGAGAACCTCTAACCACATGGTTGGTTCCTCTGGCAACCGGCCCCCATCCTGGAAGGGTCCCCTCATTAGCATAAACTCAGGTGTGGTTGAAAGTGGCTCATTAGCAATAAGGAAAATGCTCCCCGCTCTCCATCACTCAGGACATTCCAAAGGTACTAGGAGATCGGTCCAGGAACGAGGGACAAAGACCAAATACATATTTCTTATCATCACAGGTCGGAGCCTGGTTGGGTCACAGCAAAGGGGAACTGAGGCAGGAGCCCCCTCTTGTGGCCTGGACCAACCCTGAGGTGGGAAGCTCAGGGCAGCCTGGTGAGGCAGGGCTCCACCTGGCATCCGGCTCCTGCATCTGACTGGCAGCCGAGGAACCCGGGCTGGGGCAGGGCTACGACCGGCGGGTCCTACATTTCATCACTTTCTTTTTCTGGGAATGCGGCTTCCTTTACACCCACAGATACCAATCTACTCGGTAATGGCTCAGGTGCTGGGGTAACCTGGGACGATGATGGGGGTATCAGGGAGCAAGAGATAAACTCGGGTGACAGCCGGGGAGGAGCCGGTTGGCCATGGCACTGCTGTGCCTTGTAGACAGTTAGACACGGCAGCTGCAGCGCCAGCCTGTGGTGGCGCAAGGATCGCCCCTCTCCATCTTCCTCTGCTTTCCCCTGTGGCTCCAGTCTCGGGCCGACTCTCAGTTGGTCACCAGCATTACCAGCTCCTGTTGAAACCTTGTGAAGAGAGAGGGCTGCCCTCGTGTGGACCCACGGAGGCTCAGGGAGGGCATGTGTTGTCCAGCTGCTGTCCTCTCCCCACAACCACCTCTGGGCCAGGGACAGACACCAGGCGGTCCGTCCTTCCATTCTATCTTCTCAGCTCCTCTTGCCACTTGCACATTGATCTCCGTGTGTAGATCCGAGGGGGTGGCCTCCTGGCCCCCTCGGCCTGTTACCTACACAGAGACAAGTCTGAGTCTTGGTTAGGCTGAGCTACAACAGCAGGCAGCACACATGTGCTGGCGTGCAGGGGTGCACACACACGCACCCCACCCCGGAGGCGGATCACGTGTGCAGTGTCACCTGGCCTTCCTCTGAGTGTTCAGAGCAGGGTGAGGAGCCCTCATGGGGGTGGCTGGGGTTTGCGTACTGTCAACAGCTGTCAGCACACCTGTCACATCTGCTTTTTCCTCAGGACGATGAGCGTCCCCCGGTGCAGAGGGGGGAGCCCGTGCCTGCTGGTCAGGTGCGTGAAGTAGCACAGCCGTGGGTGTGTTGTGTTGCGGCATCAGCCTGACTTCGCTACATGGCCAAGGAGGCTGTGGGAGGCCCTGGGTCGTATCAGACCTCGGTCCGATATCCTTTCCTTCTCCCATACCGAGATGCAGCCACTGCAAACCCATCTGCAGAGGCCAGCGCATTCCCAGCTAGTAGTGGCTGGAGCAGCCACTCAATAAGAACCAGCGGTTATCGGCACTAGTTCTGGGCGTGTGTGCTGTGTAGACTCATCCTTCCTGCATCAGCCTGTTCCCAGAGGCCCTGTGAGAAACCCCCTCTGGGCCTGAAGAAGCTGAGCACAGAGATTAATTCACAGACGCTGTGAATGTGGGCTTTAAATGCTTTCTGATACTGCCTGTGTGTGGATGGGGGTTGGGGTCTCCATCCAGGGGTCTGGGGCTGGCATCTCCCTCGGTGGAGCAACCTGCCGGGCAGTGTTTCTGGGAAGGTTCGGAGAGAGAAGCACCCGCATCTCCATGCACCTGCCATCAGGGCCCGCGAGTGCAGCTGCCTCTGGCCAGGGCGGCCAGCCTTTCCCTCCTGTGCCTCCTCTTCTCACTCTCGTCCTTACTCAGAACAGCTCCAAGGAAGTCCTCACGCGGATGTAACTGCTCCTTGGGAACTAACTGCCCACGCTCTCGCGTGGGCCTCTCCGCTTCCTCGCCAGGCGCAGGGCTGTTAGTGGGTATGCAGCTGAGGGAGCACCAGTGCTGGGCGGGCCCTCGCTTTCCCGAGGAGCTGCATCAGCCCTCAGAGGCAGGCAGGGAGCAGGGCCAGGGCCCGGCAGCTCCCTGACTTCTGGGCTTTTCTGAGGGGCCCTGTGCCCGCCCTGCCCAGGGTCCCGGAGCCCAGCCAGGCCTTCCGTCCGTGATTCTGTTTCATAGAACATGAGCCTTGAGGGTCTTTATGAGTCTTCCAGCCCAACATTTTATTCATGTCAACAAGCATTTCTCAGTAGTAGGTGAATCAATTCTTCCCCAACCACCTTTCCCACAGATAGGTACAGTACACCCTGCACAGGGGTGCCTGGCTTATGTCCACATACCGCCCTCACCATTTGTCCCTAGTCCTGGCCCTGTCTGTCCCCCGGGGAGCCCAGTGGGGCACCGCCCTGGAGCTCTGCATTGCATCCACTCCAATCCCCGACCCCTGGGCTGGGGCATCGCCCAGCTGCAGCCTGTGCTCTGGGCACAATGGCTGGCCTCGCTGAGACAGCCTCTCCCCTGGCTCCGGGCTCCAGTCCCGCCCCCTTATCACCACGCACTCTGAGGACACGGGGACCTCCTGTAAATCTGACCCCTCCCCACGGTGTAAACCCCCTTTCCTGTCACTTCTCACTGAGCTGGGATGAAACCCAGACTCCTCACAGAGTCAAAGGCCTCAGTTGTGTTGCGCTCACGCATCCCCTGACAGGACTGAGCCGGGCCCTTCGACGCACCTGCGTGCTCTGCAGGGTTTCGCTTAGGGTGGCCCGCGGCCAGGAGCCCTCTGCTCCCTCACTCCTGGCCTTTACCTTCCTGAGCTCCCCCCCCCCCCACTAACGCCCTCTCCTGAGGACCCCGACCCTCCTCTGCCCCCAGAGCCTGTGGGGGGTCGCGGTTGCTGCAGGGGACCTGCCTTATTTCCTCACCCGCTGCTGTCAGCAAACTGTTCCACGGGGACGGGGACCACGGGCATCTCGGCTCCTTACGTAGTCCCAGTGCCTAAGGCTTGGCGCGAAGAGAGGCGCAGCGGGTGTTTGCTGAACATGCAGCTGGAACCAGTGGTGCTGGGCTCCCTCCATCCTCCGTCTACGCCTAACTCAGCTTGCCCGATGCTCACGACGCCTTGTCTGGCCTCAGGCCTCACCAGCGACCTACAGCTCCTGTGATCTCCTTTCCTCTCCTGTCTGACCACTCAGTGGCTTCCTGTGTGGGATGACAAGACCCAGCTCCACGCTGGGTGCTCCTGCCCACAGGGTCCCGCGCTCGGCTCTCACGAGGTGCTCAGCGCCCACGGCTCAGGAGGAGGACGCACAGCCGCCATCCCTGGCGGAGAGCAGGCCCCCACGCATGCCTGGCCCGGGCTCCCTGCTGCCCAGCGTGTGGGTGCGGAGCCTCCTTGGCCCCCTGGGGCCCTGCTTTTTGGGTTGAAGCTTTTGCAGGGAACAGTGCTTGTCGTGGAAACTCTCCTGATGACATTTTGGTCCTGCTCTGACTCCCCGGGCCCGGGAGAGGGTTTCCACCGTCGCTGCTGCCTCGGCCCAGGCCCAGCCGTCCGTCCGGGAAGCCCAGCTGCCAGAGAGATCACACCTCTGAGGGAAGGTGCTGCGGAAACTGGATGCTGCCAGCCCTTCCACGCCGGCTCCTGTGCAGACGCAGCCTCGGGAATCAGAGTGACATTCCAGCTGTCTCTTCAGCGGGCCGCCTGCCTGGCTTGGGGGTTGGTCTGCGGGCTGTGAGGGATGGGCGTTCAGCGACAGGGCGCGTCTTTGCTAAGTGTCTCAAGTAGCCCAGACCCAAACGTGTGCCCAGGGAAAGAGACGCTGTCACCTTTGTTTACAGACTGACAGTCCTTGTCTTCAAAACGCCCTCACGCCAAGACTCCCTGGCTCCCACTTAAATCAAGAGAGTTTTATAAAGTGATAACATATAAATAACAAATAAATGAAGATAGTGTCTTTTTTTAAAGTGGCAAAATTTTATAATATGTGCATCAACTTTAAATAAAAAATTTAAAAAATGAAAGGATACATAGAAGCCGAATGAGACAGTTCACTTTATTAAGATGCTCAGATGCAATAAAACATGTCAAAGCACGCGTGGGAGTGAAAGGCCCATAGGAGGGGGTGAGAAGGGCATAAATGAAGGGGCTTCAGGAGAAGACAGATCTGGGCTCCCAGCACAGCTTGGCCCCTGACCCCTGACCCCTCCATCACAGGTCCTGGCTGAGTCCCGTGGAGTGGGTGAGAGATGTTTGAGTGCACGTGTGCTGTTGGAACCTCCACATTCCTCTGGGGAAGACCCATTCCCATCTATTCTCTGTGGCCCAGGTCTGGCTCAGCCCAGTCAGGGAGGACAGTGGGTGAGGAGGAGGGTTGCACCTGGCACCGGTTCTTCACCCTCCTGCATGCTTGCCTCTGCATGTCCCGCACCAAAGTGGGGGGTCTGTTCTTTCCCCCCCTCGCCCCCCCAGGCTTCGGGCTAGCTCTCGAAGTGTTTTGGCCAATTGCACGTGGTGGTGTAGTGGTGAGTGGCTGCTGGTAAGGCCTGGTGTGCTTCCACCCATTACTCTTGTGCCACTGCCTTCACCAGGAGGACACACCTGGGTTAGCTTGCTGGAGGAGGGGAGGCATGTGGGGAACAGCCAAGTCACTCCAGTTGCCTCACCAACCTCTGGATATGTGAGTGAGGCCACCCAAGATCAGCAGAGCCACCAGCTGACCCCAGCTGACCCCAGATGCATGAAGTATTTCTATCTGTAATTGTGGCTCCGTGTTTGGGGGCAGTGGGTAACGGATACAGTTCGTGGCCACATCTCAGCCAATAAGAGTTGGCAGGGAGGCTTTCACTGGAGCGGTTAGCACGGAGGCACGCATTTTCCCAGTGCGGTGCCCACAGGATGTGAGGCCGGAGCAGCTGAAGGCTCCATGCCGGCTGAGAGAAGGCCTTCTAAGGCCAAAGCTAGTGCCGAGGAACCACAATGAAAGAGGAGAAGGATGAACCCTGACAGTGTCTTTGGAGCTCCTGGACCCAGCGACACCTGAAGCAACTACACCCAGATGTTTTAGTCAGATTGAAGGATAGCTTCCCGTTTTCACTAGGGTCAGCTCAGGCTGGGTTTCTGACACTTGCTGCAAAGACAGTCCAGCTCAGTGGCATCCACAGTTCAGAGCACTGCTAGGCTTAGGGGGCTGTGAGCACGCCCGGCTGGGAAGACAGAGGCAGGGACCATTGTCTATCCTTCCTGGCGCATCTTACTTTCCGGGACGCCAGGGGCTTGGGGAGCACACTCTGCACCTCCCTGAGTGATAGAGGCAAGGACGACCGCTGGCCCACGGGCTTCCCCACATGGAGCAAGCACGACTCAGGTCGGCTGACCACAAACACAAAGCCATTCTGAGAACGGCTCACCAGGTTGCTCTGTGGGTTAGTGATTTCACCCGCTTCAAGATGACAGAAACGAACCAAGTTAGACATAAAGGACATGGCAGAGATGACCCCCCCTGAGCATTCCTGCTGTACCAAGGAGGGAACCAAGGCAGAAAAGGGCAATATTGAATTGGTCTTTGTTCAGCTGCAGGCACCAGATCAATGCTTTGGCCACAGGGCCTCCTGTCCTCTCGATGTCAGGCCTGTGGCCCAGGAGAACGGCTCGGAGCAGCCGGCACCTGCAGAGGGTCGTGCCCCCTCGGCATGATCTGTGTCGTGGCTGACGGCCCCTCCCGGCCCCCGGAATTTACTGCCCTGCTGCCCTGGGGAACGAGGCAGCTAGAACTCACCCGTGGTCTCTGCGGAGTCACCTGGGTTGGAAATCATGTGGCCAGCACATCCTGGCGAAGGCAAAGGCTCATTTATAACCAGTGCCCTCTACTGAGCACAGCCCCGCTGGGCACCCGGGGAACATTTTGTGCACGTTTTCTCATTTCATCCTTGCAGGGGAGGACACAGAGGCTCAGAGGGGCTAAGAGACCTGTCCAAGGTTACAGCCAGGAAGAGGAAGAGTTAGGATTTGAACCAAGACTCCAGAAAGACTCCAAAGTATGACTTCTTAACCCCGTGGTCAACCTGTTTTAGCACAGATTGTTAAAACCTGGAAGGTTCTTTAGATCTCGGCCACTTCAGAGATCAGGAAATGGGTGGTCACAGACAGGATCCAGTCTTCAACTCAGATGATTTTCGTTTGGAGCTGCACGGTGGTTTATATATTTTTAAAATGTTTTTATTGTTGATTTTCCTTTAGTTTGAGAAATTGACAGCATTTGAAAATGTGGAGATTTCACTTTCAAACATCAGGCGTGTATCTTCTCTGGATAACAGCGAGGGCCCTGCCACCTGCTCTGCTCCTGCCTGCAGCGAGCCGACTGCCCAGTAAACCAAGCCCAGCCCTCTCCACGCCTAACCTTCCCTGCCTGTCCTCTGTGGGTGGCAGGACCTGATTTATCCCAACTGAGGGGAGAGAACAGTGCCACTCAGAGAGGGGGAGTGACTGGCCAGAAGCCACACGGCAAAAATAAGTAACTTCATTCTCGTGGGACCTCGATCATGTTGCTTGAGCCAGGAGGCCCACCCAGGTTATGGTGCTCTGTCCCCGTCTCCTCTGTGACTGACCCAGGGAACATTCTCTGGATCACATCTCCACCGAGTCACCCCAAGGGTGGATGCCTGCTCTCCTGGGGCTGGTATTTCTCATAAAAAGTATTGTAATTAATGCTCTCAAAATTCATAAGGGTTGAACTTTCCTTTTAGGAAGATGAAAATCTAGTTGGAGTGTTTCTGAAATTTAACTTCATTGAATAGAAAGAAAAAGAAAGGGAGAGGGACAAAAAGGAGGGATGGAGGGAGGGCCACAATCCTGTGAGTTTTATTCCTTCCCTTGGTCGGTTCTGATGAAATTCCCAGTAACGCTGTCACTTTCTCCCAGGAAGGAAAGCAGAGGCGAGCAGGACACAGGTTGGGGGGGGGAGGGGTGTGTGTATCGGGGACCCAGTGCCTTGCCAGGGATCTCAAACTCTCTCTAACGCTCTTCAATCTTTAAAAGAAAAAGAAGTAAGGAACAATGCATTTCTGTACTTTTAATTTGTGTGTGTGTCACACTTAAGAGTGAATGTGAATGGCGCACCATCCCGGGATGTGGGACATCAGTGGCAGGAACATCTGTGTGCATGCCCGTGGAGGACCCTCCCCTGATGCCACGGCCCCTCCCCCGCAGCCTGCTGCCCTCCGGAATCCTGTTATTATTCTACTTAGTCGCCCATATCAGGTCATCCATTTGTAACCTCTTATTATGAAAATAATCAAATAGGCAGAAAATTAGAAGCGATAGTGCCACTGAATATTTTATGCCTAAGCTGGATTCATCAGCTTTTTTTTTTTTTTAACATTTGGCCTCTTTAATTTTTTTTTTTTTTTGCCTTATCTTTCTATTTGTGAGCCACTACGTAAGGATTTTACTTTGTACGGTACTGACTGAGACCCTGGCCTGATGGATCTCGCCAGCCTCCACGCGGACAGTGTGTAGCCCCGGCTTCGTCCGTGCCCTCGGTCACTCAGCCTCTTCCAGCCAGTTCTGGATGTTCTGAAACAAGTCACACACTTCCATCTGTAAACAGTTCCGTCTGATCTCTGGAAGATAAAGACTCCTCAAAACTGTCATCGCAATGCCACTTCCAATGGAAATAGCAACCCCTCCTGACGGTCACCCAACGCCTGGTTAGTGTTCAATTCCCCGCCCCTGACCTCCCCGTCCCTCCCACTCTGTTTGCACACTTGCTGTCTTTGAACTGTGACTCAAACAACTTTCCCGCCGTGGATTTGGCTGATAATGGTTTTAAGTCGCTGGGTTTCCTTTCCTGTGTTTTTGGTTTTGTTGTTTATTTTCCCCAACGTCGTTCATTTGCTGAAAAGTCTGGGTCATTTCTCTTGCGCAGTTGCCACGTTCTGGATTTTGTCGAGCCCCCTCCGCGGTGTCCTTTGCCATATCCTTCCATCACTTCTTTCTCCCGCGAACTGGGCGTTAGCCGTGCAGGCATGGTCAGGCTGCGGCTGGGTCTCTGGCAAGAGCACTTCGTAAGCAGCGCTGGTGTGTTCATCAGAGGGACGCCATGTCTGCTTGTCCCTCTTTATGACGTTAAATACATTCTGCTGTTAAGTTTATAATCTGCCCATTATATAGCCCAACAGCCCTTCGCCCAGTAGGTTTAATGGCCATTGGCAATCATTCTGCAAGAGTTAGGCCGAATCATTTTAAAGTTAGTTCTGGCACTAAGCCACGGTTCCATTAATTACAGCATGCATTGCCCACAGAAAAGTGCTATTCCACGTGACTCAACACCATCACCTACCCAATAAAATTAATACTTACTCTGCATTGTTTAACATCAGTTAATATTAGAAATTTCCCAATCATCCCCATTTGGTTTTAAATAATTTTCAACATTTTAGAATAACTTTAGATTTATAGAAAAACTGGAAGGTAGTAGAGAGCTGCCTCATATACCTCCCATCTAGTTTCCCCCAGTGTTATCACCTTGCATTAGTATGGTCCCATTGCCACAATTAATGAATCAATATTGATACATTATTAACTAAAGTCTATAGTTTATTCAGGTTTTTTTTTTAGTTTTGCCTTTTGTCCTTTTCTATCCCAAAAGATAACCAGGACACCACGTTGCATTGAATCATCATGTCTCCTTAGGTTCCTTTTGGCTGTGACAGGTCTCATTTGGTTTTTATTTCCCTTTAGTCTGGAATAACATTTCCCATATTATCTTGTAGAATGCCCCACATTTTGACTCAGTTTGCGTATTTCCTTGTGGTGATCTTTAATGTGTTTCTGTATCCCTTGAATATCCATAAGCTGGGAGTTAGAATGAAATCCTCAATTAGACTCAAGGTAAATATTTCCACCCACCAATATTTCATAGGTGAAGCTGTGTCCTTTAAGCCACGAGGATTAAGATGGAAAAGATGAGAAGGAAAGACAGGACTGGTGGGGAGGAATAAGAAGCCCATGGCTGAAGGGGAAGTAGGGCTTCACCTCCCATAGTTTAGGAGCGCTTATTCCAAATGGCTCTTACAACGTGTTTTTCTTCCCTTGAACCTTACTCAATAAAATCGACCTAATTCTAAATGTGAATGTACATGATTGGGAAGATTATGTTATTTTATTTTCTTGTCTTAGACTGTAGCTATATGAGTTTATAGAAGCATTAATTTGGACACATTACCTATCAAAAAAGGTGTATTATTTGGCCATGGCCAGGCCTTGCAGACAAGTGGGTCAAGAACCAGCCCCACCTGCCAGTGCATATAGCAGATACCCTGGAGCACTTGGCTCTAGTGACCACAGAAACTGTACCACTGAGGCCCACAAGACACCCCACATAAGGCCACTGTTTCAAAACCAGGAAACATAGCTGATCTACCTCATACACAAAAACAAACACAGAGAGTTAAGCAAAATTAGGAAACAAAGAAATATACTCCAAACAAAAGAAAAAGACAACCCCCTCAAAAAATAACTAAATGCAATGGAGGTAAGCAGTTTACATGATAAAGATATTAAAATAAAGGTCATAAAAGGTGCTCACTGAACTTGTGAGAAGAATGGATCAACACAGTAAAAACTTCAACAAATAGATAGAAAATATAAATCAGCATCCATCAGAAAGAAAAAAATACAATAACTAAAATGAAAATATGCTAGGAGGAATCACCAGCTGATTAGATGATGTAGAAGACTGGGTCAGTGATCTGGAAGATAGGGTAGTGAAATCACCCAATGAGAACAGCAGAAACAAACAAAAACATTTAAAGGGGAATAACTTAGGGTATTGTCAAGCCTGTTAACAGGGCAACATCAAGCCTGCTGACAAGAGTCCCAGAAAGAGAAGAGAGAAAAAGGAATATAAAACATATTTGAAGAAATAATGGCTTAAAACACCCCTAAACTGGAGAAGGAAACAGACTTCCAAGCCCAGGAAGCACAGAGACTTCTAATCAAGATACAATCAAGGAAGCCCACACCAAGACACATCATAATTAAAATTTCAAAAGTTAAAGATGAAGAGAGAATCTTAAAAACAGCAAGAGAAAAACAACTAGTCAAGTACAGGAGAACCCCATAAAACTATCAGCTGATTTTTCAGCAGAAACTTTAAAGGCCAGAAAGGAGTGGCACGATATATTCAAAGTAATGAAAGGGAAAAACCTACAACTGAGAATAGTCTACCCAACAAGTCATTCAAAATTGAAGGAGAGATAAAGATTGTCCTAGGCAAGCAAACAAGAAATGTTAAAGGGACTTCTTTAAGTGGAAAAAAAAGGCTCTAACTAGAGATAGAAAACATATGAAAGGGAAAACAAAACAAAACAATCTCACTGGTAAAGGCAAACTTATAGTAAAAGTAGTGGATCAACCATTTATAAAGCTACTTTGAAGGTTAAAGGACAAAAGTAACAAAATCATCTATATCTACAATAATAAGTTAAGGAATGCACACACAGAGATGTAAAATATGATGTCAAAACATAAAATATTGGGCGGAGGGTAAAAATGTATTGCTTTTAGTATGCATACAAACTTAAAGGATCAACAATTTATATATAGGAATCTCATGGTAACCATATACCCAAAACCTATAATAGATACAAATAAAATAAAAAAAAGAATCCAAATATAACACTAAAGAAATTCATCAAATCACAAGGGAAGAGAGCAAGAGAAGAATAAAGGAACAAAGAAGAACCATAGAAACAACTGGAAAATAATGACTAAAAAGGCATTAACTACATACATATCAATAATTATTTTAAATGCAAACAGAGTAAATGTTCCAACAAAAAGACCTAAGGTGACTGAATACATTTTTTAAAAAAAGTACATATGTTTCCTACAAAACACTTTAGATCTAAAGTGAAAGGACAGAAAAAGATATTTCATGCAAATGGAAACTAAAAAACAAACAAAACTAAACTAAAAAAGCTGGTAGCAATACTTATATCAGATAAAATAGGCTTTCCAAGAAAGACTGCAACAAGAGACAAAGAAGGGCATTACATAATGATAATGGGGTGGATCCAACAAGAGGATAAAACAACTGAACCCAACATAGGAGCACCTAAGTATATAAAGGAAATATTGACAGACATAAAGGAAGACAGTGACAATAATACACTAATAGGAGGGGACAGTAACACCCAACTTACATCAATGGATAGATCATCCAGGCATAAAATCAACAAGGAAACAGTGGCCTTAAGTGACACATTAGACTGATGGATCTAATTAATATGCACAGAACATTCCATCCCAAAACAGCAGACTACAGCTTCTTTTCAAGTGCACATGGAACATTGTCTAAGATAGATCACATTAGGCCACAAAGCAAGTCTCAAAAAGTTGAAGAAGACTAAAATCAAATAAAGTATCTTCCTTGACTACAACAGTATGAACCTATAAATCAATTACAAGAAGAAAACAAATACACAAACACATGGAGGCTAAACAACATGCTATTAGACAATCAATGACTTGACAAAGAAATAAAAAATTACATTGAAACAAATGAAGATGATAACACAACAACCCAAAATCTATGGGAGGCAGCAAAAGCAGTTCTAAAAAGAAAGTTTGTTTGTTTGTTTGTTTGTTTATTTATCTATCATAAAGAGAGTTTTATAGTGATACAGGCTCATCTTAAGAAACAAGAAAATCCTCAAATAAACAATCTACCTTACATCTAAAGGAACTGGAAAAGGAAGAACAAACAAAGCCCAAAGTTAGCAAATGGAAGGAAATAATAAAGTTAAGAGTAGAAATAGATAAAATAGAGACTGAAAAACAAAATAAGAGATCAATAAAACGAAGATCTGGTTCTTTGAAAAGATAAACAAGATCAATAAACCTTTAACCAGATTCATCAGGTAAAAAAAAAGAGAGGAACCAAATAAATAAAATCAGAAGTAAAAGAGAAGTAAAACTGATATCACAGAAATACAAAAGATCATAAGAGAATATTATGAAGACTTATAGCCAATACTAGAGGCTCAGTGAATGAATTCATGCACGGCTGGGGTCCCTAGGCCTGGATGGAGATCAGGGCCTATCTGGGCTGGGCCGATTGGGGCATGCCAGCTGCGGGGAGGGATGGGGCATGGGAGGTTGGCTGCTGGCCCTGAGGAAGGAGCTGGCCCTCAGCCCCCCTGGGAAAGAGGCCGTGTCTGCCACCACCCACCCCCAATTCCCTGTCACACCCTGGTGCCAAAGGCCCGGGGTGGGGGTGGTGGGAGAGGAGGTGACAGTTGCTGGGCTGGGTGTGGAAAGAATGGAAACCGGCTGCTGATGCCCCCAGCCAGCTGTGGGAGATTGGCTGTGGGAGCACTGACCACAAAGGGGCAGCTCCTGTGTTGAGCTTCTGCCCCTTGGTGGTCACTGTGCATCATAGCAACCGGTCGTTCCAGTCATTCCAATCGTTCAGTCATAACAGTCCCTTAGGCTTTTATATATAGAGAGTAGAGGCCTGATGCACGAAATTTGTGCAAGAGTAGGCCTTCCTTCCCCTGGCTGCCGGCACCAGCTTACTTCTAGCACCCGGGACCTGGGCTTCCCTCCTGCAACTGGTAGGCACCTGGAACCTGGGCTTCCCTTGCAGCCCCGGCTTCGTCCGGAAGGATGTCTGGTCTAATTAGCATATTATGCTTTTATTATTATAGATAAGTCTTGGCTATAAGATATGGATAAATTCCTAGAAACATACCATCTTCCAAGACTGAATCTGGAAAAAACAGAAAACTTGAATAGACTGATTTAACAAAATTGAACCAATCATCAGAAAAATCCCAAAAATAAAAATCTCAACAAACAAAAGCCCAAGAATGAATACCTATCCTTCTAAAACTATTCTAAAAAACTAAAGATAAAGGAACACTTCCAAACTCATTTTATGAGACCAGCATTACCCTGACACCAAAATTAGGTAAAGAAAATTACAGGCCAAAGTCCCTGATGAACATAGATGTAAAAAATAAACAAAATATTAGAAAACCAAACGTACTATGTGTTGAGGTTGTAGAGATAAACAAAGTTCCTGCCCTCTCACAACTTCCAGCCTAGTTCCAGAAAACAGACACCAAATTAATTAGGACATAGTTTCAGGTAGTGATAAGCTGCAGGAGGGGAGGGGGAAATAGAGCTAAGGCATCAGAGTGACAGGAGAAAGATCAGGGAGGGAATTTCTGAAGAGGTGACATTTGAGCGGAGGCCTGGGGGAAGCGAGGACAGGGCCCATGAAGACAGCGAGGGAAGGGGTTGCCCACATGCAGGGAAGTGGAAATGCTAGGTGCCTTGAGGTGGCAGAGGGCAGAGTGTGTGAGGACCCGCAGGGAGGTGGGTGTTGGGCACAGCGGTGCAGTGCAGTGCAAGGAGAATGGGGCTCTGAGCCGGGAGCTGTGGACAGACTTTGGGATTTAGTCTGAATGAGATGGAAAACTGTAGGAGGGGTTTAAAAACATTGTAAATTAACTTTGTTGAGGTATAATTTGCATACAATGCTCTCATTGTAAGTATGCAGTCCAATAAGCTTTGCCAAGTGTACACTCTATATCCACCTCTTAGGTCAAGGTATTGACCAGTGGTAGGCAAACTGCAGCTCGCGAGCCACATGCGGCTCTTTGGCCCCTTGAGTGTGGCTCTTCCACAAAATACACAAAATGCCACGTGTGGGCATGCACATACAGTGTGATTGAAACTTCCTGGCCCATGCGCAGAAGTCAGTATTTTGTGGACAATTTGATGTCTTGTGTACCCTAAATCCAAGCATTAGGAAGGTCTGTCCATTGAAGTAATACCCATTATTGATGGCACTGTGGGCTCAAAGAAGTAGTGAGATGAGAGTTATCCTGGGGGGAGAAAGGCCTCAGGTTGCACTTGTCTAAATCCGATTTCTACACCAGGCCCACCTGTGACCCCTGGGCCCCTGGCAGCCGGTGTCGCCCTGGGCAGCCTCGCCAGGGGCCTCTATTCAGCCTCCTCGGCCCCTAGCTGTGCTCCCAGGGTTTGACCTGAACAGGGTCCATGAGTAGCAATGGAACTTCCCTGTCCACCGGCTTCCTCTCCTCCTGGGTGCACAGCTAGATGCCAGGTTCCAGGCTTCTTTATGATCAGCGAGGGCCAAGCACTAAACATCTGTCCCAGGAAATGTCCCACACGTGCACCTGCCACAGTGTCCTGTGTGCTGCACCCACCCGGGAACCGCCTGCTGCAGGAGGAGGCCTCCAGGGGCCCAGCCGCAGGACGCGCCACAGGGTGGCGGAGGCTGAGTCCCTGAGAGGCTGGCGGGCACCTTTTATGCAGGAGATACACGTACTGTGTTTATCTGCTGAGGGTTTGGGTTTGCTTGTTAAGGCGGTTATTCCACAGGACAACGGACTCGGCTCTGTTTCTTCTGAGTTGGACTCAATTCTTTCCCTGTGCTCTCGTCCTGACCGTGCTTGGCGGCTGGCTTTGCACTTGGCCTTCCCTGAGCAGCTTTCACAGAGCATGATGGAGGTGGGGCAGGAACACCTTCCGTCTTGTCCACTTGCTTCACTTGCTTTGAATGTGTTTATTGTTTTAGAAACGATGAAGAGAGTCGTTCACTACAATTTAGTAACGGACATCAAAAATCAGGAATCCTAGAAAAAGAACGAGAGGGATGCTCACTCTTCACTTTATAGCCTTTTGCATTATTTTTTAATTTTGGGCCATGTAACTCCTTCAAATAATACATTTTTGAAGTACAAATATCAATGTCAATGCACTATGGTTTCAGCTTCTTTTGGGCAAGGACAACCTTCCGTGCCCGATTGCACCTGAGACTCCCAGGTAGGGTCTGGGGAAGCAGGGAGCATGCGTGGTGGTTGCAAATGCAGCTCCAGAGCCAGATGGACCTGCTGCTGCCAACCCCTGTCTGTCTGACTGCATGCATGTGTCCTCACTTCTCCGGCCCCGGCCTGCTCATTCTAATGCTGCATCATGGGAGGACCTGTCCCCCAGCATTGTTGGGAGGACAACAGGAGACAGCGGTGCCCACATGGCTCAGCACAGCGCCTGTCATGCGGTAACTACTTGATAAATATTAGCGACTGCAGTTGGGCGTTGAGTGAGCACTTTTGAATCCCGGCTGAACTGAACAGGCTGGACCTGTGCAAAATAAAGCAAAAAAATATAACCCAGGAAATCCATGCATCCTGAATTAGTGCTGTCTAAGTTAGTTTGTCTGCATTTATTTGGACTGTAATGCAATCAAACAGCCACAAAACAGTGAGCTGCCCAGGTGCCCCCCTCCCTCCCGCAGTCCTTCTCATCCTATTAGGCATTTATTGATAGCCATTTAGAAAGAATGTTTATTTCCTCTGTAATCGCATTTTCAGAAAGAGTGAACAAGGAGGGGGTGATATCATGAGGAGGAAATTTTATTAAGAGATTATTTAATGTTATTGATACTTTGCACCAGGAGTCGAGGAAATGCGGCGATCGATAGGCGCCCACATCAATGTTTAATCTACTTTTAGCCCATTGGTGGAGTATTTAATTAGCTTGTGATTTGGAAAACTTCATGGAGTACACAAAGCAATGAATGTTCTGGAACTAAAGACAGAAGTCATTGTTTTGCTTCCAGCATCTTCTGAAAAAGAATGGCTAGAAAACATTGTGCAGAGAGCTTAACACAGGTGAGGAGGTGGTGAGCTTTACACAGGTGGGGGGGGGGTGGTGGGCTTAACACAGGTGGGGGGGTGAGCTTAACACAGGTGGGGGTGGTGAGCTTAACACAGGTGGGGGGTGGTGAGGACTCTCGGGGGTGGGAGGGGCTTGCCCTGGGCCTTATTCATGTATATTTTTGTCTCAATTACACCTCACTGTGGGGGGTGGGTGGGTTGCTGCCCCCATTTTGCATGTGGGCAATGAAACTAGCTTAGGCACGTGGAAACGTCTGCTCTGAGATGCCCCGGCCCCCACCCCCAGTGCATCAGCTCCCTCTCCTTGGGCAGGTCAGCGCCATTACCTGGATACCTGCAAGGGCTCCTCCATTTCTCCTTTCATCACCCGAGGAAGGCGGCAGGCAGGCGTGCTCACATGGCCATTCTTTGTGTTGGGCGAAGGGATAGCAGAAGGCTACTGGCCTCCCAGAGACGTCTGCGTCCTCATTTCTGGAAACAGTGAGTATACCAGCTTACGTGGCAAAGGGGGATACACTGAAAATGGAATTAAGATTGCCGCTCGGCTGACCCTGAGCTGGGAGGTACCCCTGCATTTTCCAGGTGAGCCCCACGTAATGACAGGGGTTCTGGTAAGCGGGAGAGGGAAGCAAGGGAGACAGAACCAGGGAGACAGCAGCACGAGGAGGACTCCACCTGAGGGTCCTGACTCTGGAGGCGGAGGCAGGGGCCACAGCCCAGGAGGGCGGGCGTCTCTAGAAGCTGGAAAAGGTGAGGGGCAGGTTCTCCCCCGGAGCCTCCAGAGGAGCAGAGCCCTGATGACACGGGCTTTCCCAGTGAAGCCAGGCGGGCTTCTGACCTTCAGAACTGCCATTCATAAGGGTGTGGGCTGTCAAGCCACTAAGTTCTGGTAGTTTGTGAGAGTGACAGGAAACCGCTACCGGCCACCTCCTGTTCGCAGTCCTCTATTTGTCCGTGTTCTGGAGCTCCCTCTTCACACAGCCCGGCCCATCTGCTGGAGGAGAAATTTCCCACCTGATCGGGCCTTGTCTAGGACAGTGGTTGGCCAAGTGTGTTAGCAGGTGGCCACTGAGATGAAAGCAGCCCGTCTGATGCTTGTTCGACGTAAGGCCCAACGGTGGTCCTGCACGGGAGGTCTGCCCAGCTCCATTTCTCTGCATGTGTGCACTTGCACCCTGAGCTGCGGTCCCATACGGACGGCCGCTGGTGGCATCACTGGGCTGAGGGGAGAGGAGGGTCCTGAAGACAGGCCTTGATGCCCGGCTGCGGCTGGTTTGCCCACATGCTCCTCACCGACGTCTTGGGTTCCTGTCCAAGTTGTACTGAGGTAGGGCTTGGGTTTCCTGTCTAACCTGTGTTCACCACTCCCCTGGGAGTGGTGTGGTGCTGGGATGGAATGTTGGCATCTGCTCCTATGTCTTCATTTCACTGGTTCCACCTTCACGAAGACGTGCGCTCCTGGTGTCCGCTTCCTCCTGCTGCAGCCACTGAGGGACCAGGCTGCCTGGCAGCCAAGGCCGGAGGGGGTTTACTTGCCCGTAAAGGGCACACGTGCCCCGAGAGCAAAGATATTGGACATAACGGAGATGCTGTGAGGGAATGGTGAGTATTTTTTAACACTAAAGTATTTTTTTAATTAAAGCACATACTTGTTTTTTTTAGGCATAATGCTATTATACCACTTAAAAACTACAGTACAGCGTCAACATAACTTTCATATTCACCGGGAATCCAACAATTGTGTGACTCATTTTACTGTGCTATTTGCTCTCTGGCGGTCACCTGGACCCGAGCCCGCAGTGCCCTCGCGGTCTCCCTGTTACCTCCCAGTGCCAGGGGTGGGAGGTGGGGGCGGGGGACAGGCTTAGCTAGGCCTCCTGGCTTTGGGATTCTTACAAGACTGTCATGGAGGTGTGGCCAGGGCTGTGGCCATCTTAAGGCTCAGTTAGTGAAGGCCCCTCTCCCCGGCTCATGGGGCTCCCCTTGCCTCCAACCTTCGGCGCCCTTTGTTCCTTGCCAGGTGTCTCCATAGGGCAGCTCACAGCAGGGCAGGCGCGCTCATTAAAGGAAGCAGAGAGGACCAGCGAGAGTGAGTACAAACAAGATGGATGTCACAGCCTCAGGACACCTGGCCTTGGGAGTGACATGCCATCATCTTTGCGGCATTCTGTGCATTTGAGGCAGTTGCTGGTTCCAGCTGCACTCGGGGCGAGGTGGGGGGGAGGGAGAAGGGGGTAGACACTGCACGACAGGGGCCACGGACCCCCCTAGGGAGCTGCCTCACCCGACCACACCTGGTGTGTTAACCATGCTCCCCAGAGAAGCAGAGCCATGGGAGCTACAGATAAGGGCACAGATGTACACACCCAATGGACATGGGTATTGAGAGGTTTATTATGAGAAGTTGGCTCCCATGGCCATGGAAGCTGAGATGCCCGTGATCGACCATCAGCAAGCTGGAGGCACAGGAGAGCTGGTGGTATAACCCAGTTCAAGCCTGAACACCTGAGATGGGAGCCGGCATTGTCCGTCTGTCCACGGGCAGGAGGAGATGAGGTGGGATGGCCCAGCGCAACAGTGAGGCAGGAGAAAGAGGGCTGCATCTCCTTCCTCCTTTTGTTCTATACAGACGGCACCGGTTAGATGGTGCCCATCCACATGGGGCGGGCGCCTGCCTTACGGAGTCCCCATTTAAAGGTTAATCCGGGGTAAGGGAAAGAAATCAACCAAAGGACTTATATGCATGCGTATAAGCCAAACCAATGGACATGGACAACAGGGGGGTGGGAGCATGAGTGGGGGCAGGGGAGGGTGGGGGCTAATGGGGGAGATAAGGACAGATTTGTAATACCTTAACTAATAAAGAATTAAAAAAAATAGATTAATCCCACCCAGAAGCACCCTCACAGATGCACCTAGAAATAACATGCAGCCTGGGCAACCCTGAGCCTGCAAAGCTGACACATAAAATTGACCCTCACACCAGGCACTTGGAGGGTGGGCGCAGGGACCGTGACATGTCCTGGGATACCACATCCTGGGCAGGATGGTCACTTCCATCACTACCTGCTCAAACCCCTCCTGTCCTTCAAGATCAAACAGGCACCACCACCTCCAGGAAGCTTTCCTGACTCCTCTGAGCCACATGTGCCTTCTCCCCTGTAAGGGTCCCTCCGCCCCGGTCCTTCCTGCACCTGATGCCATGGCTACAGCCACATAGCTTGGGCTGGCTTCAGCCCCGTCACTATGGGCTGTGTGTTCCAACGTCTCTGGGCATCGGTGTCGGGGTATCCTCGTCTATACAGACGGAGGAGACAATGAGAGTGAAAGGATTTGAGGCACAGCCAGCTGCGTGCCCAGCCGATGGGAAGTGCGTACTCGTTGGCAGTCGGTACAGCAAGTCTATCACGTAATCACTCGAAAGCAGAGTCTACATCCTGGCATGTTTCCTCCCTCCCCTCAGTGCTCAGCACACATTTAGTACCAAACAAAATATTTTTAAATGAACGAATGAATGTGCAAGTCCCAGGCGATGTCCATGTTTGCGCCTGGGTCTCCGTGGGGCCTTTGCCTGCCTGTGGGTGCTTGCCCTGGGTCCTCCTGTCTCCCTGAGCTCCCAGTGGGACCCCAGCATCAGGAGCATGGTTTCTGGGCTCCAGCGCCCCTCCCGCTGGCTGCGGGCAGTGAGCTCTCTGATGCAATTGTCCCATCACTGGGCGAATTGCCTGGTTGCTACACTTTGCCTGTCAGGGAGAAGGATTTATGGGGGATACAACTCTTTTCGGAGACTTTCATCTTCCCTTTGTGTACACGGCCTGCACCCCTCCTCCCGGCCCCATCCATCAGCTGCCCCGAGGACATATATATAACCTTTCCCGCACTCTCTGTTACCTCTGCTGCTCGTTTGCTTCCTTTGAGCAAAACACAGGTAGGGGTGGCGGCGAAGATGCGCAGCCTGGTTTGCTTTGGCGGCTGAAATCTCCGAGACACTTTGGGGATGCGCCTCCTTCTCCTTCATGGTTCTTCGCAGCTGAAATATGGCTGCGGGGAGCTGAAGAAATGGGCCCCAGTCTCTTTTCCCGAAAGAATTGAGCCATCTTTTTCCTAGTTGCTGCCTGCCACCTGTGCTGGAAGGTTAATCTGTTCCTTGTCTCAACTAGTGCATTTATCATAGGGAAGTGGTCTGTTGTGGGGAGTATTGATCAAAGGCCTGCCAGGCCCTCTGCTGGGTTGAAATTGAGTGTTGCGTTCAATCAATGGCTTGGCATTTGGCGGTGGGGAGAGAAGTCCGTGGCCTCCCCAGGTGGATGGTAGGAGGGGTCTGAGGGGGGGTTGGTGATCTCCCCTCTAACTGCCTCTCTGCTTGGCTCAAGGGTGTAGGGTGAGATCCAGGTTGCTGGGCCAGGATTGGGGATGTCTGGGAGGTGGTGCTGGGAGCCTCCGCGCCCCACAGATGGCCCGGCTCTGTGGGACGGCACGAGAGAAACTGTCTCTCAGCTACGCTGCTCAGGGTCTATTGGGACGACTTCTTGATGGAATGATGGGATTGGCCCTCAGGAAATCAAGTTCGGCTGCGGTCGTGGACATGGGCCATTCTCCCCACAGGTCAGGTTTTGTTTCCAGAAACCCTGCCCCCTCCTTGGAGAGTAGGCCACGGTCTAGTATGAAGTCTGGGCTCTTGGTGACTGGAATCTCTCCTTTGCTGGTAGCCTGCCTGCCTCAAATGCTTGCCTGCAAGCAGCTACCGCCACCAGGCTCGTTCCTCAGCACTGGGCACAGAGAGAAGGGCCCGTGCATCCCCTCCCCTCCACGGCTCCCATTCTTGTGCAGGGAAAGACTCTGTAGCAGGAAGTCATTTCACAAGCCACTGAGCTCTCTGGGTGAAGGAGAGCCAAGGTGATGCAACTGTGAGGGGCAGACATACTCTGCTCAGGAAAGTGGTGTAACAGGAGGGCTTCCGGGTGGAGGTGGCTCTGTAGCAGCGTCTTAAGGAAGGACTAGGGATGCAACAAGAAAGGTGATGAGGGTAGATGTGGAAATGTGCAGGCAGAAGGAAGCATCCATGCACAGAGGCCAACGAGTAGGGCAGTGTTGGCAGATGTAAAAACCATGGGCCCGAGAGGTAAACTGAGTCATGTTACAAAGGCCTGCCTGACAAGCTAAGGAGGCTCTTGTGAAATGAGTGGGATGATGTAAGTGAAGGACTTAACACCATGGTTGCCATAAAGAAGGTATTTGAAATATTTTATTTCCCATAATAGTTGGGATTATTGGTTGTAAGTGACAGAAAGCCATCTGTATCAGGCATGGTCTCAGCAGGAGACAGATGGAACCTTCAATTTGGGCAACATGAGCAGAGCTTAATAAAGGAACTATTTATAAAAGTGTGAGGCAGCTGTGGCGGAGAGGAGAGCGCAAGCCACAGGCGAGCACCCCCGGGAACGGTGACAGGGGCGCCATTGCGGCACCTGGGCCTGCAGTGCTGTGGGGAAGGGCTGCTTCAGACCCAGGGAGAGCGAGGCCGAGGAGCAGTGAGGCGGGCGCCTGTGCCCCTGGCCAGGTTACCCGGCACCCCGTGGGCAGTGCAGTCAGGGAGCCAGGCAGTAAACCCCTGGCCTGTGCTCTCCCCTCCCCTCGGTCTGCTGTCAGGGTTCCTGTGGCCAAATCCTGCTGGAAGCTGGAAGCCTTGGGCGCTGGTGATGAAGGCACACAGTCTCGGGCAGCGCCCATGCTGGGGCAAGGAGGTCTGTGACTCCAGGCAGCACACAGTGGGGAGCCTTCCTGCTCCCCTGAAAGGCGCCCCCTCGGCTGGGCTCAGCATGGCCACAGGTGCACATGGTGAACCTCGGCCCCGGGAGAGAATGCTGATGCCAATTTGCTTTGCTCCTCACATCCCATCCCCGCCTGCCCCCGTGAACTTATCTCCTGTTGGCCCCCGCTCTCCCACATCCGAGGAGAATCTGCTCAGCCCGTGGCCGCTCTCTGCTCTGTGGAGGGGCGCGGTGACCTGCTGGTCTCCACGGTGCCCAGCGTTTCCAGGCTCGCTGTCGGGACGCATCTCTGAGAGCGTCTGGCAGAGCCGGGCGTATGTGACCGGCCTGGCAATGTGAGGCCCGAGCGGCTCCCGGCCGGCCTCCCGCACTCCGGTGGACTTGCTGTCACTGGGAAACGTGCATGCTGGGAAGAAGGGGGAAAAACTCATTTTTATTTTCTTTTGCTTTGTGAAAGAACCAATTGTCCATGAAATCAATAAAGGTGAAATGCATATTAAAATACCGGGGCCGTTAAATTCAGTTAGATGACAAAACAAAGCTCCAAGTAATGCCGGCCTGTGCCTCTGAGATTTAGGATCACATTACAGTGCTTGTAGTTTGGTAGCAACAACAAAAAAAAAAGTGTGCGAGTTTAAAATATGATTCCGGCCAGCGTGGTGTGTGGCAGCACTCTCCCCCGGAGATCAGGGGGCCAGTCTCCGGGGCAGCCATCCGCCCCATGCGGAGAAGTCAAGGCCCTGAGAGACTCAACCAGGAGCCCCTGAGATGAAGGGTGGGGGCCCCTTTGGGACCCTGTAGGGGCCACGCAGCTTCACAGTTTTGGGGGTTGTTTCTATTGTTGTTTGGTTGTTGAGAACGTTCAATAGGGTTTTATCTTTTGGACACTGAGGATGGGAGCGCCAGCGGAGTGCTCTGGGACCCACCTTTCCTTACCTCCTTGGGGTCCCTAAGCCTCCGAGTTGCAATGAGGGGCGGTCACCTCTGTTCTAGCCGAGGGCAGACATGGAGCTGCCTGTTCGCTCTCACACACAGGGAGTGCAGGGTTCTCCCCAGCCTCCGCCCTCAGCTCCTCAGAGATGAAGCCTGGGAGCCCTCGGGTGGGGAAAGGTGATGGGCAGAGCCAAGCTGGGTGAGGACTGAATAGTGGAGCAGGTGGGCGCCAGCCCTCCCTGATGGGCAGGAGGTCAGTGGCCGCTGCCTTGACCAGCGGTCCTGGGAGGCCCACACCGATGGGCCTGGAGCGGGGGCAGGCTCCGCCGGGGGTGGCCCTTGGCCTTGAGCGGAGGGTGGCACCCAGGGTGCTGATTCTGTCCCCTCCAGGGCCCCTTCGAGCCTTGCTTTTCCGCCGGAGCTCTCCTACCTCCCCCCTGCACTGTGTCCATCACTGCGGTAAGAGTCAGCACACATTCACTGCCTTAAAACAACGCGAATGCACATCTTACAGCTCTGGGGTCCGCAATCCAAAATGGTTCTGCCGGGCTACACGCAGCCACAGCGAGGCTGACTTCCTCCGGAGACTGGGGGGACCTGTTCCCTGGCCTTTCCGGCTTCTAGGCCACCTTCCTCCTGGCTCACGGCCCCTCCCTCTGTGTTCAACACCATCCAGCTCTGCTTCCACCACCACAGGCCCAGCGCTTCCGTCTAGAAACGGGCCTGCACCACAGGGACCGCCCACAGCACCTGCACCAGGTGCTCAGCACCGCCCGGCGCCTCAGCGCTGGGAAATGCGGGTTCAGGGGTCGCTCACTGACTGGGTATGATTCCCAGAGAGGTTTTTTTTTTTTTTTTCAAATTAAGGAGAGACTGATTTTGCAAATGAGGACCAGCATTCGTGGCCACTCCGCCTGCCTAATTAGTACAACGCCACGCGGCCGGCTCCTTCAAAGCCTGCTCCCCGGGACGCGGCCTGCACCGAGCTGGCTGGGCTTGGAACCAAGTCAGATGTCCAACATCAAACGTCTCAGAGCTCAGGAACCAGGCGTCTCTGTCAACGCCGACCAGCTTATTAAATTCCTGCCGTGGCCGCTGTGACCGCCCGCCTCCCTCGCTTGGCTCATGGCACAGCCCACACTGGTGTGGCTCCCAGAGTGGTCTCCGCCTCCGTCTTTCTCGGGTCCTCAGGGGTGACTCACAGATGCGCTCACCGCCCATCTGCCCTGAGCCAGGCCTACTGAGCTCGGTTCCAGCCCAAAGGTGCCAGGGACAGAGTGGTTCTCCCTGAGCCCACAGCCAGGCCCCTGCTTGCCCCTGCCCGGCCCATGGCCTGACAGGGTAGCTGGTCAATGTGTTGAATAAATGAAGGACTCTTGCCCTTTAGACCTCGTGATGCCCCCTGGAAGCTGGATCAAGGACCCTAAATGCTAATTCCTGGGGACCGTGGTGGCCTCCAACGGCAAGCTCCCCACCTCTGCCAAACCCACCTTCTCAGAGGCCAGTTTGCTGGGCAGCGGGAAGCTGTTTATCCAGCCGAAGGAATGTTTAGGGAAACAGGTCGTTGGTGTATATTTGGATGGGGCACATTCTCTGTCATAGTCTCCATCATCATATAGCTGTGCTCCCCCCCCCCGCCATCATTTATGTCTCCCACCTGCGTGCTGCAGGCATCTGGGCTGAGACCTGTGACAGGACAGGACTCCCCACCCATTAGAGGTCCCAACAGGCCCCAGGCTGGACAGCCACAGAGTCTCCCTCTGTTGGGCCCGAGTCCTGGCCCATCACGTGCTCTGTCCAGTGTTGTCCCCTTCTCCTCCCACCCTTCCTTCTCCAGCTGTCTCCCAGCTGATGGTGACCAAAGGCCGAACAGAGACAAGTACCCCTGGCACCTCGCCCTTCGCTCTTGACCTTGTCTCTGGTTCTCTAAACGGCTGTTTAAGAGCACATTGCCCAGGACTGTCCCTGGCTTCCAGGGTGAATGTCTGACTTCCTCCGGAGGCCCACATAGGCGGCCCCTGAGGGCAGAGGGCCTGCTGAGGACAGCCTCCAAAGTCAACACGAAGACTGCTGCTCCTTGGCCTCCACTTAGACCACACAGGTCTCCACACATGCCCACCACCCAGCACAGCGCCCACTCAACCAACGCAGCCCTGCTCACCCCCACCCTCACCTCAGTCCCAGCGAGCTTTGTTCCCAAGCCGGCCACAGAAGGACAGACGCGGGGTGAGGTGAATAAGCTCAGGGTTGGAGCGGGTGAGTCAGGGGCAGGGTGGGGCATAGCCAGCAACCAGGGCTGGGGGCATGGGAACAGGCCGATGTTCAGGGCAAATGCTTTCACCCTTTTTTATGTTAAGTGTGAGCGACCTTGTTGCACCAGATTTGGGGGTGGCTCATAACAGCCAACCAGCACCAGGAGGTGGAAATTCCTTGGGAACAAATGTCCCAGAACGAAGGTGGTTATTACTTGAGCACAAGGTAAGTACAGTAAAGCCCCCTTTTAATGAACCTGAAGAGATGCCAGGACACCTGTGTCAGTGGCAGGGCTCTGTCTACGGAAACAGTGCCCGCAAGCACGCCCAGCCCGCGTGACGCTCAGAGGCTGATGTCCCAGGGTAATGAAGTAATAGTATCTGACAGCACTTCCCTCCAATCTGCTTATTTTAGAGGCAGAGCGGCTGAGGCACAGGAGCAGGGGGTGAGCCTGGGTATTGGGAGGATCGAGGCACCTGGCTTTGCTATGCTGCCTGTAACGTTAGGCAAATAAAGGCTTCAGTCTGCAGCTCAGTTTCCCATCTGCACAATGAGAAGGTTGGAATGTTTCTAAAACCAAACGATCGTGTCTTTTTAGAAATCCTGGTTTGCTACTGACCAGACAGGGTGCTGTCTCTTAAAGGTGCAAAACCTGGGAGGGGCCTGCTGCCTTTGCTCAAGCATCTCTCAGATCAGGGGTCCTCAAACTAGGGCCTGCGGGCCACATGCAAATACAAATATTGTATTTGTTCCCATTTTGTTTTCTTACTTCAAAATAAGATATGTGCAGTATGCATAAGAATTTGTTCATAGTTTTTTTTTTAAACTATAGTCCGGCCCTCCAACGGTCTGAGGGACAGTGAACTGGCCCCCTGTTTAAAAAGTTTGAGGACCCCTGTCTTAGATGTTCACTAAAACCTGGTATCGGTCCTGCTATGACTCTGTTAACATGTCCTCAGATACACACTGGAGTGAGCTGAGAACCCAGCCACCTCTAAATCCCTCGCTCGGCCCCTGTGATAGCAGGCACCCAGGGACAGTGCCTCAAACAAAGTAGAGACATATTCTTTCACACGAAAGAAACCCGGGCGTAAATAGCTCAGGGTGGGTGTGGTGGTCCCAGAGTCATCAGGGGTTTTCTGTTTCCTATTCTACTCTCCTCAGAGTCATGTGGTGGCGGCTGGAGCTCCAGCCTTCAGGACACGCTCCCAGCAAGAGTAAGGGGCACACATCTATCCCCCTGAGCACTCCTCCTTCAGGGAGACTTCCCAGAAGCCCCCCTCAGTGACTCTGCTAACAACTCATTGGCCAAGCCCTGTTGTAAAGGGAGTAATATTGTCACTGGGTATGAGTTACCCCAAATAAAATAGGGGTTCACTTTAAGAGGAAGAGGAGAGAATTGAGGTTGAGTAGGTCTTCTGCATGGCACTGCCCCTTCTGTAAGGAACGTGTCCTTGCATCTTGGTCCTTGCATGCCCCCCCCAACCCCCATGGGACTAGCCCGTAGGACCTGCCCCAGACAGGCCATGTGCCTGCAGGAAGTGCCACTCTCCTGCTCCAACAGCCTTCCCTCGGCACTGTTCCTCTGGGTTCCCGGATGCTGGCCTGCTGGGACAGGCGTGGGTAGAGACGTTGGCTCCTGGCTGCCTGGGACCCAACACCCCACCTTTCTCATTCTTCAGGAACTTGATTTGTGAACCATCATGGTTTAGGTCCCTAAAACCCTGAAGAATCTGAGGCCTGCTTTGCTGGCAGTTCCTGGTGGGGAGTTCTGGGTTCTTCGTTGCCTCTCCTCCTGACTCCCCCCGGCTCCCCTTCCCTGGACCTCGATTCCTGGTTCCAGCTCAGAGGGCCCGCCACAGATCCACAGGCCCTTCTGAGCAAGCCAGTTCTGTGTTTCCTGTACCGGGGAGGCCTGGTCTCAGATGAAGGGAGTTCCCTCCGCCACAGATCAAGGTCCATGGTTGTACATTGGATAACATACATGAATAGCATCTTTGAGATCCTATAGGTTATGCGCGGCTAGGGAACATTGGAAACATGCCCTCCCCTCAGCAGCCATGAAAGGGTGAGGCACAACGTCAGAGACGCCACTGCAGACGTCCGATGGCAAAGCATGAACAAGCCCAACAACATCCAGCGTGGGCGAGGGTGCCAGAATCTGATGTCTTATCCGGAGCTGGCGTGACTGTAAACTCGGAAGTAGTCTGGACGCACACAGTAAAGTTACAGCTGGGCCTCTCAGGGGCCACGCGATCTCACTCCCGGGGTCACACTTTAACGAGCCTCTTGCAGGAGAACTGGGTCGGGATGTGCGTCAGCAATGTCTGCAGGGGGGTGGCTCCAGCTGAGAAATCAGCTCCTGGGAGCTCTCCACCCGCCCTCCACACTGCTCACCGTGCAGTGTCCCGGTGCCAGGGAGGTGCTGGAGCAGACTGCAGACCACGCCAGCTTTGAGTGACTCCTGAGATTCGAAGGGCAAGTGACACTGGGCCTTGTCCTGTGTCCTGTCCAGGCTTGGTGAGTGGCTTCCCTGGAGAGCTCAAGGAGGCAGCGCCTGGCAGCGGATGTGGGGCACAGGGCTGTAGTGGCTCTTGGAGACACTGAGCCTCGATGAGACAAAGAGACAGAGGCCCGTGTGCGACCGATGCTGGCAGGAGCCCAGGACGGCGGGTCCTGGTGGTAAATGGGGCGGATGTGGCTCAGGATCAGGCTCCAGTCCCGAGAAGAGCAGGATTGTATGAACATTGTAAATTGTTTTCATCTTCATAATAGGGAACCCCTCTTAGGCATTTATCGTGTGTCAGGAACCGCATGAAGTGAATTTCCTGCTTTGACAGGTATGCTAATTGCATACCTGTAATCATTTCCCCCTATGCCTTATTAACAGGCCTGTGATTTTGTACAGATGGCAATGTGCACAGAAAAAAAAAGATGTTTCCAGGACTCCCTGGGACTAACGTTGGGCATGTGACACAGTCCAGGAAAGCTGGCCTTTCGCCTCCACTCTCCCTCTCCCTTGGCCTGGAATGTGGACCTAATGGTCTGGAAGAAGCAGCCATATTATGAGCAAGAGGGAAAAAAGCTCCTGCTACAGCCAGCAGAGCAGGAGAGCCAGAGACCCTGGGCCCCGACGGGCACACTGTCGGGCACTGCCCACCTCTGCGTTTCTTGTTTTGAGAAGAAAAATCCACCTGTTTTGATGAGGCCACTGCATGATTCCGGTCAACACAGTCCCCAAAGATACACACGCTCTCATTGAATCCTCACAGGAAACCTCTGAGCGAGCTGGTTCTCTCATGTGCCCATTTCACAGATGAGGAAAGTGAAGCTCAGAACGGTTAATGTAGTAGAATCATGGCTGCAGCTGTTTCCATCTCACTCTGAATGTGTCTTATTACTACAGTGCCACTCAACCCCCTCACCATCGCTGAGAGGGGTTCATTCAGTTCTGCAGGTGGGGTCAGCAGACAGCCAGTGGGAGGGGTGGAGTGGGGAAGGCAGGAGGAGGCTGCCCTGACGCTTCACTTAGTCCCGAGAGGCATGGAGGCTGACATTACAAGTCCCCTCTATTACTCTCCCCCCCCCCTCCTGGGTCCGGGTTGCCCTCAGGTGCTCAGGGAGGGGGTGGCTGGGGGGAGCCTTTCATCCTTTGCTGCACTGGATGGGAGGCAGCATTGCATTCAGGGTGAGAGGAGAAAGTGAGGGGCTGGGCGGCAGCCAGCACAGCTAGGAAAGTGTTTCCTGAGGCACTAAGGCTCCTGTGAGCACTGATTGCTCATGGAGGGGGTGGCTGGGGGGAGCCTTTCATCCTTTACTGCACCGGATGGGCAGCAACACTGCATTCAGGGTGAGAGGAGAAAGTGAGGGGCTGGGCAGCAGCCAGCACAGCTGGGAAAGTATTACCTGAGGCACTAAGGCTCCTGTGAGCACTGATTGCTCATGAAGGCCGCAGGAGTGTGGCCAGGGCATTCCTGTCTGCCTCTCGCCCCACCTCCCCAGAGAAGCGAGGACGTCACACCCATGGGTCCTGGGACCGCAGACCCCAGTGTGGGCAGCAGAAGGAGACTAGAAATTCACGGAACGATGAGAGGGAGGCACCTCTCTCGGCTGTGAATCCTGGCGCCTCACCTAACAGCTTTGTGGTTCTGCAAGGGGCCCTTTAACAGCCCTGGTTGCCCGTGAAGGACCCTCGAGTCCTTGTGAAATGTCACCACCCTGGCGCGTGTGGGCATACAGATCCTGGCGCTGCTGCTCCTTCCTCCCGCGTGAGTGGAACGTAAGGGAAGCCTTCCCTCCCCGTGTGTGCTTCTCTCCTGGGAGACCCATATGCCTCCTCCGGGGACGTGCCAGGCCTCCCATCCTGCCTGGTCTGAAGTGTCCCCAAGGCCCCTGGGGAGGGACCACGACGCCCCGCTGCACACAGGAACAGCCAGGCGTGGGCAGTGAGGGGACGCGTCCTGTGGCAGAGCCAGTGGCGATGGAGCTGGATGTAGAGGATGACATCCCTCCTACCAGGAACTCAGACATGAGGTGCCAAGTCCAACTCGGACACTGAGACTCGAGCGCTGGGCGACCAAGAGCAGAGGGAGCGTGCCTGTGTGTGTCACAGCCTGGGGAGAGGCGGCCGGGCCACAGACACGCTGCCCTGTCTCCCCTTCCCATCTGCCCTCTCTCCCCTCCCTCCCCCTTCCCCCACCTTTCTTCCTCTGTCTCTTCTCTCAGACATTCCTGGGAGCGTCTTCTGCCAGGCACGCACGGAGACCCAGAAGGCTCCCGGGGCCGAGTATGGCATCGTCCATACATTTCAAGGATTCTTTGCTGCGGGACTCCACACACTGTCCTTGGAGAGATGAAAGGCGGAACTCTCAGTACTCACAGCTCCGAATGTGACAGGGCTGCCAGGCAGGGCCATGCGGGGTGTACTGGGGACCTTACAAGTGAGCTTAAGGCAGCTTAGGTGTGGCGAGGGTGGGCTAGCTAGGTTTCCTGGCTCCCTGTGCATGGCTCATACTTTGGGGTCTGCAGCAGAGGGGGTGTCCCGTGTACAAGAAGGGACATTGACCTCCCACTGCTTCCTGGAGGAGGAAACGATTATGCAGCGACATTGACTCTGAGCAAAGGCTCGGCTTCGAAGCAGAGCCCGCCTGCTGTGCCTCCTGCCACACCTGGCGGCGCCCAGCTGACCTTGGTGGGTGTTACACGTGCTGTCCAAGGCGTGCGTGGTACATTGATCTGCCGTTTCCACCCAGGTTTTCCCGGACGGACTTCAGTAGTTCCTTCATCCACCCACTCACTGCTTCATTCATTCAGACCTGTATGCGATAGGCCCCGGGCTGCCACAATAACCAGCGCGGGTAGGAGCTCCTGGGCTGGTGCAGGAGATGCAGGTGACACACAGACGTGGCTGAGTGTGGGCAGCGTAGGGCTCTGGGCTTCAGGCCACCTGGGTCCAGCGTGGGCCTGGTCTCTCTGTGTCTCTGTCTTCTGAACTTTATTCGTAGTCAGTGAAGCGTCATGCTTCAGGCCACATGTAGCAATCCGGAGTGGCCATTCCCTGGACTGGCTCTCTGTTCCCACAGCAGCCTGAGCTCCCTGGGTGGACTCGGGCAGGGCAGGGGCTGGGACTGGCTGAGTGGGCAGCCTCTGGCTTCACTGGAGCCCAGAGGAAGGGGGTCAGTCCTACCCATGCTGCTAGATTCCATGTCTGAAGTGTGTCCCTTAAAAAGTGGGCACAGCTGCCAGCTCGCCTAGATGCCAGCCAAGCAAAGGCAACGGAGATGGGCAGGTACAGGGAGAACCTTCGTGAGGACGTTGGCGAGGAGTGTGAGGCCGCCTGGCCTTTCGTGAGTCCCGGCTCCGGCCTTCACTTTTAATACTGAGTTCTCCCAGTGGCCAGCTCTCCATGTGGTCATTTCCTCATCTCTGTCTCGTGCCTGTCACCCCTTGTCCCACCTGACTCACCTGTTAAGAGCCCCCAGGATATGATATGGACCAGAGCCTTGCTCATAAAAGCACCCATGTCACTGTCCGATGGCATTGCCCCGGTGCATCCCGGGTGATGCTGCAGCAATCCCAGAGGCTGCTGTGCGAGGCCTTGCTCAACGCTGGCTGGGAATCAGCGCATCACGCAGTGTTGCTTGGGGTAAAAGGAGCAGGGACATAAAGGAGATTTAACGTCTAAGTCTTTTTAACAGAATTCATATATCTGTAGCTACACATCAGGAAGAACAGTGGTGTCATTTTGTGCACCCTAATCTATACGTAAGAAAACGGGGTCTTCTAGGGCTACTACTGAGATCCCTGTCACGGAAGCTGCAAGGGAAGAATCAAGTGTTAAAGACAAAGTTATTCCTGAGAGGAGAAAGGGCCCGGAGGCAGACTTCATTCAGAGCCATCACACAGGCACAGAGGCCACTGGCGGGGGGCGGGGGGGGGGGGGGAAGAGGGAGGGGCGGGGGGAGGAGGGGGGTTTCTAGCCAAGGAGCAGGGTGGGGTCAGTGGGTGGAAACCACTAGGAGGAAAGGTCAGGGGCAGGGAGCTTCAGGCCAAACTGACCCAACAGGACTCTGGCGGAGGCAGCCCAGGGGGACCGGACACCACGTGGGATGGTGGAGGATGAGGAACCTGATCACACAAGGGTGGGGGGTTCTGGCTAAAGTAACGTAGCAGGAGTCTTGCTGAAGGCGGACAATGCGGAGACGGCAGAAGCCCCAAAGTCGGGGCCCCGTTGAGCGATCAGAGGAGCTGGAGTTTGGTCGAGGAAGGCTTGGCAGGTGTCTCAGGCCCCGGCACTTTGTCAAGCAGCGCTGTCTTTCGGGGCCCTTTGGAGAACACCGGTGCTGGCGCGGCTCTCAGAGATGGAGATAACATTTTCCTTTTACCTCACGGCTCCTTCGCCGAGAGAAAAGGAGGGCACTTTGCATGCAAGAGCGGCTCCCGGGGTCCATAAATCTCAGGATGGGAACATCGCTCCCCTGCTCCCGCTCTGCACAAAAGGCCTGGAGAAGCTTTTGATCAGTATTTTAGGGTCAGGTGTGCAGAAGCGCCTGTCTTTCTGACATTCCTTGATTTGCACCACAAATGAGTGGGCTGGGACCCCGGGGCCCCTAACATCCAAGGCTCCTCAGAAACCCTAGTATGGGTGGCTGCATTCCCCAAAGGAAGGGGGTGATCTTTCTCCCCTATTTCCTGTCCTGGCCCAGGTCTGCTGGGGACTGTAACCAGCCCAGTGTTAGAGCCTCCAGCCATCAGCAGGGTGTTCTAAGGCACTTTCCTGGGAACAAAGAAAACAGGAGGTGAGCCTTGAAGCAATCAGAGAGCAAGTCAGGCCCCTGCCAGTGGAGAGGTCCCAGCAGGAGGGGAGGGAGGTGGGCATGGGGAGGTCCCAGCAGGAGGGGAGGGAGGTGGGCATGGGGAGGTCCCAGTAGGAGGGGAGGGAGGTGGGCATGGGGAGGTCCCAGCAAGAGGGGAGGGGAGGGAGGTGAGCATGGGGAGGTCCTAGCAGGAGGGAGGTGAGCATGGGGAGGTCCTAGCAGGAGGGAGGGGGGGGGGGGGGGGCCAGCAAGAGGGGAGGGAGGTGGGCATGGGGGTCCCAGCAGGAGGGGAGGGAGGTGGGCATGGGGAGGTCCCAGCAGAGGGGATGGAGGTGGGCATGAGGAGGTCCCAGCAGGAGGGGAGGGAGGCGTGTGGTCGGCCTTCCTATCCATGTCCTTGATTATCAGGCTTTTGAGGGTCAATACCTCAGCTCCTTGATTCAGACCCATGTTAAGATTTAACATCAGGACCTATCTAACGATTGATGTATGTATTTGATGCAATTTGATTTGTGTGTGTGTGTGGATCTGCTGTATGTTTTCCCCTGAAAAGCTGTTAATAAATCCATGGCTCTGAAAACAAATGGTGTTTCCGAAGTGGGGAGTGCAGTATTTCTGGAGCAGACAGCAATATACAATCACAACCAAATAAAACTCCTGATAGTTTTCCTCCCTGTCACTGCTCATGTACTGTGTCTTAATCCATCCATCCATCCATTTCATAGAAACTTAGGGACATTAATTAACCTTTCTGTGTCTTTGTTTCTTCACCTTCAAAGTGCAGTTTCAAGGATTAAATAAGTGAATACAGTGCTCATGTAAAGCCCTTTGACAGTGCCTGGCCCACAAAGCTATTGCTGTTAAATTGTTTAATTCACTCATTCGTTCTCTCTGATCTTTGCTGATGTCTGGCATCTGCTGGGCTCTGGGAGGAACAGAGCTCGTCAGAGTCCGAAGGCACTTCCAGGAAGGCGAAGTCGGCGTGGCCGCGTCCTCTAAAGGGCACAGAGGTCACAGGAAGGTTGTCAAAGCCGCCCCACTGCAACCTCCATGGCTTCCCTTTGGGTGTCTATCCGCTTCTCCGCGGGCTCTGCTCAGTCTACGTAGCAGGAGGGAGAGGAACAGAGTGTGTCTTTCCCCACTGCCCAGCCCTGCAGCCTGGACATCGCCCCCACCTCCCTTCCCTCCATTTCCACCCCCAGCCCGGACCTCTAGCGCTGCCTGGCATTCTCCGCCATTGTCAGGATTGGGCTGTTCCACCATGGACACTGGGCTAGCGAGAGGGTCCCAAGCTTCGCGAGGTCTCTGTTGCTATTATTGGGCATTGATGCGCTCTGGCGAGCTGGTCTCAGGCCTCGGAGAGTAAAAGTCCCATTGGCCACATCCAGGGGACTGCGTCCTGGGAGTGGAAGTGGTCTCTGGCTCCATGCGCATCTATCTGGGATCTCAGAGTGTAAATTCCATGAGGGGAAGATTTTTGTATGTTTTACTCACTATTGAATACCCGACACCCAGGACTATGCCTGGCATAAAGCACACGTTCAAGAAACATCTGTCGAATGAGTGAATGAATGAATCCGTGGAAAGCATCTCTGCGGGCATAGATGAGAATTTCTGCCTTTTCCATGGAGGTCAGGGGTATTTCAGAGCCAGTCTTTCTGAGATTTTCTGGGAGTGAACTGGTAGGAAAGGCAACAAGGATGGGACTTTGTGTGGCTGCATGAAAGAATCTACAGTAGATATGAAAATGCATGCATTACATACAAGTGAGTGCTATAGCCCGTGACTGCATGGGTGTGTGTGAATGCATGTGTACATGTATCCCCTTGTCTTCCTTCAAATGGTTGTGCATGTATGAATACGCTTATGCCTTTCCCCTTGAATATGTACATACATGTGCACGCCTGCTTGTGTGGGTCTGCATGTGCATTAATGTACAACTTTTCTGTATGCATGAGTATGGGTGTGTGCATATCTATACATGTGTGTGTGCCCACACCTGCATGTACACACTTTTGTGGACATGCGTTGCCATAGGGAGGGGAGTATTCTCAGTCTGTGTGTTGGCTAATGTTGTTCATATCAAATGGGGGAGCCAGCAGGAAGGGTGCAGAGACTTCTACATTGAGGCCCACTCTGCACACCCTGCCCTGGACTCATCCAGAGCAGCTGGAATTATGGGTGCTTTCTAGGTGGTGGGGGAGGTTTCTGGCTGTCAGTGTCCTGGGATGGACCATGAGCCACTCTGTTCACACAAAGAGAGGGAACATCACGGACAGGAAGCTCCAGATGTTGGAATCTGCGTCCAGCAGCCCCAAGGAAGCCAAGCACAGTGTCTCGCCATGAGGACCGGCTGCCTGGACTTGATTCTCAGCTCTGGCTGCTACCAGCGCTGTGGTCTTGGATTATGTGACCTCACTGTGCCTCGGTTTGCGCATCTGTAAATGGGGATAGTACTAGTACTTACCTTGTAGTGTCTTGGAAGAATTAAAAGAGTTCATTGTAAGTGCTGGGTAAGTGTGTCTATTTTTGGTTGGATCATAGAGACCAAGGATTATTTTCTTATTCAAACAAAAGGTAGCCGTGGCTGTACTTTATTGGTTTTTAAAACTATGTTTTTATTGATTTTAGAGAGAGAGGAAGGGAAAGGGGGAGAGAGAAACATCTCTGAGAGAAACATCCATGGGCTGCCTCCTGCACACCCCCTGCTGGGAATTGAGTGCACAACCCTGGCATGTGCCCTGACTGGGAATCAAACCAGCGACCTCTCAGTGCATGAGACCACACTCAGACACTGAGCCACACCGGCTAAGGTGATTGTTTTTACTCACATAAACCTAATACATATTCACTCTAGACGATTTGAAAAATAGTTAGACCAATATAAGAAGAAAAAAATCCAACTTACATGCTCTCTCTGCACCCAGATAAGCACTGTTAATATTTTAAAGTTTAACCATTTGGGAAACTTCTCCTATAAATGTGCTTTCCCGTGACAGATTCCCTCACCATGTAGTGAGGTGGGCATCATGCTCGTGGCCCCAGTGTACCAGGGTCTTTGTATTTGCACCCTGTGCAGTCTGCTCCCCGGGCACCTGGCTGTCCTGTGACTTGCTTTGACAAATGGAATGTGGCCATGTGATCCAGGCCTTAAGGAATTTTGGCAGCTTCCAAGTTAGCTTTTTTGGGAGCTCAGAGCAGCATGTGAGAGGAATGTCGATGCTTCTGGAAGAGCCACCTGGGGAAGTGAGCCTGAGACTCCATGGAGAGAAAGGCCCAGTCCATCTAACCTCCTACTTGCCGGGCCCTGCAAATGCACCTAAGGCAATATCACCAGCCAGACCCCCAGAAGAACCACACAGCTGAGCCCAGCCCGGCTTGCAGACTTGCAAAATGCTATATATTGCGATAAAAATGGTTGTTCCTTTATGTCACTACATGTTGGGGTGATTTATTATATAGTAATAGAGAACTAATAATCATACCATTTTGTAACTTGCAATTATCAGTTTATCATTTACTGTATTTCTATGAAATTATGTTGTGGGTAAAAGGGAATTCTAAATAAGATGGCCTGGGTTTTAATTTTGACTTCTCAGCATATTATCTGTGACTTTGGGCAAGTTTTTTTTCCTCATCTATAAAATGGGCTTCATAAAAACCTCATAGATTTTTTTTTGAAAATAAATGAGCTGATACATGTAAAGCAAAGTGTCTGAAATATAGTTAACAATGAAATAGATTTGCATTTTACCAAATCAGTTTTTTCTTTTAAAAACTATTTTTATTGATTTCAGAGAGGAAGGGAAGAGGGTGGGATAGAAACATCAATGATGAGAGAGAATCATTGATTGGCTGCCTCCTGCATGCCCACCACTGGGGATGGAGCCTGCAACCTGGGCATGTGCCCTGACCGGGAATTGAACCGTGACCTCCTGGTTTATAGCTTGATGCTCAACCACTGAGCCACACCATTTGGGCCACCAAATCATTTCTTAATGGCCAAGGTATGCCATCTCATGGGATGTCATAATTTAGCCAGCCTCCTCCTGTTGGGCATTTATGCTGCTCCCAATTATTTTACTACTATAGAGAAGGCATTCTCATTTCAAATTTTCAGAGGAGGAAGCAGAGTTAAGGAAAGAGACCGCGCCTCTTGCTCATGGCCACACAGAAGAGCTGGGGTTGAATCCCTGCTTTCTCATCACGCAGTGTGCTCCTGCACCAGCGCGAGCACTCAGCCATCCACCTGCGTGCAGCTGCTGTCTGCAGCCTGTCACTGCATCAGAACTGTTTCCCCGGAGATGGAGGTCTCAGAGGCAAGGAGAGATTGTGACATGCTGATTTCTGTAAGAGAGTGAACACTCTCAGCTTCTCCACTCTGTTCGCTGCAGCCTTCGCTGTCAGCGAGCATCATTGTCAGGCGGGCAGGAGCGTCTCCTGGAGGAGGGTCTGGAAGCAGGGATGTGAGATGGCATATGATGGAGTGAACTTGACTTCCAATTGTCCTGCATTTGAATGTTAAGTCTGTATGTTTCCAACTACATGACCAAAAGCAAGTTACTTACCACTCTGAGCCCCAGTTTCTTCATCTGTGAAGTAGTGGTGTTTATTCCCGCCTCACTCCCTGCCATAGACTTGGGGACTAAAGAAGGTAAGTTATGTAAGTGCCTGACCCAGCGCCAGGAAGGGTGATCATCAGGGTGGTCTTGGTGTGAGTTAGAGGGCCTCTGAGGGAGGCTACAGTCCTTTGTCATCCTCCTGGCCTGGAGAAGGCACGGCCCTGGAAATGGAAAAGCACTTGGATCTGAAAAATGAGCTCCTCTTGGTGCTCTCTGAGGTGTCAGCAAAGATGAAAATAAAAAGTACAAGTTATTTCTGCACATGGGGAGGCTCAGGGAAGATAGCTCATGCCCAGTCATCCGTGGGTGAACTCCTGACGGGGGAAGGAGGGAGCGGGAGGCCTGTCCGGTGGTTGCCCTGCGGCCTCAGAAGAGCCCCCAGCCCTCGGCTCTGTCCGGTCTTCTCTGTCACCCCCTTCGTCTTCTTCAGGAGGTGTCATGGTCTCAGTCCAGTGCAGCCGCCGCGAGCAATTCCATCTTTGTACACGTTGGACAGCCTCAACGATGGCCAAGGGTCTCATTTCCATTCTTTGTAAAATGAATTTAGGTGGTGAGGCGGTCATGTTGGTGACTTTCCATTCCATTTCCTCCTTTCTGAATCTTTCCTGACAGTTTCCTTGACACAGGCCTTAGTCATTAAATTCAGGTGCCAATAAAAAGCCCGATTTAGCCAAGTCTTTCCTTTGCTTTCCCCCTTCCTTCCATTTCCTTTCTTCAAACACACATTAGGCACCTTCTATGTGCAAATCAGATGTCGGACTAGGGGGATGTGGCTTTATATACACAAGGAACAGCACCTGCCCTTCAGTTGCTCACAGCTTCAAAGAGGGGGAAGCAAGTGAAAAATAAACATGTGTTATCTGTTGCCACAGAAGCTGGGAAGTAAACCACTGGCTTGCAACCACACGTACCTGTTGTCATGCTTGCAGGCTGGTCAGGGTCGGCTCAACTGGTCACCCTGCGTCAGGTCGCCAGTCAACCGGCTCCAGGCTGAGGGCTGGATTCGGGTATGCATTTTGGAGCCAGTCTGAAGGGCCAGCAATTATCCAGGCCATTCCCTTCCTTAGTGTTCGATAGGAGCACAGGAATGCAAGCCCAACCATGCAAGCACATTGAAGCCTCTGCTGCATTGTGCCCACTAACATCCCATTGGCTGCAGGAGGTCACTCGCCAAGCCCAGCATCAGTGAGACAGAAACCTACGCCCTTCCCCTCCAACACACACACAACGGGGAGAGCAAGGCAATGCTGGGTTGTGGTAGGTCACGGAGTGATGAGACGAGGTCACTGGAAGAACGAGCAAGGGCACTGCAGGTGGGCCACAGGCGAACGTGCCTTGAGGAGCCGAGACTTGGGCTGCAGCCTTGCCCCTCAGAGGCTGGGCCCAGAGAATTGAGGCGAATTCCAGGTATTTGTGGCTGGTAACTGAGGCTTTTAGATGCTTCATGGCCCAGCCAGGACTGTCCTGGGGAGGTCAGGGACGCCAGTGTTCCCTAGAGGAAGAGACTGTGGAAAGCAGGGGAGCATGAGACTCCATGTGAGGCACACTCAGGCGTTTGGATCCCGCACTCCAGCCCTCTGAGAAGCCTGTCTATGCAGGGGGTTTCCCTCCCCACCCCTGAGCGGTGCCTTCTCTGTGGGACCGTCCAGCTCCCGGCCAGGAGCTGGTGCCATCAGCAGGACTCTCGGAGACGCTGGCTGAGCTCGGGCGCATCAGCCTCTGGGTTAGACTTCAGGGTGATTCTCAGGTGCGCGGCTCTGGTCCTTCCTTCCAGCCTCGCACCGACCCCAACCTCTGCCTGCTTCCTCTGCTTTCCTGTTTGATCTCTATTAGGTAAGTTAATGTTTTCAAAGACATCTCTACCTGTGGCCCTACCTACAGCGCCCCTGCTCAATCCTTCCACGGACCTCATCTCATTACTCCATAACCTGCCACAGTCCGGCATTGCCTTGCTTGCTGTCTATTTGCCGTGTCCTTTGCATCCACTGGGAGGTGGTCCATGAGAGCATGAGCTGGGTTGTTTCATTCTTGCTGTATCCCCATCATTAGAACATGGTACGTTATAAGTGTCTGTTGGCTGAATAAATTATAGTTGGACTGAGGATGGGGGAGCCATGGACATCTACAGTTCCATTTAGTAGTGGATTTTCTAGAATCTTCTACCTGTTGAAGTGAGTCTTATGTTTGCATAGCTGCCTTGATTTCTCTAGTTGGCTCCCAGCTGTCCATGGAGCCTGCGGCCAGGTCAGAGCCTGCGGCTAAGTTGGCTGGGGCTACTCCACTCTGCCTGACCTCACCGTGCCTTTCCTTAGGAGCTGGTTCCTGGGTCCTGAACCGCACTGCTGTCTGGAGCCCGCAGCAGCCAGGGGACTAACAGGAACAGCCTGACTGTGTGCACCTGCTCCAGTGAGACGGCAGAAATCATGCTCGAGTTGGATACCACGCATCGCATTTCCCAGCTATTTCCACAGGACCAGCCTTCGGAGTGAGGTCATGCCTCCTTCTTCTCTTTCTCCTTCAGCATTGTGCTCACCATTCCTGCCGTCACCTCCATCCCCGTCCTTATCATCCCCACACCAGAATCATCACCATGGCCATCGCTGTGTGTAGAGCACAGGGGCTAAGAACGTAGTCTTCTGTAGATTGGTGTCTTGCTCTACCACCAGCTCCGCAAACTTGTGCCCATCACTGAGCCCCTTGGAGCCTCACTTCCTGGTCTATAAAGTATGGATGGTCAGAATTTGATCACAGTATGTCTCTATGAAGATCCAGTAAGAAACACATGCCAGGCAGCGAGTTTAGAGTACACGGTAAACCCCTACTAAGTGTTATGATGAATATTGTCATCAACATCATCTCACCTCCAGTTGTTAAAGAGGAGGTGTTCCTGGAGAGCAGATGTTGGGCTCTGCTGAGCTGCTCTTCCCGTCATTCACCGTGGAGAGGGGCCTGCTGGGTGCTGGTGCTGCTCGGGACTCACTGGGGCTTACACACTTAGTGAGAAGGACAGACAGCGAACGCCCCACAAAAATACTTTCATCTGGAAAAATCCCTCCCATTTCACAAATCAAAAAATAGCTTGGAGAGGTCAGGGTTCAGGGGTTTGTCCCTATCCCAACCACTCCTGGCGTCTTCCCTCATTCTGACGACCAGATGGCCTCCTGGATTTGCCCAGAAATGCCCCCTGTTCTGCCCACTCCATCTCTCAGGCAGCCTCCTGCCCGGAGATCACTGTGCTGCTCCGGGCAGGAGCCAGGGCTGCATCTCCCGTGAGCATCTTGATCCCCTTGCGCTCCAAACCACAACACACAGCGCTGGCTTGTCTGTCTCAGTGGGAACCATGTGGCTCTTCAGTAAAGGACAATTTTCAGCTCAGTGCATCTTATTCAAGTCTCTAAGAATGGCACTGAAGCACATGCAGGACAAGCAGCATATATGAAAACTATCCTTTGAGAGCCCGCGGCTAAATACACAAGGTTGTGGGGCTGTGGGGCTGTGGGGCTGTGGGGCTGTGGGGCTCTGGGGCTGTGGGCTGGTTTCCAGGGAGGCCTGCGTCCCGTCTCCAGGCGCAGCCAGCGCGGGGGCGGAAGGCTGCGGGGCTGCATTTGCTCGCATCGATTTTCTTTATAGATCAGTTTGATACTAGACGTTATGAGGTTAATTTTGGATGATTAACTTCTCTGTATTGGGATATTTGATTTAGTTTTCCTCTCAGACACTTTCTCCCCATTGATTTTCAATATTGCACTTTCCAAGTGGGAGGTAAAAGGCTTGGGCAAGGGCCCTTCAAGCAGAGGCTCCACGTGGGCCAGCCTCCCACCCAGATAGGCCCGGGGCAGGAGGACTCCAGGGGCCGCTGGGGAATACCCCTGCCCTGTGCCCTTCAGGGAGGCTGGCCGTGACTAGTAGCCCTGGGGACACCTGCGCGGGCCCAGGCGTGGTGAGCAGGGGCGAGATTTCAGTGTGTTACCCCTGGGTTCAGCGCCCAGCCTTATTAACTGGCTGATGGATCTTGACAGTGACGTCACTTCTGAGCCTCAGCATCCCCATCACTGAGAATAGTGGGTACGTACTCTTTCGGAGCCCAGCATCCAGTTCTTGGTCTGGTCCTAGTACCCTCACATGTTAAAGGCGCCATGCTCCCTCACACCCCCGGTCCTTTGCACATGCTCTTTCCTTTCTTTGTTTCATGCTCTCTTCTCCAGGCCTTTCAAGCTTCCCCCCGCCCCATGCCTCCTCCATCTGCACCAGGTCCTGCCTCCCTTCACATTGGACTATGGGCCCCATGGAGTAAAGATGGTGTCTGTCTTGGCCAACAGAATCTAGCAGAGTGTCTGACACATTGAAACCCGCACAGATGTTTCTTCTAGAAGGAGTAAGATGAACGGACAGTTCTGGAATAGGACCGGGATCCTGTGTGTGCAGACATTTGAGCTCTCCAGGGTTCCTCCCTAGGATTCAGGCATGATTCCCTTCCCAGCTCAGCCTGGCTCCTCACGCACCTGCCAACCGCCTTTCTTACTCCACAGTCCACACCAGGCACCCTCCATCTCCGCGTGCTCTGGACTCGGCTAGGGCTCCTGCTCTCCATCCCTCTCCTTTCCACCCTGCTGAGCGTGGATGAACAAATGGAAACATCAGGCATTTCCTTCAACCCTGTCCTAAAAATCCTGGAGCCAGAATCAATCCAATCATGCCAATACTTATTGATCTATGACTGCGTGCCAGACACATTTATTTATTTATGTGTTTATTTTTAACATATTTTTATTGATTTCAGAGAGGAAGGGAGAGGGAGAGAGAGATAGAAACATCACTAATGAGAGAGAACACTGATTGGATGCTTCCTGCTTGTCCCTCATTGGGGATCGAGCCTGCAACCCGGGCATGTGCCCTGACCTGAATGGAACCGTGACCTCCTGGTTCCTAGTTAGACACTCAACCACCGAGCCACCTTGTTCAGATCCAGAAACTTATAAATGCTTATTCACTCCTTGAGCTTTTACACAACCCTAAATGTTAGGTAGTGTGGTTATATTCACTCCCATTGTAGAGATGGTGAACCAAAGCCTGGAGCATAGGTAACTCACTGAAGCTCACACAGCTAACAAGGGGTGCAGTTAGCAGCCCACGTAGGTAATCACTGCCTCCAGAGTGGATGCCTTACCCCCTCTTCCACCATCTAGACCTCTTGTCTAGACCTGTCTTCTCCCAGCTCAGTTCTGCTGCTAGATGCCTCATAATGTCTCTCTAGTACCCGACCATGGCCTGTGGCCCAGAGTAGAGCCACAGTGGTTTCCCAAACTGGTTTCTGGTTTCTACTTGGACCTGGGCCTGCCACTGGAATGCAATCCTAGTGACATCTCATTCAAGGTCATGGCCATTCTCTGTCATAGCTCCTCCTATCTGACACCTTGAATACCAAATTCACCTGCTGTACACTTTCTTCATCCCACCACCTACAACTGGGAGTCTATTCAGTGGCCCCTCTGCCCCCTGTCCCCTTGTGCCAGGGACCCCTCAGTGTCTCAGGCCTACAGGGCCTGCAGGTCTGAGAGCAGAGTCAGAAGCCCTGTGGAAGCCATCTGTCCCTCAGGCCGCAGAGGGCACAGGATATTGTTCACCTGCCACTTGAGACAGGTAGGAACCCACCTGTTCCGCACACCTTCTACTGACATAAAGCAAAAGCGATATTTCACTGTGAGATGGCAAGAACCATCCCATGTCCCAGTCACAACTTTGTAAACATACAGCCAAAGTTGTGTGGCTCTGGGGATGACAGTAAAACCTTCTGCTCACCTGGCTCTGCCCAGACACTGGGAAAATGCCTGCAGGAGAGAGATGGAGACTCCCCGCATACGGCACCCACACTAGACAACAGCCAGCTGCTGCTGACATGGAATCGGGAACCTGCTTTACACCAGGCGCCGCTTAGCTGCACAGGGTGGAGGGCTGGAGGACAGGATGCTGCCCGACAAAGGTTTGTCTTAGGGGGAGGAATAGAATTGCTGAGAAAGCCCCATCCTGGAGTTCACGTGCACGGATCTACCTCAGGCAAAGGCTGGAGAAAGAGAGCGGAGGGGCTCCCTGCCCCAGCACCAGCCTTGTCTGAGCAATGGAGACTGACTGTGAGCATAGGGCAAGACCAGAGAGAAAGACACCTTCGGAAGAGGCACACAGGGCCTGTGAGGGTGCCATAGAAACATGAGGGAAACCCTTTGGAAATGTAGGCCTCGCACTAAGCATGAGGTAGCGGCTCCTGGAGGAATTTAAAGACTGTGTTACACTGAAGCAATGGCAACAACAATAAAATTAAACCCAGGGGAATTGCAGATTAAAGTGACCCCACACCCAATTCTGAAGGCCGGTCAGAAGAGGCTGGCCCAAGTCCAGATCCAACTATATCTCCCTTCAGGCTCACTTGTTCTTTTACATACTGAATGTATTCAGCATTCAGTATGAAACTATGAAATAGAAAAAAAGCCAGGAAAAAAAATCACACACTATCAAAAGATAAAACAGTCAACAAAACCAGACTCAAGGATGGGAGGCATTGTAACTATCCGTCAGGCAGGGCCTTTGAACTATAATAGATGTAGTGAAGGACCAGGTGACAGAGAAGATATGTACCCATCTGGGGAATTTCAGCGAGCCTTCTGAGTGGCGGCAAGCACAGTGGGGCCAGGATGAGCAGGGGCGGCAGACAGGAGGGGCAGGTGGCCTCGCACTGCTGGTTTCAGCCCAATCCCCATAGGCCATGCCTAGGGACCCCACAGGTGAATCCATACACTGGGCCTCTAGTAGGTTAATAACAATGGAACAAACGGAAAATAAATCAGGAAAAGACTAAAGAAGGAGAAGGAGAAAAAGCAAGGATGAAGAAAAGGAGGAGGAGGAGGAAGAGGTGGGAACTTTGATTTTTCCAGGGAAATAAATGTTGACAATCTTGTTCCTGCTCCAAAGCTCTGCTTTAGGACTTCCCGGAGGCCCTCAGCCCCTCTGTGGGTTTCCGGCCTCTATAATCTACAGCCTAGAGACTTGGTGCTCTCTGCCTGATGAGTGGGGCCTGCCACGCTCCAGGCGTGAGCTTGCATGGCACAAACTCATGGATTCAAATAGTATAGGCTGAAATCTGGGAAACGTCCTCTCCTAGCTGCAATGATCTGCTTCTGCTGCTTAGAAAACAATCCGGGCATCTCTGTGGCTACAGTGCTTGCGGTCAGTTACAGTCCAGCTGTGCTCAGCTGGTAGCCCTGCCTCAAGCTGTAAGCCAGCGAGTAGGGGCCGAGGCCAGTCTGTTCCATGTGTCTGGTCCTCCCCGTACCAGCAGCCATCAGGGTTCATGGTAAAGAAAAATGCATTTGTTACACTTGTTGAAGATGGTAAGGCAGACTTTCTCCAAGGGGCCACTGTGACAGGTGTAGGGACCACTGCCGTGGGGTCTCCCAGGGAGCGGGGGATTGGCTTCAATTCTGCACACAACCAGGAAAAGTGGGGATTTCTAGCCAAGGAGCAAGGTGAGGGGTCAGCAGATGGACAATCACTAAGAGTAAATATCACAGTAAGGGGTGATTCTGCTTAAACTGACAACAGGATTTCTGTTAAAGGCAGACAGTATAGAGACAAATGCAGAAGTGCAAGGGTTGAGGCCTAGTTGGAAAGTTCAAGGGACCTTGCGTGACTTTTGCCATGTTTGCATGACATGCCAACAGAGCACCATGCTACAGAGCCATGCTAGAGCATGTGAGTCAGGCCAGAACATGTGAACATACATTCTTAAGGCCTCTTTTCTAGTAGATGTCAGACCTGAACCCCTCTTGGGGGCAGAGCAAGTCACACAGCTGAGTCTGAAGTCAGTGATATAGAGGAAATACGCTCCTGCTACAATACTAAACAAATTCCAAACTCTTACACCACCTATGTGCTTACTTGACCCCTTTGAGCCTCAGTTTCCTCCTGTAAAAATGTGAATATTATCTCTGACTCCATAGTGCTTCTGTGAAATTCAAATGAGGTAAAAATACAAAGCACTTAGCCCACTGCTCATAGCAGATGTTCAATATCTGCATTTTCCCCACCCCGTTTATTCATTTGACAAATATCTGAAGCAGGATCCATCCACACAGAATTTTAAAAGAACTATTGTTATGCAAAGCTTACGCTTGTTGGGGAGAAAGTGAGAGATTTGAAGAACAATCTGTCTCTTCCTCAGGAGTGTTCTGGAGCACAGAGGCCCTCCTCCTGAAAGTCAGGTCTAATTAAACCTTCCGGATGCTCTGCACCGAGGCCAGGCAGCAGGGAGAGGCACTGGTGCTCTGGGATGAAACTACCTGGGCACTAAAATTGCAAAACCGTTGTCCAGTCTGAAGGCACATCCCCAGCAGTCTGGCCCCACCTGGCCTGCTCGCGGCAGCCTGATATCTAGGAAGAACCTTCAGGGCAGTTTCGCTGGGAAGCACACTTAACAGAGATGAGCACTAAGAGAGGGTTTTCCTGCCTAAACGTGAACCAGCGCGGCCTTAGAAGGCCACACGGAAAGTCTGAGTGACCGTGCTTTGGAGACGAGCCACGTTCTGTATGCCGGACTGGAGACACTGCGGTAGGTGGCAAGGCCAGGCCTCTGATTTTGTCGTCAACAGTGGCCTGGTGGCAGATTCAGGAAGAGCCCCATTTCCGTGGTTGTCATTGGACTTCTGGCCTGGAGTGTGCAGGCGTGTAAATCACATGCCGTCTCCAGCAATGAGAGAGCCAAATCCTCTGACAGTGAATGCACGTTCGGGTCGGTTGCCAGGTAAAAGAGAGAGTACCCCTGTAAATGTGAAATTCAGGCAAGCAGCAAATACTATTTTTGGTCATTGTCGGTTGTCTACTAAAAATATTTATTGTTTATGTGAAACTCCAACTTCACTGATTGTTCTGGATTTTGACCTGGTAAATCCTCCTGGGAGGGGGCTAGTGAGAGGGAAGGCTGGGCAGCTGGTCGGGCACCGCGCTGGCATCGGGGCTGGGGTCACAGCAAGGCCACATGGTCAGGAAGCCAGAAGGGAGTGACATTTTCAGAGACACCCGAGCGATGCAAATCCCAGTGAAAGGTGAGGGTGTGGGGCGTCCTGTGCTGGAGTGGCCAGTGAGCAAGGCTGCAGAACGCCCTGTGCGGTTTTGTGAAAGTGGGAGCCTCGTGGTGTACTTAAGGCATGAGGATGATTTTGATGTGGGTGGGACAGAGCAGGCAGGTGGACAGGCCTGGGTGGAGCAGGAGCCATGGGCCAGGTGCTGAATGTCACCAGGACAGGAAGTCCAGGGTGCCTAGCAACCAGCAAAACTAGAGAAAACCAGTAATATAGGCTAGGATCTCCCCCTGGCATGGCATGGCACTACTCATGCGGTTTAGACCCCTGCCCTTTCATATGACTAGTCATGCAGTTTAGACCCCTTTAGAGAAGGAACGGGCGGCCAAAGACTCCCATACTAGCCCATAAGCTTTGGGCCCTCAGGACAGTGAGGTTCTGACCCACACCAAGTAATCTTGGAAAAAGCCTTGGGCCTGTGGAACAGAGAGACAGGATTTTGGCCAAACTAGAGATGACATCTAGGCTTCAGTTGTGCTTTAGCTCCAGGCCCAGAAAAGGAGCAAAGCAAGACAAGTGATGCCATGGCTGCCCTGGGGACCAGATGCATCACTAATGACCCCCTGCCCTTGTGCTGACCGATCAGTGGAGACCAAACCCTGAGGAGACTCATCTGAAAGCTGATGAATATTCTATTGAGATGCTCCCCTGAAACCTCACCTAAAATCCCACCTTTAGAAAACTGATAAAAACACTTAAGACAAAGGACTCAGTGTGCATTCTCTCTCTCTGAAGCATGGCCACACCTTCCCACCGCCCCCCATCTTCTTCCCTTGGGCTTGTTATCTTTCTTTCTTTCTCCTAAGCTCCAAGGGCCCTTCTCTTGACTCGATAACTTGTTTCCTGAGTCCACACAGCCCAGCTGGCTCACTTCTTCCACCTCGGTGACCTTTTTCCTAAATAAACTTCCTTTTGTGTTTTAGTTCTTGGCTCTAAATTCTTTCTTAGCTGAATTCAAGAACTGAAGTTGCTGGAACTTGAGGTCCAACATTTGTCTCCAACAGATGGATTGTAGGGTGCAGGAGGGGAGTGCTAGGAGGTAATGAGTGGACATTGTTAGCAAAATGAAGGCGTGGCTTTTATGCACACAATCAGGTACACTCGTGGATGCTGCCTCCTTGACCCTGACAGCTGCCTTGGGAATACTTGGCTTACCTAATGTCATGCACCTGTGTCAGGGCCATGCAGCCTCAGACGTGCCAGTGTGGACTCAGCCCACCAGTAGCACCTGCTCAACCACTCCCTTCCTCCTCTGAGAAGTGCACATGCAGGGAGCACAAACACCCTCACCCACCATCCTTAGGAAGGGTTGGCAACTGTCCTGGCTTTCGGGGAAGCCTGCTCTGCATCCGAGAACTGGGAGGCTGGGGAGCTGTGTGAGTCCTCGGGTGATGGATGGATCCCTCTTGCACTGTATGATCCTGTATATCCATAAAGTCCATTGGCAACAGGCTATGTGAGCTCTGAATGCCTCTTCTCTAAATGCTAGCAGTCAGGCCTGCTGGATCGTTACAGCCCCTGGGGCTCCCTTCCAGGTCGGCTCTCTGAAATCAGAAGGGGCTTCTTACAGAACAACATTGTAAATTGGCGTTAAACTCACCCACGCTCCCTTTAACCTCTGATGGGATTGACTAAGTACCAGGCACCTTAGCTGCTACTCAGGATATTAACTGTTTATGACCCCGATCTTCTGATTCCTAAGAGCAGCGTGAGCACCTTATCTCTCGTCCTCCAAACTCCTCACCCCCGTGAAGAGGGGGATTATCTGGAATGAGTATGGGTAAAGCTTGCCTCAATTTGATTTCCCCGATATTTTTGACAAACCAATGTTCAGGACTAAAGGAGATGACAGGGAGGGACTCAAACACAGGGCCCCTAGCTCCTGACACAATTAAATCTTTCATTCTTGGCCACCTGAAGAGTGACTGTCTCATGCCTCTCTCCCAATCAGGAAGTGTGGTGCCGTGGACACAGCCATGCAGGAGGGGGCACCTGCCAGTGTCTCATGCCCATAGATCAGCCGTGGGCAAACTATGGCCCGCGGGCCGGATCCAGCCTGTTTGAAATGAATAAAACTAAAAAAAAAAAGACTGTACCCTTTTATGTAATGATGTTTACTTTGAATTTATATTAGTTCACACAAACACTCCATCCATGCTTTTGTTCCGGCCCTCTGGTCCAGTTTAAGAACCCATTGTGGCCCTCGAGTCAAAAAGTTTGCCCACCCCTGCCATAGATCCTCTCAAGTGCTTTCAATAAATGCATGATCATGAATGACTTGGTGACATGGTCTGGGAGGGAGTGACAAAGCAGGGAAAGGTACATTTGATCTGCAATAGCTGACCTCTAAGAAACTACTGTCCAAGTCACAGTCCAATAACTTTTGGTGAACTTGACCTTGATTCCAAGTGGAGTCAATGTTAGGAAGGAGTGGGAGGAATTGTTTTGGCAGCACTGTGGTTGGGGCTCCAATAGGAGCCGATCTACAGTGACAGCAGTCCCGTTTTCTAACTCGGGGCCCTGGAACCTTGGGGGAATTAACTAGTTATATACACCGTCTGGTCTTCAGCTTCCTTATAAAGAAACTGGGGATCATAACATCGCTTGCCCCATACAGCTGTCCGTTCCCTAAATGCTTTCTGAGCACTGACTTTGTCCAGTGTGTCTTTCTGGGCAGGGCAGACAGGCGTGACAAAGAGCAGGACGGAATGACTTCCTGCCTCTCCCCCAGCTGCTGGCACTCTACGAAACAGCTAGGCAAGTAGACTTCACTGGTAGTAAACAGCGAAGCACTTTTAAAGGAAATAAAAGATTGCAATAGGAGTGTGACTAGGCTGGATGATGTCCCACAGGAATTGGGGGATCATCAGGGAAACCTTCTCTGAAGAGATGCTATTTAGCTTGAGGCTAGGAAGCTTTTGAAAGAGCCGAGCTGAGCCCATTCTAGGAACCGGTGCAAACGCCTGACGAGGGAAGAATTAGTATGTGTCATGCTTGAGTGAAATTATGCATGTAGAGAACTTAATACAGCACTCAGGTAATAATAAATGTTATGAACAGCAGCTATGATGATGTTGATTATAAAGATGATGAAGATGATGAAGCAAAGAGGAGGAGGTTATCAACTGACACTAGGGTCAGCCATGGCGACAGGAGGCCATCTCTGGAAAGAGACCAGCAAGAACCAGGCTACGCATGCTGTTGACCAAAGCAGATGCAAATACAGTCGTGGTGAGGTAGGTGGTAAGGCTTCCACTTGTAGGAAAGCTTCCCTTGAGCTCATCAGACCCTTATCTCCGCACCACAGGACTGGGGTCGCAGGGGCTCCTCATAGCCCTTTCGTTCAGTTCCAGTCAGCCCTGCATGGAGCCAGAGAAGTCATAGCTGCAGGTTGGAGGTGGTGCGCCTGCAGTTGCGCAGAGCTGGGAGAGCAGAAGCCGACCCTCCCGCACTCAATTTACAGTCTAATCCACAGCCCCGGAACCTCCGTTCCATGCACTCCTGAAGCGCCGGGAGCCCAGCAGTCGCTCGGAGGGGATGGGAGCTGAGTTTATAAACATGCGGTGCCCACAGAGAGGCTGGCAGGAGGCAGCATTGCTGAGCGTGTCCTCATCTAGGATCCTTGCTGGAACTCTCCCGTGCCAGCTCTCATTAGCACTCGGAGGTCTTCGCCAGGATTGTTCTCCCGACACCTCCTTCGAAGTGAGCTCAGATTGTTGAGGTGCCGGCTCCACTCCCCCCAACGCCGGGGCGTTCATATTTGATGCTGTTGGGATGAATTATGTACACACCCCACTGAACATAGATTTAATGAGGGGATTTCTTTTTCTGCCTCTTGCTTTGCCGTTTAATGGATTCTAGCCTTTGAATTAGGCATTGGCCCAGCAACTTGACGCTGCAGGGGATGCAGAGAGAATGTGTCCCTGAACGGGGCCTCAGAGGTGGCTGTTTTGACAATCAGCTGTCGCTGCAGGTTTGCTCCACCTGAATCCTATTTCTGGGTATCGGGTGAGTCTAGTGATGAAGCCCACTGATGGGGATGGAGCACAAAGGCCACGCTAGGCAGAGGAGTAACCCTGGAGCGCCAGGAGCACAGATGAGCCAAGACCACACCTGAGCCGCAGCTGGAGGAGTGCAGTTCTGAGGGGAGAACACGGAGCTGCAGATGGAATGGGTGTCACGGCTCAGGAACTGTCGCAGTCACTGCCCAGCAGCGGTTCCCTTTTATTCTGTTACCAATAGCTTCCTCCTTCTAATAGGAAGCTAACTTCTCTCTTCTAAATTGATATGGCACAGGAGGGGCTGGCTCCACCCCCAGCACCAAAGAGTGGGCAAGCCCATCAGAGCCTACATCCCTTCGGCTGAATAATTGGTTCAGGTGTAAGCATATAGCCCAAATCTAGAATAAGTCCTGGGATGTTTGCCAGAAATTATGGAAATAAGATTTTTTGTTTGTTTGTTTGTTCATTTTTTTTTTTTGCTTTCTGCATTTTCTAAGTGGAAGGATATATATCCACAGAGCTTCTGTGGGCCACCACCTGGAGAGATTTTGGCCATAAAGTAACTGGTCAAGATTATAATCAATAAAGCATTTCTCAGAGCAATAGAGGCCAATACTGAATGTGCATAACATTATCTGAGTTCTTGGACCCAGCCAGAGCTGAAGCTAGTTATAAACTAATGCACTGAAACTTTATGGAGCAATTTAGAGTTGGCTTTGTTTTCTTAAAGAAAGAAAAAATCTTGAGTTATATGAAATCTGAGAAGACAACAGACAGATCAAGAAGGAGCATAAAGAAATTCAAGGAGAAATGGATCCGGGCACCATAGGGAATGAAGACTGTTTTTATGGGGTGCTGGGTACTTTGGCATGAAGATAAATCTCCTGCTTGTAGATAAAGGACTGGTCTGGCCATGCCTCAGTTCCCGTGTCATTCTTGTCTCTGAGCTTGGAATTATAATAAGAGGAAAATATTTGCTGTGAAATGGATACATACGAAAATAATTTCAGTAAAATGAAAATAGAAAAACAATTGGAAGCAGTTTAACTATAACTGTACAGGAAATTGATCCAAGAGTTAAATAGGTTGAAAAGATAGTTCCAGAAATAATTTCTCCATGAAAATATAGCAAGTTTATCAGAATTGTGATTGAAATAGTTGTCATTCCTTTGTTTTAATACTTACAGAGCTTCAATCACACTTAGAATGAATCCTGAACTCTTTACTAAATAGAACGTGATCTGACTACAGACCACATGGTTTACCCCTCTTTTCTGCCCCCAAACCGCAGGTTGTGACAGCGTCTTCCTGTTCCTAGAAAGAGTTGAGTTTGTTCCTATCCTTTGTACATGCTGTTCCCTCTGCCTGGAATGCTGTTCTTTGTCCCGATTCTGCCTCCTTCTGTTCTCAGCGAGAATATCATCTCCTCAGAGAGGCCGTCTCTGAACACCGCATCCAAAATAACTCCCAGCCACTCGCTGTTCCACTGGGATATCTTCACAGGGCTTTTCCTCATCTGCAATCGTCTTGTTGATGTATTTTTTACTTGCTTATTTCTGTCTTTCTCCAGCACTGTGAGATCCATAGGACCAGGTGCCCTGTACCCTTGTTCGCTGCTGAAGGAGCAGATGTCCTACAAAGAACTTCCGTCCTGTATACCCACCGAAGTGCTCATTGGCCACCGTCCGTGCTTCCTGAGTTTGCTTCCAGGCACATGCCGCCCGGGGAGGCACTGGCATGGGCTGCGTGAGTCCATTTCCAAGGGGGAGCTTGTTGCCCAGCTGGGGGAGGGTGTCAGCAGGCAGGTTTTTATCAGCTCTTCCCAGGTCGTCCCGCCTCACCTGCGTTCGTGCCCTTCTTGGGGTAGCCTGAATTTGGTGACTGCGTCAGGCAGGCATAGAAAGGTCCGGCTATTTCAGTCCATCATGGGGCATCTCAGATGGGCAATTCTTAGTCTAGAATCTCCCACCAGTGTGAAGACCCCACGTCCCGCTTAGCCTGGCTAGCTCAGTAGGTAGAGCATGGGACTCTTAATTTCAGGATCGTGGGGTTGAGCCCCTCATTGGGCACCAGATGTGAAGACCCCATGTCCCATGTGGTTCAGGGTTCAAGGTCTGGAAGAGGGGACCCATGCAAATGACAGAGACAAGACAAGAAATAGTAATTTGGAAATTGGGGGGCCAGGTGAGAGCCCAACACAAGAAGATGGACTCCGCTTGGGCTCAGGCCTTGCCATCCTTTTATTCAATTTGGGATACACCCAAAGCCCTTAGGCAGGCAAGTTCCAGTAACAGACAGACTGTCTTATCAGTAAGGATTTACATGACTGTCTGGTGGGGAAGTTGCTTCAGCTTCCATTGTCTCAACTAAACAATGGGTGCATAGCCCTGATCTTTGCCAGGGGTCAAGGGTCACCAGCATTCCGGGCTCCTTGTCCACACCTCTCTGCTAATGAAGACAATAGGCTGTTTCCCACACACCAGGTCAGTTGAGGACGCCCTTTGACCTGCTTCATATTCCTTTCCATAGGTGTTGGTTTCTAATGACCACCTTGCACCCCAAATGCAGTCTCAGCATCGGCTCCTAGGGGGCTCAGCTTGCAACGACACTAAGTGACCTTCCCATTCCTCCTCTGCAGCTGGGTGTGGCCACATGGTGAAGTTCTTGCCTATGGAATGTGAATGGAAGCTTGTGTGAAACTTCTCTCTGACTTCTTAAAAGCCTGCCCTCCTCTCTTTCTCCCTTTTTGGGGGTGCAATGCGGACATGACGGTGCTGAGCAAGCTTGGACCATGCAGATCAGAGTGGAATGACAAGGTAGAAGGACCTGGTTCCTTTGACGACTTCATGGGACAGAAGCCTCTATCTGCACTGGAGACCACCGCCTTACCCCTGCATCATGGCATGCCAGCTACGTAAACTTCTAGTTCACTGGTCAGCTATACTTTGGCCCCCTGCCTTGTAGCAGCTAATTAATATATTGGAAGAAAATCGCCCCTTTTGACACAGTGTCTTGGGATTCATTTACCCAGAGTCTCCCTTGCATCAAATCAGACCCAAGACCCAGTGCTGCAGGACTGAGCTCCGGAGGCCTACATGTGCCTTCCATATTGAGGTGCTCCCAGCTTTCTCCTGGAGGGCCCATAGCTCAGGGTTTGGTTTCTGACTAACCTCATTCCTCAGGTCTGTCAGCAGAAATGGTGATCACCCTGCTGACCCCCGAGTCACTGCCCCCGGTTCACTGACTCCGTGGGGCACCCTTGCACAACCATTCCTCTATAAGGGTCTGTCTCCCACACAGACGCTGTGCACATCCCTAATTCCCACACAGCTGGTCTCGTTAAGACTTCCTGGGCACAGCCACTGCCTCACCCTATACCTAACAGTGTTCCTCCTGCCTTGTCTGAGCAGCCCACGACTCTCCAGGCCCGAATGATTCCAGCAGCAACATGGTCTTCTCTGACCCACTGACATGAAATGAACAGCCACAGAGTCATTTACAAATGGACTTGTGTCTTACATCACATCAATAGAATCATAGTACGTAGATTGAGGGAGGTGATGGTTTCACCCCTAAATAATCAGACTATGTGGAATATTTTGCCTTCAGCTCAGAGTATTCTGTTACAACACCACAGGAGAAAAATCAGAGCATGCTCTCAGAGGATATCCATTCATGCAGTAATTTATTCGGCAAACATTTATTGAGCACCTAGCATGTGTCAAACATTGGGTGGGTGATGAGGACATAGAGATGAATATGCCGCATTTGGGGGCGTTGAAGTGAGAAGTCCGGATGCTCTCCACAAAGGAGCCGCCAGGCATCCCATGGACAGGATGTCTTTCCCTCATCCCACAGGCACTGATGCGCAGGCATGTTCTGAACCCTGAGAGCAGAGCGGAGTCTTCCCTCCCTTGTGGGTGTTGCCTTTCGGCTCAGTCTGCTGATGTGGGATGGGGTGAGGCTCCACATGGGATTGGGTGGCCAGTCTCAAGGTCAGCATCAGGGTTCACTCTGGTGCACTGGAAGGAAAGTCAGATTTGAGAAGGTGATGGCATACGCACCCAACCCTGCTACCTAAGGATTCCATGACCTTGGACATCTCCATTAGCAAAACACTCTGAAATGTTTGCTCAAGCATCACTTCTCCCTTGAAGTCTGGTTTAAGGAGAGAAGATAATGAGAAACTCCTTGTCCCTTCCATGCCCACAGCCTACTTCCAGAGAGGGAGACCCTGGGTGGCTCTTTATAGTATAAAGAGTTTGAAGAAACAAAACAAACAAACTCAGGGATACAGAGAACAGACTGATGGGTGCCCGAGGGGTTGGGAGCTGGGTGAAAAAATAAAAGGATTGAGAAGTACAGATTGGTAGTTGCAGCATAGTCATGGATGTAAAGTACATCTTAGGAAACATTGTCAATAATGTTGTAATAACTATGGTGCCAGGTGGGTACTGGAAATAGCAGGAAAAATGCTTTGTAACGTATATTATTGTCTAACCACGATGCTGTACATCTGACACTAGTACAAAATAATATTGAGTGTAAACTGTAATTAAAAACCTTTTCTGTAAATAGGAAAAGTACAAAAGAAAAAGTTAGTTCCAAGTGTGAGAATTAAACCAGCCCTCCTATGATGGTTCCAGCTAGTTGTTTTGGGTCTTGGTTATAAGGCAATTAGTGGTGCAATAGAAGGATGGAGGCCATTTACCCTTGAGGGACTTGAATGGCAACTCTGGCGAATAGAATCCATCACATTGGATGATGACCAGCAACTCACCAGACTCCACTTGGGCAGGTGCTCCAAGAGGGTGGGGATTAGAGCTGTCGCCCCATTTCCTGGTTTCCTGAGACACTGTTAGTCTGCTTAGGAGTATGTAGGTGACCAAAGATGACCCTCCCTTGCTACTCTCTGATTAAAGTTCTTTTGACTTCCCATTGCTCTTCGAATAAAAACAAGACTGCTCCTCACATCTGGGTTGGCCGTCCTCAGCCTTGGCTCACTGTGGACGGGCTCCACTATGTTGCTCCAGTTTTATTGTCTTTCTTTGAGTTCTTCCAACATAACCCAGAGCCTTTGCACATCCCGGCGTTTTGCTTTTCCCGTTCACCATTGTATCTATAGTTCCCAGCCCAGTTGCTGACACAAAGTTGGCACCAAAAAAGAAAATGTTTCATAAAGATATGTATCATATCTCCCATCACAAGAAGTCATCTGAACATGTAGTTCTTCATGACCAACTTGATGTACTAACACCTATTTTTATAAATACTAGAAGCCCGGTGCACAAAATTTGTGCATGGTAGGGTCCCTTAGCCTTGCTGGTGATCAGGGCTGATCAGGGCCTTCCAGTTACTGACCAGGGCCTTCCTTCTGCGCCGCACCCTGGTGGTCTGCACACATCATAGTGAGCGTTCGAATTCCCAGTCGAACTCTTGAGGGGACAATTTGCATATTAGGCTTCTATCTATCTATCTATCTATCTATTTATCTATCTATCTATCAGCATGAGAAGATGGTGGTCAAGCATTAGGCTCTGGAGCAAAGTTTCTGTTTGGGTTAAATCCCTGTTTCTCCCTTTACTAACTGGATGAATTCAGGCAGCTTTGTAAACTCCTGCTCTTCAATCTGTGAATGAAGGCTGCTGATACTAACTTCCAACAGATATGCTTGCTGTGTAGATCCAATGAACTAACAGCCAGGCCTGGCATGCAGAGAGCACTGAACAAAATGCAGTTACTATGTGTTAGCTTCCAGGTGCACTCGACTACTTTCCCCTTTATCACCTGCCTCCAAACTACTCATACAGGATTTCAACCCTGGGGTGTGAAAGGTGTAGGATAGCTACAGGAATTATCACTTCTTTTAAATCTCCACTTTCCTTGCTCCCCAGCTAGTGTCATACACTCCAGATGTGCGGAGAAGGAGGAACCATGGTCTGTGTTCTCTCCCAGGTAATGTGAGCCGGTCAAAGGGTTGTAGCTGTGCAGGTCACTGTGCACCACCAACATCTGGAGTGATGTGGATTTCAGAAGATATGGCATGTGTAGGTGCCGTGGATAGGATTCGGTACACGGTAGGTGTTCAGGAAATTCTTACAAATCTGCATTCGAGTGAAGAGACCTGCTTGCTATTAACTGAGCTGAACTGATTAGGTTAATTCCCACCAACCAAGCCCTCCTGGGAACCCCAGTAAATGTTGATAGAAGACATTCCAAACTTAAATGAGATGTTTGTATTGTGTAGATTCTGCAAGTGGTTCATTAATTTACAATTCTGCATTTTATTACATTAATTTGAATTTTAATGAAAAAGACTGCACTAAAGTGATTCCTGTCTTGGGAAGGAAATAGTATATCTCTGTAGGTTTGGGAACCAGGAGACCAGAAAGGAGGTGCTGGCTTCCTAAATTTCCCCATTGGCTTACAGAGAAGAAATTTAAATGATTGTCTTGTACACAGAAATGGTGAACTTGTCATAAATGGGGAAATGTCACCTAAGAGACATGGTGGGGCATGAGTACAGTGGGCTGGTAAGTAGGAGGAGGAAGCCAGGCGAGTTGGGGCGTGGAGAGCTCCAGGAGGGTCTGTCATTGCTTGTGTGAGCTTGGGGGTTGGATCTTTTTCTGAAAGGGGAGCCCACATGGAGGGTGGGCAGCTCTCACACTGAAGGGCAGGTGGTTCGTCTCAGGTGCCTGAAGGTGCTGCAGACCATTCAGCCTCCAGAGCTAATTCCAGAGGAGCCAGGGGTGTGTGGTTCCAAGGAGTCCAGCACCAATCAGGCTTCCTCGGGCAGTGATTTGGCTGAATTAACTGACAGGTCCAAGAGCAGGATGTTAGGAATGGCTGGATTTGGATACTCAGAAAATCCTCGGGAACTGGGGCCTTTTTTCTCTGGACTCAATTTCCCAGCACTGGCTTGGGCAGGTTCTTGCCATGTGGTCCCAAAGATGGCCACACGCTCTCCAGAGCTTCAGGCTTGTATCTGATGAGCCTGATACTCCCAGCATGAAGACAGCCCATCTTGGTCAATATTGTAACACTTTATTGTCCAAGATTGAGTCACATTTCTAATCTGTAATTACAGTTTTCAGGGATTGTGGAGGGCTCTGATTGGCCAGCGTGCATCATGTGGTCACCCCAAGATCTAGGACCTGTGTGTAGCCAATCCCACCAAAAAGAGACGGTCATGAGGGGCGGTTGGAACAGTCTGTCCTTCACAGGATGGCAGGAGTATCAGTGGCAGAACAAGGGGAGTGGATCTTGTTAAACAAAAACCATGTGGATTCCTTTCCCTAGGATAATGCTTTTTGGTTGCCGAGGGGAGGGTGCTGGCCCCTGCAAGGAGCGCTGTGGTCAGGGGTCCATTCTCTGAGGCAGAATGAAAATCTGGATCTGAGTCAGAGGACAAACTGCAAACCTTAAATAACACGCTGAAAATAAAAGTCCACGTTTGCTAGACAAGCACTTGAGAATGTGTCCTATTCACCACCATCTCTCCAGTACCTCTGACCATGCCTGGCACACTGTAGATGTTCAATGACTATCCTATATAATAAAAGCCTAATATGCTAAGTGTCCAGTCATCTGTTCAACCAATCAAAGCATAATATGCTAATGATATGCTAAGGCCGCTCAACTACTTACTATGATGTGCATTGACTACCAGGGGCAGACAGTCGACCTGTCAACCAGTTGCTATAATGTGCACTGACCACCAGGGGGCAGACACTTCAACCAGTAGGTTAGCTTGCTGTTGGGGTCCAGACAACTGGGACTGAGCAAGACTGGCCCAACATGCCCTGGAGCCCTCCTGCGGTCCCTTCCTGACTGGCCAACCTCCCTCCCTGACCCCAACCATGCACTGGTGGGCTTCCATGGCCTGGCCCGCACCCTCTCACAATCCAGGACCCCTCGAGGGATGTCAGGGAACCGGTTTCAGCCTGATCCCACAGGCCAGGCTGAGGGACCTCACTGGTGCACGAATTCGTGCACCGGGCCTCTAGTTTGTTACATAATGAGTAAAAGTAGATTAGAACAACTACTCCAACTACTACTGATGTGATGATGACAACAAGAGTTGTGTAGGAGCAATAAACTAAGCCACCTAGTTAAGAGTAGCAGCCTGCTGCCACACTCCTATTAGCTGATATTTATTAAGTGATTTCTATGTGCCAATGACAGTGCCAGCCCTTCATTGTCAGTAACTCATTTAATCTTCACAACAGTTCTCTAAAGGCAAGGCTTTTATTAACCCCATTTACAAACGAAGCAAGCTCAAGCTCCAGGAGACAAAGCTCGTTGCTCCAGGTTGCTGTGCTGATTAACCTAGAGGGTCCCCAATAGCCCCCGAAGCACAGCTAGATGCAGACACCTGGCAGTAATTTCTCACTGTCAGGTGCAGTGTGGTTCGCGGGCAGGTGCCCCCACACAGCCACCTGGAGCACCAGGCTCCTTCCATGCAGCTCTCCTCGTCCAGGGCCCGGTGTCACCCAGGAGATGAGGGAGGAGAGGAATGAGGGCATGTGCCCAGGCGCTCTGGCGGCTGGATGGGCAAGGGCACACCCTGCATCCAGGAGGGCTGGCAGTGCAGTTTCTGTGTGCCAAAGAGAAGGCATGTTGCATATCGGTGACACAGCCATGTGTCCACCTACACTCACAACACCCCCACATGCAGGCCACTACGCCATACACACGCACTTAGACTGTTTTACACCCGGGCACCTCCACTGTCTTACCAACCTCCACCTGGGGTCCCCGGCGCTGGAGGAAATTTTGTGGGAGAGCTCTGGACCAGAGCTAGCACAGCTGGGCGTTTGCCTGGTGACCTTGCTCTTCATCTCGGTCAAGTCCCACCCACAGAAGCTCCTCTGCGGCAGAAAGCCTGCAGCTGGAATAATTGTGGGATTTGATTCTCGGAGATTCGGAAGTATTAGCTGGCTGCATATGAAATGTGCCTGCTCAGAGCACCCCTCTTCCAATCTCTTTGATCATTAGATTTGCTCTTAACCTCACACACAGACATCCTGTGATTTTTTTTTCTTTTTGGCAGGTTAATTAAACCTGTCTTTAATTTTCTCTTTTTCCAATTCTGTCTGAGCTCTGGGGAGAAGATTTGAGTCTCTAATCTCTAGTGGCATTTGTCATGGAATATCCTAGACTTTCAGGACCGTAAACCATTCTTGCCTTGGACCCAAGCTCCCTGGGCTGCTCACGTCAGGCTGCCAGACTCCAACCTCATTACTATGGCAACTTCAACTTGCGGGGCGGGGGCGGGGGGGTCACTTCACAAGAAAATGGAACAATAAAAACATCAGGAGATCAGATATTTAAGCATTCAAAGTAATTGATGCTGAAGAAAAAGTATGACAGACTAGAATTATGTCCATACAATCTGCTGCCCAGGAGTTAGGACGTCCCCATAGCCCTGGTGCAAAATTCTGAGTGTTTGTTACCGATGCAGTCACACACAGTGGTTCCCATTCATTTACCAAACACCCACATGCTCAGAACCACTAGTCTCTGCGTCCCTACCTTCCGACAGCAGAGGGAAGGTCTGATTTTCATCTCATTAGGTGACAATGTCTAGGGCATCGTGCCCTAGAAATTCCACATTAAATACAAGACTTAGAAAAATATGGAAAAGGTTGAAATACCATCTAGACAGCTGGAAGTACAAATATGAAAAGGGGTGGCCTAAAATGACCAGGAAAAAAGGTTAAGAAAAGGAAGAGAGAAACCTGTCTATGTTTAGGGCTAGTGGAAGCTGTTAGAAGGATCCTTCGGAGCTGACACACGGCCACCTCGCTAGGTCGCTCTGAGAGGCGGGTGGTCAGAGTCCTCTGCGCTGCCTGTCTAATATCAACATGAACCTCAGGTAATTAAAGAACCCCAACCCAACCCCAACCCAACCCCAACCCAAACCAAACAAAGCAACCAGAGCACAGAATCTGAGCCGATATGGGCTCATGCCGCCTCCCCAGACTCAAATGTTCCTTCCACAGCCCTGACCTCCTGCGCCGTCTCCCATCCCTGCCCGCTGCAGTCTGAGGTTTCTCAGAGAAGCCCTCTTAGAGCTTCACATCCCTTCCCCAGTGCGTCCCCAGCATGTTTTTCTTGTCCCCACCTTTCACCCTGGGAGGACCAGTGGCTTTTTATCTGAGCGCCTCTGGCGCCTGGCTCGCACTGCCTGCTGGGTCTCCCCCTCCCCTTCGAGAGGTGGGCTCACGGCCAGGGGCTGAGCTTGATTCACAACTGCCACCCTGATACCTGTGCACATAATTATACCTGATACCAGGGGAGGCAATAACTACAGACTGGACTGAGTCGATGCCATTCATTCATCGTCAGTTACTCAGTAGATACTTACAAAGTACTATAGACACTTTCCCTTCCATGTCTGGATCAATGATCTTCAAAGTGTGGATTGCAACCCAATAGCAGCTGATGAAATCATTTTATTAGGCTGCAAGTTGCGTTAAAAATAAATACAATAAAATAGGGCAGTCTGCAAAAGGTTAGGATGGAATAGGGGAGAGTGGGCTAGACTGGGCTAGACTAGGCCAGGATGGGGGACAAAAGGTCAGGGTGCATTCCACATAGAAGGTTAAATATCAGTTTTTGAAAAGCAGAGATTGTATCTGTGCATATGTGACAACATAAATATACATGACTGTGGGTGGATGGATGGGTGGGTATGTGCAGTCACAACCTAAGCGTTTTAAAATCCCTGATGTATCTGGCCTGCTTGGTGCTATGGCTTTGGTAGCGGAAGTGGGTGGATGATAACAGGATCCTATTCAAGCTGCTATGACCGACAGGAAGTTCAAACTTCAACACCAACAGGGCGAGTTAATTGCCCTCAGGGATGCTCATTTGTGTTCTGCGTTTAGCCTTGGTTTGGGCTTTTTATTCCAATTTATATTTACCTTGGTTCAGTTGTTTTCAACTGCCCAGCAACCCATAGTATTTCACAATAAGTGTGTTAGTTTACACAGGGGAACGCTCGGTCCATTCTAAGTCCATGGTGTTCAGATTTGGGAGGAACCCTCCTGCCCCTCCCAGGACCTTACGTAGCCCACACATGCCTCATCCCTACACTTTATTCCTCGTCAGTGGCCATTGTTTAGCTCTGGTCATGCCACTCATGTTGATGCACTGACAGCTGATTCTGGAACTTGGGCTGGAGTTGGGGGAAGGAAGGGCTGTGCTCTCTCCACGGGCCTGTGGACCATGGAGAGGGCGTGTGGACCATGGAGAGGGCCTGTCAGCCAAGGGCACCACGCAGAGCAACCAGGACCCAGGGATCAGAGAGAATGAACCCGGGCCATATGGGCTACCTTACAGCCAATGATGGTGGAGGCCAGGCCTATTCCTTCTTTCAAAGCTGAGCCCAATTGAGCTGGTTCTCTGTTTGTTCCACCTGAAGTAACCCTGGCTGACACCGCCGTCTGAAAGCCACTGGGGATGGGCACGTTGGCGTGGTTGGTCCCCGCTATTCCCTTTCCCTTCCCTAAGAGGCGAGCACTTCTCCACCGTTGGACCTGAGGTGTGTCCCTTGCATTGTCCTTGAAGGCAAGGCGTCTGCCTCCCATGCCCTGGACAGCAGGCTTGGTCACACACTTGTTGTGCCCAATGAAGGTGAGAGTGGCCCAAGGCCAGCTCCAAGCACGGGCCTGGAGGGTCCCGGAGCTCTCCTTCTGCTGTGAGAAAGGCGTGTGACAGGTGCTCCCTTGGCGCGGGGCCCACAGCGTGAGGACACGGAGCAGGGCCACAGCTGGCCCACCACCAACACGGAGCACAGGCAAGAGCGAGATCCTGCAGGGGGAGCCGTGCGGATCTGGGTCTCTTTGCTCTCACAGCCATAAATAACTGACTTGTTTTGCCTTCATCACTGCATCCACCCCTCGCCTCCTGTTCCAACATGCACTGGTGAGTGGACACACACATGCCCACATCCCTCATAGAAACACGCAGACCTGGGAAGGAAGAGCCGTGTGAAAGCCTCTGTACAGATTCCAAAGTGACAGACAGCCTGGCAGGTGTGCAAAGCAGATCAAACGGGCACCCGCCAGCCTGGCCCCCGGACCCGCAGGCCGCCTGGCAGCCCCGCCAGCCTGGCCCCCGGACCCGCAGGCTGCCCGGCAGCCCTCCTGCCTGCAGACCCGGCTGCTGCAGGACGCGGGTCGCCGGAGGGGCTATCTGAGGCCTGTTTAATCTTTGATCTGTGGAGGCAGCGCGGCTCTGGCTTCCCACGAGGCAGTCTGTGATTGGAATGAACTTTGAATCCATTAACTCAGCCTCTTTGGTAAGCTAGACACACCGCATCCCTGCCGCGGTAACTAAAGGCGGAGGCAGAGCCCTGCGATACACAAGAAACAAATACTTTGCCCTGACTGGTTTGGCTCAGTGGATAGAGCGTCAGCCTGCATGCTGAAGGGTCCCGGGTTCGATTCCGGTCAAGGGCATCTACCTTGGTTGCGGGCACATCCTCAGTGGGGAGGGGGGTGGGTGCAGGAGGCGTCTGATCGATGTTTTTCTCTCATCGATGTTTCTAGCTCTCTGTCCCTCTCCCTTCCTCTCTGCAAAAAATCAATAAAATATATTTTAAAAAAAGAAACAAATACTTATACTTGAGACCTATAGGATCCTATTAACCAATGTCACCCAATGAATTTAATAAAAAAAGAAACAAATGTGCAAGAGACTTCAGAACGTGCTGCATGACTGAGGTGGTAAAGGGTGGGGGCCAGGGGGCGGGAGCGCCCTAAACGGGAATGTCAGGGAAGGTGTTTGAGGAGGGTGAGAGCTGATGGCGAGCAGGCGGAACATGATCTGGGAAGAGTGGCCCAGGCAGAGAGGCGGGTTGGTGAAAAGCTAATGAAGAAAATGCTAGTGTTCATCTACCCCCGGTTTCTCCTCTCTCTCCTGGGCATGTGGCTGGACTGTTTCCTGTCTCTGGCAGGCACATCACTGGGCCCTGGCCAATGGCACTGGGTGAGAATGAGTCACGGTTTCCTGGTCTGGCCCCTCAGGGGTCCCTCCATATCCTCCCTTAGGCACCAGCAGTGGAGCCTGGGGAGCCCTGCGGTGGGGATGGCAGTGGCTCTGTCACCCCTTCAGCCTCTGAAGGAGACCCCCACACCCCCCCAACTGCCCTGTGTTGGGCTGAGATGCAAGTGAACAAGACAAACTTTTCGTGTTAAGTCATTTGGCTCTTGAGGGCTGTTCTTAGAGCAGAGAGTAATGAACAATTCTCCTGTCGCACAATCCCTGTGGCAGGAAAACAGTTCCCAGGGTCTTTGAATCAAGGCCCCGTGGCCCCAGGAGGTCTCCCCTTGTCTCAGGAGTAGAGTCAGGGGGGTGTCCTGGGAGCCCTGGCTCCTCTGGGCCCCTTCACGGTGCAAACCAGCCATACACCTCACTCGGGTCTGAGATGCAACAGCCAATAAACTCACTTGTCGGATGAAGAAACAGTAAAAAATCTGGGTTTTCAGCGTCTTCTGAGACCTTGAGGACCACAGTGGCCCCGCACCTGCATCTCATAGGCAGCCGCTGGCTGGCGCGGGCGTGTGCAGCTTCTCCCTCCTCCAAGACCGGTCACAGGTGCCCGCTTCGCATCCTGCTGACCGTCCGTACACTTATTCTTTGCTCTTAGTTAATGAGCACTTACACAGCACTAAGACATACCAGGAACTGTGAGCTTTGCAAGTATTAACTCACATACATACCTTACCAACCTTATGGGAGGGTTGCTATTATTTTACCAATTTTACGGATAAAGAAACTGAGGTAATCAATAAACTTGCCAAAGGTCACGCAGTGAGTGGCCCTTACCAAAGGTCACGCAGTGAGTGAAGGCCCAGCAGGCTGTGGGCGCAGGCGGTCTGACTCCCATCGCTCTTCAGCGGTGCACGAGGATGCCCTTGTGGGTTGCTTGGTCTCCGTATTTGTGTTTGTGACCTTTTAATAAACACATTCGTTTTTTTCAGGGGAATAAAACACAGCTGCCACCCAGCCTTCGTTATTTCCCCTCCAAATCCTCACCGGCCGGGTGATTCAGGGATGTGCCCCCTGCCTGTGGCTGGGCTGCTTCCTGGTCGAGGAGGAGGACTGTGATGGGCTCTGAGCACCTTTCCTAAGCGATGCTGACAGCAGCTTGGCAGCTGGTTGCAAACATAAGCCACGGAACCTCAAACGCCGAGCCCTCCTGCTCCACTGTCATCTCCTAGGGAAGCGGTACCAGGCAGGCCCATCAGGGTCACGCTCCCCACCCTCCTGCTCCGGAATCTCCAATGGCTCCATTCGTATTCCAATGCTGTCCTTCATCTGCTCTGCGTTTTAGGACATGTCGTCTACCCAGGCCTCAGGCTTTAACTTCAGCCCAAACTCCCCTTTCAGGTCCTCGGACTCGGTCAGTGCCCAGTTTGACCCCCACTTCCACATCCCCTCATCCTCAGGAGGAAAACAGAAAAGAAGCCGCTGTCCTCAGTGGCCATTGCCTACCTGACCACAGCTCCTTCTGAGGCAGATTTGGGAATTGAGCCAGAGGTCATGATGGGATCGCCATGAGCAAGGGTGCGGTCAACAATGACCTCTGCCTCAGTGGCCCCTAAGGACCACGTGTCCCAGGGTTGAAAGGGACACTCACCTCTCGGGTGAATAAGCAGAGGCTGTACATGGGAGGGAGTCTCCCCATCCACGAGGGTGACACGTACCTGGTGTCACCGCAAATGACCCTCTCTCCATCCATGGCCGCCAGGGCTCTGAGTCCCAGTGCCCTGGAGCTGCCACCCTGTTTGCTGCCACCTCTGCAGCCTCCGACCACAGCACACTCATGGCGACTGTGTCTTCTTTTCCCCAGGAAATGCCCTGAGAGGAGGGACTTTTCACTCCCCCAAAAGCAGAACACGGGAGCCCTTCCGAGGGTGGGCCTTGTCGGAGCACACGGAAGCCCAGTGGAGGGCGGCTCTCAACTGGTGCTCCGAGCTCTCGGGAAGGATGTCACTGCACCTGAACAGAGAAGTTTTCTGAACCAGTTTTCCACCTGGTGCAAACACTGCTGCCGCCTCATCCCACTGACCTGGAACCTGCCTCGGGGCCAGAACGCCCACCACTCTGCAGTCTCGACAGCTGGTCGGAACCGGGCCAACTCCTGCCCTGAATGCAGTGGCCTCTGTAACTTCCACCCAGGGGTCTGGTTCTGTCCCGGGTCATTATGTAGCCCAGCGGCTGGACTCTCTTCCACTTCCTCTTCTTCTTCCTCTTTCTCTTCCTCTTCCTCCTCCTTCTCCTCTCCCTCCTCCACCCCCTCCTCTTCCTTCTCTTCCTCCTCCCCCTTCCCCCTCCTTCTCCTTCTCTCTCTCCCCTCCCCCCTCCTTCTCCTTCTCTCTCTCTCTCTCTCTCTCTCTCTCTCTCTCTCTCTCTCTCTCTCCTGTTTCTCCTCTTTTGCTCTTTTGCTTCTACCTCATCCTGCCCTTTACCCACCAGGGGTCGGGCACTGCCCTGTCGGAAGCCCAGGCTGTATCACGTCATTTCATTGTCACGGCAGCAATAGGAGGCTGGACAAGGGAGTGGAGGATCTCCGCTCCCATTCCCGTTCCTGACACTGTAGTTGGGGGTGTGCATCCTTCAAGTTAAAAGTAAGTCACATGTGGAGCAAGAGGCATGAGCTGCCTTCCTCCCTCCACTTGCTTTTCTGGATCGTCCCTTCGTTTGGATCAGGAGCTGGAGAATCTATGTGTTTTTTCTCTCAGTGGCCTTCCGGGAAGAGGGGGAAGGGATGCAAGAGATTACCGGGTGCCTGACACCATGCTAAGTGTTTTACCTTCAGTATCTAATGGAATCTGCACAGCAACCTACGAACTGAACACACACACACACACACAACTGTCTCACAGAGAAAATATTTTCCAAGGTCAGAGAGTGTGGAGCCAGCACAGACTGGCTAACTCTGGAGGCAAGGCTTCCAAGAACCCAGCCATCTGCCTGTTATAAAAATAGAATTTGGGATCCAAAGAAATCCTCTCCCGCCTCAACTCAATACAGGCAAAACCAATGTGAGAGGAGTCGGCGTCCCTCGGTCCCTGTTAGTCAGCCAGACCGTCCAACCTTAAATCCCCCTTCGCAGGGAGCCTGAGCCTGTCCCCTCCATTTCCCAGGGGCTGTGTTCCGTGGCTGGTGAACGACCCAGGTCCCACCATTGCTGGCCCCACTTCCCAGGCCTCCTCATGACTTTTGAGAAAGAGCTGCCGTTTTCTCCAAACCTCGCCCTTCAGTTCTCCGGGGATGCAGACCTGAGCGGAGGCAGTGCTTCCAGCTGGACTTCACCCTCAGTCTGGTGGCTCTGGGACGTGAGCACCTGACCAGGCTCATTAGCAGCAGAGACGGTGTGTGTGTGTGTGTGTGTGTGGTGGGGGGAGAGGGGTAGCCCCTTACAAAGGCCGCCTGAGCAGACAGGGGAGAGGCTGGGTAAGCAGCCAGAGGTGGGAACTGTCCTCTCACTGGGGATTGCCCATTGCTGCGCATTGCATGGCGACCTCTGATTATTTTCAAACCAGGAGAATAAATCCTATTGAATTTTCTATTCTAATAACTTAAGACATTAATTTCCCATATTACAACATGTAAATGCACAGGCTCATGAGCCAAGGTTTAGCAAGTTAAACTAATCCATCCGATTGCATTCTGGGCTCAGAAATGCTGTTTTCCCAGGTGGAGAGGGCGGGGCCTGGTGGAAGACGGGCCTGTGGACTGCACTCTTGCTCCAAGGCTCTTGTAGAGTTGTTAGAATTTTCCAGAGAGGCCAAGGCACCCTGAGACACATAGAGCTTTATTCTCTCTGGCTGACGAATTTCCAAAACCTGCCTGTTGAGCCTGTGTGTCAGTCTCTCCCTCCTCTTCTCCAAGAATGTCCTGGCCCTGCTTTTTAAAGCGATAGCCAGAGGCCTCTGAATGGCTGGGTCTCAAAGTCAAGTTTACCCCGCGGGGCTCAAGCATCGGACGACTCCGCAGTCACCTTCTGTGCTGCCCCGTAATCTCCCCAATGGCCAACCGGGCCCATGCTCTTGAGCTGCCCAAGGCAACTCAGCTGCCTCCTGATCACACACTGCACCTCAGCCTGGAGCCTTCACTTCCCTGCTTGCTCCTGCCTCACCTCCCAGCTCCCCTGACCCTGGTGAACTTCGCCACCGTGGCACCTGGCCGCCTCCACCCTAGCTGTCCCCCTTTGCGAGAATCTTCAGGACTGGATACAGGCTGCGGGAGGATTGTCTGGGCTCAGTAACCGGCTGTTTTCCTGATGCTACAAGTCACTCTGTCACCGCTGTGCCTTGTCACTGCTTCAGAATAATGATGGGGACACTCCGACATGTGGGCACACTGTGTCACTAGCCTGGAAGAAACCCAGAGGTGGCCTTGCAGATCCTCGTCTCCTCCGGATCCTGCTCTGCACCAGGACACAGGTCATCTCCAGTCTCCAGGGCCCCTGCCCACCGGCCATGGTGCCCAGGCACCAAGCAAGAGCGATGTCTGACCAAAACCCTTGCAGCTGGCAGTTCCTTTGGTTCTAAAAAGCAGAGACACCTGCGATATGGCTAATGTGCGGGGACTTGCCTTTCATTGCAAAGGCTGCTCTAGGGGCTCACGGCAGTCCCGGTAGGAGCCGAAGCCGATCGGGCCTTGCAGCGAAAGGCGCTGCCGGGACTGCATCACCCATGGTGGCAGGTTCTCTATCCTGGCTGCTTCCTCTGCTTATTCACTTGCACACTGAGTATCCCTTTTAACCTTGGCACACGTGGTCCTTAGGGGCCACTGAGGCAGAGGTCATTGCTGACCACACACTCTTGCTCATGGCGACTCCATCATGACCTTTTAGCTCAATTCCCAAATCCACCTCAGAAGGAGTTGTGGTCAGGTAGGCAATGGCCACTGAGGACAGCGGCTTCTTTTTCTGTTTTCCTCCCGAGAATGTGGGGTGTCTAAGTGGGGGTCAAACTGGGCACTGACCGAGTCCGAGGTCCTGAAAGGGGAGTGACCACAGTTTGGGTTGGGAGTTAAAGCCTGAGGCCTGGATAGATGACATGTCCTAAAAAGCAGAGCAGATGAGGGACAGCATTGGAATACGAATGGAGTCATTGGAGATTCCGGAGCAGGAGCTTGGGGAGAATGACCCTGATGGGCCTGCCTAGGTACCACTTCCCTAGGAGCCCACAGCGGAGCAAGAGGACTTGGCTTTTGAGTCTCAGATTCTCAGCTCCCCACAGACCATTAGTGGGTTTCCTGTTTGCCAATCGGGGCTTCATGGAAGTTCAATGGGCCCGGAGCTGCGCTCTGAGGGTGGTGAGGTGGGACCTGTGTGGGGTTCACGTCCTCTGGGGGCACCCCTGGCCTGTGCATGTGTGGGTGTGATGCACACACGGCTCTACCCCCATCTGGCTGAGATCGTGGTGGGTGATGTACGTGTGTGACTGTGTGCCTTTGTCAGATGTGTACTTGACCATGGAGCATGGCCTCCCATGGCCACTGGCCTCTAGCAATGGTCATTGTGTGACTCTACTGTGTGACACATGACGCCATAATGCTGTCTATTGACACACCTCTGCCAAGCTTGGGCTACCATGGCACAGGTGCACCTGGTGATTGGTCTGCACACACTCTTCCTCACATGCACACACAGGTACACAAACCATCTCCTCCCCAAACACACTACACACAACCGTCTACTCAGCTACAAGCCACTTGCAGAAGGTTTAGGTACAAAACTCCAGTCTTGTCTTTCCTATGCAGCAGCTCACAACCACCCATGTGGCATCTGGAAATGAGAGGGAAACAATGTGTTTACCACGTGACCCGTGTGCTGGAATATGCATTGTCCATACTCAAAGGGTGTTAGTTCTCGTGAGAACACGACAGCCCACCCAGATCCACCCATCCACAGCGCCTACCGCGCCCCCACCTGGAGACACCCTGAGAAAACACTAAACCGGCAAGCACACACAGAGAACTGCTTAAACACCCACACACACAGGACAGGCCACCCAAACAGCCACCTAAACCCACAGACACCATGACCCATGCGACATCCCACGGGCACAGACAAGGTGAGAAAATATCACCAGGCACTCATGACATGCATACAAAGAATCAAGCAACACGGACGTGTCGTCATCAACTGCAGTGTTCAATTGACCATTGAAAGGAATGTGAGGTGGGAAATGTTGGTATCGAACCTAATGTGACTGGCAGGGTATCTCTGAGCGGTGTTTCTCGATTTTTATGTGCCGCGGACCCTCCAGGAACCCGGGTACAGCTCGGATTCCGCCCCGCAGGGCTGGGGCAGTTCAGAGGGCATTTCCAGCCGGTTCTCAGGATGCAGGAAGCCGCTGGTCTTCCAGGCTCTAAACCAGCGTTTCTCAACCTGTGGGTTGCGACCCCTTGGGTGGTCGAACAACCCTTTCACAGGGGTCGCCTAAGACCATCCTGCATATCAGATATTTACATGACGATTCATAACAGTAGCAACATTACAATTAATGAAGTAGCAACAACGATAATTTTATGGTTGGGTCACAACATGAGGAATTGTATTTAAAGGGCCAGAAGGTTGAGAACCACTGCTCTAAGCACTGCTTCTCAGGCGGGGCTGCGCAGTAAGATCACCAGGCCCTTAACAAATACTGATGGCTGGGTGCCCCCATCAGCGAACTCATTTGGGGTGTGACAATGGAATCACCCCGGGGCTAAGTTAGATCTATGCCTGGGCACAGAGACTTCCAGATCACTCTAACATGTGGACAGTTTGGGGACCACTGTCCCAGGCCACACCCCTCCCTCTGCGGCATCACGGCAGGCAGGACCCTCTGCTGTGGCCCTCTAATGCCGGGTGGATGGTGGGTCTCCCACACAACACCCCACCCCCCCACCCAGGGGCCGGTCCCCTACCTGACCTGCTGGTCCCCGTCCCCCCTCCTGTATTCTGTAACTGGCAGCAGGAGCTCCCCCCCGTTGCTTACCCGTTAGGATCCCCAGGCCCCCGGCAGGGACTCTAACCCCCCTGGACGAGAATTCGCATTAGAAACAAGCAGAGCCACGTGAAACTGAAGCCGCCCCGGGGACCAGATGTGCAACCCAGGCCGGAAGCAGCGCCTCATGGAGGAGCCCGCCCCAGTCTGGCCCCTTCCTCCACAGACACCTGCCCTCCTGGCCACGTTTCTGGAAGTTTCTGTGTGTGTCATATTGTTCCATATCTTCGGGATTGCTCACACAGTGCTCTCTCTGAAATGTCTTTCCAGCTTCTCTGTATTCGGAACATTCCTATCCTCCAGCGTCACTTCTCTTCTGAAATCTTTTCCAACCCACATGGCAGTTAATTATGCCTTCTTCGTGCTGGCCCTGTAGGCATCTCTGTTATAGCCCGTGGTCACTGCATTGCTCACAGGGTCTCCGGCCAAGTCAGAGCGCACCCCTGACCGGGACGGGCTCACGCTGTCACAGCTGCACCTTTAGAGGCAACGCTGCGCCTCGGATGCGCTGGGCTCCAGGCCGCAGGTGTCTGAGCTGGGAACCCGGACAGGAGGCGGGGGTAGGGGTGGCAGGGATTGTTGGAAAATGAAAACGGAACCTATGGATAGTGACTGTGCAGGTGTTGATATGCTTTGATCCAAAACCTTCACTCTGGGAATGTAGCCCGAGAAAACAGGACGAAACCATGGGCTGCGGGCACACAGTTCCCGGCTGCGCGCCGCCCACAAGGCTTCCAAGCGCCCAGGCTGAGCCGGAAGGACGTACCGGCACATCCTTACAGCACATCCTTGCTGGCCAGCAACCTGACGCTGCACAAAGCTCTGCAGGAATGTAGGGGAGTGTTTATGTCCAATATTAAATTTAAAAAGACAAATACAAAATGATTACAGTGGGCTATTACTCAGCTGAATTTCATCAGCGGGTGAAAAATACTTAAAGGAGCTGTGTAGAGAGGAAATAAGTTGTGCTTATATTTTATGGTTATGTATTTCTTGTTTTCTCCTACTTGTTCTAGAAAAGAATTTATTTTGAACACCTCTGTCTGAGAAAGCCATGCCTCCTGCTTCCCCAGGTGCAGACTTTACCGCCCCCACCCCCCCGACACAGCGTGCGCACTGGGATGTGAGCAGGAGGAGGCAGGCCAGCCTGCACAGGGGAAGAGCCGGGTCCCAGCTGCCACCCGTGTGGGTCAAGTCACCTCGCTCCTCTGTTAAAACCCATGGTGCCTCCCTAACTCTCTCTATAAAGCTAAGTCCCAGCAGGGCCGCCACAGCCCCGTGTGGCATGGGTCAGTCTGGTCACATAGCCTTTCTGCCTCGCTCACCTCCCTCCAGCCACTCTGGTCTCTGCCCCCAGGGCCTTTGCAATAAGGTTTCTTCTGCCTAAAACATCTTTTCCTCGCCCTCCTCAGACATTACCGACTCTCCCTCTTCCCTCAAACCTTTATCCAAATGCTATCATTTCCTTGCTCAGTCTCCGTAAAATTGCAACCCCAGTCTCCCTCCGTGCTTTCTGCTTTATTTCCCCATCGCACTCATCACTCCCGGAGGCAACGTGTATTTTTCATTTCCTCTGCCCCTCTCCTCTGAAATGGAAGCTCCTCGTGAGTAGGAATTTTTGTCTCTCTCATTTATCGCTGTATTGCTAGAGCTTAGCGCCATGCCCTGCACATAGTAGGTCTTCCACAAATATTTGTTGAATAAAGAATAAAAGAATGCGCCCACCGCCTCAGTGTCTTCCTCTAAAAAAGGGGGCGTGACAGCATTTGTCTCTTCAAGAGTCGCTAATGTTAGGGCAGCAGGCACCCAGCGGGCACCCAGCAGGGAGGCCGGAGACCTGAGCAGAGGGTGACTAGCTGGTGGGCTCCGTAAAGATCGGAAGGCTGGACCGGCAGGCCCACCCACCCAGAACCCCCTGGCAACCCCCAGCTTCCGTGCATTTAAACAAGAACACAGGCTTCAGTTCTGCACTAGCTCAGGCTGTCAACAGCCACGGGAAAAAGAAAAAAAAAAAGAGCAAATGAAATGCACTGGGCTATTTTTGCACCCAGGAAAGGACACAGATTTTTAACAATCATAAAACCAGGAAAACAAGCAGCCAGCTTAACAAATTAGATCTCGCTCTTGTCAAAGGAAATGTTTTCTTAAGCCAACACTAAACAACACTCCCAATGCTGTAAAGTCTCCAAGTGTGAAACTCTCGGGGCTTGAAAAGGTCTCTCGCCAGAGAGAAGGCTCCCAATAACCTCTGGCGACAGGCCTCATTAAGAGCTATCTTCCGCGTTATCAGCGGTTTCCTTATCATTCCGTGTCCTTCAGGAAAGTGCATGACAGGCCTCCAGGCTGACTTACAAAGGGGGAGCCCTGGCCCTGGGGACCCCTCGCCGCACGGAGCCTGAAAGAGACCCGGGGAGGAAGGTGTAGGGCTCGGAGAGATAAATCAAACTCGGAGCTGCAGGGTCTTTAAACACCAAGAGCGACATGCCGCTGGGATGCATTCCATGGGTGAGAGTGTCATGTGTCTTCCAGACATCGCAGAAGTGACACGAGGTTTCAATGCCATTTAAGAACAGAGCTAAAAACAGAGGTCATGGGAACCACTGGGGATTGTGGGAAGGACAGGGGACAGTCCCTAGCATGGGGGTAGCACTTAATTAATGTTTGCTAAATGAATGAATAAGTGAATAGATATAAAATGAAGCAATGACCTGCCCACACATTCTCCCCTCACACAGCCTTACACCAGCCGTCCTCAGGGAGCTCAGGAGCCTGGATACAGGCTACCCAAGCTCCCTCCCCATATCAGGGAGTCCGGGGCAGCTGAACCCACATGATGCAGTTCATTTCCCAGAATGGAGAGGGCTCGGGCATCGTAAGGGAGAGCAGAGCAGGTGCAGGGATCAAACCTCAGGCTGGCCCACTTCATCAGCTAGCTTCCCAGGAATAAATCAGTAGGCGGCTGCTACGAATCCCTGTAGCATCACAACCCCATGTTCCCTGTGGGACCATGAACCCGTCTCCGCTGTATTATCCAGCGTTTCCTGTGGACCAGGCATCGTGCTACACATTTTATATGCAAACCTTACTCCTCCTGAAGGAGTCTTACGTGGTTGAGGGCAAGGACTCTGCAGCTCTGGCCTAGAGCCCAGCTCTCCCGTCTGCTAGCTGAATGCACTCAGGCAGTGACCAGCCTCAGTTTACTCATCTGTAAAATGGGAACAATACAGTGCCTGCCTCAGGGGACTGAATGCTGAGACCATCTGTAGCACCTGGGCGTCTTGTACAGAGGAAGCTATGGAGGAGTTAGGTATGACTGTCCCCATTGTAGACGAGGAAGCCAAGTCTGAGCAAAAATCAGCTCACAGCACTCAAGTATACTGGGATTTTTTTTAAAAGGGTAATTTTTCCTCCTACATCCCTCTTGTAGGGTCACATGGGTGGCCCTCTTAACATCCATGCTAGCCATCAGTCAGGTTTTTACGGCAAGAAATCAAAAATCCTAAGTCAACTAGAAATAGCTCTTGTGTCAGTTCTTAAGCTGTTACATCACAATTTGGGGAAGCTGAGAATTAAGACAGATGGATACTGATCTTTTAAAGCACAGAATCTATGGGACTTGGAGCTTGGTTGGCTGCACAGGAAGGAGGAAAGGCAGGGGTCAGCACAGTTCCCTATTGTCCGGCACGCGTGCCTGGGAATGAGGAGAAGGTGCCTCTGGGGAGACGGGCTGCATTGAACCTGTGTTTACTGTGGGTGCATCCCAACAGCAGCAAGGAATGGGTCCCACCTCAGCTGGGCACCTGGAATAAGATGTGACATGACAGTCATCAGAGCATAAAGGAGGGTGAGATGGAGATATGGAGGACTCCGGCTGTCCTCAAGGAGGGAACAGGGTGTCACGGAGGCTCTGAGATTCTGACAGGCATATGTGGAAGGAAAGACCCCTCAGTGGGTTGAGATGGTCACATTCCCAAAGGGCTGTGCTGCCATGCTGCTCTGCCCCGGTGCAATGCACGGAACCCATGGCAGCCCAGAGACGGTAAGGAGAGGGAGGTAGACAGAGGTGAAGAGATAGACAAAGACGGGAAACCAGCACTCAGGATTCCACCTGAGACGCCCCCACTCATCTGGGAGGATGGACACTTCCTGGGAGAACCAACACGTCTGGGAGAATGGACAGTTCCCGGGAGGATGGACAGGTCTGGGAAAATGGGCAGGTCCCAGGAGGATGGGCAGGTCCTGGGAGGATGGACAGTTCCCGGGAGGATGGAGAGGTCCTAGGAGGATGGACAATTCCAGGGAGGATGGACAGGTCTGGGAGGATGGACAGGTCTGGGAGGATGGGCAGGTCCCAGGAGGATGAACACATGGTTGGCCTAGAGAGTTTACTCCTGCTTACAGCTTATTTTATTCTCATTTTATCACTTATGTTAAATGTATCTTTTGCATTTTTGGGAATGAGATGAAATACAAATACTATCAATAATGAAAAACATGTATTTGTCCATATGTGCTAGTGTACCTCTATTCGTGTACATGTGCCACATCTGTGTGGGAGCCAGTGAGTAGCCTGGCACCCAGTAGGTCTTCATTACAACTGTGTTCGGCTCCAGACTCACTCCGCAAGGGCACTGGGCAGTTCCCACAGCACCACACGGGCCCCTCTGGCTGCAGTCCTGTCTCCTGGATCAGAGCATGGCCTTGCGTCCTGGTGGCAGCTGCTTCCCAGGGGAGTCTGGTGTTCATGTGACCGCAGTCTCTGCTGGGAAATCTGCCCCGGGGCTCTGACACCTTCCTCACAGCTCCCTTCCTGGGAATACAGGTCTCTGATCAGGAGCGAGGCAATTAGACATGAGTCTCACTCAGCAAACACTCCGCCCACCCATGCCCCAGGGTCAGGCAGAGTCTCCAGATAGCTGGTGAGCCAGGGCTAGCAGGACCCTCATTCACACAAAGGCTCTCACTGACGCTGCAATCTCTCTCTTGGGTCCTGGGGGGGGGGGGTCCCTCAAAGTCAGAAGCTGCCACTGCCCTGGCTTCTCTGCTTCCTTTCCCTATGTCCCCTCTCACCCCCTCTCACTCCCCGCCACTTTCTGGGTGTAGCACTGAGTGTGGTGGCCTTGGAGGGGTGTGGCTCCCCCCATTTGAGGAAGAACTCATTTGTGTAAAAGGAGTCAACCAAACCGAGACACCCTCTGGCTTGAGCAGAAGGCTGAAGGGTGATTGATTTTAAGAGATTTATCTCGAGCCCCTACTATGTTCCACACATGGTTATGGGTCCTGGAGGCACACCTTTAAGCGAAATAAAGATGGTACCTACCCTCATGGTGCTTGGTTCTCACAAGCGGGGAAGGAGAAGATGGCCGATGACACAACTCACTGAGTCATAAGATTCAGGTAGCGAGCAGAGCGACGGAAAGGAGCCAGGGCACCAGACCCAGAAGGCTGTATGCTGTGCACCTGGTCCCTGCTTCGGCTGGGTGGTCAGGGAAGGCCTCCCGAGGCTGGTAAGCTGGACCCTGAAAGACGAGAGAAGGCAGAGCACTTACAGATCCAGGAGGAACACCCAGGCAGAGGGAGAGGAAGGGCCTGTCCTTGACGGCTGCCAGCAAATAGTTTTCTCACAGGCATTTACCTTCATCTGCAAACCCTCCACACTCACCTCTGTGCCACACTGTGGGCAACGGTGTCAGAGTGTCTCTAGGTTCCCTCTTCTCTGACATTTTTCATTCAGTGCATCTCCCTGGGCAAAGCCAGTTTGAGGAAGAGAAGGGGCATGGGCTCAGGATGCTCTGCCACAATGGTGCCCCCAACCTTCCCTTCTTCTCACCCTCTTCCTATTCAAGTCCAAGAGCAAGGGTCAAAACAAGGAGAAGATTCTGCTCATCCTCTTAAACCACCTCCTGCCCTTCACCTCGATCATCTCCCAGCCTCCCCAGCGCTGGGATCGAGAGCAGAGAGGCCAAGAAGGATTAGAAACCACTTGTTTAAGGCACCATCAAGGTTCTGCAGATCAGCCCGTGTTTTATGCTGATGGGACTCTGCAGTGCCTCATCCTCAGCAGGCGAGCCCTGGCTTCTCTCTTGCTCCCCAGATCTCAGGCAGCTGCTGAGCTCTGCTGGTTCATCCCCAATCTGCCCATGCCTCTGAGGTTCCATGGCTCCCTCTTCTAATGACATGTGCAGATGAGTCGTTTGGTTCTAGGGAGAACTTTGGATTTTCAAGTGCAAGGTGGCCTCCTGGACTCCTGGTCTCATGAGAGACCACAGGAATGTGCCCTGGCCCAGGGTTCCGCAGCCTCAGCACCATGGATGCGTGGGCCAGATCATTCTTTGCTGCGGGGGACTCTCCTGCATATTCTGGGGTATTGAGCAGCATCCCCAGGCGGCCTCTGCTCACTAGCTGCCAGCAGTACCCCTGCCCTTAGTTGTGAAAACCAAGAAAAATGGCTCCAGACATGTGACCAGGAGACCCCCGGTGGGCTCGGGCTGCCTGTCACTGTGTCTAATAATGAGGGCGATGTTGAATCACATAAGGCGTTTATTGAGAAGGCCAGCCAGCCAGCTTATAAGCATTCAAATCCTGCCTTACAGCAAGGTGCAGGGGACAGGGTTATAAAGGGCAAGGGGCTGGGGTGAAGCTGGGAACAGGATGCAGCTACTCACAGCCCTGGGGGTCCAAAGACGTCAGCTATTGTCCTTTAGTCCTCAGGGGAGGAGATGATGTGGATAAGATGATGTTTTGACGCCTGGTGGGTCGGTCTGACCCTGCTTCTTGGGTCTGTTTGCTTGAGTCACAGCTGAGTCACCTCCTCCATCGCTTCGCACAGGCCTTGGAAAGGAAAGTTAAGAAAAACCTAAGCCCCTATTCACATATGAGAAACTTACCCCTTATTCACATAAATATATGTGTTCTAAGATTTAAAATAAGATGATTATTTTCCAGCTTAGTTCAGGTGCTCTATCAATCAGGTTATAAGTCCCCGTGTTGGACATTGCCATATGTTTCCTTGGGGACAAAACCGTCTCTGTTGTAAACTGTTGCCCAGCTTACCCCGAGCAGAAGGTATGTGGCTGAAGTAAGGACACGTTTCTGTTTCAGTATGAAAACTGGACTCACGCTGACTCCACACTGCCCTTCAGAGTGTGAGGTCACCTGTGGTCTAGCGCAGTGGTCGGCAAACTCATTAGTCAACAGAGCCAAATATCAACACTACAAGGATTGAAATTTCTTTTGAGAGCCGAATTGTTTAAATTTAAACTATATAGGTAGTTACATTGTTATTAACTTAATTAGGGTACTCCTAAGGCTTAGGAAGAGCCACACTCAAGGGGCCAAAGAGCCGCACGTGGCTCGCGAGCCGCAGTTTGCCAACCACTGGCTAGTGAGAGGCTTGCGGGAGGTCTTCCATCTTCGGGGTCCCTTCAGCAGGATGACATCATACCACGGAGGAGATTAAATGCTGAAATTAAAAGCTTGTACAAATTGAGAAATATTAAACCTCCGGCATCGCAGCCCTGCAAGACGTTACCAACGACTCTGCACTTGGAGCTGCTCCCCTCTGAATAACACAGACTCATCAGGCTTCAGAGAGCTCAGCAGTTACACTTAGCAGGCCCCGGTGCCTCCCTGGTGAACATCACGGAGCTGGCAGTCATGGGAGTACTTGGAATTCAGGAAACTTCTCCCCGCATGTGAGGGGCCCTTTATAAAGCACTTGGATCAAATGAGAGCATGACTTACCGCGAGGTGAACGACTCCAGGTACAGAATCACATCGTTCTATTTGTTTCTTTGGCAGCTGATCCTCATCAGATCTTGTTTAAATTCTCTTATGCTATTGAGTAGCAGGGTCTCGTCTACCTTCCTCATCGCTTACCCTCCATGAAGGGAGCAGTGCTGGACACGCGGTGAGTAAAGGCGCTGTGGACGAACGAGTGAAGTTATTCCTCACACACACAGCCCTGCAATTGAAGAGAAGACAAGTAGAGGGAAAGGGTAGGAGAGGCCTCCAGGAGGGCTGCTGGGAGGGAGCAGGGAGGAGGCAGAGTTCGCTGTCCTCCCTCCCTCCGAGTGCTGCATGCTCTCAGGAACGTGGGTGTCATAGCTGCAGCCCCACAGCTCCCACGGTCTAGAGTTCGGAAGACATATGTTGACACCCGATTTTGCTGCTAAGACCTGTGGGGCTGTGGATAAGTCAAATAACTGCTGTGACCCGTAGGTTCTTCCTCTGTCAGGTGGGGACCTAACACCCAGTGTGTCAGAAACATTTACTGCCAAGTATCAGTGCTTCTCCCCCACTCATACCCCGCCCGGCCATTCCCAGTCAGGCAGGGCCATGTGACTAATTCTGGCCGCGGGGCTGTGGGAGGAGGGGAGCCACTTCTTCCCGAGACATCCCAAGGCCTGCGTGCTCCTCCTCAGCTCCCGCTTCCCTGACAGTGAGCACGCGGGCAGACTCCGCACGGACATAACTGGCACAGCATGATGGCACACGGGCTGTCGTTAGTGAGGCTGCCAGCGCAGGCTGAGGGGACAGCTACAGCATAAACTAGATTCTGACCAGCGTGCAGCATGAGGCGATGGATTCGTGCACCATATGGAAATAAAGCGAAAACCTCTAACAGGTGCAAGGCACAGAGTACATGGTCATCATCATGTTCACCCGGGTCTTTATATCCAGTGTCCTACGTGGGTGGGCGGCAGCCTCTTCCCGCCTTGCCAGCCCTGGCCCACTGTCCTCCTCACACACGAAGGCCCGTCTAGGACAAGGTGAGCCGGCGAGGCCTCTCCGTGTGGGCGGGAGAGGTTTCTGCTTGGTACGGCATTTTTTTTTTTTTTTAAGGGCCCATTGCAGAAGTCCTCGCACACAGAAGGCGCACCTAGACAGTGGAGATGTGTGTAGATAAACAGCCACCTGCTCTGGAACCTACAAACTGCCTGTCGCCAAGTGAGCAGCTGGTGCAGGTGTGATGGAGAGGCGCACATGTTTGGCTGTGACAAAAGCCCCAGGACCTGGAGAACAACTTCTCCCGGAGACAGCTAGCACGACCTCTTGTTCCAGGCCTCACCAGCAGGACGTTATTGTCATGGGGTGCCTATGGTGCGAATGCAGCAATTGTCATCTTTTCAGCGGCATGTGGCAAAGTGCATTAGGACTGGCGTCTGGCACAAACTGGATGCTCAGCCCCCGCTCAGCACCTCTTACCGGAGTGAGTTTAGGCGAGATTTGGCCCCTGAGCTGCAGCTTTCGCCTGAAGGATAAGGATAAATTCCCCTGCCTGCCTGTGGGTTACCGAGAAGACTGAGCGAGATATACAGGAAAGCAAATATGGCGTGTCTGGCACCAGAGTACATGCTCAACGCATGTTTACAATACTTGCTACGACCATCGTCATCACCACTATTATTCTTAGGACCCCATCTGTTGTGTCACTCTATCCCCATGATTACATGGACTGCTCTTGAAGTGCCAATAATTACATCTGAGAGGAAATTCTCCACGTTCTTCTTCTTATTTCTAGCCCAAATTTGATTTAGCAAATTAACTATCTATCAGGCACTGAATTGTATGTTTTCACTCAAGTTATTTCAATGTATTCTTATAAAGCCTCTATATAATCATTAAAACCGTACAGGTAGAAACACATAGGCTCAGAGGGCGTAAGTAATTTGCCAAAGAGTAAACAGTTCATATATTTTCACTTTGGGGAAGTACAAACTAAGATCTGATTCAAAAGCCCTTACTTTGCCCATTTTTCATTACAATTTCAAGTGACATAGGATAGCCACCTTGAGGTCTGGATCCCCTCCTCCTCCCAGCCTATGTAATTTTGGCCAACATAATCCTTTACTTCTCTAAAATTAAGTATTTAATAATATTCATAGTTAGATATTATTTTTCTGTACTTTAATTAAAAAAATGCATCCATAGACATTATTTTATTTGAGTCTTGCAATAAACTGTCCAGCCCAATAGAAGCCCATTCATCCTCTTTTTGTAGAAAAGGAGATTAAGGCTCAGAGCGATCAGGTGGCCTGCCTGGGTCACAGGGTCCCCGGGGGCCGTGCGGAGACACCAGGCAGGTCCCCCATACCCAACCCACAACCCCTCCTCTTGTCCCCATAATCACAGAGGCCACCTGCAACCATGTGTTACTCATCGCAATGAGGGAAAAGGTTAAATTTTTGTTTCCAAATGCATTGCAGGAAGGACAAAGCACTCTACATTTTTATGCAAGCGAGCTCCTTTCCAACTATGTTGTTTTCTTCGCTATGAAGAAAACGCAAAAGGAAATGCTCCGTGCTGGAAAATAGCCCCCAAGGGGAAACCAATGAACCCTTTGCCTAAAAATAAACTCAATTTGGCAAGAGCCACCTGCTGTTTCTAATGAAGTGGCTGGGGAGACGGAGATTCACGGGCCTCGGGGACCTGTTCCCTTTCACTTTTCTTTCCCAACTCCCCACGCTCTCTCCGTTTCCCAATCAACTTCACTGAGAGGTAATGAACACCCGGTGAGAGGCACACATTTTAAGTGTGGAGTTCTGGGAGTTTGGCAAGTATGTAGACATATGTAACCAGCATCCCAGAAGAGATATGGAATGTTTCCGCCACCACAGATAGAGGCTGATGAGCCTTTGCAGTAAATCGCTGATCTGATCTCTCTGGTTATAGGTTAGCTTCGCCCAATCTTCAAGGAAATGAAGTCAGATGCCTTGTATCTGGTTTCTTTCCTCCGTATGTTTTTGAGCCGCATCCATATCATTGTGTGTAGCCGTGACTTGCTCGTTTCCCTTGCCGGGGAGTATTCGGTACGAATACATCGCAGTTTTCAATGCATTCTGCTGCTGATGGGCGCCTGCTTGCTGTCAGTTTTTGGTCATTGTGACAAATGCTGCCATACAGTTCTGACACACAGGGTTTCTGTGAACATATAATTTGATTTCTCTTTGCATTGCTTGGTCATATAGGAAGTGAATGTTTAACTTGATAAGAAGCCTTCCTGCCTTCTTTCCAAAGTGGTGCGGTTTGAGGCTTATAATAGCACCACACCCTTCATCAGTCTCCTCCCAGCATGCCCTCGGGCAACCCCCGGGCTGCCCTCTGTCCCTAGAGACCGGTTTGCAGTCTGGAGCATTCTGTCTAAGTGAAATCGTATGGCATGTACCCTTTCATCTGGCTTTTTCACTCAGGGTAGTGCTTCCGACAGTCATCTGTGTTTCTACCTGTCTTGCTGTTGTGTTACTGGCTTTTGCTGAGTAGCATATCATTGTGTGCATGTACCACAACTTGTTTATTAATTAACCTGTTGGTGGACATTTGAGTTATTTCCAGTCTTCGGCTGTCACAGATAATGCTGCTATAAACTTTCCTTCACAAGTAGTTGCATGGACATATGCTTCCATTTTTCTTGAGGAAATAGCTAGGAGTGGAATAGCTGAGCCACATGGTAGAGGTACCATTAACTTTTTCAGAAACTGCCATATTGTTTTTCAAAGGGGTTACAAAATTTCACAATCCTGCCAGCATTATATGAGAGGTCTGGGTGCTCCCTGTCTTTCCATTTGGCATGATCGGTCTTTTTTTTATTTTAGGCATTTCAGTAGGTGTGTAATATTGTCTCATGATGGTTTTAATTTGAATTTTTCTAATGGCTAATGTGTATCTTTTCATGTGCCTATATTCCATCTATATATCTCTTAGTGTGAAATGTCTGCTCAAACCTGTCACCCTGTTTGCTTTTTAAATTGGGGTATCTGCTTTCTTACTATTGAGTTGTCAGAATTCTTCATATTTTTTAGACAGAAGCACTTTGGTGGCTATATGGTTTATAAACATTCTCTACCAGTCTGTGAATTGCCTTTTCACATTTATAATAATATATTTTGAGGGACGAACGTTAAATTATGATGAATTCAAATTTACCAATTTGACTTGAGTTTTATGATTTGAGTTTTTGGTGGCATTTATAAGCAAGAATGCAAAAAGTTTCACCCTTTAAAAGATTATAGTTTTAAAATGTATATATAAGTCTCAAATCCATTTTGAGTTCATTTTCATGTGGCCTGGGATATGGGCTCAAGGGTCAGCTTTTTTGCATATGGTGTTTCAGGACCGTTCTTTGGAAAAAACTATCAGGTTTCACTGAATTGCTTTTGAAGCATTTTTTAAAATCAATTGATCACATATGTGTGGATCTACTTCTGCGCTCTGCTCTATCCCATTGGTTTTCCCTGATCCAGTGGCTTCATTACTCCCACCTGGTCTTTTATTATTGTATGTTTTAATTAATTATTTTTAAATTCAGAAATGTAGGTTCTTTAACTTCATTCAGCGTTCTTGAAAATGTTCAGATTATTCTTGGTTGGTTTTTGTTGTTGTTTATTTTGATTTTTTACCAAAAATGACATAAATTTTAGATTCAACTTGCTTATTTTTTATTTTTTATTTTTTACAAAAAATACTTCTGGGGATTAGATTTGAATTGCATTAAATCGCAGCTTTGGGAGAATCGACCTCTTAATCTTACTTTGCCTTCCAGTCTATGGACATGGAATTTCTCTCCATTTATTTAAATCTACTTTGATTTTTTTCAGGATATAGGTATTTCATGAGGATTCCAATTATCTCATGTTTTTTCCTTGTTATTATAAATGAAACCATTATTAAATTTTATTTTCCAATTATTCATTTCTGGTATATATAAATACAGTAGGATTTTCTGTTGACCTAGTGGTCCTATAATCTTGCTAAACTCATTTAATAGTTCTATTAACTTTTATGTAGCTTCTTTAAGATTTTCTATGTAGACAATCATGAAATTTTGGATACAGAAAAATATTTGCAACTGCATGATTTAATTTATTTTTCTTGCTTATTACACGAGATAGGACTTCTTTATAATTTGGATACAAGTGGTACAATAAACAAACTCTGTTTCTGATATTAAACTGGAAAACATTTGTTTATTCACCATTAAATATAATGCCATTTATTTATGTGTTTTGTTTTTGTACATGCCCTCTATAAGGCTAAGAAAGTATCCTTCATTTCTAATTTGCTGAAGGTTTTTATCATGATGATTGTCAAATTTTTTCAAATATTTTTTGTTTTTTTAACTATTGTGATAATCATATGATTTTTTTAATATATTTTATTGATTTTTTACAGAGAGAAAGGGAGAGAGATAGAGAGTTAGAAACATCGATGAGAGAGAAACATCGATCAGCTGCCTCCTGCACATCTCCTACTGGAGATGTGCGTGCAACCCAGCTGGGTACATGCCCTTGACCGGAATCGCAGGCCAACGCTCTATCCACTGAGCCAACCTGGTTTCGGCTGTTTGTTTTTTTAATCTGCTAATACATTGATTGGTTTGGGATGTTGAACCAACATTGTATTCTTTGTATAAACTGTACTTATTCATTGAATGGTTAATTTTATATGTCAAATCAATGTGACTAGGCTAAAGGGTGCCCATATCAGTGATAAAACATCATACCTGGGTGTGTCTGTGAGGGTGTTTCCAGAGGAGATTAGCATTTGAATCAGTAGATTGAGTAAGGAAGGTCCACCTTCCCCAATGTTAGAGGGCACTACCCAATCCACTGAGGGTGTCAATAGAACCAGAGCAGTAGGAAGGAGGAATCTGCTCTCACACTTACGCTGCACGTCCACCTGCTCCTGCCCGTGGACATTGGTGCTGCTGGTTCTCAGGCCTCTGGACTTGAACTAGGGCTTCACACCACTGGCCCCATGGGTCTCAGGCCTTCGGGTTTCTCTGGGGCTTCAGCTGCAGAGAGCAGATCCTGGGACTCCTCATCCTCCATAATTGTTTGAGCCAATACCTCATAAAATAAGTCTCTCTCTCTCTCTCTCTCTCTCTCTCTCTCTCTTCCCCTCTGTGTGTGTGTGTGTGTGTGTTTCTCCAGAAAACCTTGACCAATACAGGCATTATATATTTCCCTTTTCATATAGTAGCTATGAGTCCATTTTGCTAATATTAGTTCAGGATTTTTGTGTCCATGAGGAATATTGATTTATGGTTTTCTTTTGAAATCCATGTTTTTAATTCTGGTGAAGTCAATTTTATTTTTCTGTTATCGACCATAATTTTGTTGCCACATCTAAGAAATCTTTGTCTAGCTCAAGGACTTGAAGATATTCTCCTGTTTTCTTCTGAAATGTTATTTTTAACTCGTACATTTAAGTCTATAACCATGACTTTTTTCGGGCTATGTTTTTTTTTCTTGTTATTCTTGGATTTCAGCAGTTTAATTATGACATGCTTAGGTGTGATTTTCTTTGCATTCATTCTGCTTAGTTTTGCCAGAGTTCTTGGATCTATAAGTTGATGTTTTTAATAAATTTAGGAAAATTTCTGACATTATTTCTTCATCTGCATTTTTTGTATTATTCTCACTCGCTTCTACTTCTGGGGCTCTAATTATGTGTGCTTAATGTATTGTTTCATAGTCCCTAGGACTTTTGTTCATTTTCATCAATGTTTTTTCTTTTTTCTTCTTTCAATGTCTAGCAGTTTTGGACTGAAAATTGTAAATGGCTGTAGATACTTGGGGTTCTATTTTATTCCTCCAAAGACTGGTGCGTTTTTATTGCTAGATAATCCAATTACTGACCTACTGCTTGGAAACTTGTGTAGGCTTAGTTTTGCTTTGTGAGAGCAGATTTGTGGAATTCCCAAGGTTGCCCCAGCCCCTGGAACATGTAAGATCAAAGCCACCAGACTCTGTGTCCCCTGCAGTCCAGTTAACGCATCATTAGAGGGCTCCTTATGGCAGGCAGAGAGAAGACCTCACTCTAGGGTGATACTATTACTCCAAGCCTTTCTGATGTCTCTTTCTAAAGGGTTGGGGCAGGGGTAAATAACAAGTGCTAAATAAAGTCTTTATTCTGACCAGGCTGGAATCTAACATCCCTTAACGTTTTGACTTCTTTTTTAAAATATATTTTTATTGATTTCAAAGAGGAAGGAAGAGGGAAAGAGAGATAGAAACATCCATGATGAGAGAGAATCATGGATCGGCTGCGTCCTGCAAGTCCCCCACTGGGGATCGAGCCCACAACCCGGACATGTACCCTTGACCGTAATCGAACCTGGGACCTTTCAGTTCACAGGCCAACACTCTATCCACTGAGCCAAAACAGCTAGGGCACGTTTTGACCTCTTGTTTCCCTTCCATCCTTTTAGTAGGCGCTTGCTTGAAAGCCTCACATTGCCTCACCCTGCATATGTGCAGCCCAGCATTTAGCTGAGAACTCATGGGGGCCTTCTCATAGGCTCCTGGGCACTCCCCTCTCCTAGCTCCCTGATTTATGTGTCACAGATTCCAGCTGCCCCAGCTGCCTCGGAGTCTTTCCCTGCTTCTTGGTGCAGCGCCACTGAAGGGCTCTGCTTGGACTACAGTGCATCTGTTTAGTCAGGGAATTACCCATGACAGAGAGCTGGGCAATCTGGAGGTTGTGGCACTCACCTTGTGAATTTTCCTTTTCAGGGATTGTAGCTAAAAACGTTGCCTCATTTACATTGTGTAGTTTCACAGTTGGTTGTATGGGTAAGTTTTCTACCAGTTACTCTGTCATAGCAAGAAGCAGAAATTCTCTCCATCATTTTTGACAACCAAAATAAAGAAGACAAACAATTTCAGCTGATAGTTCTAATTGATTGGTCATGACTGATTGCATTGGGAAGGGTTTGGGTTTGGGAGGATTGGTGTGTTCGTCCATAGGTGATGGTGGTTAAAGTGAACACTCATATTACTGACCTGATAACAACCTTTTTCTTGAACCATAACCCCTCACCGGAAGGAAGGTCTTCACAGGTCATCTTGTTTGAATACATTACAGGACAGTCAGTGCTTTTGGATAAGGAAAGATGCACTTAGCTTTGGCCCAACCACTCCCATGGCCTGGGAGCCACATGAGACTTTAATTCTTGGCTTTCTCTGTTCCAGACTTCACGTGGACAGTTCTTATGGGTAAGACTAGAAGTGCTCACCTATGTCTGGTTCTGCTCTTCTTCCTTGGAAACTCAGAAGGGCTATGATTTCTGCTCCTGGCAATCAGGCAGGACCCCATGACTAGGTCTAAGGAAGGAAGGGTAAGCAGAAGTATGAGGTGTCACTTATGAGTGGAAACATTAAGGAGCTGATGTGCCACCCAGCTGCTTCTCAAGCCACCGTGATCTAGGAAGCCACATGTTAGAGTGGTAGCATGACACAAGGGAAAAAGGCTGGGTCCCTGAGTCACTGGATGGAGCAGAGTCCCCACTAATTAAACTGGCTCCTTTGAGAGTAAAATATAAACTGTTATTATGGTGAACTACTGAGATCTGAGAGTTTACCTATAATAGTAGCTATATAGTAGTTATTTAGCATAATATACTCCATTCTTTCACAAATTCTGTCTTCTGTTCCATTGAAACATCAGCATTCATTCTTTCTCATCAACCTTGACTTAAAATTCTAAACCCTTAAGGTAACATTTGACAATGGCCCATCTTCTCCCATTATCGATGAACTTCACTAGTTTTAACCTCAGAAACTTTAAACTGTTCATTAACATGGACCTGCCACTTCTAGTCTTGTCCTCTTGTCCTCCATGATCAGGTAGTCTGTCCCTGTTCTTCAAGGGCTTTATTTTTAAGCTGAGGTCTCATTCAGGCCTGATACCTAAAGAGAGACAAGGATATGTTGAAGAAATGAACAATTGCTTTGAATGCCAGAGGCAAACTTCCCCAAGAAAATCTCTGAGTGCCCCAGCCTGGTTTCCTAGAATTTGGAGCTTATCAAACCTCACTACCTAAGGCAAGACCAGGCGTATACCTGCTCATATCCGCATGGCCAAGGATATCCTCATGTTGCCAATAATCTTCATTGAGCTAAATTGTTCCTGTCTAATTTAGATTTTCCCAATAAAATTTCTCTGTGTTTGGCAAACAGAATAACATGAATGCATCAGTCTAATTCCTCAGCTCCACCATTGTCATGCATCAGCTGCAGCATCAACACGAACGTGACCATCATTAAATTAAAACCAGCCCCACAGTTTTATGACTAATATAAATGCTTCATCCATACAACAATCCCTTCTGTGGCTGTCTCCACCCCCCATCTCTGTAACAATCACCTTTAAAGTCAATAATTGTTATTGCATCCTTTGCATAGGGAATTATCACCAACACCATCATTATCACTATTACCTTTATCAGTTAATTCATTCTTAAGCAAGCCTTTATTTCCTATCTGACTTGACCAGGCACCAGCCTAGATCTTTACGGGACAGAGAACAACTTAGAAAGTGCCTCTGTGGCCCTGTAAAGACAGGTATTCTAACAAATATTTACAGAAAGCATGATTAATGTTGTAATACAGGAGCTATCAGTGCTGCAACAAGACACAAAGGACAGTTTTTCCTCAGTGAGTCTGAGACCATCTCTGGGAAGACATTATTCTAAGCCGAACCTTCAATGGCCCGTGAGCGTTAGCTAGATAAAGATGGGATGGAGACAGGTGATTTCAGGCAGAAGAAATAGCAATTCACAAAGGAAACCAAAGTCCATGGCCAATATTTGATACTTTAGCCTCATTAGTAATAAAGATTTAATTAAAAGGAAATACCATAGTCACCTATTAAGTTGGCAATGATTATTTAAATATTGATGTCCATTATGGTTATAAATGCCATGGCTGTAGACTATTGGGCATGAAAAACTGGTATAACATTCTGGAAGGCACTGTAGAAATAAATCAAGAACTTTCAAAAATGTTGCAATTTTTGAAATTATCTTCTAGGAATTTATCTTAATTAAAGAAAAAAACCCACAGACAGGGGAAAGGTAAAAAAATCGCAGTGGAGCCACATGATGAATGATGCACAAGCACTAACATTACAACTTTAAGGACTATGTGTTGACATAGGAAATGGCAATGGCCATGTGAAATGACTGAAAGTAGACCATGAGTCAGCGTAGGGTGTTAGTCGGGATAGGCTGCGGCATGCTGTTCTGATAGATAGATCCTCAGGTCTCAATTGCAGGGAGGATCTGCTGCTTGCTCTTACCCCAATCAGATGCAGGCCACCGGCTCTCCTCTGTGTCTCTTCTTTGAGTCCCAGGGACTCAGGATGCTTCCACCATGAGACAAACAAGGTGGAGACCGGGTGTGGCTAATTGTGCAAGGAGTTTTGATGCCAGGAATGGAAATGGTGACCATCACTTTCACCCCAAGCTTTTGACCCCAGCTTCATGTCCCAATGACCTTTAACACAGGTGGAGAAACGTAGGGGAACGTATGGCTATTGGGTGAGAATTAACAATCTCTGACACATTATGATCGCTGTTTTTGGAAAATCAGCCTGCATCTCTATTTATCATCAATTCGACCACCACCTGTTCATCCATCCACACCTTCGCTCACCCACTCATTTATCAAGTGGTTTTTAAGGAAAGATTGGAAGAAATGAATGGATGTGCTTTCAGTGATTATAGAGATATAACGGATGATTTTTCCTTATCTTGTTCTGAATTTTTTAAATTTATTACATGGTGGGTGTGCTTATATAATCAGAAAAAGAGATGTTCCATTCAATTTTAAAAAGAGCCAGCCAACACACTTCAGTAATCTGCTTGATTGAGGGGGAGGCTCATTTGAATTAGCAGCACCCTGAGTTATAGACTGTTTGCAAAGAAATGCAGCTCTATTGCTTCTAACTAGCATCTTGGACCTGCTTTAATGAATAGGTAGGAATGATTTATAATTATCCTAGTAATTGTTTGAATCTAATTGACTACTTCTAATGTGGCTTAAGAACTTCGTATATGCTTCTGAACATGAACTCAACTTCTCTTTTAGTATCACGGATCTTTGAGCAGGTAGAATCCAAATTCATGAGCTTTAATTGGGAGCAAATACAAATAAATGTTCACACTAATATGGAAATGAAACTATGTGATGGGGGGAGAGGCAGATACTTGGTAGTGTCTTCTATAAGATCAAGCCAGGAGCAACATAGTTTTCATCATATAGGAACTCACAGAAGTATTTTCTCAAGCCCATAGATGGAAAGTGGTTAGACACTTCCCTTGGCCCTAAGGAAGATTCAAAGACCTATTTTTATATATAATTGATTTCAGAGAGGAAGGGAGAGGAAGAGAGAGAAACATCAATGGTAAGAAAGAATCATTGATCGGCCGCCTCCTGCAGACCCTCTACTGGGGGTCAAGCCCGAAACCTGGGCATGTGCCCTTGACCTGAATCAAACTTGGACCTTTCAGTCTGCAGGCCGACACTCTATCCACTGAGCCAAACCAGCTAGGGCAAGACCTCTTTTTTTTTTTAATTAACACTTTTAATTTCTTTTTAGTTAATCCTCACCCAAGGATATTTTCCCATTGATTTTAGAGACAATGGGGAGAGATAGAGAAACATCCATGTGAGAAAGACACATCAATTGTTTGCCTCCTGCATGCACCTGGACCGGGGCTGGGGATAAGCTTGCAACCAAGGTATGTGCCCTTGACCAGAATCAAACCCAGAATCCTTCAGTCCTCAAGCCAATGCTGTATACACTGAGCCAAGCTGGCTAGGGCACAAAGACCTCTTGTTTTCATTTCACCAGTTCAGGAACACTTCCTGGAGGAACGTGTAAATGTTAAACAATCTCTCCTATTCATCTCAGAGCTTCATCTGCTTCCTCTCTCAATCTTGTTCTGCAGCCTCAGTAGTCTCCGTAGTCAACATGCTTCTTGCCACCCCAGGACCTTTGCACATGCTTTCCACAGTGCTCTCAATGAGTTTATTTCCTTCTTTCCTCTACTTAACTCTTACTAATACTGCAGAACTTACTAATCCTGGCAGACTTTCTTGTTTAGGCCAAATCCCCCTATTGCACACCATACACCTCTATTTCAAGTACTCGTCACAGGACTAACTTCACAATGTACTGTGTGGCATTTTTACTTATGCCCATTTCCTCAATTTAAATGCAAGTTGCATGAGAACATAATAACTTATCATTTTGTTCATCTTTCTTTCTCCAGCGTTAGACCCTGGCCTGGGCACAGAGTGGGCGTGCAGTGGCTATGTGATGCACTCATGGGAAGTGACAGTCAGTGAGAAGACTGAAGCACAGAGAGCTTAAGTAACTTGCCCAAGGCCTTGTAGCAAAGAAAAAAAAAAGAGCATTTGGCATCCCAAAGAGATTTGTATCATGAAAACAGACGAGAAATAATAAATGGCAATTCATATTAATAAATAATGCTGGAGATAAAGATACCACCACTTACCACCTCAGGCACGGTGCCAAGTGCTTCATATACACTCAGTCCCCACAGAACCTCTGCAGTTGTTTTCATCACCTTATTTTACAATTGAAGGTTAGGGAGATTAAATAACTTGGGGGGGGGGGTGCTGATACAAGTTTTTTTAAGCAAAAAATATTTAAAATTCCTTGGGAATAATGTGACGAACAGCTATGAGGTTAGGTCGCACTACCCGGCAGAGGGAAAGTTCCAAAGTTTAACTCCTGTGCCAACTTGAGCCCTAAAACTGGAGCAAATGTAACTGAGAGGCACACAGAGAGAGATCTGGGCGGGATGACGACACTGTGAGAGCTCGGAGGACAGAGACAAGTCTGGGCTGGTGGAGCCTGGGGACAATGACACTTGAGCTGGTCCATCTGTGAAGATGCGCAGTGACAGGCACTGCCCACAGGGGGCAGCGTGAACAAAGGTCTGGCAAGCAGAGCAGACTGCAGGAGCAGTGGGAGGCATGGTCAGGGAACAGGTACCTGGTTTCCCTGCTCAGGGTTTACCCTGGGAAGCATCAGTGGCCACTCAGAGGCCCAGGTGATGCAGCGGTTAGAGCTCGGGCATGGGTGTGGCGCGCGTTCGGATGTGCCTTGATCACATGAGGCAAGGCCCTCAGACATGTATCCCACAGACACTCTAAGGGTCTCACTTTGAACTTATTTTTGGGCTGGACACTCACAATCTCAATTCTCTCTCTGTCTCTCTCTCTCTCCTCCCCCCTCTATCTCTGTATCTCTCTATCTTTATTTCCTTCTCTCTCTCTCCATCTCCCTCTCCCTCTATCTCTATATCCCTATCTCTCTCTCTCTCTCTCTCTCTCTCTCTCTCTCTCTCTCTCTCTCTCTCATCTCTATCTCTATCTCTATCTCTATCTATCTCTCTATTTCTATCTCCATATCTCTATCTCTATCTATCTCTATCTCTATCTCTATCTCTATCTCTATCTCTATCTCTATCTCTATCTATCTCTATTTCTTTCTATCTCAAGAGTGAGGACCCTTTTTTCTGCCAAGGGCCATTTGGATATTTATAACATCATTCAAGGGCCATACAGAATTATCAACTTAGAAAGGCGCCTGCTATATGTGGTCACACATTTAATTAAATCGCTCCTAATGCCTTGAGGGCAGGCCAGTGAGTTTGAGGGCTTTATACGTTCCCCACCCCTGCTCCATCTCTGTCTAAGGAGGACCGGGCTCATGTGATTATGGAGGCTCAGAAGTCCCACGACCTGCCACCTACAAGATGGGGACACAGCAAAGCCAGTGGTCTGTTATAGTCTGAGAACCAGGCCTGAGAACCAGGTGTGCAGGGCCAGCTTGAGGGATCTGAGAGCAGGGCAGACAGAGAATGTGCCCTCTGTTGGCCTTTTTGTTCTCCCCAGGCCTTCAGTGGGTGGGTGATGCCACCCACACTGGGGAGGGAGCTGGCTAATCTCTCCTGGAAATAACCTCACAGATGCGCCCAGAAATCACATTCAACCCCGCATGTGGGCATCCCTCCACCCAGTCATGCTGGCACATAAATTAAGCATTTCATGTCTCGATGGTGCAGCTGCTGCGGAGATGAGGTGGCTGCTGGCTACATGCACTGCCTTTGAAGGAGCGAACCCCACGCTCTTCTCTCTACTCTCACAATGCATCTGTCACTGACCATGGGGGGGGGGGTGGGGGGGCAACCTCTGCTCGCAGCTGAGACCCTTGCCTCACACCTGCAGACTGGACACTTGAAAGAGTTCTTTCAGGGGAGAGCCAAAGCCACAGGGGTTCCAAGAGGCAAATGCATCACTAAGCATGTGGCTTGTCATCAGACAGCCCAGGTTCAAACCCGGGGCCTGCGGCTAGTAGTTGGGGGTATTTGGGAAACTACCTCAACCTCTTTGAACCTAAAATTTTTCATCTGTGATGTGACCATAATGTCTCCCCTCGGGCGATGGCGTGGGGTCACCAAGAGGAGGAAACACCTTAGTGCAGCGCCCAGAGTCAGGGTCGGTCTGCTGCTGCTTGAATTGGTGCTTGGACTGGTCCTACCGTTCAGGTCCAGGTAACCAGGCCGAGAGTCAGATACTGAAGTCAGAGCGAAAGGGAGCTCAGATTTGATAACAGCTACTGACATTAAGGTGTGTATCTAAATTACCCAGGAATTCCATTGTTTAGTGTCAGATCTTGAGAATCACTCACATTTGCACACAAAAGCATACAAAAGAACGTTCATCACGACATAGTTTTTAACTTTAAAAAAAGAACCAGCCTATATGTGCATTGATGGGAAATTGGCTAAGGGAACTGTGATGTAGTTACGCCATGGAAAAGAAGCTATGGTTTAAAGAAATAAACCAAATAGATCTATGAAATACCATTATGTGGATGCTGCAAAGACTTACTGCTGGGTAAAAGCAAGCAAATTACAACATGACGCGTGCAGTGTGATACTGGTCATGTCGAGCACACACATGTGGTAAGCGTGCATATGAGTGTCACAGGCTGCTTACTGGTCATCACCAGGGACAAGAGGGCGACAGGCTGAGCACGTGCTTCAGACTCTTGGTCAAAAGGAACTTTAGAATTTTCCCGACTCTTTCCCTTTGTTACAGGAGAAGATATTTACGCAGAATTTGTCCACTAAATTTTAATTTTAGAAAACGTCTAGACCAGGTTTGTTTCAAGAGCGATTTGGGAAGAACAATGGAGCCCCTGGCAGGGCTGAGCCCTGGAGTCCCTGACTGTGAGAAGAGGCAGGGCGGGGGCCGGGGGTGGAGGCACAGAGGGCCAGCCACCTGTTGGCCAGTGAGGGAGGTAGAGTATGAAAGGGAAGCAGAGGCAAAAGGCTTCTGGAGGAGTCTAGCCAGCACCTGCTGGTTATTCTGCCGCATGATGTAAAGTCTCATTATTTCTAACGCTGCACATAAACTGGCTTTCAAGGTCCTGTTTTTCACTACTATTTGTCTCCAGTTCGATTGAGATGTCATTGACAAACAGCCCCGTGTGAGTTTATGGTGTGCAGCGTGGTGACTTGACCTCCTACAATGTGCCGAGGGGCCTGTTAGAGGTCCCCTAGGTCTGTCAGCAGGTGACCAATCTCCTTGGCAGCTTACTGGACCGGGGGAACCACCTGCCCACCTGGCCTAGGAATCTATGGTCAGCAGCCTTCAAAGTGGCCCAGGATTCTGTGAACCAACAGGTAATCAGGAAAGTTTAAAATTCAAGTTTCAGCGAGTGGGCAGTTTGTAGAAGCCACCACCTGAAGCAGAAGCAAATAGGGGTAGACAAGAAAAGCCCTGGATGACGTGAATCGGGAGATGCCCCAGGTAAGCAGACGCTGGGAAGGCAAAACCAGAGCAGAGCTGGAGACACTATTGCTCTGTGACCCAATCGTGCGACCCTGGGGCAGAGACGAGGGGAGGCTGCTGCTCAGGTCTAAGCTCACAGCCAAGATTGTGCTGCTGAGAGGTTGACCAGATGCCCTGGAAATCACAGTGACACTGTATCCCCAAACTCCTAGTTGCTGCCCAGTCGCTATAGGGGTCCTTACTTTCTCAAGTGTTCTTACAGAGAAATAAAGGACGACTCAAGTTCTGGCTTTAAAGCCAGATTAGCTGGATTTTTAATCATGACTCTACTAATCATTCAATTATCTAGGTCATGTTTCAATAATTTAAAAAAATCCACACTCTTTAAGGCTCATGCAAGTTTCTTTCCTGCTTCTTTCATGAATTCACGGGGCATCAGGGAGAGGCACTGTTCTTTGTCATGTGTGTCACCTTCACCAGGCTGATGAGGCTGCCACCTTCCCAGGGAAAAGGGTCCTTAGAGCTCTCACTCCAGAGAGGCACGTCACATCCAGCCACAGTTTATCGGCCAAGCAAGTTACCAGGCTCACAACCTACACAGGACGGGGAAGTCCAATACTCCCTTGTATCTAGACAGTGGGAACCCAGATGAATACCATAGCCGTCATGAGCTGTGTGACTGCAGCAACTTTGCTAACTTCTCGGTACCTCAGATTTCTCAGCTTCAGAATGGAGGTAATTAGAGTACCTAACGAGCTGTCTGAGAAACAAATGCAAACCACAAGTCCATAGCACAGTGTATCATTCCTAACACGTTCTCTGTAAGTATTGGCCCTATCATAGCTAGGAATTAGCCAATTCCTATTACTTGCAGTGACTTTGTTCAACCTTCCTCCTCGCTTAAACCAATAAATGGGGCATCTCCAGGAATCTACGGCATTGAAATCAATCTCAGGTTAGTGCACCCAGAAATGCAGCTACATTTTCCGATGGGTCCTTTGCTGAGCCAAGGAGAGAGAAGCCTGTAACTTGGGGAGCTAGACACTGGGCAGAGCGAACGCACAGCAGGAGAAACGGGTCCAGGAGCCTCTCCAAGCTTCCTCGGTGCCAGGGACAGGACCAGGGATGCTCGCACGTGGCAACAGGAGGAGGAGCAGGAGGCAGACAAGCAGATGTGAGTTATTTTTAAAAAGAAGCAGGGAAAAAAGGTGTGGGAAGAGGAAGCTGTAGGCAAGGGCGCTCTGGAGCTGCGGGCTGGGTGATGGCTTGGGCATCGTATGGAGAAAAAGGTCAGCCTGTGTTGACAACCTGGACCATTATCCAGGGAAGACAGAACTTCTCTGAAATCATAGAAAAGCTGGTATCAGAGGTACCTCCCATTTCCAAAGCCCTAAGCTCCAAGGAGAGAGTCATCATTTAACCCAGAAGTGTTCCCAAAGGACAGAAAACTAACTTTGAACTGTTGAGACAGACAGGAAGCTGTTGGCCACAGAATCGCACCGTCCAGGCAGAACTGCCCGGCGCTGAGCAGTACCAGCAGTGCTGTCGATTTCTCTAAGTTTTGTTCCTCAGTGGTGGTTTCATTCTCAAGCAAGTTCTTCCTTCCTGCTGCCAGATGGCAGCCAGCACCTCGGCCGCACCCCACCTTCCTGTCATTCTTATTAATGAGGACGCCTCTCTCTCTCTCCCAGTCACCCCTGCGAGAGTTCTGGGATTTTCTCTGATGGGTGAGCAAGCACATTCCGGAACTGGTCACTGTGGCAAAGGGGGCAGGTTTTCTGATTGGCCAGGAGAGGGTCACATGACTAACCCCAGACCACAGATGGAATCAGCTCCACTGGAGCTACATGAACTGAGTAGGAAAAAAAAGAGTAAATAACAAAGAACTGTGATGGTGCCTAAAGATGGAGGAAAACAGGGGGCAGGCAAACAAGAAATGTGACCACGTTTTACCTAGTGACCCTGCCGTGCTCAGCACCATCGCTGCCCTTGTAGGCCCCACTGCCACCAACACAAGTGGCTTCTCAGTGTAGCTCATCTCCAGCCCGGCGGAGTACCAAGGCCTTTGTCGTCTGGGGGCCGCAATCTCTCTCATTCTTACCAAAGAGCACTGGCTTCCCTGCCTAGCTCTTCGGTTTTCTCCAGGAGCCCAAACCTTTCTCTGAATCCTTGGACAGTAGCTCCGAGCTCGAGAGCACACGTCCTTGCTGGTTGCTCTGTGTGCCCAGATCTATACACCTTTCCCTACGACATGAGCCTGAGCCTGGCTCTGTATTAGAGAGCGAACTCAGAATCAACATACCGAGCCCGCATGGCATTGACTGCCATCACTTTGAAGTGAAACTTAAGAGGCAAAACCTAATCTTATTTGGAGACATGACTTAGAAATGTCCCGCAGAGAACGGGGACTCACCTTTTCCAGTTGCCCCATAAAAGCATCATTATTATTTTATGGGACAGCCCTTCTCTTCTGGCAAGCCCGCACTCGTTCTCCAAGGCCCATTTCAAAAATTATGTGTTCCCTGAGCCATCGCCAACTCCCCTAAAAGCGATTACTTGTTTCCGTTCACCTTGATCCCCACAGCGCGTGGATCATATTCATTATAGCGTTGAGCTCTTTGAGGTTAATCTTTCTTATTCATCCTGGTATCATCAGTGCCTGGGTGGTAGGCAAGTACTTAATAAAAGTATGATGGATGAATGAGTGTGAATGATGGCTTGTGCAGGCTGAGCTGGGAGAAACATTAAGAATTTATAAAATCCAAACCATTGCTTATACAGATGAAGAAATGATCAGCCAGTGAAGGCAAACAGCTCACACAAACACAGAAAACCCTCAGCTACGTGGAAATGCAGGTGTCTGGATTCTCAACCCAGAGCTCCTTGTGTTACAGTTCTGTCCTGCAGGGGGCGCTCAGTCTCAGCGTTTTGCATACATTATTTCACCCACTCCTGGTAAGCCTTATTCGCTCTATGTTAATGATAAGGAAGCAGAGGGTCATTAAGGGTTGCTAACGTGCTTTCCCCGCTCTATGAATGCTTCAGGAGCGGCTTATCCAGTCTGAGCTTCCTCCTGTCTGGTCACCAGCCATGAGCACCCAGAACCCAGCCTCCCTAGTAGACGGGCATTCTCTCCTGTCTCACTCCTTCCCTCTGGCACACTGCCCAGTAACTGAAATAGAAATGCTTCAGTACAAATGATGCCTTTAGCCTGGAATCCTACTTCGGCTGCCAGGGAGAGCAGGAAGGCTTTGGTGGTGGACACAACTGACTCTATGGTAGTGGCAGAAGCAGACTGAGCACGGTTTCCTCTGGCTCGGGACCCGGGCCTGTGAGACAGGGCAGAAAGAGGGGACCGGCTCCAAAAACTGATGGCTTTGTGCTGACATGTTCCATGAAGTGACTTTATTTCCTTCCCTAGAAACCCAGTAACTAAGGCAGGTTATATCCATCCTTGATCATAATAATAACATCTTATGTGTTACCTGCCATATGTGCGTTATATATAATCTCAGATGATCCTCTTGACAGTTGAATAAGGGAAGTGCTATAATTATTCCCACTTTATCGATGAGGAAAAAAGAGAGTCATACTATGTTAAGCAACTTACCTAAAGTCACCCACTTAGAAGTTGGCAGGGCCCAGTGTGGCACCGAGGCAGGGTGACTCCAGAGCCACTGAATGAAGGTGTCTCATGATAAAATTAGAATGTTTTAATTCACACCCTGTTTTGAGATCTCTCTACCTGTACAACTTGGTGCAAACCCTGATGTCCTCATCTATAAAAGAGAGCTAAACTGCCTATTTGATAAGTTATATGTTTATCAAATAAAGTTATGTCCATAGGACTATATTACAAAATACAATTTTTTACAGAGGTAACAGAAAGCTTTGAAATGAAGACCTGATTTCATATCGAATCTCCTCAATTTACTAATTTTCTGCCCATAGACAAATGAAGCTCTGTGAACCTCAGACTTGAACTGGATGTGAAAAAGTTTTGTCTATTAAATAGGAATATAAATTGCTGCTTATTAAGGATGGTGGCGAGTGCTGAGTGAAAAAAACACATGAAAACATCTAGCATAGTGACTCGTGTATAGTCAACTCACTGGAATGCAATTTTTTGTTCTTCCTCTTTGCCAGTTTACTGCCTGTCACTTCTTTTAATTATTCAGCCTGAGCCTCACTATGGAAAACTTTAACCCAAGCTCTAAGCTGTCAGATGCAGACTGGAAGCTCAAGCCCAAATATGAGGAAAGAAGCATAGAGGATGAGGACATTTTGAAAGTCCTGATGATCTCAGAGAGATGAGGGATTTCAGATTTTGAAGGGCACAAATATGAATGGAATCCATCATAAATCAGGAGCTGCTTCAGACAGCAACAGTGATACACGAGAGCTGGAGACTCACAATTTATCTGGCTTCTGTTGCTCTTAGCACTCCAGAGACTGCATTAAAGGCAGGAGAAGAGGATTCCGGCCCTGGTTGTTATATGCAATGGCTCACAGAGCTGAGCTGCACTTTCCCTCCTTAACAGTAGGTGTCAGTGTCAGCCACAATGTACAACACCATGAAAACACACAGTGTGCCAAGTTGTTGGTTTCGGAAAAGAAATTAATTATAATTTTGCATAAGTCAATAAAGTAGTATTTGAATGTGGCAACCCCCATATGGTTCACCTGAATGTAACAGATCACAGGAGAGCAGGTCCAGTCTTCCCATGACTCCTCAGAAATGGTTATTCTGATTATGGGGTAGAAAAATCCAAATTTCTATATTTTACAAGACCTAATCATAGAAGGAGCCTGTTAATAGCTGCCCAGGGACTGGTGGAAAGGGACAGGAAAAGTGAAGGAGAGAATTAAGGAACTTCTAAGTGACCTGGCCGATGTTGCTACTTATTAGAATCTTAAGCCAAAATTCCTGGGGGTAAAAGTGTGAATATCACATGGAAAAATTATACACACACACACACACACACACACACACACACACACACACACGATAAGGAAAGGATTATTTTATTTCTATAAAAATATGTGCATATGATAAGGACATGTAGTATGGTGGTTGGGTGTGACAGCTCTGGCTAAAGTGTTGGGGGTTCAAACATAGAAGTCATCAATGTCAATTGAGAGAACATTGATTGATCTCTTGTGCCTCGCTTTCTTCATCTATAAAATGTAGCTGTAATAGCACCTACTTCCCAGATTTGTGAGGGTGAAGTCATCCATGTTCAGTGCTAAACTAACGGCCTAACATATAGTGAGTGCTGGCTATTATGTTTGCAAATAAATAAATGTCTGTTTTTGCAGGGGGAGCCTGGGGGGCCATGAATGTGGTGACAATCGTCATCAGAATTTTCCTTTTTGTTTTCTCATTAACTTTTGTGTTATTTAATATTCTCCAGAAAATACTATCTCATCCTATAATTATTTAAGAGTGAATAAAGAACTGGTCAAAACAGGCATTTTTTTGGAAAATGGTGACAAAAATTTAAAGAGCTGACCTCTAAAAAGTGTAATTTATTTCCATCTAGACCAGAGTAAGTTCTCCAGAGCTGAGGCCTCGGATGTGTCTGAGACCTGGTTCTGGGACACGCGGTCTCTCGCCTTCTCACTCTCCTGCAGAATCGTGCAGAAACCAACTGTTTAACCCAATAAAGGGCCCTAAAAGTGGGGATTAAAATAAACTTTAGAGACAGAGAAAGGCAGGCAGTAATAACACTAACAATCAATAAAATAAAAGTTATAAACAACAGGCCAAAAGGGAGATAAAACGGATTCATAAAAATTGATAGAAAAGCAAAAAGATGTAAAAAAACAAACAAACCAAAGAACAGATGGAGTAACTAAAACTAGTTGTAATGGATTACAAGCAAACGTTTATTTGCGATGTTGAAAGGAAAGGCTGGGCCCATCTCTGATGCTGAATTTACTGATAGCTTTGGGGGGTTTAAATGGACAAGGAGGCCCACTGGGGCGAGGGCCTGGGATTGGTGAGGAAGCAAGAGGAGCAGATGGGGGAGGGGGAAGCCCAGGAACCCACCCCCCACCGCCTATGCCTGCTCCACCCACACCCACTACACCATGTGCACAAACTCACTTCCCTCCCCTCTGCTCTCTTTCCCCCAGTCCCATTCCCCTCTCTCTCTCTCTCTCTCTCTCTCTCTCTCTCTCTCTCCTCACTCTGTCTTTTCTCCCCGTCATTCTTGATTTCTGCTCTCCCCTTCTCTCTCCCTTCCTCCCTTCCCTGCCCTTGAGGTCTACTCCCCGCCCCCACCAGCCGGCATGTCCCTCTACAGACCTCTCACTGGCATGCACATGCATGTCTGCACCCTGCCACATGCACTCTATCTTTAACTTATTTTTTTAAATATATTTTATTGATTTTTTACATAGTAGAAGGAAGAGGGATAGAGTCAGAAACATCGATGAGAGAGAAACATCGATCAGCTGCCTCCTGCACGCCCCCTACTGGGGATGTGCCCCCAACCAAGGTACATGTCCTTGATTGGAATCGAACCTGGGACCCTTCAGTCCACAGGCTGATGCTCTATCCACTGAGCCAAACCAGTTAGGGCTACACTCTATCTTTTATACCCTATTTTTATTGCCTCTTTTCTGTTTAGATGAGCTTAGATACACAAATATGTATATCATCTATATATAAAACCATAATATGCAAATAGGCCAAACAGCAGAACAACTGAACAACCAAATAACCAAACTACCAGTTGGTAGGACATGTGCTGACCACCAGAGGGTGCATGTGAGACATGATGGGCATCAGCCATTGCGGGATGGTGGAGCAGGTGAGTGGGGGTGCCAGACCAAGGCAGCTGTGGAAGTGCACTCTGTGATGTTCACACAGTGATGAAATTACCTAATTACAGACAGCGCCCCGCTGGTCACTCTCATCAGAGCGAGCCTCTGCTGGTTACTGAAAATTCTTTGCTCCCACACTGTGGTCCCGCGGGGCACTTGCACATGCTGCCGGGACCAGCACTGCTTGCACCTGCTGCCAGTGCCTGGCTCTGATTGCTCGGCATTATCAGTGGGTACGAGTGGCTGCTGCCAGCCCCGATCGCCCCTAAGGGCTTCTTCACCTTCCCCTGCTCCTGAGCGGTGATCAGGGCAGCAGCTGCCACTCACACCCCCGGTGGTGCCAGCCCCGCTTGCACCCGTTGCTGGCACTGGCCCCAATCACTCCACACCATCAGCAGCTGCGAGTGGGGCTGGCACCATTGGCACAGCAGCGGCGGGAGAGGGGCTGCCAGCAGACAGCGGACCAGGAGCCACAGCGGGAGGGGCCAGGTGGGGGTGCGGAGGATGGGCCGAGACCCGTCCATGTGCCCACCACAACCGCATGGCCCACAGTTCCTTTCAAAGTGCACAAATTTGTGCACTGGGCCCCTTGTGTTATAATTGCCTATAGTATTCAGTACAGTAGCATGCTGTAAGGTGTGCAGCCTAGGAGCAGTAGCTCTATCATATAGTTTAGGTGTGTAGTAGGCTGCACAATCTAGGTTTGTGGAAGTGCACTCTGTGATGTTCACACAGTGATGAAATTACTTAATTACACATTTCTCAGACTGTGTCCCCATCGCCAAGTGACACATGGCTATGCAACCATATAAATAATTCCATTAAATGTTAATGGTGTGAAGACTCAAGTTAAAAAGCAAAAAAAAAAATCTCAGATTAGACTTTAAGAAGCAAGACCCAAGTATGTTCTGCCTATAAAAAATGCATTTCAAATATAGTGACACAATAGTTTAAAGTAAAAGATAGAAGAAGATATGCCACGTGAACACTACTCCAAAGAAAGCTGGAGCAGTTATATTAATATCAAACAAAGTGGATTTCTGAGGAAAGAGTATGACAGGACTAAAAAAGGCTACCTCCTAACGATAAAGAAGTCAGTTCACAAAAGGATGTGACAATCTCAAACCTTTCTGAACCTGATAACAGCATCGAAATACACGAAACAGGAGTCAGCAGCACTGAACTAAAAATGGACAAAGCAGAAATCATGGACGGAGATGTTAATACCTTCTCTCAACAATGGATAGAACAACTGGAGAGAAATTCAAGAAGAATATTGACGATTTGAACAACACCATCAGCAAATGATCCGCTCGACATTTATGGAACACTCCATACTAGCAGCAGACTATACATTCTTCCCAAGCGCACAGGGAATATTTACCACAATAAGTCATATGCTGGGTCATTAAAAAATACATTTAAAAGGATGCAAACCATACAATGTGCTTTCCAACCACAATCTAGTTAAATTAGAAATCTATAAAGAATCTCTAGAGAATCTCTAAACAGAATCCGTAAATAGAATGCTTTTACATAGCACATGTCAAAGATGAAGTTAAAAGGAAAATTGCAAAGTATTGTGAAGTGAAAGAAAATGAAAGTTCAAGATATGAGAATTTGTGAAATGCCACTAAAGCAGAAGGAAAAACTTATAGCACTAAATGGTCATATTAGAATAAGAAAAGTCTCAAATTAATGACCACTTGGAAGAATGAGAAAAGGAATTTAGTCAACTAAATTCAAAGAAGAAGCAATGCAACAAAGAACAGAAACAATAGAATAAATTAATAGAACAAAAAGCTGGGGTTTTTTGAGATCAATACAATTGATTTACCGGTAGCTAGGGAAAAAATTGAGAATACAAATAATTAATATCAAGAATCAGAGATATGCCACAATCAGATTTTACAAATATTAAAATAATATTAGTAGAATATTACAAAAAACTATATGGCAATAAATTTGACAACTTAAATGAAATGCACAAATTACTTGAAATACACAAACTACCAAGTCACATTGAAGAAAAAATAGTTAACGTTATTTAGCCCTATGACTTTTAAAGGCATTGAAATTTTAATTAAAAATCATCCCATAAAGAAAACTCTAAGCCCTGATAATTTTTTTCAGGTGAATTTTACCAAATATTTAAAGAAGAAATATTAATTCTATACAAACATTTCCAGAAAATTGAAAATGAGGAAATAACTTCCCATCTGATTCTAGAAGGAAAGTATTACTCTGATACCAAAACCAAAAAGATTACAAAAAAAGATAACTACAGATCCATTTCCCTCAAGAACATGGGCAAATACATTTTAAATGGTAAGCTGCACACAACAATGTCTGATAAGGATATGCAATGATATAATGGTAATTACATATGCCTGGGTGCTTATCCTGAGAATGCAAGTTTGGTTTCACTCTCAAATAGCAATCAATTGTAACTCACCATATCAACAAACTAAACAATAACAACACACATCTGACTACTTTATAAATGCAGACAAAATATTTGACAAACTACCATCTATTCCTGATAAAACTTCTCAATTAACTAAGAGGAGAATAGAATTGTCCCAACTTGGTAAAGATCATCTGTGGAAAACCTACAGCTAATATCACACTTAATGGAAAAGGGTGAATGCTTTCTTGAATGGGACATATCACAAAATTTTATATGTTGAATTTTTTTTTATTAATACTCACCCAAGAATACACTTTTATTGACTTTTAGAGAGAGAGGAGTGGAGAGAAAGAAACATCAATGTGAGAGAAACATCAATGAGCAAGAAGCTTCAATTGGTTGCCTCTTATATGTGTCCCCACTGGGGATCGAACCTGCAACCTAGGATGTGCCCTTACTGGATATCAAACCCACAACCTTTTTGGTTTATGGGACAATACTTTAACTGGGCCACTCAGTCAGGCCTTGAAATTTCATTTAAAATTACTATATAATTTTCCTTTTTACTTCTTTTTTGACAAATGTGTTATTTAAAAGGTAAGGATAGTCATTTTTTTTACCACCTTTATTCAATACTAGGGGCCTGGTGCATGAAATTTGTGCATGGGTAGGGTCCCTAGGCCTGACCAGCAATCAGGGCTGATCTGTGGGACAACCAGAGGGGCAATCAGGGGGCTCCCACTGGCATCCATCTTGGCTGGCCTGGGGCCTGCAGGCTGGGGGAAGCTCCTGCATTGAGCATCTGCCCCCTGGTGGTCAGTGCATGTCATAGCGACTGGTCGTTCTACTGGTCATTCTGCTGTTTGATCAATTTGCATATTAGGCTTTTATTATATAGGATTATACCAGAGGTCCTAGCCCATGCAATTAGGCAAGAAAAAGAAGTAAAGATAGCCATATTGGAAGGCAAAAATAATACTGGTTTTATTTATAGATGACAAAATTCTATATGTAGGGAACCCTAACACACAAAAATACGCACACACACACACACACACACACACACACACACACACTTCTAGAACTAATGAACAACTTTAGCAAGGTCACAGGGTGCAAGACCAATATACAAAAACCGATTGAAATTTCTCTATATCTGCAAAGAAAATCCCCAAAATGGAACAAAGGAAACAATTGCCTAATAGCATCAAAAGGAATAATATGCTTATAAGTAAATTTAATAAAATAAATTCAAGCCTTATACACTGAAAACTACAAAACATGGCTGAAAGAAATTAAAAGTAACTTAAAGAAATAGTAAAATAAACCATTTTTATGGAACAGAAGATTCAATATTATTAAGATTTCAATTCTCCCAAGATTGACCTACAGACAGTGATCCAATTATTTAAACTCTCTGTGACTTAAATAATGGGCAAAATATGGGTAATGACAGGATTTTATATGATGAGACCTGGAGAGAGTTAACTTGATCACAGAAGAGGACCATCCATCAGGAGCACAGCCCAGCTAAAGCAGAGGGCCTGATGTACAACTGACATTCACTGCATATCTGTTAGGAGAAGGAATTCAGGAGCTGTCCAAGATGGCATTCTTTTCTCAATTTTAATTTAGAAGTGACTGGTAGCACAGTTTCCAATCCAACCATGATGGCCCAAGTGAGAAATGCAAGCTATGATTGAAGAAGATGGATGGCTATCCAAGGCTGAGCAACTTTATATAGACATTCATATGTATGTGTGTTTGATATGTACTATGTGCATATAATATGTACTGTATATGTTTGATGAATCCTACATCTACATAGTTACTAATACATATTCATTATATAATACATCTATATTCATATATATATATATATTATGTATATATATACATAATTCTGATTAGTTGGGTAGGTAATAAAGAGACATGTTAAGACTTATTCTAGCTACCTGGTGTGAACCCTGGGTGAATCGTGGACCTCTTACTGAGACGATGGAGGCCCGGGGAGAACTAGTTTTGGGTCCTCATCTGAAAATTCAGTTGTTAACAAAGAACTGTGTTTGAAAGGACCAAAGAGGACAAACCTAAATTGTTTTTTCATTTCTTGACATCTCATTTGGCACTGGGCTACTGTAGTTTTCAAGAGCCAGAGTCCCAGCCTGCTCCATGCCCCCATGGCAGTGCATTCCCAGGGGGTACCTGCCCCAAAGCACCATCTATCACCTTAGCTGGCTCCTACCATCAGCTCTCTAAGCCCATCCTCAGGTGAACTGAGGAATTCAGCTGGAAAAAGGCACTAAATTAGGCAACTGGTGTAAAATGAAGAACAGCTGTGGGCTCCCAATAATTTAAGCGTTCTCTCTCTCTCTCTCTCTCTCTCTCTCTCTCTCTCTCTCTCACACACACACACACACACACACACACACACACACACACACACTCACACACACTCACACACACACACCAAAACAAAAACCTTTCAGCTTTGAATCTGGGTCCCAGCATGAAGCTCCTTGGCCCCAGGCACACTCTCCTCAAATGCTATTTATCTGTTTAGGAGCTTCTGTTTATGTGAAGGTTGATGATGGTGGATGGGAGACTATAAAATATGGGCTGGTTTTCAAATATGAAGGTGATAAATGAACAGATTTCCCCTCAGATTGCTGAGCAAACATCAGCCAAGCCAGTGAATGTAAAGATATAATCGTGATTAATCTCTTGATTAAAATAATTAATCTTGGTTAATTCTGCATTTAATCATTCCTTTTTATCAATGTCTAACATGCAGCTTTATAGAAATATTCATTTAGACTAATGGATATTTCATTTCTCCAATTACTCTGTTTATTCTGAGCTTCTAAAAACCTCAAATTTCAGTTCTTTCATTTGCAGCAAACTTCAGTATATAATCAGAGCTCCAGGCAAGATGTTTTTTTCAGACCTAAGAAGTCTCTACAATGTTTGGTTAAGGACCAAAAAAAAAGGAGTAAGTGGGAGGGCATGAGAGATCTGAGGGCTTCAGGGCCTGAAGGAGAACGTGTGGATGATCCTTGTCAAACATTTGCTTAAGACCCAGAGTTCTAGTTTATGGCCACTAATTGCTTGTCCTAGTAATAATAATGTCATGCATTTAATAGAGTTTACAATTCATTCTTTCACGCCTCACACCTGGCTTAATTCCTGCTAAGAAGGGGAGTCACTTTCTCATTTTAGTGATGAGAAAACAGAAGTCTGAGTGGAATATGGCTCCCTTAACTGTATGACTAACAAAGTTAACCTTGGAGTCTGGCTTCTCCGGCAAACAGTGAAGGTGCCGAGTGAGCCTAACGAGCATTCCGGCCTGTGTGCACACGCAGCAGGTCCCTCCTGTCTCTGGGTGGGGGCTCCTGCACTCGGTGAGTATTTAGTGAGCATGCACTCTACAGCTAAGAGTGAGAGACACTGTCCGAGGAGCCAGAGAAACATCAGGGAACAACAAAGAAACTCAGAGCTGACTTCCAGGCCTCCTGAAACCACATGGCTCAAGTTGAGTGCCTGAATCACAGCTCATCCAACCCAGCACCACTGGAAATATGGCAGGACAGAGGTCACCATGACGTAGGTGTCGGATGGGCTACCAGGGGTGGGAAAACTTTTTGACTCGAGGGCCACAATGGGTTCTTAAACTGGACCGGAGGGCCAGAACAAAAGCATGGATGGAGTGTTTGTGTGAACTAATATAAATTCAAAGTAAACATCATTACATAAAAGGGTACAGTCTTTTTTTTTTTTTAGTTTTATTCATTTCAAACGGGCCGGATCCGACCCGCAGGCCATAGTTTGCCCACGGCTGCTAGCCAGATAAGCTACTAACACTAAGGTAGGACTGTAAACTCTTGGATGGGCCATGAGGAGTCATCTAATTTGACGCCTGACCTCTACAGATAGGGAAACAGAGACCAAGCAAGACAATGACTCAGTCACACAGCTGATGGGGGCAGTGTTGCATTTCAACTTACCCTGACTTCCTAGCTCTCAGTTTCTCCCAACCATGTCCATCTGCTCTCCAGGAGTCCTGCTCTGAACACCAAAGCCTGTGCCCAGCTCCACTGGCTAGGACCCTCCTCTGAACTCAAAGGCCAGACAGCCAGGGGGCCAGAGTCATCCTCTGAGCAGCTGCCACGTGCAGAGCATCTACCAGGGCCCAGTCGCTGCAGCAAGCTCAGCCGACACCTGCAGGAGCCTGTGGCGTCCATGCTGCGACTCCTGACCTGCAAATGCTGAAACCGGCCTAGCAAGTCGAGGTGACTCATCCGAACTCACACAGCTGGGACGTGGTGGGACAAATCGAAGTGCTCCATCCCCAAACCCATTGTGTTCTTTCCACTACATCTGCTTCCCTCTCTCATGAGACCAACATGTGTATAAGCTCGAGGGTGGGATGCTTTTTGCCTAGTATGTGAGTGTAACCTGCCTTTGCAGATTAACCCTGAGCCTGAGCAGGGGCTGGGTGGAATGGGACAGGAGACCTGCTGGCTGATCTTTCTCTTGTTTATCCCTTCAGCAAGTACTTTAAGGACACTTACTGAGAGCCAGCGCTGTGCTGGGGTCCACCCCTGGACAAGAAGTGTGACCCCGGGACGAGGTGAAACTCTGCGCCCCAAGCCGGGGGTATTCTTAGGATCTTCTCCTCTCTTTTGAGTCTGGAATTCCAGTCTTCGTTTGGTCAGAACAAGAGGGTCCTGATGCTTCTTTCTGTAGAAACAGCTTCCTTATCCTCAGCTTGGAGTGGTACTGAGAAAGGCGGGGCCTCAGGTTAGGCTCCCGTGTGGCGCCTACCCATGTTTAGAGCGGTAGGTGTAGGTGTTTCCCTAGCTGGGCTGTTTCGATCCACTTGTAACATCCAGCTCACTAAAACTCCATGGTGGCTTTGGAGAAATATCCTGATAAAAATAAACCAACTGGACTGAAAACAGGAGGAGAATCTGTCCTAACCCCAGGAATGCTGCCTCAGAGGGTCTGGGTGACAGCATTGCTCATCAAAGCTGAGGGCCCTTTGGTTCAGAACAAAAGATGACTGATTTCCCTGGGGCATCCCTTCCTCGTGTCCAGCGTTTGGCCTGATGGCAGCGTAGGCAGCTGGGAGCCTTCAGAGGCCCCAGGCCAAGCCACACACCATCTCCTCATCCCCACCGGGGTTGTGTGAGGTACTAAGCTGGCCACCAACCCAGCCCTTTCTCTTGAGGACTTCACATTTTCATGTTTGTAAGCAGTCTGAGGCCTCTGGAACAGAAGAGATGAGTTGAAAAATGATGATGTGATGGTGTTACCCTCCTTCTCCTGCCCTCCCTTCCCCCAAGAACTCAGATCTGAAGGTCAGAAGAGCTGCAATACTCCCCTCTCCGGGGAAAATGCTGCACAGCATACATGAGGCAGAGGGCAGCTGGGATGACTCCTCACATCATGGCTCCAGGCACACTCGGGGCTGTGCCACCTGCATGTCAGCCTGGGACTGGCAGCCTCTAAAGAATCGCCTAACCTTCCTTGTTTGGAAGGTAGACTCGCACATTCAGAGCCATCAGATAGAATGGATGGGGTTGTTGCAGAGATGGTAGTGCTGCAGAGGTGACTGTACTTGGAGGTCTGGAGCTGTAGGGCATGGTGTGGTGGATTAAAGGACGTGTGTGCCATTTACAATATTGAAATTGGATTCTTCCTGACCAGGGGCTCATCACCCTGTGGAGTCAGATCAATGCTCAGCTCAGGATACAAACTCCTGCTGGGTCTCCACGTGGAGCCGCCCCTCCACAGATTTTGACAGTCAGCTGTTCAATCAATAAACAATTACTGGGTACCCTGCTGTGTTTCGAGCATTGGCCTGTGGATTTGTTCATTGCTGCTAAGTTCAAATTGTGCATGGGACTCGGGGCTGAGTGAGTGTTCATTCATTCACAGGCACTCCCTAAACCTCCAGAGTGGTAACTGTTTTTATCACACAAAGTAATGCTAAATTTTTGCCAAGTATTGTTCTAAATGCCATATTTATGGTTAAGATTTGATCTTCCTAACAACTCTGTAAGATAGATACTATTATTATTACTATTCCCATTTTACAGCTGAGTCAACTGAGGTCCAGTGCGGCCACAAAGTTGGTGAGTGAGAAATTTAGTGATTGATCCCAGGCAAGAGTCAGGACTCTTAACTACCCAATGTATACCTGGCAGAGTGTTCAGTGCTATATCCACATCATGAATGGGAGTAGAGACACTGAAGTTGTTCCGAGTCTGGATAGTGGAGTCCACCTGCCTCAGACTGAAGTTGTGTCTACTGATCACTGCTTACTTCTTGCAAGGCATCTGAACTCTCTGTACCTAATTTTCCCTGTCTGTAAAATAGAGGAAATAATAATTCTGGTATTCAGAGTTATTATAAGAAGTGAACCACAAGGCATGGTGTGTGGTCATAAATTAGTAAATATTATTGATGATAATAATGATTAATAATTATAGTAATATATACTTGCCCTTAAAAATGTATAGTCTAGTCCAGGGGTGGGAAAACTTTTTGACTCGAGGGCCACAATGGGTTCTTAAACTGGACCGGAGGGCTGGAACAAAAGCATGGATGGAGTGTTTGTGTGAACTAATATAAATTCAAAGTAAACATCATTACATAAAAGGGTACGGTCTTTTTTTTTTCAATAGTTTTATTCATTTCAAACGGGCCAGATCCAGCTTGCGGGCTGTAGTTTGCCCACGGCTGGTCTAGTCAAAGAGTTTCCATCCCTAAATGTTTTAGGCTAGCTGATTTATGTGTGAGAGTCGGGGAGACAGAGACACACACAGCGGAGAGGGTTCTCTGTAGGCTCCTTAAATACAATGAACTTGTGTCTCTTGTTTGCTGCTACATCCTCAGCATCTAAGCATGGCTTTCACAGGTGCAATCTAAATATTACATATTTAATCAATCAATTGACTCATTAATCAATAGATTAAAATACAAGACTGAATCTGGTCTATGTCTAAGAACCATGGATCTGTCATATCTGTGCTGGGGTTAAGAAACAGGAGAGGAAAGTTTAAGGTGTCTTGAGGTCCAGATGTTACAGGGCTGTAAGATTGCACAAATGGAAGGTAGGGGCTGGGCATGGTTGGCATGAGTTAATGACGAGACATTACCACATTCCAGATGCATGTGGGGGACTGGGATGGAGCAGTCTGGCCTAGACAGGGCATGCTATGAAAGGAATAGTAGAATGAGACTGCAAGGGAGGCTGGGAGCTCAGTTGTGAAGGACTGTGAAAAAGCTTGGACTGTTTCCAGTCATCATGAGAACATTTTCACTGGTTGTGACATACCTGAATAAGCTTGGAAACTGGCTAGATTGCAAGGGGAGAGCCTGGGGCCTGGGATATTGGATAGAAACACTTGCAATAATCCAAGTGAGAGGCAATGAGACCAAATGAAGAGGCAGTGCCAACAGAAAGGAGATTGGCTAGTCCGTGACTGGCATCCTGCTAATAAGAAAGAATGCAAGACCCTGGAGACACCACTGGCAGAGTCTGACCCTACTCAGCCACCGTCTCTGGGAGCTACACCTGGGAAAGAACCTTGGCATCTGATGGTTCTGGAATGTAATCCAGCTCACTTCTTACTGGCTGGATGAGTGTGGGTGAGCTCAGTGTTCCCTGTGGAGCCCTGTGTTTTCATCTTTAAGAAATGGGTTAGGGTGACCTCATGCATTGTATTTGTAGGTGCATGTATATGTGTGTGGTGATGCATGTGTGTTCATCACGAAGCCTGGCCTGTGTGTAGGAACCTATATATGTAGGGTAGATTTTAATCTTCTGTGCCATTTGCTATCATGCAGTTGAAGAACAAAGGCTGGGAAATGTTTTGCCATTAGAGGCCAGGTACTGACTAAAGATAGAAATGCATTTAAGAGAAGGGAACTTGGAACAAATCTCATTAATGCACCTGAGCCCTGATTTATTTATGTGTAACATGAGACCATGATATCCACATCATAGTGTGGCTGAAAATGTAAAATGATTACCAGTGCCTCAAACACTAGTATCATGTCTGGTACATAGTAGTTATACATGGTGAACAAAAAAAAATTAAACACTCTTTGACGTGTTGGCTCTTTGGACATAAAAACACTGGCAAATCGTTGAGAAAACATGCACCAGCTCTTGAGAAACATCTAGAAAACACTCATTAGGTTGGGGTGCAAGCCAATGCCCAGTCCAAGCCAGGGACATCTGATATGCTCGGACCCACAAACCTACTAAAGTTATGGTTTTTCAGCAACAAGATCTGATATATTTGTCAAAAAAAATGCTAGTGAACATTATCCGATTTCCCTCTGGAACTGAGATTTTCTCTGGGTTTGTCACAAAGCTGTGGCGTGACAGGTAGCAGCCGTTTTCTTTTTTTATTGCAGATGTCTGCTTCAGAGGAGCAGTTTCCCCCACCTGCTGCCTCTTTCCCCCAGAATCTATCACAGGTTATTTTGGTAGCTCCCGTGCCTTAATCTTGCAGTCACTGCCCCGAATTTAGATGCAAATATCATTTTCTTTGTCAAAAGCACCTCCCACGCTCACATGGTGACTTAGTGCTTGTGGCAAGCTTCCCATCTTCTGTCAAAGGTGGGCTTCTCCTGACCTAGTTCACAGCGCAGGAGGCCAGGGAGACGCCGCTGTCCCTGGTGCTGAAAAGAGCTTAGGCGCGCCCCTCCCACCTCAAGCCTGGGAATTGACACACTGTGGATAAGGAGGAATAGCTCAGACCCATTTTGAGACGACCCCCCCCCCCCCCAGTATTCCCTGGCAGGCCCTGTTTTCTTCAGAACATTCCGTCTTTTCTGCGGAGGGATGCTCATCTTCCCTGTGGGTTCAGGCTTGACGTACATGTGCTTTAGCTAATCAGAGTCAGATGCCAAAATAAATCATAGATTAGGACACAAGGCTCTCTTCTACCCTCCTGTGGGCACCACCTGAGGAACCAGAACTTTCATTCCATGTTTATCCACGTTTCTTTCCCCTGAATGTTGCCTCCCTTCCTTGCTTCACTCATTTATTCAACAGAAACTGCTCTTTGTCAGGTCGCTGTCAGGGTGTGCAGGATATACATAACAGGGTCGGGCATGAGTTTTTCATTTGGGGGCTCACACTGTGGCACTATGGGATCCGAGGCAGATACACACACACTGATAACAACTGCACAACTACACAACATAATGTGTGTGGGAAAGTTTGAGTACCGTTATGCTCAAGGATAAGGTGAATATAAACTGAGGCAGCTAGTAACTTCACTAGAGGTGGTGATGATGAAGTTCTTCCCCAAACATCGGAGTTGGGATTTGGAGTATGAGTAAGAGTTCCACTTGTAGGCCAGGTTGGCAAAACCCTTCTTGGAATAAGCAATAAGATATGAAAGAAACAGACATAGGACATTAAGGCAAATAGTCTATCTGGGCAGTACTGAGCTTAGTAGCTAGGCTGATCAAAAGAGCCCAACAAGTTGATGAAGACAGCAAGGAGGTTCTGATATGTGAGTAAACATTGTGGGAACAGAGACCAGAGAGGGAATTTGGGATCAGATCATGGGGGCTGTACGCACAGGTGAAGGTTCTGGGAATTCATGGAAAGACTTGTTCAGTAGACATGTATACCAATCATTTCAGTGCCATGTGATCCCCAATTCAAGAGTTTGTTCCAACAGTTACAGAGACTCTGGAGGTCAAAGAAGGGCATAGGGAGGAGATGTTCCAGCAAATTTTGGAAGATGAGTAGCAGTTTTTGATGCATTTTATTTTATATAAATTATTCCCCATTAAAGTTGATTTAAAAAAATAACTTACATTTTCCTTATGAATGAGATTTTTGCATCTTTCATAATTTTTAGAACCATTTGAATTGTCTCTACTGTCAATGTGCTATTCATATATTGCTTATTTCCCACCATAGAAATGTAAGTCATTTTTTTCTTATTGATTTATAGAGGCTCTTGATAATTTAGAGACTTTTTTTGTATGTGTTCTGTGCCATGTTGTTGTTGTGGCCTATATGTGTTATCATTTTTTACTTAATATGATGATTTTAAAAATGCATCTTATATCATTTCATGCTTCTGATTCAGAATAGCCAGTGACACTCCTTGTCCATAAGGAATATGGAAAACTACACAATGTACCAATTATGAGCTTAAGGTTCGCATCAGGAAGACCAGCTCAAATCGCAATCCCACTACTTTCTATTACCATCTCCTTAAGAAAGTTGTGTGACTTTTCTACAACTCATTTTATCATTTTTATATTGAAGATAACACTGCATGAGAGCTATTTAGAAATGATGTGGGTTGATTCATAAGAAATTTTAATATTTGTATTTCAAAAACAACAAATGCTATCAATTACACATATATCAATTATATATCTAGATCTCTCTACATAAATGATTCTTATACATATTTTTGATGATTATATGTAGTAAATTAATTTATTAGTTCTAGTATTTGTGTGTGTGCTCTTTGGACCTTTCTACATATAGGATCATTTTATCTATTAATAGAGCTTTACTTCTTCCTTTCTAACTTAGATTTTTCTTATTTCTTCTTCTTGCCCAATGCCTCTGGCTAGAACTTGAAGTACATTGTGGAATAACTGGCAAAAGCAGAAGTCCTGGTCTTTTTCCCAATCTTAAGTGATAAGCTTATAGCCTTTCACCATTGAGTATAAGGTAGTTCATTTTCTTTTCCATTGAATAATATTCCACTGTATGATTTATTTTTAAGTTAATGTATTTGCTTTGCTTGGAATATCCTATCTAATAATAGACAAAGATTGAAATTGACTGTACCTTTGCTACACCTCCCATTGGCTAATCAGCGAGATATGCAAATTAACTGCCAACAAAGATGGAGGTTAATTTGCATACATAGGTGCGAAGCAGTGGAGCAGCAAGAGCTGTGAAGGTGACTCCGGCACCCGGGCCCCAGGCCTATTGCATGAATCTTTTAGTGCAACAGGCCTCTAGTATTTATTATAAGGAGTGAAATATGGATACATTTATTTCTATAAGGTGTCTAATTTTCTAATTTCCTCACCTTTTCCCCCACTAATATGCATTTCCTGTATTATTTCTTAAATTTATTTCTGTATTTGCTTCAGTTTTTACATTCTCTATTTTCTTCTATTGATCTGTTTTTCTTCACTAAAACCACAAAACTTTGATTACTGTAGCTTTACAATATTTCTATCTGGTAACATTAATCTTCATGAAAGCCTTTATTTTCTTTCTTATTTTTCTTGGATGTTTTTATTTTTATGTGAACTTTAATATCAATTTCTTTGATTCTGAAACAAGCCTGGTGGTAGAGTTTAACAAAATCATATTGAATGTACAGATTAATTTAGAGAAAATAATTTGTATTAGTCTTATAAATCAAGAAGAGAATGTGCCTTTCCATTTGTTCATGTATGTGTTCTGCCTCCTATTTTTTAAAGAGTTCCTTCATGCATATCAAGCACATGGTTTTAAAAAATGGATTCCTAAGCAAATGGAATCATTTCTTTCAGAAACACTTTCATCTTTATTTGATTTTGAGGTTTTAAACATCCCCACAAGCGCCCACTAAATCCGGTGTTATTATCCTTGCTTCATGCAGACTGTATCTGAGCCAATATTCATATCAAGTCTGTCTGACTCCAACATCTGTGCTCTTAATCACAGTTATATCACAGGGATGAGGGAGAAGGGTTGGGCTGCACCTAACAGGCCGTGTTTCCCAAAGAAGGTTGGACCCCCACTGTTCGTAGAACTGGACCTCGGAAGCTTAACTAATGAACATTCAGGTAGCCATTCCTACACCATTTGTTTAGAAATTACCTTCAAAAGCAACTAGTGCAGGCCCTCCCCTTTCCACTCCCCCCCATCCCCCCTTCAGCAATGACTCATACATCTATTTTGGCAGGAAGACCTAGGAGGAGAAAACACTTCTTGTACTGGTGAAGGAAGTGTTGATGGAGGCAATGGGGCTCTGGGATGCCAGAAGGTGGAGCGGTGGCACCTGGGGCAAACTACATTTTAACATTTTTAGTAAAGTCAGAGTTTGCTCCTCAAATACTACTATTTGCACAATCAGGATCATGAGCCAGTAGGATGGAGGTGGAAAGCAATAATTTAAAAATGGCAAAATTTCTTGGATAGTCAATGTTACTGGAACTATGTGAAAAAACATTTTTTCAAATTTATATCCACCTATTTATGGGGCCTGGGTTCTGAAACTTTTGCAATAACAGAGCAAAGAGGCTTTGCCCACATGTTGATTCTAACATGTAGTATTACTGCTCTTTAATACCATGATTTCTCCTCTTATTTTTATGAAAGATAATGTTTTATTATTAACAACTAGGTGCCTGGTGCATGAAATTTGTGCACTTGGGGGGGGGGGTCCTGCAGCACAGCCTGTGCCCTCTTGCAGCCTGGGAGCCCCCGGGGGATGCACAACTGTTGGCTACAGGAGTGGGCCTAAGCCAGCAGTCAGACACCTTTAGTGCAGCTGTGGAGGCAGGTGAGGCTCCCGCCATTACTGCTGCACTCGCCAGCCGTGAGCCCAGCTTCTGGCTGAGTGGTGCTCCCCCTGTGGGAGTGCACTGACCACCAGGTGGCAGCTCCTGCATTGAGTATCTACCCCCTGGTGGCCAGTGCATGTCATAGTGACCAGTTGTTCTGCTGTTCGGTCGATTTGCATATTAGCTTTTTATTCTAGAGGATGAGGCTGTAAAAAACCATTTCTGACATGTCCATCTCTGTGGACATAATCTAGCCAATATTAATTTATTGCCCAGCCTCAAAATACAGGGTGGGACAAAAGTAGATTTACAGTTGTTCATATGGAAAATAATACAATAACTAATAAATGATAATACAAGAGTGAACTGTGTTTTGCATACTCAAATGAGTAAACCTTCTTTTGCCCCACCCTATAGTGTACAAATGCAGGAATCAAGGTTCATGTGAGGCCACTTATGCCAGTGACTCTGATTTAAATACCATGAGAAAAACTAATTGACAAATACCTCTAGCGGTAGCTCTGACTTCCAGAAAGACAAATGGAAAGTATAATAATGATAACATAACAACAACATAATACTAACAGCTACCACTTGTACAAACAGCATTCCAGGCATTATTCTAGACACTTTCTGCATTGACTGATTAATCTTCACAGTACTCTGTGAGATGCCACTACCTGACAGGTAACAAAATGGAAACAGAGAGTGTAAATGGCTTTCCCAAAATTGCAGAGCAGATGAGGTGGCAGAACCAGGCCTCACAACCAGTGGTCTGGCTCGAGTGCGCACTCTAACAGTGGCTCCGAACCCTGGTGGAGTCATACTGTAAGGTACAAATGGCCGATGAAGAAGGCAAAAAAAGGGGAGGATAGAAGTGATGATGGGGGTAGGAGGACTACAATGGTGTACAGGCAATGTGCTGGTCATTTCACATATCTTATTTAAGGCTCAAAATAAAACTGGTGGTAGGAATGCTTATCCCAACTTGTGAATAAGGAAATTGAGGCTCAAAATGTTGATTTACTTGCCTATAGAGACAGAGCTCGCACTGGACTGTACCTACATCCTCTCCGGGAGCACCTCCTGGCACGTCCCCCACAAGAGCCTCTATCATTTGGATTTGCACTTGGGAGGGAGCATCTTTAAGTCACCTCACACCTTTTGCATGCACACACACAGACCATTGCCCAGACCGACACTGCAAGGAGACATTTGTCACCAAAAATGGCTCTCTGGCTACTCAGCCTATCTGTTGAGGACCAAACATGCTGAAGAATTGCTCACCACCTGATTTTATTGACTGTAACCCCAAATCATCTTTTTTTAAATAGGCCGTTTTCAAAGGGTGAGTGGAGAGAAGTGACATTCTATTGCACAACAGCCAAGACAAATCATCAAAGGGGTTGGCAGCCTGGAAGAAAGCCCTTCCTGAAGTTACAGATGTGGAATTAACCTTTACATCTATCCTACAAACTGGAAAGACACAGGCAGGTGAGATGTAACTGGGGAAATGAAAAGAAGATTCTTACCCAATGTGCAGGCATAATGTGGAAAATGCCAGAGGAATCTATTACAGTCTTGGGCGGGCACCTCAGAATGTTCGAGTAGCTACAAGCCTGGATTTCTCCAGCACCTACCATCTCTGAGCTCTACAACATAAATGCTTAAGCATTCTTCACTTAGTGCCACCAAGCTGCCACCACCAAGAGCACGCAACGGCCACTCGGTGCCAGTGCCACAGCCTCCAGCATCTAAAATGTCTTCTACAATTTTCTCAGGCAAGAGGCCTTCTTCAGGAAGCCACTTGACCACTTGACAATTGGTCAAGCCCTTTCGTACTTTCCTCTTGCTCCATCTGGTCTCTGCCCACTGCTCTGACATCATCTCTTGCCATCCGCCCCTTTTATCTCTATACTTCGGCCATCTTGGTCTTCATCCCAGTTCTCCACGCCTCCAAACCTTCTCTGTCTCGGAGTTTTGGGTCATTTCTCCCTGTCATTTTCCACAAGGATGTCCCCCTCTCCTCCTTCAGACCTCAAAATATCACCAGTCCCCTAAGACCTTCTGTGATTACAGCATGTACAGTAGCATCCTTGCTCCTCTCATGCTCAGTTACCCTCTATCACTTCACTTGCTTGGAGTCTTCTTAGAGCTTATGGAAATGTACCCTCTTGCTGTTTTCTTATTTGTCATCTGTGTCCCCCATTAGACCAGCAGCTCCATAGAGAAAGAGCCTGGTCTTCTGGTCTCTCTTGCTCCCCCCTCTCGTTATGTCCTAATGCTCAATAGAGTGTTTGGTTTGCAGGAGACACTCAGTTTAATCACATGTCTGTGGATGAATAAATCTATGATTTCGTTAAAATCAGTTAGGTGAGCCTGTCAGTTAGTAAGCTTTCCTCCCGTGTGCTGTGGCTGAAGCCCATTGTCTCTGTTTCAATCTCTAGTCAAAGTGGGAGTTATTTATGGAAAGAGTGTAGGGAAGAGGAAAATTCAAAAGAACCGAATGAGAAGAACAGATTCCAAGTCTTATCGTTGTTCCCTACCTACTGCATATTTTAGAGAAATCCGCTCTCTCAGAACATCAGTTTCCCAACTTTCTTATGAGAGAATGAAGAGTTTGGGCAACATCAGCCTCCTCAAGTTAAGCCACTCACGTGCAATGCTCATGGCATTAATACAGATAATAAAAGCCACACAAAAATTGCCAGCAGGAACCATGCAATGAACAGAGTCCAACCTAATGTTAAAAACCTGAAAAAAAAAATGAGAATGAGGAAAGTAACAGAATATCTGTCGAAAAGCCAGAGAGCTTTTGCCCCAGCCTGCATTCACCAGAGTAGCACTGGGCGTGGGGGAAGGGCTGAGCCAATAAAATGCTCATCAATGCTTCCTAGTGCAAGGAGATACGGCCTGAGGAGCTGCCCATTAAAAGTTATAGGGCAGCTTTCAATCTTGGCTACTGACCAGAAACTCATTTTGCTGAGACAGGTGGAACCATTAAGTTCTGCCTTTTTTTTCAGCCACCTAGACCTAATTAAGCATAATATCCAGAGTGTGAATTAATTTTCTCAAGTCATTGAAATGCACCTTCAACTAAGGGGTGGAAACCTAGATCTTGGACATTTAACAAGAGAGAGACAGGGAGAGAGGGAGAGAGGGGAAGGGAGAGAAGGAGAGAGGGAGAGAGAAGGTGCCTTGGTGATCTATTTCTACAGCTAAGGTTTCTCCCTGCCCCCCCCACACCTCATATTCTTCTTATGTATGTGTGTGTATGTAAAAGTACATGTAAGCAACATCTACACTTCAGCCCTTGCTCATCATAAAGATAACAGCTTTCCCATAAGGACCAAAAAGGGCAAAGCAAATTCACACGTATATACAAAAGGTGTGGAAAGAGCAGCCATGCTTAGTCTGAGCAAGAGGCTTCTGACGGCATTGCCACCCTGAAAATCTACCAATGCGATGAAAAGACAAGAACTAGAGAGATAGGTGATAAGCTGCCCAGAAGCTGGGTGAAGAAACCTGTGGGAAAGAAACGCTTACAGAATTGCATGAAGGGAACTTTCAGCAACAGAAAAGTGAGAAGAAGATGCAATAGCAGGAAAGCCCAAGCTGAGATACTAACACAGCAAAATGGGATGAAAGGGGGCATCGCAGATTTCAGGAAACAAATTGAGAACCCTAGCACTGTTGTAAATTTAATCACAAGAATAGAATGGGCTCGGCTACAAGCAAAAGAATGGTACAGAAAAGCAGTTTGGGATAAGCATGTGAATGACGAGGTAAACACACAGGTAAAAAAGTTAAAAAGAAGATTACAAATCTGCTTTTTCTTATTTTGCCACCACGTGGAGAGAGCTTACTTTGGCATAAGACCAACAGAGGATAAAAGGGGCCCAGGAGATAATAAGGACAGATCGCAGACGTGTCACGTAATCACCTGGCTCCACTGTACCTGAGGCTGGGAATCCCCCCTTGACTTCCTGGTTGCCTGAACACTGAACCCTCCACGTCTTTGCAGAAGGCACTTTCCGTTATGTTTTCCACTTGCACCTGAAAACAGCTTCTTAATAAAATGCTTAGAGCTGAATGACCTAAAGTAACAGTGCAAGCTCTCAGGGTCTTATGTCCTCACCTGCAACAGAGAGATAACAATTGCATCTGCCCTGACAGGTTGTGGTAGGCACACTGTACAGTGTCCAGCACAGCATCTAGTGCATAGTGAGTGATGTACATGGAGGCTATTATGTTTGAGGTCCGACTGAATTCCACCATGCGATTCCACCTAACCTGGAGAGATAAGCTGTTTCCATTTTGTCTTGGAAGATTTTATTGACCAACTCTTATATGGCCCTTAATATGTGACAGGTATTTTGTTAACCATTTTTTACACACATTAAGTCTTACAAACACTATGGAGTGGATATGCCATTATTCCCATTCATTTCCATGTTATAGAGGTGCAGGAGGTTAGGCAACATTCCCAAGGTAACACAGCTTGTTAGTGATGGAGGGGGGCTCTAGATACTGGTTAGTGATGGAGGGGAGCTCTGGGAGCTGGTTAGTGATGGAGGGAGCTCTGGGAGCTGGTTAGTGATGGAGGGGGAGCTCTACATACTGGTTAGTGATGGAGGGGGAGCTCTATATACTGGTTAGTGATGGAGGGAGCCCTGGGAGCTGGTTAGTGATGGAGGGGGAGCTCTACACACTGGTTAGTGATGGAGGGAGCTCTGGGAGCTGGTTAGTGGTGAAGGGGGATCTCTGGGAGCTGGTTAGTGGTGAAGGGGGAGCTCTGGGAGCTTAGTTCTTTGCCAGAACTTGCTGCTGTCACAGAGACACAGCTGGAGGAGCTGGTTGCAGTTGAAAGAATCACGAAAGATTTCTGAGCCAAGAAATATTACAGGAGTGAGGTATGAATTCCACATAACATAATTAAAAAACGTGCAAGTGAGGGGCTGCTGTAGCAGCATCCATGCAGCATGTCTGTGAACGAGTGTCTGCTGCCCACCCTCCCAAAGGGAAGGAAGTGAGGACACCGCCTGGGTTTAAGCTCAGCACCTTGGAGAGCTCTTTAGGCATGAGCCAACTTCAACTGATGACTACCAAGCAATCTCGCCTCTAGCAGTTAAAATAATCCTTTGACAAAGATAATTAAAATGCACACACAGCAAATACGCCTATATTGAGGAAATTTCTGAAGTTCATGAAATGTGACTGTTCTCTTGTGATATATAGTCAATCATCTTAGCAATATAACAAGTTACCATTGTGCATCTCAAATGAAGAAGGAACAATAAAAAGCCGAGGAAGGGCTGTTAATGGTTTGAATAAAGGCAGCTCCCTCCCTGAGCTGCGGGGGTGATGAAGGTGCTGACACATGACAGCAGCAAGGTGGGGGTGGAAGGCCGAGGGCGGAAACAGGAGCGAGGAGGGGACAGGTTCTGAGGAACAGGAAGCGAAGGAACATCTTTCATTAATTAAGAGCCTACTATATACAGCAATGTTGGGAAACTTAAATGTATTTTTAAAACCTTAAAATAGTCATGATGACACAGTTACTGATTCTTACATTACAGAGGTAGGAGTAGGAAGAGACACAGGGTAAGGGTGGAGAGAAGAAATGCGTAAAGCAAGTTGGTGGAGGAGAGAGAAATGGAAGAGAAAAGAGAAGCAAAAGATCAACATATATGCCCAGCCGATGTGGCTCAGTTGTTGAGTATCGTCGTCCCATGGATAAAAAGCTCACTGGTTCCATTCCTGTACAGGGCACTTGCCTGGGTTGTGGGCTCAATCCCCAGTAGGGGGTGTGCAGGAGGCAGCTGATTGATGTTTCTATCTCTCTCTCCCTCTCCTTTCTCTCTCTGAAGTTAATGGAAAAAAAATCAACATATATAAATGGGGAAGTAAAAAAAAGGTATAAAAATACCTAAGAGAATAAGACGAAAATCAACACAAATCCAAACCCCAGTGACCCTAAAAATAGGACAAGTTGAGCTTTTTTTTCCCAGGAAAGGTTCTGTAGGAAGATTGCTCCAGGTCTCGTCCGTGCAGAGAACACAGAAAAAGGGAGAGATGCCATGCTAGTTAAAAAGGGGCAGAGATTTGCAAGTGTTCGCAGGAAGAAGATACCAATGGATGTGCAACACCGGCCTGAGGCTTCCTGATGGGGGCCTGCGGCGACCTTCTATCTTGAAGGAGGCTACCCAGGCCATCCTGAGGCAGCCAATCACCTCACCTAACTCTCATGCTGAACAACCTTAGGAGCTAAGCACTATTGTCAGCACCATCACAGAGGTAGTAAGCAGCTGAGATGGGACTCAAATCTGCCGTGTTTAACTACAAACCTGACGTTGTAAACACTGCCCTTCTTAGTTAAAAGAGTGGAAAGAAAGTATCATTATTTCCTCATCCTTTGAGGATATCTAGGTGACAATGCTCAGCAGACCTTATTCTTGCTCAGACCAGTTCACAGGGCTGGGCCAGGGCATGACTTGCTGAAATGTTTTTGCTGGAACTTACAAAGATACTGGTTGCAACCCTCCTATGGATATATTTCGTTTAGACTACATAGTATTTATTTTTAAAATTGAATTAGTTAAAAACGTTAAAATATTGGGAGATTTCACACCAAATCCCAGATAAGCCCCATTCACCTGGGAGACCTGGAAGCTACAGGAGACCCTAGGAAGCGAATCCTTCCTTCTCTTTTACAATGAACAGCACCAGCAAAAGGCCAGAAGCTGTTATCTTTTGACCAACCAGTGCTTTCTTGTAGGTTAAGTGCCCTGACTCACCCGGCCTCGGTCATATGTCCACCATCCTCGCAGCTGGGATTGCGGCCATTCCCACCAAAACTACAGGACGGGAGTGCGGGACAAGTGCCTTCGCAAAATAAAAGCAGAACACTGTCACCAGAAGAGGAGGAAATAGATGTTATAATAACAGATTTCTACGTCAGTTATGAGTAAACTACCTCTGCCATTAAAACGTTGGTAAATGAATAAGTGAAAGCAGGGCACTAACCAAGAGCCATCCCAGGTCTGACCTTGGGGGTCTTTGGAAGTCACTGTTCCTCTGTTGCTGGGACCCCACTGTGAGAAACGCTATGCAGGCACCTCAGAACACTCAGCACTTTCAGGGGCCAGGCAGGAAGCTCTCTGCAGGGTAAGAGGACTCTGGGGCTATGAGGAGGCAGCTATTGGCTGATACTGTTGAGCGGCTCATTTACTCTCAGAGGGTGAAACCCTGAAAGGTAAAGTGGGTGCCTGTTTGGGCAATGCTTCCTCTGCAGCCCTTGCAGCCTGCCCACCTGGAAGGAAGGGCACGTGGTAGTGATTCAAGGAAAGAAAGTGAAAGGTGCCTTCTTTACCAGGATGCTTCATTTTCCAGGGACCGTGATGGACAATTTTCTATTTACTATTTCATTCAACTTTTACACCAACCCTGTAAAGTTAGAGGACTTTTAATACTAATTAAAGATGGGAAAACTGAATCTAGAAGTTTCTAGGCACCTCACTCAGGGTCACATGCCTAGGTACTTATTGCATCCAAATATAAACATAGATATTGATCCCCTACTTTCATTATGGGCAGTATGTGCCCCTCTTCTAAAACCTTCCCATTAAGGCATGTATCGTAGTGTTGTATGTGCTCCTTTGCTCACATCTAACAGACAATGCATTAGACTGCAAGCCGCTTGTAAGTGCCAGTCTCACCTGTCATAGCTGCTAGATCAACACTTTATCACCTGGCAAGGTGTTTGGCAAAATGGATAAATTGAATGAATATATGAGTGAATGATTTAACTTGTGCTTATAAAGTTCCTATTTATTTTATTCCACAATCACTTTGTGTGTTTGCTTAAAATGCCTCTCTTACTCCCTCAACCACTGGAATACACTGTTCATAGTCCCTGCATAATAATATGTAAAGCTATACACAAAATAATGTTTTATAAAAATCATTTTACAAAATTAGGCGATATTCAAATAAGTTTTTACATCTTGTTTTTTCCAATGAACAATACATTATAAACATACCTAGAGTAATATGTATAAATCTAATTCAGTCTTTTTTTTTTTTTTACAACTGCATTATATTTCATGGAATAAATATACTGAGATTTGTTCAGCTCTTCCTTTGTTAGTCAACATTCAGGATCTCCTGGCTTTTGTTTCTTGTCATTTTAAACATGCTGCAGTAATATCTCTGTGTACATATTTTATTTACTCATTCATTTGTACTTATGGAATAGACTTCCTGAAGTGGAACTTCTAGGTTGGAGACTATAGTGTATGCGATTTTTTAAACAGTATAATAGATATTGCCAGACGACTTCCCAAAGAGGCTGCAGCATTTATTATCTATGCCAGAAACACATGAAAGTATTCCTCCTCTTCACATCTTTGCCGTACTTGCATATTAATGCTTTTATTTCTTTGAATGAGAGATGATGTTTTAATTTGATTTTATTCACTACTAATAAGAATTGGTCAAATGTTTATTGGCCATGATTTCTGCTTTTGTGAATTGCCAAATTGTGGAAGAGTCTTCCAGATTGTCAAACCCTATTTTCTCTTGAGCACAGGACTGGACTACATTTCCCAGACTCCTTTGCACTGGCATGATCATGTGACTGAGTTCAGACCAATGAAATATGAGTGGAAGTAATAGAATTCTTCTCTCCCAGTCCAGGTTTCAACAAATCCCCCCAAGTGTCATTCTAATACAGAGAACTCTGAGGCCCTAGAAAGGGGGAGTAATGAGATGACAGGGGTCAGGGCCTGTAAATGAGCACATGAATGCACCTCCTATACAGGAAGACCTATTTTAGTCTTCACAGAACAGATGCAGACATTCATATTATGTTAAACCATGGAGACTCGGGGGTCACAGGGCACCTGCCACTACCTATGCTAGTATTCTGTTGATATCATTTGTCTATGGGTTTGTTTTTTTGTTTTGTTTTGTTTTTGAGATGCTTGTTTTTTCTTAACATTTCTGCATCACCTGTACACGTGCTAATCTTCTATTTGCAATGTCTCAAATTTATATTTTCCTCAATCTATTCTTTGTCCTTCGATTTTATAATAATATCTTCTCCCTTTAATTATTTTTTAAATAGTGGTGTTTAATGTTCTGTGTTATTTAAGTTTTTCTTTGACCTGAATTTACAAATATTTTCCTTAAATGTGTATTCATATTTTATTATGAATTATTTTCATTTTACAATTATTTTCATCAAGTCGGAGCTGGTGTCTATATGTCCTGCATAGTAGGGATTAAGCATTGCATATTCCTGGATAGATGGCTTGTTATGCCAGAACCTTTTACTAAATAAACCTTTATTTTCTCACTTGAGTTAAACTATCATCTATGTAAGACGCTAAATTCATTTATATACCAGGATCTAGTCTGTATTTTCTATTGCTTTTTATTGTAGTGTCTATTATGGCAATACTGTTTTGATTAGAGCATCTTTGGTGTATGTTTTTACAAAAATGGTGGAAAAATTCCCTCTCTGCCATTCTTCATTTTCAAAAACCTCAAATTCATTTTTTAAGGAATAATTATAGCCAAAAATTAAAAAAAATACACACATAACACATAGGAATTCTGAGGAATTTTGGTAAATACAGTAATTTGGAAAGGGTGGATTTTTATGACCCATAGTCATCCATTCAGGAGCGTGCTTTGTCTCCCCATTAATTCAGATCATGTTTTATGCTCTTCAATAAAATTTTATAGTTTTATTCAGATAAGTACCGTGCTTGCTAAATTTATTCATAGATATTTTATAGTTTTTACGACTATTGTGAATGGGTCTCCCCTCCTCCCACTTTCATTTCTAACTGTATATTTTTAATGTTGAGTGATCTTTGATTTGCTGCTTCTATAATTCACACCACATTAAGAAGCCTGGCCCACAATCAGTGACATAGGGAATGTAGAGGATGCATGCTTCAAAGTTTTTGTGGGTTTTTTTTCTCCCACAAACTAAGTATTCTAGCTGAGGTATTCTAGAAGCCAGGTTGACAAATTGGTGTACTATAAGGTAATGGATGAATAATCAGGGTGTGAGCAGAGGTTGAGCTAAACCGACTTATCTGTGGTAGCTGAACTTGTTCATCTTGAAATGCATGAGATTCTCTTGGGTAGGAGGTAGCACACAGGAGTACACAAGGGAGTGCTCAGAGGACGTTCTACATGGTGAGCTCAGGATAGCTGGGCTTTCACGATGAAGACATAAGGGGGCTGAGTCTAATGCCAGTAATAAGAAAAACTCAAATGCTCTACAGAATAATTGTGCAGAACAAGAACTGGAGACCACAGGAGGGCCCAGACAAATAAGGCCAAATACAACTTCAACTGGATTTCTTTTTTTAAAATTTCTTTATTATGAAAGTATTATAGATGTTCCCTTGTCTTTCCCCATTGACCCCCTCCACCCACTACCCCCAGGCCTTCACCACTCTATTGTCTGTGTCCATGGGTTATGCATATATGCATAATTTCCCCAGGTAATCTCTCCCCACCCACCCCACCACCCCTGCCTTCTCTCAGAGCTTTGTCCATCTGTTCCATGTTTCTATGTCTCTGGGTCTATTTTGCTCATCAGTTTATTGTGTTAATTAGACTCCACATATGAGTGCAACCATGTGATACTTGTCTTTCTCCGACTGGCTTATTTTGCTTAACATAATACTCTCCAGGTCCGCCCTGTCTCAAAGGGTAAGAGATCCTTCTTTTTTACAGCTGCATAGTATTCCATGGTATGCATGTGCCACACTTATCTTAGCTTTTTTATCCACTTATCTACTTGTGGGCACTTGGGCTGTTTCCTGATCTTGGCTATTGTAAATTGTGCTGCTATGAACATAGGGGTGCTTATATTTTTTCTGATTGGTGTTTTGAATATTTTAGGATATATTCCTAGAAGTGGGACTGGTTTAAATACAGTTCCATTTTTAATGTTTTGAGGAAACTCCATACCGTTTTCCATAGTGGCTTCACCAGTCTTCATTCCCACCAGCAGTGCACTAGGGTTCCCTTTTCTCCACATCCTCGCCAGCACTTGTCATTTGTTGATTTGTTGATGGTAGCCATTCTGACAGGTGTGAGGTGATACCTCATTGTCATTTTAATTTGCATCTCTCTGATGATTAGTGACTTTGAGCCTTTATACTAGTACTTAACAATTAGAAAATTAAAAAAATAAAATACATATAAATAATTTTGCTAAAGGACATACGATACCTGTACACTAGGATTTTTAATTGACAAGATAAATGTAAAAAGACCTAAAAAATGGAGAGATATACTGTGTTTGTGGATTAGAAGACTCAATATTTTTAAGATGCCTATTTTCCTTAAAACCCACTCAAAATCCCAGGAAGCTGTAGTAATTGATGAGCTGAATCTCACATTTCATTAGAAATGCAAAGGCTCTGGAATAGTCAAAACAATCTGAGGAAACATATACTATTAAATAATATAGTGTAATTACTTTGTTACTCCTCCTCACATGTTTACTGTATTGATGTTGAGGTCGGAGTTGGAGAACGTATACTCTCTAGACTTATTACAGAGCTAAAGGGATCAAGACAGTGTGACATTGGTGTAAAACAGTGGGACAGAATAATGAGCCCAGAAATAAATAGACCCACACGTGTTTGGTCAACTGAATTTCGAAAAGGCGCGGAGGCAATGCACCGGAGAAAGATTAATCTTTTCAATAGTAATTGATTCTCCATTTGCTAAAAGTAAGAAAGAATCCCAGCACTTGCCTCACACACAAAATTTAACTTGAGTGGATTATGGATCTCAATGTAAGAGCTAACATGTACACTTACAGAAGAAAACACCAGAGAAAACCTCAATGACCTTAAGGCTGTCTAATATTTCTTAAATAAAACACACACAAATCTATAATAATAAAAGCATAATATGCTAATTGGACCAGATGTCCTTCTGGATGACCGTCCAGACAAGGCCTGGGCTGCCAGGGAAGCCCAGGTCCCGAGTGCCTACCGGTGGCAGGAGGGAAGCCTGGGTCCCAGGTGCCAGAGAGAAGCCGGTGCCAGCAGCCGGGGAAAGGAAGGCCTACTCTTGCCTGAATTTTGTGCATCACGCCTCTAGTAGATATTATAAAAGAAACAATATCAATAAATTAGACTTTTATTAAAATTAAAAAGTTTTCTTCTTCAAACGACTTTCAAAAAATCAAAAGGCAAATCACAAACCTGGAGGATATATTTTGAACACATATATGTAAACAAAAATTTACATCTAGAATATACAAATAACTCAGTATTCAAAATTAAAAAATAATCTAACTGAAGGGGTGTGAGGGAACTTTCTGGGCTGTGGGAATGTCTTCTGTGTGTTTGGGGGGTGGTTACATGGGTGACATCATGCTAACAGGTGAGATCTGTGCATGTATTGCATGCAAATCAGACCTCAACAAAATACAGTAAACGTGTGTGGAGGAGTAACAAAGTAATTAGACTGTAATAGTTCATTCTCACCTGGGTTATCTCAGTGAGTTCTTTCCTCAGCTCTGAAAGGTAGGTACTCACTTCATTTTCTAGTTGAGGAAATTGAGACTCAGAGGGCATGGGACATGCTCAAGGTCACACTCTAGCAAGTGGCTGAGCTCCAAAACCTGAATTTGGAGTCAGACCTTTGCTACCTGTTCATCCCATCAAGTACATTAGCTTGAGTCAGAGGTGAACTGGGACTAGTCCAGGTGACAGAGGCCATCGTGAGGGATGGCGAGACCCCAAGGAGCACAGAGAGGGACGGGGCATGAAAACTTCGCTGGGCGCTTGCGCGGTGGCCTCTTATCCATAGAGCTGGTCTGCACCGAGGTGCCCTGTTAGGTAAGGACATGCGATGAAGGACAGGCCGAATTCTCCAGGCCCTCTGAGCAGCTGGGATTTCTTTTCTGTCTTATGGTCTCTTGAGAGCTCCACTTCATCTCCTGAGACCCGTGCTTTTCCAGAGCGAGTTGGAGGGAGACCGTGTCTGGAACATCAGCCCTCAGAGGGCGGGGATCTTCACCATCTTATTCCCTGGTTTTGCTCCAGGGTCTAGCATAGTGCCAGCTACCTGATGATTAACTAGATCCACCCCTTACCCTCCAGCCATAATTTCAGCAATCTTCTGCCCTCTGACCACTGTCTGCCCTGTTAAGCCTCATCGTAAGGTGAGACCCATAAGTACTGCTCATGGTCACGCTAACCCTGCAGGGCCTCTCTCAGCCCAGGCATGTGCTGGCCTGGTGGCCTTTTTCCGGAGACAGAGGGTGGCACACGGTGTGGTCCCTGCATGGGCTGGTGCAACAGGATCCCCCTCTCCTCACTTGGCCCTGTGCCTGCTCCTGGAGAGCTCACAGGGCCAGCAGTTGACGGGATTAAGATTTGATTTGACACCCCAGTGGGGCACCATTCCGAAACTCAATTGTGCCAAGCAGTGGAGGAGCACTTATTGGTTTCAGAGGGGATGGAAAACAATTTAAACAACCTCTGTTCTCTTCAGCCCAGACACACACCATTGCTCCGCTGGCTTAGGAACAGCTGCTGCCACCAAGCAGAGAGGGGAGCTCGCTGCGAAGCCCTCCCTCCTCTGTCACAGCACATCCAGGAGGAACTGTCTGCCGCTGGCTCAGACCCTGTGGGCACAGTCCTTCCCACCCAAGTCTGCCTGCTTTCCTCCTGGGAGGCAGGGCGAGGCTGGGCGGGCCCTCAGCCCTGGGGCCTGGGCGTGAAAGCAGGGAGAGTGTCAGAGCTCCCTCTGAGGGTAGAGCTTACGCTGCAGGGAGAGCGGAGACAGAGACACTGTGGCTCAGGAACTTTAATGGAACCCAAGTGGGCGGCGGCCTGATTGTCCCAGGAAGAGGCACAGACAGGGATTTGCTTTCCGAAGTCCCAGGGACACAAGGCAACAAACACCAACAAACAGGACAGTTCACTGCATGCCGGGATCGCATCCAGGCTGCGACCGTTAACGTTATGTGTCCTCACGGCTGGGCGAAGGGTGCCCGGTGGCTGGGGAAACAGTGTTTCTGGGAGTGTCTGGGTGTGTCTGTAAGGGCATTCTGGAGGAGACGGGCATTTGAATCGGGAAACTGAGAAAGGAAAACCCCTCACCAGGGTGGGTGGGCACCACAAGCTCCACTGAGGGCCCAGAAGAGCAAAAAGATGAAGAAAGGACAGATTGTTTCTCACCCCGAGCTGGGACCCCGTCCTCCCCTGCTCTCAGCCAGTGGCTCTTAGGCCGCAGACATGGGCTGAGTCACCCCACCAGCTTTCGGGGTCTTTCACTGGCAGATGGCATACGGGCCTCCTCAGCCTCCATCATCACGATTCCTACAGCCAAGCTCCTAATCTCCTTGTCTCCTTTTGGTTTGGTTTCTCTGGAGAGCTCTCTAAAAACTGGGAGATCTGAACTGTCAAGATGTTTGGGTAACAGAGATTTCCAGAATAAAGTAGAAGTGTGGGTTCTGGGCTGTAGAAACTGAGATGGCGACAGAACTGAAATCTTGAGTCCACCTGAGCTGAGAGGTAGTGTTGGTGGGACCTGGATGTAAGGCAGCCATCAGCCTGGGTTTAGGGCGGGGTCTCTAGGTTTTAGGTTGATTATGAAACTGGCCCAGCCCCTGTCTTCAGGTAGCTCAGAGTCTAATGGGTGGACTGCAGGCTTGGTGAGAAACCTCTGTGGGGTGTGCAGTGGTCAGAAAGCATAGGGTGGGCCAGTGGAGGCCAGGTATTTTAATTTATTTTTATTTTAGAGAGACAGGAAGGAGGGGGAGAGAGAGAGAGAGAGAGAGAGAGAGAGAGAGAGAGAGAGAGAGATGAGAGAGAAACATCTATCACCTGCCTCCCATATGCACCCCAACTGGGAATCGAGCCCTCAACCTCAGTAGGTGCCTTGACCAGAAATCAAACCTGAAACCTTTTTGTTGTGTGGACAACACTCCAACCAACTGAGCCACCCGGCTGGAGAGGGATATGTTTTTGAAGATGTGATATGAGCAGGAACTATTACAGTGAAGGATGGTGCGTGTGTGTGTGTGTGTGTGTGTGTGTGTGTGTGTGTGTGTGGTGTTTACACGCATTCCAGGAAGAGGCGGCCGTTGGAACAAGGGCATGGAAACAGTGCACGTTAAGGAGTCGGGGAAGAAGAGTGGTTTGCAAACCGAAACCGAGAATCACGGAGAAGGCCTGTGAAAACGCGACGCTCAGGGCCACGCCGGGTGCTGATGGAATTGGTTTGGGCGGGACTCCGGAATCAACCCGAATTAGAACGTGTGCAAAGCCCCTCGGTGGCTGTGAGGAGCCGTCTGAGAGGAGAGCTGCTCCTGAGAGTCCTGGGGCACCAGTGGGCTTGTTTCTAGCCAGTGAGCATGCGCCCTCGCTTCTTCAGTGACGGTCATCAGTTATATTTGAGGAGTTGCTCCCCGGCCACCTCCTCCCCCTCCCCATCTCCCAGTGCACAAGCCTCACTAGGCAGCCACCTGTGGCCGTGGAGGGTACCTGGTCAAGGCTGGTTAAAATCAAGCCCTGGTTCTGTTCACCAACCACAATGGTGGTGGCCCGTGTCGTAAGGAAGGGGTGTCCCCCCAACTTGGACCACGGTGCCATGTGGGTCGGCAGCCACCTGGTTGTGGTTAAGTGCCCAGCTCTCCTTTAGCCAAGAATTGGGCACATAACCAACTGTGACCTCTCTCCGTGGCGTTTCTAACAAGGATGGAAAATGGTGGGAGGTGATCATCCAGGGACTGAAGCGACCCCATCGGCACCTGCTGCAAGGACCTCCCCAAGCTCCCTGGTCCCGGCCCTTTTCAAAGGTTCCTCCTGCCTCCATTGATGCAGAGCTTTGGAGAAAACCATTGCAGTCTAGGAAGTCACGTGGCCAGGAGGGGAGGTGCTGGTTCTGATAGGATGGCCAGGGCAGCCTCTTGGTGGGTGACATAAAGAGCCATGCAGATCTGACGAAGGTGCTCCAGGCACAGGGGTAGCAGGAGCAGAGGCCGAGGCGGGAGCGCATGGGGCAGGTGGGAAGAGCAGTGGTAAGAGCAGTGAGACGGAGCACAGCAGACGAGGAGGAGACCACAGCCAACATGGGTGCAGCCGTGGCTGAGAGCAGGGGCTCTGATGTCAGTCTGTCCTCTCAGGTGTGTGCCGTCGGTCAAGCTACTTGACCTCTAGTCCTCAGTATCCCCATCGGTTAAATGGGGCCAATAATAAATCCCACCCCACAGGTTGTTGTGACATGTTAATGTATGTCAAGGGTTAGAAAGGTGCCTGGCACATGCATGGCTGGGTGGCTCAGTTGGTTGGAGGGCCGTCCCGTACACCTAAAGGTTGTGAGTTCGATTCCTGGTCAGGCCACTACCTGGGTTGCAGGCTCGATCCACAGTCAGGGCGTGTTCAGGAGGCAACTGATGCATGTTTCTCCCTCATATCATATTTCTCTCTCTCCTTCCCCTCTCTCCCTTCCTAAAAACATACCCTCAGGTGAGGATTAAAAAGCAAAGAAGTTCCTGGTATCTACTGCTTGATAAATGTTAGTTATTGCTGAAACCGTGATGACAATTTTGTCTTTCTTCTCAATGCAGGGGGCAGTCCTGGAGGACCCCCAGCAGTGGAGGAACACAGACTGACTCAGGATGAAACCTCGCTCTGCTGGGCCTGTGGACCAGCGCACCCAGGCAAGTGCCCACGAGTGACAGAGCCAGGGCAGCATCTGCGGTTCCCACTCAGCTTTATTCACTCAGAGCTGCTTTCTGCTGCTCCCCGAAGAGACCCAGCGCCATTAAAGGATTTGAGGCTGCCCCTGGTGGGAGATGAGGCTGGCGAGACAGGGGCACAGTCCGATCACATGGGGCCTTGAATGTGATTCTAAGGAGGCTGACCTTTGGGGAAGGCAACGGGGAGCTTTTGAGGGAAGAAGAAGGATAACATCAGATTTGCATTTCCCACATCTCCCACTGGTGCGATGCAGGTGACAAAGAGGAGGGGAGAGACTTAGAGACCAGAGGCCAGCAGTCGGGATCCGTGGGCAGGGGCTGGGGACACGGTTCTGGTGGAGACAGTGAGGCCTCGGGAATAATGACAGAGACTAGTTCTTGCTCCTTTCAGTGGTGGATTGGGACTTCTAATGGGACTTCAGGTCCCAGGGTTGCAATGGGCTGTGTCTGCTAGAACCCGGAGAAATACCATCACAGATGGATTGGTTTTAAGCCAGCGCTGGGAGAAATCTATAAGGCAAAACCGACAGGATTTAATCAAAGCCACTGGAAATAATCTCAGATTCTAGCCTCCAGGCCAGGGGTTATAACAAGGTAACACGAGGGCCAAAAAGAATACAGACCCACTCTGTCGACCCTCTCACTACTTAAACATGTGAATTAGTTGCCATGGAGATTTCATATTAAAATCTGAGTTTTCTATACAAAAACTCTGGCTGCCCAGGCGTGGGCACTGTCCGCACTGGCAGTAATGAATTGCAGGCGGGAAAGGGTGGTGCCTGGTCCGGTGTGCCCGGGTCCTGGCTGGCCATCAATGAGTTTTCCCTACTGCCCACCCTGCAGGCCTTTGGGATGGTGACCTCCGCCAAGACATGCCCTGCCTGGTTCTGTGCTGAAGAGACATGGAAACTGCTCAGTGCCCACCTGCAAGTGCCAGGGGCTGGGGGGAGTTCCCTGTGCACTGTCGAATGTCCTCACCCCACAGACACCAGGCTGTACCCCGGCTCCTGGCGGCCCGCTCCCTCCCTTCCTCCACGCATCACTTGTGCCGGCTTCCAGGCCCTGAGAATAATTGGGTCTGAGCAAGCATTCCCTCTATAAATATTAATTTGGATATGCTTGGAATACGCTGCTTCTTTTAGATGAATTGTTAACTAGCTTTCTATCTGAGGCTTCGCGATGAGCAAAGCGAGATCTCTCTGCCGGCTTCTCCCTTCGCTGGGGGCGGGAAGGTGGAATTCGCTGGAAGTCTCGGTTCACGCAGGAGAGAGGAGGGGAGCGGTGTCTGGTCAGGCTCCCGGAAGCTGCAGGCTCCCGCACTCATCTGGACAGCCTGAGAGGACCACCGTTGCCAGAAACCAGCAGCCTGCAGGTTATAGTCAGAATCCCAGCTCTGCCCCTAAGTCACCGCAGGAACTGGGGCAAGGTACTTAACCCCGCTGGGCCGTGGTTTCTCATTTGCAAAACGGGGCTAAGTGCGCCTCCATGGCTGTAAAGGGAATTCAGTTAGGCCACGTGTGTTGGGTAAGCACAGCTGATTCTTAGTAAAAAAAGGTATGTTAATAAAGGAGAGAGGATTCTAGAGCTACTGCAGGAAAGTCCACGTGTCCTCACCCTTCCGGCCACCTGCACAAAATCCAGGGTTTTGCCTGGTGCCTAGTTAGAGTGCAGAAGTGGCCCTGCCACACTGGTGTCACGTCTGCACAGCCACCCACCCATTCATTCAGTGAACACTTACTGGGTACCTACTATGTGCCTGGTGTGGTGACAGCCCTGAGGAGGCAGTGGGATGGCGCTGGGGATGGGCCCACAATGGGAAGACATTTGCTGCTGGGAGCCAGCGTCTGCCAGTTAATAGTTCAGATTTTGGACCACAGAGACTGTTGGGTGCACCTCTGTGTAGCCTGTGACCTTGAGCTCACAAGGACCCGGCCTTCAGAAACCCACTGGTCTTCATCCATAGCATGGAAACAACACTCCCACCAGGCCAGGGGATGATAGGTCTGCTTTTCTTGCCTGTCAGGACTTAGTTTTTTTGCTTTGCTTGCTGCAAAGCACAAACAAATGTGCAGTGCTTTTCCGAAAGGAAGGCTGCCAGCTCCTGCTGCCTCAGGGGGTGCCCCAGGCTCACACGGCCAGTGCAGCCCCCCTGGCGCTGACCAGCTAGCCAGGTATCACACTGTTCCAGCTGCCGACCAAGCTCATTGTGTATGTGCTCATGTGGGCGAATCTTCCAGAAGCAGAGAGCAGATCCCAGGCGTTCAGACACCCAGGAGGCCCTCCCACCTACACAGCATGGACTTCCCATCTCCGTGGGATTCCTGGCCTTGCCACGGCTCTGCCTTTGGCACCAGGGGGTTGGCCAGTCAACCCTGCTGGAGAGAGTTCTAGGCTAGCATGCTCCTGTCACCATACAGCGGCACGGACCCTGAAGCCAGCGCTGGGCTCAACGCCTGCTCCGCCATGTCCTTGGCTGTGTGACCTTTGGCAGGTGAGTCGGCCTTTCTGGACCTCAGCTTCTTTGCACAATGGAGATACTGATGGCACCTAAGCAATCACTGTGCTGGCAAGTCGAGCAAGTACTGCTGCTCAGGTGGCCTTGTTCCTGGTGTTTCATGGTGCCAGCAGCTGGGAATGGGCCATTGCTGAGCATGAAGTTAAAGGAAATAATATACAGTGGCTGGTGGTAGAAGGACCTTAATAGATGGCTTTTTAAAAATTATCGTTAATACCATTTCTCATTACTATTACTATTTATAATGGAGCGATACTAACACTGATAAATTTGGGTGGGACTGCCCATGGCTCTCACCCACAGGGCTCCCAGCACTGCTGAGACTGTCCCGGCAGCTGGGGAGGAAATACTTAAGAGAAAACCGGCCCGGCTCAGAGGGTTTTCGGCATTCCATCTGCCCACTGCCCCCAAAGTAGCTTCCACATGAGCTGACAATTGATTCCACTGAGAACGACTGCCCCTTCCTCGACTGGGGCTCAGGAGGCGGCTCTCACTAGAGCAGAGCAAGCTCACACACTGTGCAATGTTACCTGCCCCAGGGCTGTGGTTAGGGACTGACCCTGCCCTCTGGCTGAGCCTTTCCAGCATCTCCTCCTGCCCGCTGACTGTAAGCATGCTTCTTTCCCTAGTTGCTCAGGGCAACTTGAGCTGCCCTAAAGAGTAGCCAAGGTGGGGTTTCAGGGCAAGGGAGGCAGCAAAGTATCTATTCCTCTCTCTGGAGAGTCGACCTCAGAGTAAGGTGGTAGCTACCCGCTCCTTTCACTAACCTTTGAGCTCTAAGAAGTCAGGAACCATGTCTGGCCATTTGTCTTCTGCATGTACCATGCTCAGCACATGGCAGATATTGGAAGTATTGGATGAACAGATGCACAGATGGACAGATGAGTAAATAGATGGATGGATGGACAGATGCACAGATGGATGGATGGACAAGTGGATGGATGAACAGGTGGATGGATGGATGGACAGATGGATGGATGGATGGGTGGATGAATGGATGGATGGATGGATGGATGGATGGATGGATGGATGGATGGATGGATGGATGAATGGATGGATGGATGGATGAATAGATGGATGGATGGATGGATGGATGGATGGATGGATGGATGGACGAATAGATGGATGGATGGATGGATGGATGGATGGATGGATGGATGAATCACTGAGTTTCCTACATCTCCTAGTTGCAGCACCCTGCAGCTGTGTTCCCTTTTGTCCAGACAAGTGCAGCCTAGTTGCCAGAATCCTCTCCCAAAGGCAGAGGTCTTACATCCCAGTCATTTCTTGGTCTTTCCATCACGAGGGCTGGGCTCCATCTGTATCTGCCCATTGGCTGGCTGACCCTGGGCTCCTCAGAGCTATTCAGACCTTAGGGTCCCAGGTCATCCCCTCTGGCAGCCCTACCCTCCTGTCTGGACTCAGGTGTGATGGTCAGGATGATCCACTCCATTTGCTGCAACAACCCCTCAATCTCACAGGTTCAGCACCACGGTGTATTTCTTACTCTTGTCACAACTCAATCAGCTACGGAGCCAGAAGTCTCACATGCCATAACTTAGCAATCCATTTTCCTCCATTTTGAGTCCCCGCCTTCCCCATGGGGTTCTGCAGTCCCAGGGGGTCACTATGCTCTGAACAAGGAGCATGAAGGATCTCCCGAGAGATTAAGGGCCAGGCTGGTGGAGCACATCTCACTCAGCCATGGTCTGCTGGCAGAACCAGCAGTGCCTTCAGTGTAACAGCAAGGGAGACTGGGGAGCAAGGTCTCTGTCCCTAGGTCAATGACAGGGGGCCTGCGGGCACCGTGCTCTGTCACAGCTCCCTCTGTGTTTCATCCCAGGCCCTGATGCACAGGACAGAGCCCAGCTCCCGGCCCCAGTGGCCAGTGTCTCCCAGCCCTTCGTAAGGCGGAGGCTCTGCTGTGCTGGGACTGGAGCTCTGTCCTCTGAGGGTCAGACTATTGGCCAAGGTGCTGCCTCCCAACGGTCTGGCTTCCTTTTATTGGGCCTGCCCACTTGTGAGGAGCCCTGGGTGTTTCCTTCACCCCAGACCTCAGTGAATGACAAGTGATGGCCAAGACCCTTGGTGACAGGACATGCCCACCTGGATATGCAGCACTTTGATTCCTGAAGCCAGAGACTTAACTTTCTGGTGACTGTCCTCCTATGTTGGCCTCTGCTCTTGACTTGCCCATGAAGGGACTCACAGAGTATACTCTTCGCCCTGAGTCCCGTTCAGCATGATCTATGTGAGTTGCACATGCTGTTGGTGGATCAGCAGCTACTGACTGATCTTTTTCCTGCAGGGGGACACTGGGCTTTCCAGTTGGGGCTCCCAGGAACAGGCTGTCACAAAGCCTCGAGTTTCTCTGGTGATCATGGGCACGCATATCGATTGGAGTCAACTTCCTGGGTCATAGGGTCGCTGTATGTTGAGTCTCAGAAGATACTGACAAGCAGCTTTAAACTGTTTACACCAGCCCCTGCTCCCAGCAGCGATGCAGGCGTTTCAGGCCTCCACTTCCTTGCCAGCATTTGGAATCATTAGTCTTTCCAACCTTGGCCATTCTGGTGGCAGGGACAACCGTGTGCCATAGGTCCGGTCCTGCCACCCTCTCCAAGACATCGCCGCTGTTCCCTGGAAGTTGCACTGGGCTCCCCACTGCACCCTTTGCTTTCTGCTCCTGCCAGACCCCCAGCACATCATCTCACAGCACCCGGATACTGTCACTTCCCTCTGAAATGCTTCGCTGGCCCGGGTCCCGCTGAGAAAGAAATCTGCTCTTCCAGTGACCTTCAGGCCTCCAAGTCTCCCTCCTCCCTTCAGATCTGAGTCCAAATAATGCCTCCCCGGCAGGCGGGCCTTTCCTCATTCACTGATTAGATAACGCCCCCCCACACCCCCATCACTGCCGGCATCACCTACCCCACTGGCTCACTCTGAGCTGCTCCCACTCACGGGGAAGTGCCCTGCCAGCGCTCCCCTGTGCCCAGCACCCGTCAGTCCTCAGTCCCGTGTGTGGAATACCTTACTCAGTGTCTGCTATGAGCACCTGGCGTCTCTGGGGATGGGTCTTGTGAGGCCCTGGGCGTGTTCTTGCTGCTCGTGTTGTCACTAAATCACTGCATTTCTCACACAAACCCCAAACTGCAGTAAGTGAGAGTGAGAAGCCTAAGGCCCGGATGCCCTGTTGTCCAGCCATGCTGGTCTGATGGAAAATCAAGTCCACACCTCGATTCTGACCAAGCCCACAGCGTGGCCAGCCGGCCAGCCTCCCTCCCTCCTCAGCAGGGCTTTTACCCTGGGCCTCCATCTGAACATGCCGCCCGCCACCCCTCCATAGAGCCTGCCTCGGGGACCTTCTGGAGAGCAGGGATTTACCGCCCCTTCCCAAGTCACCTGCGAGGGCCAGGGAGCTGTGCTATTTTCTCCATTTTTCTCTTGGACAACCTGGGGCTGATCTAAAGGAAGCTCCCCTCCCTGCCCGCTCCTTCCTGGAGCACCTAGAGGCCTCCCACCCCCCACGGAGCAGAGATGGGCTGCGGGACCCAGCACCTCTTACAGGCTGCGTGGGAGAGAAGGCAGAACGGAGAAGAGCTGATTTTACGGTACGAAAAAGACGAGTTCCTCTCTAAGCAGTTTCTAGTCACAGAGAGGACTGACGCGCCTCACCCAGGCAGGACCCTCATGCACGCGTGGGGTCAGAGGGCCCCTGGCCAGCAAGGTGCTGGGGGCCTTGGGGCTGGGCAGTGCCACCGGCTCTCTCACTCTCTTCTCTGTCTCTCCAGCTTGGTTTCTCTTTCTCTGTCTCTCTCCCGTCTCCTGATTCCTCCCACCACAAACCCACATGGACCTAAACTCCAGAATGTCTGAGACAACGTTTCCCCCTCCCTCCCTTAAGTGCGCAGGCACAGTAGACTGGGAATCCTCAGAGCTAGCTCTCAAAACGTCTCTCTCTCTCACAAACAAATAAGCACAAATACACACCCCCACTGGTGCACACTCACACACAGAGGGAGACACACCCACACATCACCTGACCCATCCTCCCCTCTGCCCACACGGAGTAGTCTGGCTCCCTCATTCATTCATCCCCTCTCTGTCCCCTTTCTCCTCATTGATGGGGACTCAGCTCTGAAATGACCAAACTGGGAGCCCCTCTCTGAATGCGCTGGCTCCTCCCTGCCTCTAGGTGGAGACATACATACATGCACATGAACCTGCTCTCAGCCCTGCCTTCTACCCCAGGTGGCATTCTTTCCACCATGCAGCTGCTCTCTGGGTGGGCGATGCACAGTGGTCACTTCATCGGCTTCTTTGCTCGGTGTCACCATGATTGATGGCAGTAGCAAATGGCCCCGGCTTCTCTCCTTAGGGGGAAAGGGCACACAGCAGCATAGCCACAGGCACATGCAGTGGAGCGAGGACCCTGACCAGGGCGGGGTCAGCAAGCGGGGCCTAGAGTCCCACCCCAGGCTCCCCCGCTGCATGTCCACAGGCCTTCACTTTCCTCCACAGACTTGAGGCTCTTCATTGAAGCTGAGGGTGGCACAGGATGCATTCTTCATAAACGCCAGCCGCCTATTGCTTATCATTCTTCACTCACTCTCTATTGACTCAGAAAGTCTCAAATAGCCAATGAGCTTCTTACAGAAAATCAATATCTCTCTGGGTTCAAGCAGCAAGAAATCAAGGACAGGGGTCAAACTGTTCCTGCCCTGTCATTGAATCATCCATCCTTCCATCCATCATCTGCTCATCCATCCATCCATCTATGCAATTATCACTCACCCACCCATCCATTCATCACCCAACCATCCAAATATTCATCCATCCATCTACCTCTTTCCATCTCCACTTTGATCCTCCTCGTCAAAGTCAACATCATCTCCATCCTGTACTGCTGCAATGTCCTTCCAGCGGGGGCCCTGCTTTCATTCCTGCCCACTCCTCCTGCAGTCTGTTCTCCACCTCGCAGCCAGAGTGATCTCTTAAAAATATAAACCAATTCCTGCCACTCCCTGCCTGAAGCCCTCTAATGACGTCCCCTGTTCGTTTAATATACTCCAAACCCCATATTTAACACAAGGTTCTGCAGACCCTGTCCCCTCCCTCCTTATCTGATTCTCCTTTTCCCATAATCCCTCCGTGCTTTGGCTGTCGGAGCGTTCTTTTCGTTTCTTAGCACACCAAGACTACTTGCCCGAGTGTTTTCATTGTCACTTAGAGTTCTGCTCCCCACAGGCAACACGGTCTGTTGGACATCTATGAATGCTAATGCCCAATTAAGCCAGCGTGGCTCACAGTCCCCGGGATGCCCTGGTGGGCCACGTCACAGCTGGTATCATCCTCAGCTGTGATTGTGCACAAATTCTTACTGTTCTCTCCTCTTTCTGACCCAAATTAATGAACTTCCATCTGATATGATTTATTCAGATTATCACCCTGTTGATTCAAACACTAAATACTTTTTGGGCTCAAGGGCTCGATAGACCAGATCTACCTGGAGGAAGAATTTCCTGGTGTAAATACTGTGGTCTGTGACTAGTGCCAGCGGGGTCTCGTATACAAAGGGCAGCTGGTTTTTCTCCTGAGAGTAGTAGATCTGGCCTTGACCTGGCTAACGCCGGGGGCTGGCCTCTGTGTCCTCAGAACCCATCCCCCCACGTGCCGATTGCAAATCCATGGCAAATCCTCAGCCCCATAGTGAGCTTCTCATATCATTGCCTGGATGTAACAAGTGTTCTCAACTCCTCCTAATCTTATTAAGCGGCGGCTCCTGCAAAGCAGCTGGGTGATTTTCAGTCCCTGCACGTTGGGTGTAGTGCAGCATGCAAGCAGCTAAGCTGATGTCAATTTCTGAGCGGCGGGCAGCCGTATCCACCCAGCCTCCCCTGCGCCCGCCTCAGCCCAGGGCTTCCCTCGCCTGGGTTTGACAACTGAGGTCTCGCTGAGGCTGAGGGCTACTTGCTCTCTGACTGTGGGTGTGAGCAAACAGGAAGGTCAGAGGTGACTGGAGGGAGGCCGAGGGGAAGTCCTCTCCATCCTGTGGAAAAGAGGAGAGGACACCTGGGTCTTGCCTGAGCCTGGCCTCTCCCTTCCTGGGTGATGTCAGCCAAGCCACTCTGTCTCTGGGCCTCAGTTTGGACCTCAGTTTCCTCATTTGTGAGAAGCAAAGTTGGGCGGGTAGTTCTGAGTCTTCGACTGCAATGGGAATCCCGTTCTCTAGGCTACGGCTGCCCACTGCCTGGCCCAGCCAGAGGCAGGACGACTCCAATATATAGAACTCACAGAGGACAGCTCTGGCCTCTGAAAGCCCATCCGCAGGGCATTAGGATAAAAAATACATAGAAACTAATTTATGTCCTGCCTTCCTCCTTCCTTCTTCATGTCCTCTCTCCTTTCCCTTCCTTTTTTTTTTAAAAAAAGTTTTCTCTCTAGCTCCTTCTCTCTCTCCCTCCCTCCCTTGCTCTCGTCCCTCCTTCCTCATTTTCTCTTCCTGTTATTTGATAGCGAAGAAACTGCCTCAATTTTCTCCTGATGCCTAGATGCCTAAGCCACCTCAGTGTCAGTGGGAGGTTAGAGACTATCACTATGTGTTAGAGATAAGGAGAGAGAGAGAGAGAGAGAGAGAGAGAGAGAGAGAGAGAGAGAGAGAAAGAGAGAGAGAGAGAGAATTAAGAGACTTAAGTTAAGGAACTGATTGCTCATGTGATGGGGTTGGCAGCCCAGACAATCAGGCAGGGGTTGAGCTTTGAGTCCTGAGGCAGAATTCTCCTTCCCTGGAAGCCACCCCGTTTCTGCTCTCCAGGCGCTCACCTGATGAGCGGAGCCCACTGTTACCGGGGCAACCTCCTTGCTCAGCCAGCTGGCTGGAGGCGCTGAGCCTGTTTGTAAAGGCACCTCGCAGAACCCGGGATCTGTATTTGATTGCATAACTGGGTGCTATAGGCTTGCCAAGTTGACACTTATAATTAACCCCCACAGCATCCAGCGACCAGTGGCATTTAAGACCCCCACGCCTGTGAGCCAGAGTTCTGTAGGTTCCCCTGGCTGAGTTCCCCTCTCCGGGGCAGGGGGCAGACGGGCAGGGGGCAGGGGGCAGTGGCTGCGGCTGCAGCACTGCAGGTCCACTTCAGGGCAACAGTGCGGGGATGACTCTGCCGGCAGCCCCGGGAGCACAGGTGGCCACGGACAGAGTACACCAGGCCAGCGCTCAGGGCTGCCACGGGGGCCTCTCTTCTTAGACCCTCTCCCTGCTGACACTCCCCCAGGCCGGTGGGAAGGCCAGACACCGGTGGGAAGGCCAGACATCTGGTGCTCACGACTGGAGAGAGAATGACGCAGGGAGCAGGGTGGTGTGGGTTCCATCAAGAGAGCACTTAGTCACGCTGGTGCTGCAAGGAGAGGACGGGGTGGCCTCCGTAGGGCCCACCGAGAAGGCCCAGGGAGAGGCGGGGCTGGCTGGGGAAAAGCAGCCCATCTGCACATCCCAGCCGTGGCGGTGGCGGTGGTCAGCGAGTCTCCTGGTGTGACAGCTAACACTGGTCTCTGCCATGTGCTAGTCCAGTTCTCGGCGCTTTACCTACGTCTCGTCGTTTGATCCACACAGCAGTGCTCTGCGGTCATTACCATCATCATCCACGTTCTGTGTACGGGAGACGGAAACCTAGAGAGGGTAAGCACTTGCTCGTGGTGCCGTAGCTAGCGCGTGGCAGAGCCGGCATCAAACCCCGGCAGTCTGACTCCAGACTCTGCTCCGGACCACCCGGCTGCAGGGTGAGAGGACAGGGTCTGGGTGTGGGGCACATCCGCCCGCTGTGACAGACCGCACGCGACCACAGTGCTTATGGAGCAGAACGAGGGTCCAGGTGCTTCTACAGGTGCGAGCAGTGCAGTGTGAACCGGATGTGGCCATGGGCTCTGGTCATAGTGGTGGACAGGCCACTGGAGAACCTAATAGGTACCGTGGGTTTGCTGGCTCTCAGCAGTACCCGGAGCCAAGGAAACCTAGAGGCCTTAAGACAGACCTACACTCTGAGGCCTGGGGACAACAGGAGTCTTTACTTTTTTTTGTCAAACTCAGCCATTTGCAGATGATTGGCTTGGTGTGGACATGCACAAGGATGATGCCATCGCATGGTTGTTTAAAGGGAGTTCAGGGGCCAGAATTCCAGGTTCGAGCCCGGGCTCCGCTGCTCCCTCGTCACGGGACGCTGGCAGGTTGCTTGGCCTCTGTGTTTCTTCTCAGTTCTCCCGCCTGCACAACAAGGGTGGTAGCAGCTGACCTCCCTCCCAGGATTATGAGTATTTAACGTGTCGATATTTGTTAAGCACGTGGAATTAGGCCTGGTCGATTGTAAATGCTGTGAGAGTGCCAGTGAAGTAAGTTCCTCCACATCTTATTTCAGAAGGTCCAAATCCAAGTGGATCGTGTCTTTATAAGTAACGATCTCTGTGTTCTGTCTTCCCTGCTTCTGCGAGTTACATCACCTTTGTCCTGGTCTCCTGGTTCACATGGAGCCCACACCGAGCGCTGCCCAGTGATGTCCTGGTGCCCAGCCTTGTCCTGGTGTCGAGCCCTCTCCTGTGCCGAGCCCTGTACTGGTGCCGAGCCCTGTACTGATGTCGAGCCCTGTCCTGTGTTGAGCCCTGTACTGGTGTCGAGCCCTGTCCTGTGCCAAGCCCTGTCCTGTGCCGAGCCCTGTCCTGGTGCTGAGCCCTGTCCTGGCACCCAGCGCTGTCCTGGCACCTAGCGCTGTCCTGGCGGGGTTTGATGGGGCGAAGGTGTGGAAGCCCAGCTCTCAGGGGCTCCACAAGACTCCCGTGCTCTCCCCTATAGTCAGCCAGTCCAGCAGGACGAACACATTCAATGGCTCTTTATCAACGACTCTCCAACCAGCATTTACACCGGTTATGGTCCAGCTACCGGTTCAGCCTCCCACCCACACCTCTTTGTGAGGGTCCCGCGTCCTGGCCTTCCCAGGCGCAGCGTACTCTCCCATCTCCAAGCCTTTGCTGTGTTATTGCTTATGGCGAGGTCGACCCTCTTCTCTCTCTACCAAACGCACCCCTGCCTTGAAGGTCCAACACTTCCAGTATGAAGCTTTTGCTGATTTGCCCATCACAGAGGTCAGTCCCTCCTCCAAACTGCCAGGTGGGAGATCGGTCCCTCCTCAGAACCTCCAGGTGCGACGTTGGCACTGTGACCATGAAGATGACATTCTGCCTTTCCTCTGGGTACCAGGGAGGCAAGGATCACAGGGCTGAAGGCAGAGGTCCTGGAGTCCCAACATCCTGGCTTTGTCCTCTCATCGTTCCACTTACTGGACTGAGACCACAGGTGAGTCTCAGCATCAACCCTCAGCTCCTCCCATCACATGGCAGTGGTAACAGTGCCGCCTGGCGTCTTCCAGTAGCCCCGTGTCCTCTTGTTCCCAAAGACCAGCCCTCACACTGCGGCCACAGCCATTCCTTGAAAACATGCTACTCCTCCCCTTTGAAATCCTCCCGGATTTCCCACTGTGCTCAGAATTAAACCCAACTCCCCCCTGGCCCCAGATCCCATTCCCCACCACCCCTCTCGCTCTGCTGCCCTGCTGGCCTCTGGCTGGTCCTTGGACAAACTCACCTCAGGACCTTTCACTTCTGTGTCCTCTCGGGGCCTCTGTGCCTCTCTCTCCCTTCCCTCCCTCACTCAGAGGTGCTCTCGGGCGCTTGTCCTGCAATGGCGGCCTGTCCTCTCCGCGGGGCACGGTACTACCCCCAGCTATTCCACAGCCCGTGGACTGACTTCCAGGTCATCTCCCTCCATAACTAGCACAGGGTGTACCAGCTCCAGGGAGCAGGGACCATGGTGTGATTCACTGTTTTATCCCAGACCCTGGATTTGCTGAGTCCTTGGCACGTAGTCGCACTTGAGCAATGACCGCTAAATGAACGTGAGGCTCCGCAAGGGGCAGCTCCAGGTGGGCACATGGCGCCACAGCCACAGTTACTGACTCTTCTTGCTGGAGTGCACCTTCTTCCCGCTGACTCGAGAGTTCCCCAAGGGAGTGGCTGTGTCTTATTCATCTCGGTATCCACCACCCACCCAACCCGACTCAGAGCAGGAGCCAACCCACGCATGTTAATGGCAAGTGGCAAAGACCTCTGCAGACTTCGGAAGGCAAACCCGGGAAGCAGGCAGCCCCTCGCCAGGGTGTGCGGGCCTGGACGGATTGGGAACGTTTCATTGCCCTGTTAGCTCCGGCAGCGAGGACAGAGCCCTGGCAAGATGGACAGCAGAGCAGGGCGGCCATTGCCTGGGGGCTGGGAGTGCTGAGAGCACTTAGGAGAAGCCACTGTCCCTGCCCTGCGCCTCCTGGCCCTCATCCCTCCCCCTGAGCCCTCCGCCTCACACAACCTCCCCCCCACCCGCGCTCTCAGATTCTAGAGGAGCACAGGGCTCCTTCCTATGGGAGCCTTGGAGCCTTTGTCACCCCCGGAGCCCAGGGTGTGACCAGCTCCCATCTCAGCAGCCCGGAACCCGACACCTGCAGAGCCTGTGGATCTGCTCTCAATGCCTGTTGTGCTGTGAATGCCATTAAAATGCCCTCTTTACCGAATGAAGAAGCCCCAGCTTACCCAAGCATTATATAGGGTCTAAATAGAGGCTGTGAATTTAGTTTCCGAGGAGCAGTGGGCACAAGCGAATGGCGCAAATTCATAACTCCCGGGGAGAAGCACTAGGCACCCACACTCCAGTTCTCTCCTCCCTCCTGCCCGGCTCAGACCCGAAGGCCTCTGGGCCCGCTGTGGTCCTTGGAGCAATGCAGCTCCTTGCGTGTGCGGGGCACGATCCCGCCAGCTGCAAACATCTGGAGGTGTAGTCACCTAAAGGGGAGGGAGCATCAGGTAATTGGTACGTTTGGGGTGGTGGTTTAAAAAGAAAAAAATATAGATAAGTAGGTAATGTTTGTCCCCCAAGCTTGACTGAGCAGAATGCACTTAATGATAATTTTGTTCTTACCATGTGTCTGCCCTAGTGCTTCCCTGTGTTACTTTATTTAATGCTCACAGCCCCCCTGAGGCAATGCTGCTATTATTCCCTTTTTATAGATAAGAAAGCTGAGGCTCAGAGAGGCTAAGAATGGCGCAAAGCCACAGCTGTAGGTGGCAGGCAGGTTTATTTCTTTATTAATTTTAAAATTTTCATGTTGACATTATTGCAGATGCCCCCATTTTTCCCCTTTGCCCACCTCCAGGCGATTTGAGTGCCAGTTGGCTGACCCGGTGTTGAGGTGAGTGCCTGGATCCACCTCTGCTGCAAGCATCACCTCGTGGGGGACCGTGGCATTGCTCTTCCAACGCTCAGAATACTAAGGGGAGTCGCTAATATTCATTGTTCTCAGCAGGTGCTGTGTGGGCACTTCTCAGGTGTTGCCTGGTTTATGCATCACGAACACCTCAGGAGGTAAGTTCTGTTATTATCATTGTATTTTCCATAAGAAGAGATGTGGAGATGGGGAAGGATGTGGAGAGATGAGGAGAGATGAACCGATGATGGTGAGGGCAGAGCTGGAGCGCGGACCGTGGTCCAGAGCCTCGCTCCTCGCCGCTGCAGTTCCTGCCCTCACGCTCACTTCAGAGACAAGAGCAGACTCTAACATGAGAGCCTGAGCTCAGTCCTCAACAAACACAACCCCAGAGTTTCTCTACATGATGTGTGTACCAGAGGTGAAGAGAGCTCTGAGGATTTGGAGGGGGGGGGGGGGGGGGGGGGGAGAGCCACAGGTGGAAGGAGCCTGGGCTCTTGAGTGACAGAGAGGGAAAAAACTTTCTTCTACCAACCCTCACTGGACTATGGTGGACAACTGAGAAATACTTCCTTTTTAAGAATACAAAATATTGCACTAGAATTTTTTGTTATGGAAACTACATTACTGTAACTAATAGCGAACCACTGTAGTCATTTTGATACCAAGTCATAGATAAATCTGATTGGCCGGTAATGCCAGAGTGGGAGGTAGAAGGAACGTGTGGTGTGATAAATTCTCTGAGGAGCTCCAGACTTCCTGTTTTGTGAGCTAATAATAATCCTTCCTGATCCCAAGCCTTGTTCCTGGGGCCAGGCAGTGGCCAGGTGTGGGCCTGGACAATTGGCCTGGGAGTTTGGCTGTGAGGAACTATAGGCCAGTTGCTGGCACCTCCCAAGGGAATTTATTAAAGAGGAAGAGAGCAGGGTTTTACAGTAGTTTGAGGATATGATGGTCAGTGAGGGGAGGCCCCTTTCTTTAAAATGATGCCATAGAGCCCTGACTGGTTTGGCTCAGTGGATAGAGCGTCAGCCTGTGGACTGAAAGGTCCCAGGTTCGATTCTGGTCAAGGGCATATACCTTGGTTGCGGGTACATCCCCAGTAGGGGGTATGCAGGAGGCAGCTGGTCGATATTTCTCTCTCCTCGATGTTTCTAACTCTCTATTCCTCTCTCTTCCTCTCTGTAAAAAATCAATAAAATATATTTTTAAAAAATTAAAATAAATAAAAAAATAAAAAATAAAATGATGCCATAGAGCTGAGCAACCAGGTGTCAGCAGTCCTTTATCCTGGGACTGGTGCTCATTAGCTTCAGCCTCCGTAGGCGTTGTGGCTCACTTCTGGCTGGGACCCAACATAAGCTCCACCAGAGCCCCCCCCCCCCCGCCACACACACACACACCTTTATTTCCACCCGATGCCTACTTTGGGGCTCCCAAGCCAACAGAGAGGGAGAGAGGTCAGCTGCTCTCAAAGCTGCAGAATCTGAGCCTACAGATCAGCGGTTCTCAACCTGTGGGTTGAGACCCCTTTAGCGGTCAAACGACCCTTTCACAGGGGTCGCTGTCATATCAGATATTTCCATTACGATTCATAACAGCAGCAACATTACAGTTATGAAGCAGCAACAAAAATAATTTTATGGCTGGGTCACAACATGGGGAACTGTATTTAAAGGGCCAGAAGGTTGAGAACCACTGCTATAAATGATGAGCTCAACCCACTGCTACAGGTAGAAGGCCAGTCAGTTGAGGTTCGAGCTGAGCCTCAGTGACATCCTAGGAAACTCTTCTCTGGCTCCTGCTTAAGCACTGGGCACACTGGCACCAGTGGGATGTTGGTCTGCATCCAGGAAATGGTGATGCTGATGAGCCAGGCAACTTCATCTCACACAGAATCAGCCTTCCGACTTCTTGAAGCTGTAATAAGGGTCTTGGGAAGTCTCCTGTCTGGCCATGGAATAAGAGTGGATTCCAAGAAGCCCACTGGTGGTAAAGGTTAAGGGTTATGATGACAAATCCTTGTACTGGCTCATGACCTGGCCACGTGACAACTCCCTGCCTTTGAAACACGAAGAAAGGAATTCTGTATTTTCTGACCTAAAGTCAGCAGCAGTGCCCTGCAGGGGCTGGTCCCTGTTGTGGAATTTCGGATTTGTGGCTGATGCCTAGAGGGCTCTGCATGGATGTGCTGGCCGAGGAGCAGTGGGAGCCCTTTGGGACCTCCGGGCAATGACATGGGTGACAGAATGTTGTGAACACGCACTTCAGCTACAGGGTTGAAAGCACAGGAGCTCGGATGCTGGGCTGGATGAGAACATCTCTTGAGAGCTTCCTCTTTGAAGAAAAATAAGACCTGCACATTCTAGTGCTACTGCGGGAGATTAAACTGTGTGCCACTGAAAACCCATATGTTGAAGCCCTAATGCCCAATGTGACTGGGCGTATTTAGAGATTAAGTCTTTATGGTGGTAGCCTGGTCTGTGTGGCTCAGCGGTTTGTGTCCACTTATGAACCAGGAGGTCACTGGTTCGATTCCCGAACAGGGCACATGCCCAGGTTTCAGGCTCAAACCCCAGTAAGTGGGGCAAGCAGGAGGCAGCCGATTGATGATGTTCTTCTTTCATGGTTGTTTCTATCTCTCTATCCCTCTCCCTTCCTCTCTCCATAAAAATCAATAAAAACACATTTTTTTAAAAAGCTTTTATGGCGGGAATTAGGTTAAATGAGTTCATAAGTGTGGGGTCACTGATCTGATAGGGTTATTGCCATAGAGTGATCTCTCTCTCCCTCCCTTTCTCTCTCTCCCAGGTAAGAACACAGCAAGAAGGCAGCATCTATAATCCGGGAAGAGAGCTCTCAGCAGGAACTAAAAGGATTGGCATCTTGATGTGGGATTTCCAGCCTCCAGAACAGTGAGGAAATGAATTTCTGCTGGTTAAGCTCCCAGGTCTGTGGTGTTTTGTTACGGCAGCCGAGCTGACTCCAGCAGCTACATGCAGAGTGTTCAGGATTACTGAGGGCGAGTCCAGCGACTGGAGCAGGTGGACGTGTCCACAGGCAGCCAGTAAACTCCAGGATGCATCTCTGAAGGCCACCCCGGGGCTAAGCTCTCAGTGAGGGCTGCCATCTGCCCGCCCCCTCCCCTGTGCTGTGCAGGGGCGGTGCAGGGCCCTTCCTCGGGAGACCAGTCACCTCCAGGTCTCTGACTTCCCTTCCACCTTCTGAGACCAGGATTCGTGGGATCTTGTGCTCCGTTGTCAGGCAGGCTTTACTCGGGAGTGGGTGTTCTGCAGAGCCTGGGGATGTGCACGGGAGCCCAGCGGGGTGTGCCCGCAGCAGGGAAAAGCAGGCTGTGAGAGGACCGGACTCACATGCAAAACAAAGAGGCCCAGGAGCTGACCCAGCTCAGCAGGTGAGGGCGGGACTCAGGCAGTCCTCTGCGCAACGTCTTCCCACGGCACAGAGCTGGAAAGAGGTTGTACAAGTGAGAAAGCAAGAGTCGCCCCTCATCCCCAAGTCAAAATTGTTCACACAAGTTTGTTTCTCTCCGGTTTTCAGAGTTGAGCTTGTATTATGTGTACCCCATATCCTTCTTTCATGGAATCTGATATCAGAAATATTTCCAATGACAGTAAGTCTTTTTCTGAAACATGAGAAAAATAAAAGAGGCCTGGATGGAAGTTTCTTTTCCACAAATATGTGCAAGTAATTTTATATTTTATTTGATGATGGAAATCCAGTACACAAATGTGAGAGTGACTCTGTGGACCACCAAGGGCCCTGCTGACGGCACGAGGAACACTTTAATGAGGGAGGGCTGGGCAGGGCCAGGCTGGGCGGGAAACCTGGGCGGAGACCTAAGTCTCCTTGCCTAATCAGCCACCACTTCCAACTCTGCTTACATCACGCGTCTCAAGACAGGAGGTGCTCCCTGCCCTTCAGACACATATGCCCGCCATTTCTCCCAGGTTGGGAATACCCATCACCAGCTGCTGGGAATACTGGCTGCCGAAGGCTCTGCCTCGCCCAAGGTTGTGCCTTCTTGGGGGTGGCCCCAGCCAGGGAGCGGCTGGTGTGTGGACACAGAGAGCAGCCCCCATGGCCAGTTGGGAAAACTCCGAAGGCCCCAGTCCTGCGTTCCTGTGGGAGCTTCTGGGTCCTTAGCGCAGCCACATGGCGGGTCAGCTTCTTTCTCCTGACTCCCCAGCTTCCTTACGGGCTTCTTTCCAGAGAGGAACGGCTTCGGCACGTGTTCTCCATGTCAGCCTTTGATTCCAGGAAACTTTATGTAAACAACGCGGGTGGCGGTGGGATGGCGACATGGCTCCTCTGACAGGCTGGGGGTAAGGATGGGGAGGGCTCCGAGCGGCCTGCCCGCGCGAGGCCATCCAGCACCCAAAACCCAAAGGCTTTCTCCAGCGGGAGGCTGATCCTGGAGAGAGACATGGGTGACTTATTCCTCCCCACGATGTCGTCCAAGAGGAGGCCCATTCGTCTCGCAGGGCTGGTGCTGCTCTGGGTCCCCAGGGGTAGTGACTGCACAGGGAAGGCCAGACCCTACAACCTGCTCAAGAGTCCTGGGCGTCTGTGAGCTGTGCAAGGGCCACTCCCTCCGGTCTCTTCCCTCAGCATCCACCCCACCAGCTGCAAACACACCCCTCCTTCCTTCACTCCCAGGACACCCCCTCCTTCCTTTACTCCCAGGACACCCCCTCCTTCCTTCACTCCCAGGACACCCCCCCTTCTTCCTTCACTCCCAGGACACCCCCTCCTTCCTTCACTCCCAGGACAACCCCCCTCCTTCCCTAGTTCCCAGGACACCCCCACCCCCTTCCTTCTCTCCCAGGACACCCCCTTCCTTCTCTCCCAGGACACCCCCTCCTTCCTTCACTCCCAGGACACCCCCTCCTCCTTCCCTAGTTCCCAGGACGCCCCCACCTTCTTCGTTAGCTAGTCTCCTGCCAGGTGCCTTAATATTCCACTGAAAAACGCCCAGAGAAACTGCCAGTCTAAACAGAATACAGTGCAGGAAATCCTATTGGACCTCCCTGAGTTCACCAGGCATCGCAGGCGGTGAAATTCTAGTACCTCCCGGTTCCTTTATGGTAATGAGAACAGAACAGATGCTACGGCGGCCCGGCCCATGGCAGCGTCACGACCCTCCTAAGACATGACACTGGATCAGCTCGGGGAGTCCCACGCTAGCCCACTCAGGGCCCTACAAGCTGCCTTGCAGGTTTTCAGTCTGATAGACCATGAGAGCATGGTGCCTCTTTAAGAATCATTCCCATTAGGATCTTGGAATAAAAGCCCTTAGAAAACTCATTAATTGAAGGGGTCCTGTGGGACAGGAACGCAGACTGTTGACGAGACAAGTGCATGTGAGCAAGTGTTGGTCTGTGTTTCTCATTCTCTCCTGACGGTCTTAAGGCCGACGTGCCAGCGAAGCTTAGCTGGGGCTCCCGGAAGAAGCACAGGACTGCTGACAGAACCTGCGGGATGCGATGGAAAAGCCCCACTTCCAGGCCAGGGGGAGGAGTGGGGGCGTCCTGGGGAGTGGCACCCTGTGATTCCAGACAAACCCACATTTGATAGAAGAACCCGAGCAACTAGGAGGAGGAGGAGGCAGCCACCAAGGAGCCCTGCAGCTGGCTCCCACAGCGTGTTCCTGGGCCCGGGCAGCTCCAAGAAGAAAGCAGGTTAGAACATTCTAGAGGAAAGCAAAGGACCAGAGTCCCAGCTGGGTGAGCCAGTGGGAATTGAATGGGGACAGGAGGCAAGAACTGGCCATTATGGAGCACCTAGGTGTCCGGCTGTCCTGTGTGCGTTCAGATAACGGTGAGTGGCCGAGGGAGGCCTGAGTGGGAATAGAGGCCCAGTTATCACAGCTCCATCTCCTCACTGCCCCCTTCTGTTCATGTACCACAGGGCACCACCTGTCACCCTGGCCTCTGCCCCGCCCAGGGCCTGCCCCCATGTCTGCATGCAGCCAGCCTCCCAGCATCTTCTCTGGCCCCGGCCACCTAGAACCCACGCTGAAGCCGAAGGATCTCTCCAAAAGGCAAATACGAGGTATCTTTCTCTGTTTCCCAAGAAAAAGGCCAAATCCTGAATAAGGCTTCCTGGTGCAAATTCCTGGAGGGCCCACCTCTGCCTCCCTTCCCAGCCCTTTTCTCCTGCCAGGGCTGCTGGCTGTCCTCCAGGTCCCTGCACACTGCGCCCCTCCCTTTCCCAGGCTGCTCCCTCCCCCGGTGCACTCCCCCTGTGCCCACCCCCACCCCCTCAGTGACTCATCTGCACATCTCCACTCACTGTCCCTCTCAGAGGTCCCAGCGAGGACAGGCCCCCCGTCACACAGCCCTGCCTCCTGCCTTCCAAGTTCACATTCTGTGCTCAGTAGATGGGCTCATTGAGTCTCTATCCTGTTCCTGGGAATGGGGGCTTCACCCGGTTCTGCCCCTGCAGGGGGAAGCCAGCTCAGTGCTGAGCACAGAGCAGGTCTTCTGCTGAAATGAAGTTGCATCAAATGTACGTCTTCACTTCACAAGAGAGAAAGCAGACTCAGGAAGGCTGGGCTGCCTGCCTCAGGGGCCCAGCAGAGCTGGGACACACCTTCATCGGCTCAGACAGAGCCCCACTCGCCTGTGGATATGTCAGCCAGGAGGGCCCCCTGGGGAGAAGGGGGTCCCACACGCCTGTGGATATGCCAGCCAGGAGGGCCCCCCGGGAGCACTCTGCTCCCGGGGAAATGAACAGCTGTGCTATAGCCGGTCCCGTCTCCACTCCATCACCAGCCACTTAAGAGGCCAGGCTCCTCAGAGCCGCCTTCAGCGGTGGGGAGACAGATGGTCCCTAAAGACCCATCTCATTATCCCAAGGGCCAAGTGGGACCTGAGGAAGGGTAACTGGCCCATCAGTAAGGCCGCCCTGATGCTGTGACTGCCCGGGAAGAGCATGACCAAAGGCCACTAACGCGGCCTTGGCACCCTCCCCGCAGAGGCTAATGACAGTTCTCAGCAAATAAGCACGGCCTCCGAGCCCCCGCAGCCCCTGTAGCCCCCAGAGCCGCCGGAGCCCCCAGAGCCATTGCTATCACGCGGGCACCGGTCCTAAGCGAGGCCTGAGGAATCAATGAGCCTGTGACGCACACTTCATTGTGCATCTCCATTCACGTGCGCACACTGGGCACAGTGGGAGGCACTGGGCAGATGGGTGACAGGTAGAATGGGATGGAAGCCATGGTGTCTGCATGTGTGCACATCTGTGCAGGAACCCACATCTGCAGCTGGCATGTGCCTCTGCAGATACACATACCTGTGCGTGCATGTGTGTGAGCATGCCCCAGCACATGTAGGCGTGTGAGCACTTATTGCTTGCAGATATGCACACCAGCACAGCTGCCCCAGGACCTGTGGGCCCGCTTTCTTATCAGGCATGTGTCCACGCTGTAAGGCATGGGTCATGGGAGTTACTCGAGAAATACTTGTTGTTTTAATGAATAATAAAGACTGCCTACCACTGCTCCTACTAATAGCAATAATTATACTGAACAGATAAAACGAAGCATTTCTGGACAGCATGAAAAAGTAGGAGGTTCTCCGGCACAGCCATGAGCTAGATAGAGGTGTCGGGGGACGCATTCCTTCTCTGATCCTCAGTTTCTCACCTGTCAAAGGAAGGCACGGTCGGCATAACAAGCAGGAGGGCGAGAGCGTCAGTCCGACAGGCTCCCTTTTCTCGTAGGAGGCAAGGCTGTTCGCTGAGAGAGGGCTGGCTGGGGGATCATGTAAGGGGATTGGAAGACAGGTGGCTAAATCTTGGGGGATTTTCCAAGATAAATGAGGAGAGATTGCCAAGGTCAACAGTAGGATTACTGAGTGTCCTGGTGAGATTTCACCTTATGAATTGCATTCTCAGATGTGTTTTTAGGTCCATAGAAGAGACCAGGACCCTAGGGAACCGCAGATGCCAGTGGGAGGCGGGTAAGTAACTGACCCGGGAGTCAGACGGCGCGTGGCAGGCTGTCCACCTGAGGAAAGGCCAGGAGGGGGGAGGAAAGGCTTAGTCGCTTCCCACCAGCTGGTGAAGCAGAATCAGCATGAAGAGGTGAGACTGCTGTGGGACCAAGGCTGTGGTCAGGCGTCGACTTCAGTGGTGGGGCAGATGGGTGTGAGGAGAAGTCCCGGATGAAGGTCAGGGGCGTAAGTCCTTGAAGGAGAGGAGTTAGGGATGAGGCCGGGGCAGTGAGCGGTGCTTTACAGGGAAGGGGGCCTTGCAACTCTTCCATAATCTCACAAAAATGGCAGACCCTTCCCTGCAGAGGGGCCGCATTCACACTTCCACCAAGAGGCAGAGGGCTCTGAGATGGGGCTGCTGGGAGACCCCTGATGGGATGATAGTAGCTAGCTGGCTGATCACCTTGCAGGAAGGAGGTGCAGGGAGTGGAGAGGGGATGGGAAGAGGGGATGGGAAGCAGGACTCACATCCTCGTGGCAGGCAAGACAGAGATGACGAGGTGAGGTGACAAGGGTGCAAGGAGGCAGCAGGTCAGGGTGAGGCTCCCGGCTGGTTGGCGGAACTGGCAGTCCCGAGTGGGACTCTGACATGAGGTAAGGTGGCCCTGCTAGCCCTGTGAGTGACACAGTGTTCAGGCCAACTCACTCATAGCTGCCATCTCCAGGGCTGCGGGCGCTGGATGGGAAGATGAGAGTCACGAACATGGTCCAGGATCTCTTCCCACAGCTGCTGCCTTCTCCTTCTTTTTGGAGCATGACTTATTTCCACTTCTTGTTCCTGCTACTTCTATTTCAAGATCTGCCTCCAGCTGTCTGTCTGCCACCTCAGAGTGTGTCGGGGTTCTTACCCAAAGCCCCTGTGCACTCCAGGCCTGCACCCTTCTCTGGGTTCTCCAAGCACCCTCGCTCCAGGGGCTCCTTTCACTCACCTCCCACCTGGGTCCCAGGTGCCTTTCCCAGAGGGACCCAGCGCCAGCTCTCCCCACTGAGGTGCTGCTCCCTCCGCCCACCCTTTCCAGAGCTCACACCTCAGCATCTATAGAAACTGAGGGTGGCTCGCTTTCCTCTCACTGGAAGCAGGAGCCCTCAGGGAAGCCACGTCTTGACCGCTCTTCGGGGACTCCAGGAGCTGGCATGGGGCACTGCTTCCCCACCTCCCTGGCCAGAGAAAGCAGATAAACAAGCTTCGGTAACTGAACGGACAGCACCAGCGCCCAGCAGCCTGGACATCCCAGCGGCACTGGTGAAAGATGCTGTCTGAGGACCCGGAGAAGCTGGGAGCTGAAACAGACAGGAGGACACGGTCCAGGAGGCAGGTACCACTGAGAAGAGTCTGAAAAACGTGTCAGCCAAAAAGGGAAGCTGAGGAAGCCTGGAGTTTGTTGTCCTCTTCCCCAGATTGCTGAGGGCCAAAGATGGGTCATGACCCCAGACCAGTGGTTCAGAAGCTCTGGGAGCCCCTCTCCTGCCACCACTGCGTGCACATGGCTCACCCCCAGGATATGGCATCTGTGTTAATTGCCTGTTGACCTGTTGGTTTCCTTACTGGACCCTGATTTCCCTGTGGGAGTGTGTCCTGTTCACTGCTGTATCTTATTGTCCAGCCCAGGGGCTGGCGTGCAGAGGCTCTCAATTCCTGTTTGTTGAGTGGATAATGAGCGGAACAAATGATGAATGCTCTGATCATAATCCATCGCCTGCCGGAGCATTCGGAGGGTTCAGTGTCACAGATGCTTCCTCTAACCCTGCAAACGGCCGGCCCTTAGCTGAGATGCTCACCCTTGGTCCACGCCAGGGCTCATTTCTTCAGGATCCACGCCCTGCCAGGCCCAAGTGCTGAACTGGGCCGGTTCACCAGCCTCTGGAGCACATCAAGGCTGTCCAGGGGAGGTGGTGGAGCATTGGCAAGGTTTATCGCAAGAACTGGGGAGTGTGAACTGAAAGTATTCTTCCACAACACATGGACCAGGGGCTGGAACGCAGAGCCCAGGTTCGGCTAAAACGTCACCACAGTCTCCAAGCTATAGGAAGTCTTAGGTCTTTTTCTTCCTGGAGACACGTTTACTTTTATTTCCCCCATTTTATCTTGAACGTGGATGTCAACAGTAAGTGGAGTTATAGAACAGTGTTACCAAACAGGAAGGTCACTCTGCCACCCACAGATGGAGGCAGTCAGGAAGGGGAGACCAGGGCCCACAGTCCCTTTCTCAGTTTACACCCAAGAGGTAGGGCTGGGATCTACCAGGAGGTGTTCCCTCCTCAATTCCCTCTGGTTAGTCTTGCAAATGTCATTGGGCTGCCGGATGAACAGACCTGAGAGGGATTCTCTGTCACACACACACACACACACACGCACACGCAGGTCTGATTGACAGGCCTGACTGACACCAGCTCTCGAGGCTTCATGTGACAGTCAACGCTGGGGAACCTGGCATGAAACCGCACTCCATGCCATTCTTGCTGCTGTGAACACCCAGGTATGAGAAGTAAATGAAATCTATGGAAACGCCCTAGTCATTCAGTCAACACGCCCGTGACCAATGCTGATAGCTAGCCTTTGTCAGGTAGGAACTCACTGTGCCCCAGGGCTGCTTACAGCACTTTATACATGTTAACTCCTTTGATCCTTAGCGTAACTCTAGGAAGTAAGAATTACTATTATTATCACCGTTCCACAGGTGAGAAAGGGAGGCACGGAGGGGTCAGTCACAGGAGAAAGGCCACCCAGCGAGTGGACTGTAGACCTAGGATCTGCACCGAGACAGCTGGCTGTGGAGGGCACGCTCTTAGTCCCCGGGCTCACTGAGGGTGAGCGCGGCTGAGCCCTGGAGGAACCGCGGTGAATAAGACAGTCCCGACACTGTTCTTAGGGTGCTTGCATCACAGTGGGGGGAGGAGCTGCAGACAGCGGTGAGAGCCAACACGAAAACAAAAGAGCTGCTTCTCAGACAGCAGTCAGGGCAGATTCTACAAGGAAATGAAATGTGAGTTGAGTTGAGATTGCAGTGACCAGAAGGAGCCAACCCGACGATGACCTGGGGGAAAAGTGTCCCAGACAAAGGGACGACACGGGCACCCAGGCCTTGAGGTAGGAGCAAGCTGGGAAAAGGCAAGACACGGGAAGAATAGGGCCGTCCTGACAGATGGGAGGTGGCATCTCGCCGTGGTGCTCATTTGCATTTCCTTGGCGATAGTGACATTGAGCATCTTCTCACGAACCTGTTGGCTGCTTGTACGTCTCCTTTGGAAAAATGTCTATTCAGTTCCTATCGGTGAGGATGTGGAGAAATTGAAAGCCTCGTACGCTGTTGGTGGAAATGGAAATTGGTTCAGTCACTATGAGAAACAGTATGTAGTCTCCTCAAAAGATTAAATATAGAACACCATCTGATCCAGCAATCCCACTTCTAGGTGTATATACAAAGGCAATGAAATCGGGAATTCGAAGAGATGTTAGCACCCATGTCCACAGCAGCACTATTCCCCAGAGAGCCACGGTGTGGACACCACCTAAGTGTCCATCGGCAGATGAATGGATAAAGAAAACGTGTTATATACACACATTGGAACAGCCAGCCTTAAGAAAGGAGGGAAGCTGGAGGACATTGTGCTGAGTGAAATAAGCCATCGCAGGAGGACAAGCCCGCATGACTCCACTCCATTCGAACTCCAAAACACTCAATTCCCAGAAGCAGAGTGGTGGTTGCCGGGGGCTGAGGTGGGGGCGGGGGATGCGGAGCTGCTGCTCCATGGGCAGAGTCTCAGGCCTCATGAGTGAATTCTGGAGATCTGCAGGACAGTGTGAGCCTGCATCAGGGGTACTGGACAGCCAGCGCGCCTGCAGCGGGAATACTGTGCTATACACTTACAAACTCCCTGCCAGGTAGAGCTCCTAATAAGTCTTCTTATCCCAGTAAAATATACTAAAAATTAAAATTGTAAGAAAAAATAAAAAGAGGCAGTACCATAGTGAGCAAGGGGAACTGTGGTGACAAAACAGGTGAGAAAATGCTGGTCAGCTCAAGTAGGCCAGGGCAGGAAGCTGGGTTTTTCTGAAAACAGAGGAAATGCTCATAGAATCATCTTTAAAGGAGAATAGGATGATCTAATTTTACTTTTAAGTCATCTCTCTGTCAGGTGTGTCAAGAATGGATCAAACCCCCACCTGGCAGGGCCTAGGCGCTCGGCACACACAGCCGCCCTCGTGAGGGGAGGTTCCTGGGGAAAGGCGAGGAAGCTACCGCTTGGCGGGGTAAGTGCCACGTGAAGTCCTTTCCCCGCCAAGCGTCGTGGATGCTGTGGGGAAGGACTGGAGACAATGTTGCTCAATGGTCTTATCTTGACAGGAGGCCATGCAGAGGAGTGAGCTGGTTGTGCCGTCCGCTCCCCGCTCTCTGCAGAAGCCTCTGCTTGTCCATCGGGTGTGGGTGCTCATCTCAAAATGTCACCCGAACCTGAGCAGTATTCACCCATTAACACCCAAGCGCATCCACCCATTAGGCAGGGCAAAGGGGTCACCTCCTGCCCATTGCCCGCTGCCTGCTGCCCGCTGCCCGCTGAAGGCTTTTCCACTCAAACGGGCATGCCCTCCTCTGGCTGCCGAGGTAGTGCTCCTGACTCTGACGTCTGACGTTGTTTCCTCCCACTCCGAATTGGAGGACTGATCATTCTTTCGGTGCCAGAAACAATGACAAAACCAAATGTCTTATCTTTCAAGAAAAACAGGTGCTGGTCTAACAGGAAACAGCAAACCAGAACAGGAATGCAGGCGTGCTGGCCACGGTCACCCCAGAGGGACCACGGTCACCCCCAGTGCTGGGCATCCTGCTGCACGTGCAGCCCCGCACGCCGCTCCCTCACTGCTGAGTGCTGCCCACACAACCAGAACTAGGCCTGGGGCCTGGTCGAGCTCAGACCTCAACATGTGCTTCTCAGCCACATGCACATCTTGGTTCCCCAAGCACGTGTCACGCCGAGTATCTCTGGGCCTCTCGTTTCATGCCGTCCACGCGGTGTGGGTTTGAAGCCCATGGTTGGCTGGTGTCCTGACCGGTACGCGCGTCCATAAATGGCTGGAGACGCAAACCTGGATGATGACACAAGCTTCACAGTGACAACGGAAAGCTGCTGAGTCAGTGCAGGCTCTTGGGAAACAGTGCAAAGCAAACATCTTGTGCAAAACTCCTTCCCATGCTCTAAGCTGTAACGCTACTGGACAAACTCATTTCAAATAAGTAGCACATGCTCTGACGTCAGGGAGAGGAAGGCTAAGGGCCAGGCCATGCAGAGGCAACGAGGCACCGTCAGGCTCAGTGGAGAGCAGGCTCTGAGCCCTGAGGCTGTAGCGCTCTCAGAGAAACTCAGTGGGGCCGTGGCCTCTGTGAGCTGCAGGGCGCACACTGGGACTCCCAAGTAGAGGAGGGCGCCAGGGAGGATGTGCTGGAAGGAGGAGAAACGGCCTTCCAGCCCCAAGTCAGAGCCCAGAGGGAGCGTCTGCCCAGGCTGTGATAGAAGGTAGTTGCTCACAAAGCATGAGCACCCTGGCTGTGTGTGGGGTGCAGACAATAACCCTGACTTCTAACTCCTCACACGGTGCGGAAACACCAGGCCATAAGATTAATGCAGAAGCTGCCAGGAACTGGGGACTCTCCGGCCAAGGCCACCTCGGAACCAGGCGGTGGCGTCCCTCCCAAATCTAGGCATGCGCACGACTCCTGCAGATGACAGCTCTGCCGAGAGGAGCTCACAGCAAATAGTACCATAAACCACGTTAAAAACTACGCAAGAACTAATTTACTACCAAAGGGACGTCACACATAGAACCTCTGAGCAGAGCCTGGAGGGGAAGAAACGGAGGCCGGGCGGAAGGAGGCTGCCAGGGAGAATTACAGAGCACAAACCACAAGTGAAGGGAAGGAGAGAGCACATTGAACACGGTCCCTTCTTGGCTGTGGATGAGTCCGCAGGGAAACACAGGCCTAGGAGGGGACGCTCCCAGATAGACAGGGAGTGAGACGGGAAGCAGCGGGGCCACGATCCAGCCACATTCCCTCGCTGGCCTTGGGCAGCTGGCTGCTCTCTGTCCTGGGAGCCACAGGCTGCTCTGGTTTCCCTGGAGACCAAGTCTGTTTACTCAGAGCATCAGAGATGAAGTATGCTTGCACCAAAGTGAGTGGGTAGACATGGAAAGCCAGCTTCCCTCACCCCATGAGGCATTACAATTCATGGCTGACCCACCCACCTGCTCTGCAGAGAAGACCTAAGTACACCATTTTGTTGGTACATTAAGAAGCTTAGGAAAGTCAAGAGCTTTTTTCTCTTTTTTTCTTGTTTTTCACTAAGCGTGGCCTGCTGGGTAGCACGCACGAGCCGGAGGTGGCAATGGTAGGTTAATCACACAATGTCAGCGCTCACCTATGCCTTTGGATGGAACCTGTTGGCAAATGGTAGCCTGTCACTCTGGAATGAGTGAGCTGGGATGCAATGTTGATTGGAGCAGATGCCTTTATTCTACTTTTGCACCCCAATGTAGGGAGGCAGCGCAAACATCAGAAAGTGCATGCCTGACGCATGCATTTTAAATTCACAGTGGAAGATGGGCGAGGAGAAGGGGGTGACAAAAGGATTTTTACAGTCTATTGAGCTATACATGTAAAGGAATAACAGGAACTGGCAGACCCGCCCTCCTTCATTCAGGGAAGAAGCAATGAAAGGGCCAGGGCCCTGTTTCAAAGGCAGCTGAGCACGGACAGGGCGGAGGATGAAGCAGCCACCATGCGTGTGGGAATCAGCTGGAGTTAACAGCGGATCATGTGGCTAATGACACTCCTGGGATCTCAACAGCAGAAGCAAGTCCAAGCCTGAAGGACAGGAATCTGCCTGGCAACGCCTCTGTGGAGCCCCTGCTACCAGGTGAGGGTGTGGTCCTCTGGGTCCCTTTTGAGTCCTGTGGGATAGAGACTGGGCATCAGCAATGTCTGTGTTGTAAGCTACCCAAGAGAAGAAACAAGGCTCTCCTCACTGTCTACCAAGCAAAGCATAAGGTAGCGATGAGGTTTTCTAAGAGAGCTCTCTTCCCGGCCAGGGGCCCAGGCACCAGGAGCAAAGCAGGAAGAGCAAAGAAAACACAAGTGCCAATGTGTTCGATCTGATCCCAGTCTGAGAGCTGGGGGCTCAGGGAGAGGGCAGGTATTGTGCTGGGCTGCATATCTGGCACTTTGGGCAGGCGGGTCATGCTGTGCTGTCTATTCCTAAAACACATAGATAGGAAGGTACTGACATCAGGCCAAGCCTTGAGATATGGTCTCATAGCCCCTTCCCAGCATGCAGGCCTTCTTTCTCTGAAGGCCCGGAAGTCTCATTCCAAATTTGGGAGACAAAGGACTGGAAAAAGTATAAATAAAGAGAGTTTCCTCCATATAGGGGGTGGGGGGGGGGGCTCAGAATTTGAAAGACACATTTTTCTCTGGGCCTCCACAGAATTTAATAATAAAATGTAACTCCTGTAGTCATCGCTGCAGTTCAGCCTTTGCTTAGGCAGGGTGCTGTAACTGTAGTCAGCTGGCCAGCTTAATAAAGGCTCTTAAATTTAAATTCTGAGTCAGTGGTCTATCTCTCTGAGTGAACCCATAACAGTGTGTGTGTGTGTGTGGGGGGGGGGGGGGGTGGTTGCTGAGAAGCCTGAAGCAAGGCCTTAGGCCTCAGCACACTCTCTTCTTAGGAAAGCACGGAGTTAGGGTCAAGTTCACAGCAGAGGATTATTAAAGGGATTTGGGGTGAGCTATATTGGGCACCCAGATAAAGGGCAGAGGATATTTCAAACTATGTTGATCGTGTCTCTTTTTCTTTTTTCCCTCTGGGCAGTGTTTCCACAGCTTCCAAGCTCATCTTAGCTGCTTGTTCATGCACTTTGACACCTAGAATAACTTGGGCTGGAATCTTTCATCTTTCCCTATTTGGTGTGAGTGTTGGGTAAGAAATATACATAATAAAAATAGCAGCTCACATTCACTGAGCACTTGCTGGTGACCAGGGACTAGTTTATTTAATCCTCACAACAATCCTGGAGGAAAATACCAACATTTCCCCATATTGGTTAGACTCAGGTGCTTAGCAGGTGGCAGAGCCGAGAGTGAGCACAGGCGGATTGACCCCAGAAGGCAGGGCTGGCCATCGCTCCCACAGGGGCCCATCCAGACGTCCACAGACTGCCAGGTAAATTGACACCTGCAACTCTTTTATCAGCAGGTGACAAGGTCATGAGAAGATGATTTCCAACACTAAACAAAACCTCTGAGAAGAATACTAACACATTTTAAGGAAGGTTGCATTTCCAAGGTAGCTTTGCCCCTACCTACTGACATCATCCCCTCGGAGGTAATGATGACCCCAGCAGCCATGACAAACTAAAAAAAAAAAAAAAATAGCAGATTTTGATGAAGAAGTACAAACTGCCAGTTATAGGAACAGTCTCAGGAATATAAAGTACAGCATAGGGAATATAGTCAATAATATTGTGATAACGATGTATGGTGCAGGGTGAGTGTTAGACTTACCTAGGCGATCACTTCCTAAGGTATATTAATATCTAGCCATGGTAAATGGGATTTTTTTTTTAGTTTCTCTTTCTGTGAGTTCATTATTGGTGTATAAAAAAGTCATAGATTTCTGGATTTCATAGATTTCATAATTTTGTATTCTGCTACATTGCCAAATTCATTTTTTAAGTCTAGTAGTTTTTTGATGGAGTCTTTAGGGTTTTCTATGTAAAATACCATTTCATCTGTGAATAATGACAGTTGTACTTCTTCCTTTCCAATTTGGATGCCTTTTATTTCTTCTTCTTGTCTGATCACTATGGCTAGCACTTCCAGTACTATGTCAAACAGAAATGGTGAAAGTGGGCATCCCTGTCTTGCCCCTGTTCTTAGGGGAAATGATTTTAGTTTTTGCCCATTGAGTATGATGTTGGCTGTAGGTTTGTCATGTAACAGTAAGGCTTTTATTATAATGAGTCATGATCCCTCTATTCCCACTTTGCTGAGTGTTTTTGTCAAGAAAGGGTGTTGGATTTTGTCAAATAATTTTTCTGCATCAATTGACATGATTATGTGATTTTTCTCTCTCAATTTGTTTATGTGATGAACGATGTTTATTGATTTGTGGATATTGTACCATCCTTGCATCCCTGGAATAAATCCCACTTGGTCATGGTGTATGATCTTTCTAATGTAATGCTGAATCTGATTTGTCAGAATTTTGTTGAGGATTTCAGCATCTATGTTCATTAAAGATATTGGCCCATAATTCTCTTTCTTTGTAGTGCATTTATCTGATTTTGGAATTAAGGTAATGCTGGCTTAATAGAAAGAGCTTGGAAGTGTGCCTTTCTCTTGCATTTTTTAAAATAGTCTGAGGAGGAAAGGTTTTAGCTCTTCTTTGAATGTTTGGTAAAACTCTTCTGTGAAGCCATCCAGACCAGGGCTTTTGTTTGCTGGAACTTTTTGATTACTGCTTCAATTTCATCTGTACTTATTGGCCGATTCAAGTTTCTTGATTCTTCCTGATTGAGTTTTGTAAGATTGTATTTTTCTAGGAATATGTCCATTTCATCTAGATTGTCCATTTTGTTGGAGTAGAATTATTTGTAGTACTTTTTTACAAGCCTTTGTATGTTTGTAGGTTTGGTTGTTACCTCTTTCATTTCTGATTTTGTTTATTTGGATCCTCTCTCCTTGTTTCTTGGTGAGCTTGGCTATAGGTTCATCAATCTTGTTTATCCTTTCAAAGAACCAGCTCTTGGTTTTATTGATCTTTTGTATTGTTTTTGTTTGTTTGTTGTTGTTGTTGTTTGGGGTTTTTTTTGGCCCCTATGTCATTCATTTCTGCTCTGATCTTTATTATTTCCTTCTTTCTGCTTACTCTGGGCTTTTCTTGTTGCTCTCTTTCAAATTCTTTAAGTTGTAGGGTTAGATAATTTATTACCATTTTTTCTTGTTTTTTTTTTTGAGGTAAGCCTGTAGAGTTATGAACTTCCCTCTCAGGACTCCTTTCACTGCATCCCATAGATTTTGGATTGTTATATTTTCAGTGTCATTTGTTTCCAGGATGCTTTTTATTTTTTCTTTATCTCTTTGGTATCCCATTTTGCAATTTACCATTGCAACAAAAAAAATTAAGATACTAGGAATAAACTTAACTAAGGAGGTAAAAGCCCTACACTAGGAAAACTACAGGACGTTAAGAAAAGAGGTAGAAGACATAAACAAATGGAAGAATATACCATGTTCATGGATTGGTAGAATAAACATCATTAAAATGCCCATACTACCCAAAGCAATCTATAGATTTAATGCAATCCCCACTAAAATACCAATGGCATATTTCACAGACCTATAACAAACTCTCCAAAAATTCATATGGAATAATAATAATAAAAAAAAAGACCCTGAATAACCACAGCAATCCTAAGAAAGAAGAACAAAGTTGGAGGGATCACAATACCAGATATCAAGCTATATTACAAAGCCACTGTTCTCAAAACAGTCTGGTACTGGCACAAGAACAGACATATAGACCAATGGAACAGAACAGAGAACCCAGAAATTGACCCAAGCCATTATGCTCAATGAATATTTGACAAAGGAGGCAAGAGCATACAATGGAGTCAAGACAGTTTTTTCAATAAATGGTGTCAGGAAAACTGGATAGATACATGCAAAAAATTGAAACTAGACCACCAACTTACACCATACACAAAAACAAACTCAAAATGGATAAAGGACTTAAACATAAGGCAGGGAAACATAGAATTCTTAGAAGAATCCATAGGCAGAAACATATCAGACATATGTCGTAGCAATATCTTTACTTATACAGCTCCTAGTACAATGGAAACTAAAGAGAAAATAAACAAATGAGACTAAATCAAAATAAAAAACTTCTGACTGGCTATTCTTTGGGGGGAAAGGGGTGAGGGGGATGCGGGCAGAGGCTGGACAAAAATCATGCACCTATGGATGAGGACAGTGGATGGTAAGTGAGGGAGGAGGGTGGGGTGGGAACTGGGCAGAGGGGAGTTATGGGAGGAAAAAAGAGGAACAAATGTAATAATCTGAACAATAAAGATTTAATTAATAAAAAAAAGAAAAGAAAAAAATAAATTAAAAAACAAAAACAAAAAAAACCTTCTGCACAACAAAAGAAACCATCAACAAAACAAGACAGCCCACTGCACGGGAAAACATATTTGACAATGTCATATCTGATAAGGGTTTAATTTCCAACAGAGAACTCTTACAACTTAAGAAAAGGAAGATAAACAATCCATTTGAAAAATGGGCAAAGGACCTAAATAGACACTTTTTGATAGAGGACATACAGAAAGCCAAGAGACATATGAAAACATGCTCAAAGTCACTAATCATCCGAGAGATGCAAATCAAAATGACAATGAGGTACCATCTCACACCTGTCAGAATGGCTATCATCAACAAATCAACAAATGACAAATGCTGGTGAGGATGTGGAGAAAAAGAAACCTTCTTCCACTGCTGGTGGGAATGCAGACTGGTGCAGCCACTGTGGAAAACAGTAGGGTGTTTCCTTGAATAATTAAAAATGGAACTTCCATTTGACCCAGTCATCCCACTTCTAGGAATATATCCCAACAAATCAGAAACATGAATCAGGAAGGATATATGCACCCATATGTTCATAGCAGCACAATACACCATAGCTAAGATCTGGAAACATCCTAAGTGCCCATTAGTAGATGAGTGGATTAAAAAACTGTGGTACATCTACACAATGGAATATTACTCTGCTGCAAAAAAGAAGGAACTCTTACCATTTGCAACAACATGGATGGACCTGGAGAGCATTATGCTAAGCGAAATAAGCCAGTCAGAGAAAGATAAATATCATATGATCTCACTCATTTGTGGAATATAATGAACAACATAAACTGATGAACAAAAATAGATCCAGAGACATAGAAGCATTGAACAGACCGTCCAACCTCAGAGGGAAGGCAGGGGAAAGGGTTGAGGGGTAAGAGATCAGCCAAAGGACTAGTATGCATGCATATAAGCATAACCCATGGACGCAGACAGTAGGGGGAGTGAGTGTATATACTGGGGGGCGGGAGCGGCCAGAGAGAGGTCAATGGGGGAAAAAGGAGACATATGTAATACTTTAAACAACAAATAATTTAAATTTAAAAAAGAATAAGTGTAAAAACAATTATAAAAATTTAAAAAATAAAAGAGAATCCAGACATGGTTAACAAACAAACAAACAAACAAAAATCTAGCCACTATGTTGTACACCTGAAGATAATATAATATTGGATGTCAACTGTAATTTAAAAAATGGTAGATTTCATTGTTAGTACAGTTTTACAGGAAAATTGAGCAGTTAGTAAAGAAGGTTCCATGCACATACCTCACCTCACTCCCTATCTCAGTGCACTGTTCCCATTACAGCATCTTCATGCCTGTTATCACATCCACATTGGTTTCCACTGCTACACATTGTTATTCGGTCCTTAGTTTACACTAAGGTCCTTTCTGTGTGTCTCACAGCTCTATGAGTGTGACAAACTTACCACCATTATGGCATCACAGAGTACTTTCATCCCCCAGAAAATGCCCTGTCTTCCCTGCGCGTCCCTCCCACCCCAAGCCCTTGGCAACTGCTGAGCTTTCCACTGTCTCTACGGTTTTGTCTTTTTCAAAATGTCATCTACTAGTGTGTAGGTTTCTCAGACTGGCCCTTAAGGTTTCTCCATGTCCTTTATGGCTTTATAGTTTCGTTTTTTTATTGCTGAATAATATCCTATGGTACAGATCTATCACAGATTATTCATTCACTTACTGAAGAATGACCTAGCTACTTTGAGATTTGGGCTACTATAAATGAAGCTGCTATTAATATCTGTGTGCAGGATTTTGTGTGTACATAGCTTTCAGTTATTTTTGGGAAACACCTAGGAGCCTAAGTGCTGACTCATCTATATATATAAAAGCCTAATGTGCAAAGTGTTCCTTCAGGAGTTTGACCGATGGGGAGTTCGACCGCTCACTATGACATGCACTGACCACCGGGGGTGGCACAGAATAAAGGAAGGAAGCTGGGGGGAAGGAAGGACCCAATTGGTCCTGATCACTGGTCAGGCCTAGGGACCCTATTTGTGCACAGATTTCATGTACCAGGCCTCTAGTATGGTTATATTTAGCTTTGTAAAAACGGCCCCCTCTGGCCCTGGCCTGTGTGGCTCAATTGGATAGAGCATTCTCATGAACACCAAAAGGTGGAGGGCTTGATTCTCTCATATACCTAGCTTTCAGGTTCAATCTCTGGTCAGAAAGTGTGCAGGAGACAACCAATCCATGTTTCACATCAATGTTTCTCCTTCTCTCTCTTCCTCCCTCCTTTCTTCTCTCTAAAATCAATTTTTAGAAAAGAAAGAAAGAAACCACACTCTGTCTTACAAAGTGGGTGCACCATGTAGCATCTCCACCTGTAATGCATGGCAATGCGTCGGCATGCCCGTTGGTGGGCACCCTTGCCAGCATTGGGCGCTGTCAGCTTTGCTTGGGTTTTAGTCATTCTAGGAGGTGTGTAAAAGCTGCAATTCCCCCAGGACACTGGATACCTTTTCTCATGCTTATTTACATCCGTATGTATATCTTTCAATGGGGAGGTGTGTGTAAGACCATTTGCCCATTTCTTATTGGATTGTTAGTTTTCTTAATGTTGGACTCTAAGAGCTCTTTGTATATTTTGGATAAAGGTCCTTTACCAGATGTGTGTTTTTCAAATATGTTCTTTGCGCCTGTGGCCTGTCTCTCCATGCTCTCCAGAGTGTTGCTCCCAGGGAGCGGTTTTTACTTTAGTAAAGTCTAACTTATCAAACTGTTTTCTTTAACAGAGTGTGCTTTTGGTGTTTATCAAATATTCATCAACAAACCCAGGGTCACCAGGTTTCCCCCTATGTTATCTAGAAGTCTTATAATTTTCCAATTTACATTTAAGCCCTATTTCAAAGTAATCTTTATTTTTTAACATCCAGATGTCCAAATGTTTCAACACCATTTGTTGAAAAGACTATTCTGTCTACAATGAATTGCCTTTGCTCCTTTGTCCAAGATCAGTTGACCATATTTGTGTGGGTCAATTTTTGGGCTCCCTATCCTATCCTACCCTATCCTATCCTATCCTATCCTATCCTATCCTATCCTATCCTATCCTATCCTATCCTATTCTATAGGTTCTATTTTATTCCATTCTATTCTGTTCTACTCATCAATTTGCCTATGCTTCCCCATACCACGTTGTCTTGGTTATTTAGCTTTGCAGTAAGTCTTCAAGGCAGGCAGCGTTGGTCGGTCTCTGACTTTGTTCTTCTTCACTGGGTGCTGCTTAGTGTGTGTGTCTTCTGCTTCTCCACATAAAACTTTAAAATCATTTTGTCAATATCTACAAAATAAGCGGGTGAGATTTGTTTCTGCTTCAGGTTTTCCATCGAATCTATAGATTAGGTTGGGAGAAATTTATATCTTAACAATATTGAGGCTTCTTATCTATGAATAAGGAATATCTCTATTTAGAGCTCAATTTCTTTCATCATAGTTTTATGGTTTTCACTTATAGATCCTACACATATTTGGCTAGAGTTATGCCTATTATTTTGCGGGCTAATGTAACATTGTTGTTTATTTTAAATTTCAAACTCCAGCTGCCCATTGCTAGTATATAGGTAAAACTGCTGGTCTATGGGTAAAATTGACTGTTGTATATTACCTTTATATTCTGTGGCCTTCCTATAACTGCTTATTAGTTCCAGAATATTTTAGTGATTCCTTGGGTTGTTCTTTGTAGACATTCATATGTCATCTGCTAGCAGAGATGTATTATTTCCTTACTCCTAATTCCTTATATATTTCACTAGAGGCTAGGTGCATGAAATTCATGCATGGGGGGGTCTCCTCAGCCCAGGCTGCACCCTCTCCAATCCGGGACCCCTTGGGGGATGTCCAACTGCCAGTTTAGGCCTGATTCCGGGGATTGGGCCTAAACTGGCAGTCGGACATCCCTCTCACAATCTGGGACCACTGGTTCCTAACTGCCCACCTGCCTGCCTGCCTGGTCACCCCCAGCTGTCCCCCCTGCTGACCTGGTTGCCCCCAACTGCCCCTCTGCTTGCCTGGCTGCCCCCAACTGCCCCCCTTGCTGGCCTGGTAGCCTCATGCAGCCTGCTATTCAGTCATTTGGTGGCCCTTTGCTAACCCCCCTGCTGGCCTTGTCATCCCACGCAGCCTGCTGTTTGTCCATTATTGTTACTGTGATGTCATCCCGGATAATTTTCATATCCCTCTATTATTAGTATAGATTTCCCTTTTTGGTGTCACTGCATTAGCAAAAGCTCCCAGGACAATGTTGGGTAAAAGTGGTGAGAATGGGTGTCACTGGGCTGAGGGCAATGACATTAGTCTTCTCCCAAGTAACTCTGCTCTTAGCTGTAGGTCTTTTAGACGATTTTCAGCAAGTTGAAGTTTTCTAGGATTTTTTATTATGAATGGGTGTTGGATTTTGTTAAAATTCCTTTTTTCCTTTTTTTTGATATGCCATATGCCTTTGCTTTTTTTCCTGGTTAGCATGATGAATTATATTATGTGGTTTGGGGTGTTGAACCACCATTGTAAGCCTGGAGTAAATCCGCTTCGTCGTGGCATAGAATTCATTTCATACATTGCTTGGTTCTATTTTCTAGTGTGGTGCTGAGGGTTTTTGCATCTGTGCTCCTGAGTAATATTAGTGTGTGGTTTTCCTTTCTTAGAGGGTCTCCATCTGGCTTTGGTATTTAGATAAAGCTGGCCTCATAGAATGTGTTAGGAGGTGTTCTCTCTGCTTCTATCTTCTGAAATACATTGTAGAGAATCGGTATCACTTCTTCCTTTAAATGCTTCATAAAACTCACCAGTGAAAGCATTTGGGCCTGATTTTTTTTTATATTTATGGAGGTTATTAACAATAAATTTAAATTATAATAGATATAGGCCTATATAGATTATCTATTTTTACTTGCATAAGCTTTGGTAGTTTATGTCCTTCTTCAATAAATTAATTTATCTAATCAAATTTAGGGGCAAAGAAATATTCATAATATTCACTTACTATCCTTTTAATGCTCATATGACATCTCCGCTCTCATTTCTGATGTTAAAAATTTGTGTCTTCTCTATTTTTTTGTTGTTGGTATTATTCTGACTAGAGGCTTATCAATTTCATTGACCTTTTCAAAAAGATTGACCGATGTCAGCGGGGAGGCGTGTGGGGGAGCATACAGGATGAAAGGTGAAGAGAACAGCCGGAGAGCATACATGCACAGTCCATGGACACAGACCACAGTGTGGTTAGGGCCAGAGGGAGGGATCGGGGTGCAGGGGGCAAAGGCAGGGAGTGGGTGGCATCTGTAATAGTGTCAACAATAAAATTTAAGAAGATGTATTTTATAAATAAAACTTCTGTACCACCAAATAAAATAATGAAAATAAAAGCAGCTTTTGGTTTTGTTGCTTTTCTCTCTTGATATCTTGTTTTCAAATTCTATTAATTTCTGTTCCAATTATTATTATTTTGTTCTTTCTACTTGCTTTAGTGTTTATTGCTCTTCTTTATCTAGTTCTCCAGGATGAACGCTTACACAGCTGACTGTTAATTTTTTCTTTCTTTTCTAGGCTACGCATTCTTTCCTGGAATCCATTTTATCCTCTCTGCTGGCTGGGACAGGGTCAGGAGGAGGGGAACCCTGACCCTGACCCTGACCCCCGAATTCTTGGCTGGATTCTGATACTGCATGCTTCTGCCTCTCAGTAATACTAACATTACAGAAAGTCTCAAAACACATATAAGACTTCAGCCATAATACATGCTCCTAAAATAACTGCTGTTCAGATTTTTTGATACTTCTTTTATTTTTCATTCTTCATCGTATCTTTTTAAAAATATTGCGGAAAATACACAAACCATCAAATTTACCATTGTAACCATCTCAAGGTGTATGATTCAGTGGCATTTTATATTCACAGTGGGGTGTAAGCATCACCACTATCTTGTTCCAGAACAAATCATCACCCCAAAAGGAAACCCACAAACCCGTTAGCCGTCACTCGCCATTCTCCCTTCCCTCTAGCCTCTGACAACCATTATTCCCATGTTTCTGTCTTCACGAACTTTTTATTCTGGCCATTTCATGCTGAGTGACATATTTTTAAAGCTAAGTGTATGTATAGGGTGTAGCATATAACTTTATTTTTAACTCACTATTGAATTTCAAGGGGTCATCACATTGAGTGCTGCCAAATAGTCTATTAAGAAAGTGTCATGACAGACTTAGTTATTTCTTATTTGGAGTGTTCTGGAAGATGTCTTGGTGATTCTGCTTGGCGTGCTGCTGTGGCAGCACATGATGAGCAGCGCCATGCATGGGGCTTCTCCCCAGGTCCTCATTATTTCCTTGGGTTTGACTCCCTGGGATCCCTGGTGGGAGCATGAAGCATTGGGTAACCTTTAGGTTCTCTGTACTGTCTGCACCTGCTTTCCAATGGGTTGTGTTAACTCTCAGCATTAATGGCCGACACGAGGCACCGGCTTCATCATATCCTGCCAGCACTGGCCATGCTTTTGTGTTGAAGCCTCCTTGGTGTGTGACATAGGACTTTGAAAACAACGCTGTTTTCAGCTCCTCCCTCCCCTCACACCTGGCACAGTGATCTTCTCGGAAACACTGGCATATCGAGCCAGATAACATTTCCAATTTATCGCTCCCACCAAAGTGGCTGCAGGATAAGAACAAATCCAGTCTGTGTTCAATCTATTCAATTAGAACGGAACAAGGAATTTCTTTCAACACACACAGATCAGCAAATCCCATTCTGCTTGGATTCCATTTAGCATTTATGTAGCTTAATTAAATCACCGGCGGGGCTTCCTGCGGAGAGCACGGCCTGCAGGAAATAGGCTCTCCACGTCCTCTTCCAGGCTCGGGGGCATAACTAAGTGATAGGGCAGGTTGTCAGAATCCTATGCATCCCCTCCAGGTGCAGACGCTGCTGCAGCTCAGAGCTTGTGAACAAGGAGCTGGAGCTGGTGGCAGGAGAGCACTGGGCCCCGGATTCCTGAGCCTCCAGCTCTCTGTGCCGCCCCATCAAGAGCGAGCGTGCCTTCTAACAGCCCTAACACAGGCCGGCATTTCTCTATATGGGCAACCCAGCCCTGTCCAAGGGGTGGAGGCAGAAAGAAGAGAAGGAGGAGGCCATTACCAATAATTCTTGTGAAAACAGTGGCTTACTCAGTGCAAGCCAGCCTGGCTGGTTCTCCAACCAAACATACTTTCTAAAAGCTCTCTCTCTCTCTCTCTCTCTCTCTCTCTCTCTCTCTCTCTCTCTCTCTCTCTCTCTAATTGCGAAGTGTCCTGTGCAGAGTGCCAAATGGGCAAATGGCAGCAGCAATGAGTAACAAGGCCCCTGTGCTTCCACAGCCTAAGCCAATAGGACAACATTTGTGGGCTCTGGCCCTGGCCAGTTGGCCATCTCGCTGCCCTCCCAGGGTGGGGCCAAGCTTTATGGGAACTCCATGGATTAAACCCCAGGAGGAAAGTCCTGATCACCCCACTTTGCAGAGGAAGAAACAGGCTACGAGGGGCTACGGGATGGCAGTTAAACCCAGACATTTGCTGTCTGGCTTCTGAGTGCAAGCTTCCAGCTCCTCCCCAGTACCTGAATGATGGAGAAGAGACAGCTGAGAAGCACTGTTCTGGGGGGAGGGGTGTCTCTCTATGGAGCCAGGAATGTGCCAGCAGCACTGCCCGTGAGAGTCCTCTCTGGATAAAGCTGGGTTTCTGGACTTTAAAGCCTTTGGGGGACCCTGTCAGCCAATGGGAGCCAGGGTGAGCTCCAACACCTCACAGATTGCAGTCAGGGGAGTGTTTTCATTGTGCTTCAGCTAGTGACATCTTCTCTCCCTAATGCCTTTTCACTGAGCTCGCCATCTCCAAGAATCGTGAAGTCTACTTGGGGGACAGGACCATAAATTCCTCCCCAGAAGGCCAAGGAGCCGGGCACCACCCACTCCCCTCAATTCACAGGTGAGGACCTGGGGACGGCGTCATCTCCCCAGGGGCACAGGGAGCTGGCGGCCCCTCTGCCGTCCCACCCTCAGCGCCCGCTCCCGCAGGAGGGCCCCGCGCTGTCCTCTCAGAGCGGCAGGGACCCTGAGTTCCGGCCCAGGTGCCCTTACTTACAAAGATGCGCACTCTGTCTGCCATGCCCTGCAGGCCCGGGTGGTGATGTGGCAGGTAATGGCCTCTTTGAATATGGAGACGCGTGGATTGGGAAGCAGCTGAGTGTAATAGGGAAATAAATGTGAGAGGATCCTCATTCTGCCGCCTGCTGCCCGGTTGACCCGGGGAGCTGTAAGACGACGCTTAGCCTGTGCTGTGTGCAGTTCCCCACGGTGCCCAGGGTGTGCACGGGAGCTCCTGACGCACACTGGGCGACACCAGCACACAGGCAACTGCTCATTCTTTTCAAAAGGCCATTGAATCCTCATCGTCATGGTTCTGTTATCAGGTTTCCCAGCTCACCTCTGTTCTAAATCTGTGACCCGAGGAAATAATTTAATAATGCTGAGCCTCAGTTTTATTGTCTAGAAAATAAGAGTAATAATAAGACCTACCCGGAAAGGCTGTTAAGAAAGCTAAATGAGAGCGAGGCGAGAAGCTGGTATTTAGAAAATAAACTGTCCTGTTTTTATCTCTCTCCTTACATGTGGGAGAGGTGGCAGGAGATGAGAGAGGTCAGCGAGGACTGTGTTTCCAATGACCTTCAATGAAATTGAAAAGTTATTCTTAACAGCATCAAATTTTATGGAACTAATTCCAGGTCTTGGGAAGCCTCTTTGCACGGCACTAGCAATATGTCCGAGACAAGCATATCAGAAAGGCTAATGGGCCTTCCCTCTCCCTCCGCCCCCCCGTCCCTCCTCCCCCAGTCGGGCCATCAGGTGGCAGGTGGCATTTGCAAACTTGTCCCTTTTGGTTGCCAAATTCCCGGCAGGTTGCCACTCCTAGAAGTAATGTGCCAAACCCCGAGTGGGCGGTGAATGTGGGAGAAGCTTAAACCCACCCACGGGCAGAAAAACAACCCCCAAATCTTATTATAATCTGTTCTTTCTCTCTGCCTTGTCACCAAGGTAGTTGGAGCCTCTGTCTTCAGCCTCCTCCTCCTCGCATCCTGTCTGACTCATGTGCTGCTGTCTCAGTGCCCAGCCAGCTGCTGCAGGCAACGGCGACAGCCCAGGCAGGGCCATTAGCAGCAACAGCATCTGTCGGGGGAGAGAGTGGGAGAGGCTGGGGGACGCTGCACAGGGAGAGGCAGAGCTGGACGGGCACAGTGAGTGAGGCCATAGCCACTCTGTTATTTAACAATATTTAAATAATAATAACAATAATAGTAAATAACTTATGTACTAGATGCTTTTAAACACATTAGCTTCAATTTTTAAAGAACCCCATGGGACAGGTATTATTATTCCTACTTTATAAATGAGAAAACTAAGTGTCAGAGGTGTCTGTAGCTTGCCCAGCTTGGCATATCTAGTCCCTGGTGAACCTAAGGTTTAAATGTAGGTCGGAGGTAACACAAAGTGTGTGCCTTTAAGCAGAACTTCCTCTGTTCAGCTCTCCTAACAGGAAAATGATTGAGTGAGGGGCTACTTTTCATACAGACTCAAGGGTGAGGACAAGGATCATATGTCAAGACGAGTGGGGGAAAGCCTGAGGTGGACACAGGCATGCGCAGGAAGCAGGAGACAGCGCGCTGGCTGGGAGCCTCCGAAGACTTACCCTCCAGGCCAGGGCAGGCGCTGAGAAGGTCAACCTGGCGGCAGACACTGACCCAGAGCTGCAGGGAAGCAACGGAGGCCTGGTGTGAAAGCATCCGCTCAATCCCAACTGTCTGAGATGGCCCCGGGCCCTAGTCGCAGAGCGATGTGAGTAGGTCTGGACATCCGGCATGGGAGCAGAGGACCAGCGCTGAGGAAGGCAGGCTGGAGGCGGGCAGGATGAGGTGGCCAGCACCTCGGACAGCGAGAGCCCCTGGAGAAACCTGTGAGTGAGCCAGGCAAAACCTAGGAGCAGGGTTCAATCACGCTCATGGCCATTCCTGTGCTGAGCATAAAGGAATCAAAGATGATGTCCATGCACATGAGCCGTCAGCCCACAGCCTCCTGGAACGTGACTGAGATGCAGCTGGCAGGCACCAGCTGTCACGGGGGGGCACGCAGCCCAGGGAGGGGCACGTCACTCACCTTCAGGGGTGGCCTGAAGAAGGCCTCATGGGGCAAGGGGTATGCTGCCATCTCAGCCCGGGGGAAAAGGGCGGGAGGTGGAGGGGAGCCTGAGCAGAAGAAGCAGCAGATAAAGAGATGTGAAGGTGGGAGCAGCGGGCGCATGCTGAAAACCAGCGTTAGATTACCTGGGCAGCAGGGGGAAGGCGGATGGGGGTGAGGGAGACAGGCATTTGGAAAGAAAGAACCTAAAAGAGCTTTAACAACCCTGACAATGAGTCTGGTACATTACAAAGACCAAGGAAAACTGGATGGACGGCTGCTCTTCTTTACAGAAGGGAAGCCACGGCCACCCTGGGCCCGCGCTGTGTGACCTGGAGCCGAAGGACAGCTCCTCCGTTTGGCAGGCTGAACACACTCCGCTTCCCACTCCTTCCTCTCCACACTCCAGTAGGGCTTGGCAGGACAGTTGACTTTTATTTCGAGTATTTATCTTAAGCAGGGGAGCAATATGATCTTGCCTTCACAAACATTACTCTGACTTCTCTAAGGATGGGGGATTGAAGGGAGACTCGTTAGCTAGATATCAACATTATATAGTTGGAAAATAATGGCTTGGATCACAATGATGGTGGATATGGAGAAAATTATATGAGAGAGAGAGGAGAAAGAGAGAGAGAGAGAGTTAGTTTAAGGAATTATCTCACTCACATAATATAATTGTAGAGACTGGCAAATCCAAAATCTACAGGGTAGACCAGTAGGCTAAAGACCCAGGGCAGAGTTACACTTTAAATACAAAGGTGATAAGCTGGGAGAGTTTCTTTCTCTACCAGAAAGGGCAGCCTTTTTTCTATTAAGTCCTCAACTGATTGAATGAGGCCCACCCACATTATAGAGGCTTATTTGTTTACTCCAAGTCCACTTTCTAAAATGTTAATTTTATCTAAAGAATACCTCCTCGAAAACATTCAAAACAATGTTTGGCCAAATATCTAAATATCTTGACTTAAAATTTACCAACTGAGGGAAAAATATTTAACTTTCTTAATATCAACATGCCTGTTAGAGGTTCAAGAGTGAGTGTCGCATAGGCCAGAAAGCAGGGAACTATAATCCTTGGGCCAAATCTTGCCGTGACACCTGTTTTGGTAAATAACTGTTTGGAACGTCCATCCATGCGTGTATTGTCTGTGCATTGTCTATGGCAGCTTTCCATGCTACAAGGACAGAGTTGAGTAAATGTGACAGAAACCATATGACCTGCAAGATCAAAAATATTTTCTATCTGGCCCTTCACAGGAGAAGTGTGCAGACTCCTGATGCAGACAATGAGATATCAGCGTCTGGAAGGCAGTTTTCGAGTGTGAGCTGGAGACATGAGTGTAGAAGAGAGTGTGGATTGGGAACGGCATGAGGCATCGCAGCAGCTGCGAGAGGAAAAGTCCCACGGAGGTAAGCTACGCCAACTCTCCTAAAATGCAAAGGAAGATGGGGACCCGTGTGCCCCTGGATTTGGCATCATGATGGATGGACGGGAGGGCACTGATGATTTTAAATCACGTCAGTGAAGTTGTGACGAATAAACTAGAGTAAAGTAAAACACAAAGAAAATGAGATATAGAGCAGTTAATACATCAAGAATAAACAATGTTTTCCAAGTCACAGGAAGGGGGACATGGATTTATAACTAAATATTTTTGTGAAACTATAACACGCAGAGAAGAGAGCATGAATCACAGGTGTGCAGATCAAACATTTTTCACAAAGTGAACATACCTGTGTAACCGCTACTCAGATTATAAAACGAAATATTACCAGCATCTCAGAAACCTTTGGGTTATAAACTACACGTGTGTGTCTCTCCAATACTGATATGCCGACACCCTAACCCACAATGTAGACGGTGCTTGGAAAGAGGGCCTTTGGTCATAAGGTAATTGGGTCAGGAGGTTGGCGTTCTCGTGATGAGATTAGTGCCCTTATAAAAAGGGGGAGGCGAGGGCTTGCTTTTCTCTCTGCCCTGTGAGAAAACAGGAAGAGGCCCATCTGCAAGCTAAGAGGAGGGCCCTCCCGGAATGCAAGCACGTGGGCACCTGACACAGGCTGTCCATGCCCAGGGCTGTGAGAAGTGGACTTCTGTGGTTTAAACCTTGACTTGAGCCTGTCATGTTTTGTAATGGCAGCCAGAGCAGAACAGGAGGCCTCCCTTGCACACCCCACAGTCTGATCTGTGCTGGAGAGGAACTTCCAGTATTCAGTTGCTTGACAATACCTTTATTTCGCCTTCACTTTTGAAGGATATTTCCACAAGGATTGTCATTCTTTTCTTTCACTACTTAGATTAAAGTGTAGCAATTACTTCTGAATTCCATAATTTTAGTTGGGAATTGAACCATCAATTTTATTGTTCCTTCATGGTGTGTATGTGTGTGTGTGTGTGTGTGTGTGTGTGTGTGTGTTAATGCTCACCAGAGGATATTTTATTCATTGATTTTTAGAAAGAGTGGAAGGAAGGGAGGGAGAGAGGGAGGGAGGGAGAGAGAAAGAGAGATAGAGATAGAGAGAGAGAGAGAGAGAGAGAGAGAGAGAGAGAGAGAGAAACATGGATGTGAAAGAGACACATTGATTGATTACCTCCCAAAAGTGCCCAAGCAAGGCTGAGGATGGGACCTGCAACCCAGGTACGCACCCTAGACCAGGACTTGAAACCCTTTGGTGCGAGGGCCAATGCTCAACCACTTAGAACACCGGCCAGGGCTTACTGTTCCTTCTTTTAATGTAACCTACCACCCACACACCATTCCAGTTGCTTTCACAATTTCATCTTTGTATCTGGTTTTTACAGTTTTCCAGAATGTTCTCATATGTGTTTGAATTTTTTTTTATTGTGCTTGGAGTTTGTAATAATTCTTAAATCTATGCATTCTAACTATTTTGGAAAAATATATTTTTTACTCCATTCTCTCTCTCTCTCTCTCTCTCTCTCTCTCTCTCTCTCTCTTTCTCTCTCTCCTCCTCCTCCTCCTCCTCCTCCTCTTCCTCCTCCTCTTATGAGACTCCAATTACACAAATGTTAAATTATTTTATTTTGCCCAATATGTCTCTTAAGCTCTTTTCTCTATTTTGAGTCTTTTTCTCTCTTTCTGGTAAAGTCTATATTATTTTTTTTATGAAGTCTTATTTTCTATTCTAATGATTTTCTCTTCAGTTGATTTTAATCTGTTATTGAATCCATCCATTGACTCCTTAAACTTGATCTATTTTTTAGTAATTTTTGATTTGATGCTTTTAAAGTACATATTCCAGTTTTCTGGTAAGCTTTTTCACCTTTCCATCTATTCAGCTGAACATATTAATCAGAGTTATTTTAAAGTTTATGCCCCATAAAACCAATATCTGAATCATCTGCAGATATGTTTCTATTGTAGTTAATCTTGGTTCCATTTCTTCATATGCCTAGTAATTTTTTATTAAATGCTGGACATTGTACATGACAAATTGTCAGTCTATAAGTGATGATATTTTCCTTGAGTATTTATTTTAGCATCTGTAAGGATTGAGATAGCATCACCTTAATACAATAAGACATGGATGTAATTTAGGTTGGTTTCAGACTTTGTAAGGTACTGTATCTAGCTTACCTTTAATACTACGGCACAGCCCTTCAGGAGTCCCAAGTAGGATCCTCTGTGCCTTCAGGGTCCAGAAAATAAAAACTCTGTGTAAATTATGAGCCTTTTAATAGAAATTTATTCCCAGGTCCTTAATTTTCTCCTGTGATGAATATGAATTGTCAAATGCTTTGGGAGGAAAAGTGGCATAGCATTTTAGATTTACTTCTCATTGACATCTTAGCCCTCCAATTTCTGGCTGCTTTATAAACTTAAAACATCTTTTTTTTTCTAGCCCCAAAAGACTGCAGGAAGTCTGTTTAACTGTTATTTTCTGCTCTGATTCTTGACCTCTTGTCCGTTTATCAGTAACAAATATTTTTATTGTGGTAAAATTTAATAGCTTAAAACTTACCATTTTAACTATTTTAAAAGTATACAGTTTGGTGTTTTAAGTACACTCACATTGTTGTGCAACCACCACCATCCATCACCAGAGATTCCTCATCATCTCAAACTGAAACTCTGTACCATTAAACATGAACTCCCCATCCCTCTTCTTCCCGTATTTCCTCCATCGTCACGGGAGAAAAGTCTAAGAAGAGAAACCAGGCATGAGTAGATTTGTGGTGAGGGGATGCAAAAGCTCCTCCATTGATTTCTATTTCCCAAAAACATATGAAGTCACATCATCATGTGAGAATAAGAGACATGAAGAGTGGGAATGGACAGTCTGAAGAAAGGAGAGAACTTGTGCACAGTCGTCTAGAGAACAGGAAGGAGTCATATCAGAGAAGCATGAGGATGGTGGGGTCCATGGAGCATCCACATGCAGTCTGAGGTCACGGCTTTTAAGTGAAACTGGCTGTCCTGACTCTTCAATGTTCTTTAGTAATGTTTAGCTGGTTAGGGCATTTAACCATCTGAATAAGATGAAAGAAGACAGAGGAGTTACAGTGTTTTCAATGTAATAATGATAAAAATGGGCCATGAATCTAAGCTAGATAAGGAGACAAGCAAAAATAGCAGAAAACTGATGAATCCTGGGGAGGAGGTGTGGCCAAGGGACCAAGAATTGCAGGGATGTAAGAATTGTGGCTTTGAGCATTCTGGAGGAAGCGAGCAGAGATGTAAAATGACACTCTAAGACTGAACTGTTTGAAACGTATTTTTTTGTGGAAAAGGGGTAAAATTCCTGGTGCAAAGTTTAGGGTATGAACACCGGTGTGGGTAATGGAAGTGGGGCAGGATACAGGTGGTAAGAGGAGAGTAGGTCAAAGACCAAATTATAGCCACAGCAATACGTTGGCCACCAGAAATGATGTGAAGAGTTGGGGTAGGAAGAAAGACTATGAGCCTGGAGCTAATATACTTAGTCAATAAAGAAATTTCAAGGCCTCTGCCTCCACTTTTACACACACACACACACACACACACACACACACACACAGTGTCAGAAGGCATCCAAAGGCTGTAAGATCAAACCCTTCAAAATAACTTTGCACTAGCATGAGATGGTACTAGGAAGCTCTTCTGGATTTCCATGCCCCTCACTTTGAGAAGAGATCCTATGACGATATTAAACTACTTTCTGAATCTAGCTTATATCTGCTCAAGTTCTCTCTAATTAAAAACATTTATGAAGGCCTTGTGAGAGTGTCTCTATAGGAGCCTTTGTCCCGATATTAATTTACCTTATTGAGAAGTGGCTTTGAGGTTTGGGTGGAATTGAGTCCACTCTCCACAGTGTCATTTCCCTTTGACATGCCTGCCCGAGTGTTAGGCAGGCAAATGGAGTTATACCCATCAGCGTGGAGCTCAGGACTCTTCAAGGCTGGGGAGTGAGAAGCTCCCACAGGCTGGCATGGGAAGGGATGTCTGGACGTGCTTTGGATATTTGGCTGCCCGGAGGACTGAGTCAGGAACAAGCCTGGAGGATGACAGAGTTTGAAGAATTCTGATTCATCAATGTCTGAAACCTAGTGAATCTGGTGTGTGTGTGTGTGTGTGTGTGTGTGTGTGTGTGTGTGTGTGTTTTATGAACCCATAAACTGCAGCCATATTTAATCCAGTTTGTTTAGGTTTTTGATAAATGGTACCTGAAAGCATTGGTACTAATATGAAAATATTTCAGTTCCTGCGGGAAGCCACCACTTGCCAATACTGTCAGTGCACCAAGGAACGCGGATGGCCGATGGACCTTGGGCATTAGCAGGGCTGAGCACGAAGTGTTGAGATAGTGGTGGCCCAAGGCAATTCCCTAACCTGATAATCCTTTCACTGTTTACCAAACTTTACCTTTGATATGCCTGTACGCATTGCTAAAGGGCGAATGCGTATTCAAGTAAATAAAAGGCCAGAAGTCGGTGTGCTCTTCATGAAAGAGGCACCCCTGGCCCCCAATGCCTTCTAAATTCATATTTCTTGTAGAGCATTTTCATTTGTGTGTCTGCCCCGCCTTCAGATGCTGAACCCAGCCATGCAGGTTGTGGCAAGTTGCCTCTGTCTGTGTCCAACTAGCCTACCAGATGGGTGGTGATATTAACCACGGCTGAAGACTGACCCTGGCACACCATAAGGGAATGTGCTATTTCCTGGTGAGCTCTGGCCTCAGTCCTCCCGTGAAAGAACTGACCACTACGTGACCAGACAGTCTCACTTGAGTGTGAGTGCACCTGCTCTCGGGAACATGGCCTTGGCACGGCCCATGGAGGCTCTGGTCTGATTTCAGGCAATAAGCAGATGCTATGCAAATTCACTTGCCATCATCAAAAAGGTTCTTTGTGTACACAAGCTTCCGCCAACATTACCATTTTTTTTTCAGTCTCTGCTCCTGGAGCTTGGAGCTGATTTAAGCTGTTTAGCTGTAACAGCTTCTGCCCTGAGGGAACTCAGTGGAGAGAGACCCCCGGCAGCTGATTAGGTCAGAAATGCAGACATGCCTATTGACGACGCGCCCAAAAGCCAAGCTCGTCCTTCGCCTATTAGACTGCCCGAGTTGGCCTTGTCGCGGCCCTGTGCACCTAATGAGGAGAAAGACTCAAAGACTCCACGGAGGACAGCCTCCCTCTAAGCCGGCGACCAGGCTCCTGCTGCAGGAAGCACCGCTGATTTACCTACAGAGAAGAGGTGTTCAAGCGGCGGCGGGGGCCAGGGGAGGAAGTAGCCTAACGAGGCCTCCCTGGATACCTGGGCTTGTTAGACTGAGGGACAAGCAGACCTGGGTAGACAGCGCGGCCCTCTTTGCCTTAGTTCACTTCACACTAAAACAGGCTCTGGCTCCCATTCCACCGCTCTGTGTGGCTGCATGGGCTTTTCACTCCAACACGCAGAACAATCTGTCCCAGAAACTGAGGCACAAAGTAAGGAAGACGCCAGGAGCTCCATTAGCACCATCTGCCTAGAAACAGTACTTTAGATATATGTCCAGCCCTAGCCTGTTTGGCTCAGTGGATAGAGCGTCGGCCTGCGGACTGAAGGGTCCCAGGTTTGATTCCGGTCAAGGGCATGTACCTTGGTTGCGGGCATATCCCCAGTGGGGAGTGTGCAGGAGGCAGCTGATCGATGTTTCTCTCTCATCAATGTTTCTAACTCTATCCCTCTCCCTTCCTCTCTGTAAAAAAAAATCAATAAAATTAAAAAAAAGATATATGTCCATTTTACAGATTCGGAAGTTAAAGCTGTGGAGTGACATCACATCTAACGTCATAGAGCTAATAAGTGCTGCTCCGGAATGCAACAGTCTGACACAGCTCTCTTTCTCCTGTAACAGTGGTTCTCAACCCTGGCTGACCTGGAACCCCCTGGGAAACTTTTCTAAAAGCACTGATAAAGGGATCCTACTCTAGGTCCTGCTCAACTCATCAGGGTGTCCTGGAGTAGTGCTGGACCCCAATCCAGCTCACCAGAATGTCCTGGAGCAGTGCTGGACCCCAATCCAGCTCACCAGAATGTCCTGGAGCAGTGCTGGACCCCAATCCAGCTCACCAGAATGTCCTGGAGCAGTGCTGGACCCCAATCCAGCTCACCAGAATGTCCTGGAGCAGTGCTGGACCCCAATCCAGCTCACCAGAGTGTCCTGGAGCAGCGCTGGGCCTCAACCCAGCTCACCAGAATGTCCTGGAGCAGTGCTGGACCCCAATCCAGCTCACCAGAATGTCCTGGAGCAGTGCTGGACCCCAATCCAGCTCACCAGAGTGTCCTGGAGCAGTCCTGGACCCCATTCCAGCTCACCAGTGTGTTCTGGACCAGCGCTGGACCCCAATCCAGCTCACCAGTGTGTTCTGGAACAGGACTGGACCCCAACCCAGCTCACCAGTGTGTTCTGGAGCAGGACTGGACCCCAATCCAGCTCACCAGTATGTTCTGGAACAGGACTGGACCCCAACCCAGCTCACCAGAGTGTCCTGGAGCAGTGCTGGACCCTAATCCAACTCACCAGAGTGTTCTGGAGTGGCACTTGGACATCAATATTTGATAGGCTCTCTCCCGACTGGCTTAAGTTGCGGAGGAAGAAGGAGCTATGTCAGAGATGTGCACATTTCCAGATGCACGCAGCTCACTGGAGGATACTGTTGAAAGGCAGACCCTGATTCTGTAGGTCTGGGTGGGGCCAGTGCTGCGTCTTTAAGAGGCTCCCAGGTGACATTGATGCTGCCCTTCGGGGACCACACTTTAGGTAGAGAGACTCTATCAGTGTTTCTCAAAGTTTGGTGTGTGTTTATAACTAAAAATTACTTTACCATGATATATGCTAAATGATCATAATAAATAAAATATTTACTGTTACCATAGAAAAATAAAGACTGAGGAACACAGCAGAGGTGATGAGGAGACATGAGGACAAGAGCAGTTGGTGTTCCGAGTTGGATCCTGGAACACTCATGAAGAAAGTGTGAAATAAGAGCACAGTCGAGTAGTTAATAGCAAGCTGCTGCCGTGGGCGCCCTAGTTTCTGCTCAGGTGCCACAGTTGGGCAGGACATTAACAACAAAAGCTGTGATGGGTATACAGGGTCATCTGTGCTATCTTTGCAGAGATCTTTCTGTAAAATCTAATTTTATTCCAAAACAAAACGTTTATGAAAAGTTTATTTGGAATAAATGTAGGTAGTAGTGGGGAACACCTCCCCAGTTAATCCTAATATCAGCCAGGGTTGAGAGCCACCTTCCCAACAACGTTGAAGGAGGTAATTTTCGCCCTGGCCCATGTGGCTCAGTTGGTTGGAGTGTTGTCCTGTGCATGGGAAGGTCGAGGGTTTGATTCCTGGTCAGGGCACAAACCTAGATCATGGGTTCAATACTGGTTGGAGCTCGTATGGGCTACCAATTGATGTCTCTCTCTCTCTCTCTCTCTCTCTCTCTCAAATCAATTTGAAAAAAGGAGGTAATCTTCCACAGTGGTCTCCTTGCAAATATACACACAAACCCATTCTTTTAAAAACATCAACAACCATGTCAAACTCAAGGCCGGCGGGCCGCGAGTTTGATGTACTTGCTCTAATGGATCCTATAAACACACGACATGGCGACTTGTTCTTCTTCAGCTGCAGGATATCCCGCAGTAAAGCGCGTGCCACCACTCTGCCGCCACCCTTTTCCTGACAGACGCTCACTTTGTCACCCTGTTTTCGGTCTGTCTCACTGCCTCGTCCCGTCAAACCTGTGAGCAGTGTGGCTTTCAGTGCGTGGCTGGTGCTCTCCTGGATGGCGGTGAGCCCTGGCTAACTAAGGTGCCTCTCCTCCCACCATCGGCTGCAGATCCCCTGTTTCCACACGAACAAGGGCACATTCTGAGCGGCTGCCCAGCTCACCCTGCTGGTGTTGGGATTCATGCTTCACCCTCCAGAACCGAGCTGCGCACATTGTCCCCTGGGCACCCAGGCGGCGGCACCTGGGGTTGCTGGGCAACAGGGGCAGTGAGGATGGAGAACGAGAGAATGCGAGAGGGAGTGAAGACCAGTCAGAAACCCGCTACAGGACAGGAGGTGGGACGGGGATAGGACCGCCCGGGGGGGTGGGGTGGGCAGTGGGGGGCAGGCCCATGTCCTGGGAAGGCTCCTGCCTTCCTGCCCTGCCTACCGGAGGACATTGGTATAAGATGTGAGCCAGATCCTGCCCCCCACTTCCTGCTAGTCAACATGTGCATGATTTCGGTTTCACTTGGAATGACACGGGGTGTCCACACAGCAGCCTCCGGGACCTGCACTTCCTGCTGCTTCTCTGCCCTCACGCCAGGCCGCTCTCTCGCTTGCCTTGCTCCTTCCACTTAGGTCACCGGTCAGTTTGGGGAGGCACTGGGCTCTGCGCCACCTCAGTGCCTTTGCTCTGGGCTTCCTATTGGGCAACTGGCACCATCTCAGCTCGCAGTTCCCACCTCTATGCTCACCCTGCACACCAGTTGGTGCCCACTGTGTACCCCCTGCAGGTTCCCACGGCTGTGACTTTTCTGTCCCCCAGGCCTCCTTTGCTAGAGAGATGCCCCTGAGAGCAGGCACCTGGTGGTCAGGTTCACCTCTGTTCCTGGTATCCAACCCAGAGTAGGTTAATAAGTACTTATTTGAATGGATAAACAAATGTTCAGTGACTGAAACATCTGAGGCATTCCCCTACTTGCAAGCTGACATGTTAGCCTGCGGGGCTCCACAGATGCTGATAGGAGACAGGACTCCTGGGCCCCGTGTCCATAGAATGAACGGTGGGGAGAGAGCAGCAGCCAGGGTGCCTGCACGTGTCACGATTCCCGGGCCCTGTGTCCACAGCACCGTGTGGTGGGTGAGGGGAAGGGAGCCCTGAGCTCAGGGCGTCGGAATCTTTAGACTAAGCAATCAGCGTGCCTGCCCAGAGCACCTACACTCTATGCCAGAGGAAGACACCTTCTGTTTTCAGAAGCTGGTCTTCATGCAAACGTCCTGGAAAGATGCTCAGAGCAACCTCAATCAGTCCTTTTGCTCTCAAGACCCGCAGAGATGTAACCATGAAGATGTGTCTCCTTTGACAAGTACCTCCAGCCCAGGCGCTGGTCTAGGAGTTCAGATTCCTCACATAGCTTGTGAGGTGTCCCTTGTTCTGTGTCCGGCTGCCTTCACTTAGCCATTCTCCCCTTCGCCCATGTTGTTCTGATGGCAGAATTTCCTCAATAAAGTGGTTTTACAACCAGAATGGTCTCTTACAGAATGGGTGGGTATTTTGCCTCAAGGTTTAGGGCCCATCTATCCTGAACTATGTAGACCAGTGGTTCTCAACCTTCCTAATGCCGCGACCCTTTAATACAGTTCCTCATGTTGTGGTGACCCCCAACCATAAAATTATTTTCATTGCTACTTCATAACTGTAATTTTGCTACTGTTATGAATTGTCATGTAAATATCTGATATGCAGGATGTATTTTCATTGTTACAAATTGAACATAATTAAAGCATAGTGATTAATCACAAAAACAATATGTAATTATATATGTGTTTTCCGATGGTCTTAGGCGACCCCTGTGAAAGGGTCGTACAACCCCCAAAGGGGTCATGACCTACAGGTTGAGAACCACTGATGTAGACAGACCTGCATAATAGCAGTCAATAAATATTTTTCAAGTATCTTTCTTTGTCCTGTGGAATCCCCACAGGAGTTATGGAGGTTGGAGGCAGTATCCAACCCTTGGATATGGGAACTGGGCACTTTGTAAAGTAGCGGGGCCCCAAACATTTCACTTAGGGTTCAAGGTGAAGTTCTCGGAGTATAAGTTGGAAACAGTTACTCCATATAAGTAGAGAAGACCAGAGTGGATGTCTGAGTCTATGAATGGGGCCATCACAGACACCTGAAACTCTGTGAGGGTGGGGCCAGCATTTATCGGGCTGGTCCTGTGCCAGCACCCAGCGCTGCTTGTGCAAACCTCTCACTGATTAATCACTGAATTGAGGATTAGATATTGGAATGGGTGAATAAACCAAAGAGGGGAAGGTTTTGATTTCTGTTTGTTTCAATCCTCACCTGTGGACATGGAGAAAGAGAGAGAGAGAGAGAGAGAGAGAGAGAGAGAGAGAGAGAGAGAGAGAGAGAGAGAGAGAAAGAGAGAGATATCACTCAGTTGCCTTCCATACATGCCCTGACCAGGAATTGAACCAGCAACCTTTCAGTGCACAGGACGATGCTCAACCAACTGAGCCACTCATCCTGGCGGGAAGGTGGGAAGGTTTTCATTTTAAATGAGCGCATAGTTTTCATGTTGGAGGGGTCCCATATCCCAGAAATCTCAACAACTACACATTGTCTCCTGATCCTCAGGCCCCCAAGTGGAGGGGGGAAATCACATCCGATCTTGCTAAACTTTGCCGGGAACCAAGGAAAAACTTTTTATTCTTTTTAAGTAGGCCTGAGCCTACTCAGCAGGGAACAGAAGACAGATGCAAAGGCAGCGTGATCAAGGTGGCTGACTGCGCAGCAAAGGAGAGAGAAGCACCCACGCCTTCGCCCTCAGGTTGTCACTGTAGAAAAGTTAGTTATGAATGGTGGCACCATGAGGAAACGGCCGGGCCCTGCCGTTCAGTGTAAGCTGTCAAGATGTGTTAAACCCCAGTGGTCCTGTGACTGCTCGCTGCCCCGGATACACACTTGCATATGTGCTGCAGCAGGACTTGCTTTAATGAAAAGTTAGGAACAACTAAACAACTCAAAAGAAAAGCTCAATTAAGTAGAACAGATAGTGCTGACCTGTGATATAGAATATGTTTGAACGAGAAAGTTGTTTCAAGAATGAAACAGAATGATAAACTTGATTTAAGACACATGGGAGATTCTATTTAGTTTTTACACACGTGGTATTGTCCAAGCTGATGGCAACCACTGACTGGGTTCGGGGAGAAGAGACAGGGCTTGGGTGGGTAAAGGAGGTATTAGTTTTGTGTGAAGAAACTTTAATTTTGTGGGAGAAGGTTTACATGTGCAATGGAGCGTAGCAGTTAAGTAGGAGCATAATCTTGAGTGTCAGACCTGAATTTGAATTCTGGCTTTGCCACTGACTAGCTGTGTGGCCTTGGGCATGTTGCTTAACAACTCTGTGCCTCATTTTCGTCATCTGTGACATGGGATGACAATATCCGTCTCACAGACATCAAGAAGATCAATGCAGATAAAATGCTTAATGGCAGCTATTAATATCATGTGTTACTGAAAGAATTCAAATTAATTGAAACTATCATCCAAGAAATGAGGGAAGGGAAGAAGGAAAGAGGAAAGAAGCAGCATTTACATTGCTCCCTCCACAGCAAGGGCGGGCTTCCATCGGGAGAGTGTTTACCAAACAGAATGTCCTCTTGAATCCTCTGGAAATGTGGCGTCTTCCTCCCACGCTCGGTGTAATTATCGCGGCTGGAGCTTCTCCTTCACACAGACCCAATCACGCTGCGGCGGCGCGAGAGTTCAGACAGCGAAATGTCTTCCTCGCTCTTTCTTTTCAACATAATCTAAATTTAACAAGCCCATTAAGGGAAACGCTTCAACAGGCGACATTGAGCTGATTACAATATTTAATAATCCTGCTCCCAGACGAGGGCTTTTCAACACCGGCGCGGAGCCAGAGCTGTGCTCAGCGTAGCCTTTTGTGCCCGAACGGTGTGGGGGTGTCGGATGGGGAGCCCCTCTGTGCTCCAGCGGAGAGGGAAATAACTGCAGTCGCCCTGGCAGGGCCATGGAGAGTCCCCCGTACTTGGTAAAGTTGGGAGCCAGCTTCCCTCCCCCCACAACAGAGCAAGACACTGTTCCACAGGAGAGGCCGGACCCCGCTGTCGGAGGCCTGGCAGCCGGCCCAGGTGCGCTGGCGAAGCTGGTGAGCCGCCTCGCTGTTCTGGTCTAGATCAGCTGCAAAGCAAAGGGACTGGACAATGTGAGGACTTTGCATCCCCAATTAGGCCTCTGTGGGTATGGTTCTAGAGCCCCTTGCCTTTGCCACGTGACTGGGAGAAGGACGGCCCCCCCCACCCCCCCACCCCCCGAGAGCTGGCTCTGTGAACGCACAGCCTTGCCCGTGGGCACAGACCCCACCTGGACACCCTGATGTCCCGAAAAGTGCCTCCTGCCAGGCCTGCAAGCGGAAACCTCTCATTTGTGGGGCAGAGTCTCAAATCCTGGAAAGGTCTTTCCTGCTACGAGGAAGAGGCGAGTCTGCAAGCTGGAAATTGGTGGTGGGAGTGGACCCCGAGGAACTGGGGCCTGTCCTGAGAAAGGCTGTGTCCCTGTCAGAGACCTGCGGACAGCGGTGGCCGTGCCCTGTGGATGCGGTCCCTCCTCCGCAAGCTGGAAATTGGTGGTGGGAGTGGACCCCGAGGAACTGGGGCCTGTCCTGAGAAAGGCTGTGTCCCTGTCAGAGACCTGCGGACAGCGGTGGCCGTGCCCTGTGGATGCGGTCCCTCCTCCGCTGCCGCTGACACTGCGGTCCTCTCCGCTCCCCTGTGACCAGCTTTTCACCCTGGATGCTCTGGCGCCCTCCCTCGTGGGCCTGCGTCTCAGGTTATGCTCTCGGGCTGTCTCTGCCTCTCCTTCTCTCTCGCCTGCACATTTTCTTTTGGTCTCAAATGTACTGACCTTTGAGGCTTGTGTGGGTGTCTGAGAGCATTCGGGCTTTTAAAGATTCAAAATGCACCCCCAGACAAAGGGGAAAGTCGGCCCAGAAACCGCCTGGGGCCGTCCTCAGAGGCCCTGGCTGGGCCTGATGGGGCACTGAAAGGAATCAGCCACCCTGGTCCCCGAGGGAGGAGGCAGCCGGAGAGCTGGGCATCACCTGCTTTCCTGCCTCATGCCCTCACCTGTGGCTGCCTAGAGAACAGCCCAGGGACCCCGGATGTCAGACCGGCCGCTGGCCTGGCCCCTCGGGTCCCGGGACAATGGGGCTTTGGTTGATCACAGGATCCACTTGAGCACTAGCCCCAGTGTAAACACACAGCAGAGAGGTGGTGCCTCCGGGGAGATGCACAGTGTGTTCCTGCGGCTGCCACAAGCCCCTCTCCTTCCCACCCTCCCCCGCTGCACAGGGAGGGGCGTGGCTGCCTGGCTGGGACACAGAGGGGACAGCGGGCCTGGCCGCCAGCCCTGCACTGTGACTGCCTGCTTCCCCCAGGTCCCAGGCAGAAGGCTCTGCGAGCCCACCCAGCCCTCTGACCCGGGCTGCATCCTCCCCTACCCACCCCCCTCACCCCGGCAGCTTTCTTCTTGAGGTAAAGCAGATTTATACCTAAGAAATAGTGATAGCGCTGCTTTCAAGGCACAGCTGGGACACATCAGGGAGGAAAGGAGGCAATTTAACCTGTATTAAAATAATCTTAGATTTTTAAAAAATCATACATAGAAATTATCCTATCAAATGTAGATATAACTTTAAGTTTTGATAGTTAATATAACACAGCAATGGTGAATCATTTTAAATGGACAACTATATCCAGTGACAATGAAGGTTCTCGTTTACCCTCCTGGTCAGCAAATAGTGGTCCCCAGAGGTGCCCCTGTCCCGCCCCTGCGATCCGTGTGGTGAAAGGAACTCCACTGATGTGATTCAGCTCAGGATTCTGAGATGGGAGGATTGTCCTGGCTCATCCGGATGGGTCCAGTGTAATCACAGGGTCCTGCTAGGAGGGAGGCAGGAGGGAGGTCAGAGAAAGAAACTGGTTTGAGTGATGGGGGCTGTGAGCTGAGAGCTGGGCTGAGAGCGGGCTGAGAGCTGGGCTGTGAGCGGGCTGAGAGCTGGGCTGAGAGCTGGGCTGAGAGCTGGGCTGTGAGGGGGCTCAGGCTGGAAAAGGCAAGGAAGTGAGAATCTCCTGGAGCCTCCAGAAGGAACAGGGACCTGTGGACCCAGCATGGTCCGATAGGGGGCGCCATTTTAAACCACTGAGTGAGTGGGGATTTGTATTAGGAAACTCCTACAACTCTGACTTCTCATTCCCCTTCCGGAGGCAATTACTCCTCCCCGTTCTTTTCTCCCCTTCAGAAACAGTCCAGGTAGATATAGATAGATAATGATAGATAGATAGATAGATAGATAGATAGATAGATAGATAGATGATACATAGGTAGGTAGATACACATACACAGGTGATAGATAGGTAAGTAGATGATGGAGTGAACCCTGAAAAAAAAAAGACACCTACCAAGTAGGGCTCCTGTTGGCTAACTGAGCTAAAAATATTTTTTAAAGCAGATTTTAATTTTTCAAAAAGAAACCTCACAGGCATCTCTGCTCAGGGCCTCTCAGCAAACTGTACTCCTTGGAGAAGCCTCTAGTCCAGGGGTGGGCAAACTTTTTGACTCGAGGGCCACAGTGGGTTCTTAAACTGGACCAGAGGGCCGGAACAAAAGCATGGATGGAGTGTTTGTGTGAACTAATATAAATTCAAAGTAAACATCATTACATAAAAGGGTAGGGTCTTTTTTTTCAATAGTTTTATTCATTTCAAACGGGCCAGATCCGGCCCGCGGGCCGTAGTTTGCCCACGGCTGCTCTAGTCTGACCTGCCTGCCTCTGCACTGACCTGCCTGCCTGCATTCTAAAGGTTCCTGGAATCCTATTTCAACCAATAGGATGGAAGCTCTCCCCATCCAGTCAGAGCTGCACAGCTCTGTCCAATCAGAGCAGCTCTATTCTGACCAATCAGGGACCAAGAGCAGGGACTTCTGTTTATGTAAGCCAGCTCCTCTCTGCCTGGGGTAGTGCATTTTCCACAGAAAACTGAAGACTGCGCTTGCCAGGTGGGAGCTGACGACGTCTTCACAGCCATGCCATATTACCATCGACCTGCTTGCACCTAATACAGTTTCTTCTTAACTGTACCCCAAAATGGGGATTCCTGTTGGTGTTGAATTGATGCCAATGACCATTGGTTGACAATAGATATAGAGATAGATATGAGCATGCGTGTGATAAATTCATAGATACATAGATGCAGAGAAGTGGATATGGAGATACGAAGGTAATAGAGATGACATACATGTCATCTGACATCTACTGTAAGCCATCATAGATACTAAGCATATGTGCATAGGTATGTATGTATAGTTTCTATGTTTCACACAAATAACAATACTGTACATCTTTCTTCACCTCCCTGTTTTCTTCTAATGGTATATCTCAGAGACCTTTAATGTCAGTGCCCATAGATAGGCTTTGTTCCTCAAAATACATATTTTAATTAAAAATATGAAAAAACTCAGCAAGGAATTCCTCGAGACTCGGTGGGCTGTGGCTTCTTGTTTCCGGCACCACGGGTCTCCTGGATCGGCCCCTTCTCCAGTTCCCTGAGGAAATTTATACACAGTTCACTGGGTGGTTCTGCTGCTGCGTCCACTTCTCTCTGCCCCCCTCCTACATCCAGGCCTCCTCTAACAGAGAAAGTCAGGCCGGAAGTGGCGTAGCGATGCCTGGGAACAGTGCGCTTCTCCCACACATGCACTTGTCCATTAGAAATCACCTGCCCAGCTGGCACTCATTTCTCTGAAATCAGGCAGTCCTGGTTCAAACTCTGGCTGAACACCTACGACATGTGTGGGCCTGCCCTGCTGCTTCGTCTGGGATGGTAGCCTCTGAGTACAGCAGCCTCATTACTTCATGGTGTGGAAGATTTAATTAAGAGAGACACCGTGTACCTAGCCCAGTGCCTGTGTTGTAGCTCCCCAAGACCACCCTCAGGTTTCAGGATTCTCAAGAAAAACTCAAAAAAGCTGTTACGTTTAATTATAGTAAAAAGATACATCTTCAAATCAGCCAAAGAAATAGACACATAGGCAGAGCCCTGCCTGCTGTCCCATCCCAGCGGCATCACGCAAAGAGCACTCAATCCCCCTGGCAATGCCACGCGACCCTGTGTGCACCATCTCCAACCAGGAGGGCCACCCACGCCTTGGCGTCCGGGAATGTTGAGGGGTCAGTCACAAAGCATGGAGCGCCTCAACCACCTGACTGTCAAAGTGCTAGCGCGTGCCCCCAGCCTGGGGATGCCACGGTAATTATTTGCCATGAATCACAGTGTTCGCTTAAATCAACGGGCATGGCTCAGAGTCGCAGATACACAGCGACACTCTTAGCAGGCAGGATATCGCAGATACTCACAGGCCCCCCCAGCAGCTGGCCACGGGCCAGGCCTGAAGACCTTTGGAATGTAAATAAAGCTTTGTGTCTGTCTCCCAAGTCTCCACTCCAGCAAGATTACGAATAAGCCAACAATAAGCTCCCAGGCCTGAACGCTGCCTCCGTGCTGAGCGCGGCTTCAGGGCCATCCCACTTGGATTTTCCCAATAATTCTCAGTGGTGTCACTCCTTTCCTGTTTTGCAGAAGATGAAACCAAGCCGGGAAGATTGAGTAATTTGTTTAACATCATCCTGCCACTGCGTCTGGGGCGAGGATTCAAGCCAAGCCTCTAACAACAGAGCCAACGCCTTCATCACCCCTACTTCCCCCACATTTACCAAAATGGGCACCAACAGAGACCAGGGACATGGCACGGTCACCTGGATGCTCTGCAAATCCACAAATTTTCTCATCTCTTTCTTAAATGTCAATTCTCCGAGGAAGAGTGCTGTAGATCCTCAAACTTAATTCAATCCGCCTGTCACACACCCACAACTTGAGACAGTCGGGAAGAAACGGAGACTTAGGTCATGAGAGGAAGTCAGAAAAGGCAGGTGCCTCCTGCGGCTGCCAGGAGCCGGTGGACAGCCTGTCCTTGGCAGGAGGGAGGGCCCAGCGGCCTCCACCAGCTGTCAGCAAGACTCATCCTGACGGGCCCCTGATGGCTTCTGTCTGGGGAAGTTGAAGAGTTGGATGTTTCCGAGGAAGGCATTTGCTGAGGGAAAAGGGCATGGCATTTGTACAAGCTTTTAAATCATTATTTTAAATGTTAAATGTTTAAGTTTCTTAGACCCTGGACAAAATCCCAAATCACTCTATTATTTAAAGCTCACATAGTTGTGCATGTTATTGCTTCTTCAAAGCACACAATAACACGGTAATAACCATCATTTCAAATTCATAGTAGCTATTTTTAATATATGTATTATACGTTTCTTGAAAGCAAGAATAATTTCTGATTTATTTATCAATGACTAAAAAAAGTGCCTGGCACTCAGCAGACTTGTCAATCAGTGCTTGATGAACAAGCAAATGAATAAATTGATACAGTGTTATCAGTGGTATGTTTTCCTTAGACGTTTCTTACACCCCCTGGGAAGGCTAACCATTTGAGGATGAAATGTGATCCTATGGGAATAGGAAGAAAGTAATACGGACTCAACCGTGTGCCCCCAGCATGCGTATGTTGCAGCTCTAATCCCCAGTGGGACTGTATTTGGAGACAGGGTCTGTGGAGAGGCCATTAAGGGTGAGTGAGGTTATAAGATGGCACTCTGCTTCCATAGGTCTGGTGTTCTTGTAAAAAGAGAGACCAGAGAGCTCACTCTGTCTGCACCATGTGAGAATACTGAGAAGGCAGCTGTCCCCACAGGAGGAAGGGGGATCTCATCAGAAACCAAACTGGCGGCACCTTGATCGTGGGCTCCCCAGACTTCAGAATGTAAGAAAACACATTTCGGTTCTTTAAGCCGCCCCGTGTGTGTTGCGTTGTTATGACAGCCCAAGAGGATCAATCAAAGGCTGTAGAGGTTACCTGCCCAGCCTCAGAAGCAAGATTTGACTGAGTTCAACCCCCACCTCCTCAATTTATGAACTTTGTATGTTTCAGCATATTAAGTATCCTCTCTGTGCCTCCATGTTCACATCTATATGGTGAAGATAATGCTAGTCCATCTCACAGGGCGTAGGCGAGGAAATGGCTTATTCTTACGTAGAAAGTGCTTAGAACAGAGCGGGGGCATGGCATGTGCTATATGCGTGGGGCAGGCTGTGTTTCCCCAGATGGCCACAGCAAGGTCTCACCCATGTGCCCTTTGGCCATGAATCTCACCACTCCTTCCTGGAGAGGTGGAGTCCACATTCCCTTTCCTAAAATCTGGGTCTTCCCTGCAACCTGCTTTGGCCAATGGGATGTGGTAGAAGAGAGCTGTGTATTTAAGACCAGGTTTCAAAGACCAGCTTCCATCTTCAGCTCTTGGAACACAGATTTTTGAAACCTTCACCTGTGAGGAAGCTAAATTAGCCACAAGGAGGCCTCAGAGAAAGAGCAGGCCCCAAATGAGCTTCCAGAAGACATCCAGCAACATTGTCAGCCACGTGAGGGAGATTGACTTAGATCCCCCACTTTCCCAGAACCTCAGCTGATACCACGTGAACCAGGAATCCCACCTGAACACCCACAATATCATGAAAATAATCTATGTATATAAAAGGTTAATATGCTAAGTGTCTGTCCAACCAGTAGCTATGATGCACACTGACCACCAGGGGGCAGGCCTCAACACAGGAGCTGCTCAGTTGCAGTGGCTTGGTAGCGGCAGTTCTTGGGTGATGCACCCCAAAACCAGAGAGGAGGGAGCATGATTCCACCTTTGGCTGCGGGTAGGCTGTTGCTGGGGCACTGTCAGCCCTGAATCTGGTTTACTGCACACTTGCCTTTACGTTTCACACCCTGTACAACAGCAATTTTGAAGAATGCCCTCTTGCACTCCGGGACCCCTCAGGGGATGTCAGAGAGCCGGTTTCAGCCCGATCCCCGCAAGCCAGGCCCAGGGACCCCACCTGCTGGAGGGATCCCGCTCACTCTGCAGACTCCCTTCAAGCCACAGCGCTACCCCAGGTGTGGCCAGCCAGGGAGCGATCACAGGAGGTTGGCTCCAGGGAGTGTCCAGCCTGTCTCACCTAGTCCCACCCCGCGGGCTGTCTTCTAATTAATTTCCTTTCAATGTGTGCAAATGCATGCACTGGATCACTAGTAAACAATAATTGTTCTGAGGCATACAATTTACACAGCAAGAGATAATTCAAACAGAAATGAATACCAGAAGTTATGTCCTGTGTAACAAAAATCCTCAATAATGTGGTAGTAGCTTTGGGTTGGGAGACAGCATAGCCTGAAGGGCAGGGTAGTAGCTGTAACACTTTTTGTTAAGGCTCCAGAAAAATATAACAAGGTATGTCATATATATATATATATATATTCATATATATATATATATATATATATATATATATATATATATATATAATCCTATATAATAAAAGCCTAATATGCTAAGTGTCTGGTCGTCTGTGACAGGACTGTTCAACCAATCAAAGCATAATATGGTAAAGATATGCTAAGGCTGCTCAACTGCTCACTATGACATGCACTGACCACCAGGGGGCAAACCCTTCGACTGATAGGTTAGCTAGCTGCTGGGATCTGGCGGATCGGACTGATTGAGATGAGCCGGACATGCACTGGAGCCCTCCTGTGGTCCCTCCCCAGCCTGATCATGCACCAGTGGGGTCCCTTGGTCTCGCCGGCACCCTCTCACAATTCAAAACCCCTCAGGGGATGTCGGAGAGCTGGTTTCAGCTCCATCCCACAGGCCATTCCCTTTGGGAGGGCTCCAGATGCAGGGCTCACAGCTGGTGAGTGTTGCTGCAGTAGTGCGAGCCTCTTCCAATCGGGACTGATTGGGTGCGAGCCTGAAGCAGATGCAGTGAGGCCGGGATGAGCGGGAATGGCAAGTAGGAGCTGCAGGTGGTGTTAGACTGCAGGCTTTGGCCTGATCCCTGCAGGCCACAGGCCACCCAGAGGAACCCCACCCATTCATGAATTTGTGCACTGGGCCTCTAATATATATATTTTATTGATTTTTTACAGAGAGGAAGGGAGAGAGATAGAGAGCCAGAAACATCAATGAGAGAGAAACATCGATCAGCTGCCTCCTGCACATCCCCCACTGGGGAAATGCCCACAACCCAGGTACATGCCCTTGACCAGAATCGAACCCAGGACCCCTCAGTCCGCAGGCCGACGCTCCATCCACCGAGCCAAACCGGTTTTGGCTAATATATATATATTTGGGTCACAGAATTGTGAGAAATAATAACTTGTTTTATGCAACTATGTTGTGGTGTGGTTTGTTGCACAGAAACGGATAACCAAAACAAGGAATGTTAGTTTTTATGTGGTGTTTAATTTTCCTTGCTTTGGCTCTGGTCAACCTTGGATTCAGTGAAGAAAGGGTCCTCAGTATGTTCAGGTGTCACTCGACCTTTGCGTGCGGTGAAGCAATTATGCACATCACTTATTCACAGCCTGCCAGAGCCCAAATAGAGTCAGAGATTGGGAGACGCAAGATGACACAAATACCTGTCAGATAACATGATGAAGCTTAACAAGGATGAATGTAGCCTTGAATTAGTATTAGAAAGCCAGCTGCCACAGGCATGTGGCTTAGCAGAAACACACACTTAAAAACTCAGCCTTGCCCTAGCTGGTTTTGCTCAGTAGCTAGAGCAGCTGTGGGCAAACTACGGCCCGCGGGCCGGATCCGGCCCGTTTGAAATGAAAAAAACTATTGAAAAAAAAGACCGTACCCTTTTTTGTAATGATGTTTACTTTGAATTTATATTAGTTCACACAAACCATCCATGCTTTTGTTCCGGCCCTCCGGTCCAGTTTAAGAACCCATTGTGGCCCTTGAGTCAAAAAGTTTGCCCACCCCTGAGCTAGAGCTTCAGCCTGTGGACTTAAGGGTCTCAGGTTTGATTCAGGTCAAGGGCACACACCTGGGTTGCAGGCTCAATTCCCAGTATGGGCCATGCAGGAGGCAGCCAATCAATGATTCTTTCTCATCATTGATGTTTCCATCTCTCCTGTTCCCTTCCTCTTTGAAATCAATAAAAATATTAAAAAAATGAACTCAGCCCTTTTTTTTGTTTTTGCATGCATGAAGTTTTTAAGTATCGAGGGAGTGATGAGGCTGCCAAAAAAACTTATGTGGTTGTGGACTGTATTAACAGAAGCAGAGCACCAAGAATAAGGAAGGCTATATACTTACTCTACTGGGTCAGACCACACATAGAAGGCCCATGTTTGCCCAAAGCACTTGAAAACTGAAATGGAAAAAAATGGAGTCAATTCTGGGGAGAGTGACAAACCAGTGTTAGAGACAGAGCAGTCAGTTCCCCTCCATCTTGTAGCTTGTATCCTATATAATGAAGGCCTAATACGCTAAGTGCCTGGTCGTCTGGTCATCCGTTCAACCAATCAAAGCATAATATGCTAATGATATGCTAAGCTCAACCGCTTGCTATGACGTGCACTGACCACCAGGGGGCAGACTCTCTGACTAGTAGGTTAGCTTGCTGCTGGGGTCTGGCCAATCGGGACTGAGCGTGATGGGCTGGACATGCCCTGGAGCCCTCCTGCAGTTCCTCCCTGGCTGGCCAACCTCCCACCTGCCTCTCCAGCCCCGATCGTGCACTAGTGGGGTCCCTCGGCCTGGCCTGCGCCCTCTCTCAATCTGGGCTGAGGAACTCACCTTCACCCGCCAAGTGCACAAATTTCGTGCACCGGACCTCTAGTTTTATATAAAACCGCATGAGCCAACAGCCAACAAGGTAACCTTGGAGAGGCAGGAGTTGTAAAGCAAATGAATAAGCTGGAGACAAGAGGGTTGGTGGGACTGGGAGTCTTTATATTGCTGATTCAGAGAAAATCTGTCCACAAAATAGAATCTTAAATGAGATTTAACTCAGGAGAAGAAAGTTATGTAAAAGAATTGGGGAGCAGCCCAGCTGGTGTGGCTCAGGGTTGAACCAATAGGTCACAGTTTGATTCCTGGTCAGGGATTGTGGGCTCCATCACTGGTGTGGGATGTGAGGGAGATAGCAGATCTCTCTCATCATTGATATTTCTCTCTCTCTCTCTCTCTCTCTCTCCCTTCTTCTCTGAAATCAATAAAAAATATTTGGAAAAAAAATTGGGGAGCATCTTTCTAGTTTATAGAAGCATAAAGTGGAAATATTTCCCACCTGGGACAAGTTGGCATGTTTGAAAACAATAGAGAAGAAGCCAGCGTGACGGTAGCCTCATGAGACAGGGAGAGTGGTATGAGCTAAGAGAAATTGGTGGGCAGGGGGTGGAGGGGCATCCATCCTGAATGCAAATGTCATTCCACTGTCCTCAAAGTATTGCTGTCCCTGTCATGTTTGGGGTCTTGAAGCCAGGTTTGGGGTTTGACCAATATGATGCTTGTGCATAGAAGGTATAAGGAAAGGGGCCCGAGGAGCAGCCCAGAACGCCCTCGTTCCTGGAGCCATCCCCAGCTCTAGAGGCTGGCACGTGGAGTTTGGTGTCAGAGTTTGTGTGTCCCCAAAAGGTGATGCTGTCATCTTGATTGGCGGAAACTATAGGGGCTTGTTCAGCTCAGCAAAAGGCAGAGTTTTTTATCCCCACATCCGGTGACAGACTCTGTCCAGGTAGGTAGTGAGTTTCTCGGGCAAGGAAACATCTGAGTGAAGTGTGTGTCCTGCCTGAGGCTACAGTAGCTGGACATCACACAGCTGGGCACGTGCCACAGGTGAGAGTGGTAGACATGCCATTAAATAACACTGAATCCAGCTGTAACATGGCAATTCTTTTCACCCTGTTGGCTTTCATCCCCATACAACAAGGTTGTGTGTTCAATGCCTGGTCAGGACACATGCAAAAATCAACCAATGAACGCATGAATAGCGTGGAAAAACAAATTAATGCTTCTCTCTCTCTCTCTCTCTCTCCCCTGCTCCTTCTCTCTCTAAATTAATAAATTAAAACTAGAAGTGCCCTGGCTGGTGTGGCTCAGTTATTTGAGCATCATCCCACACACCAAGAAGTTGCAGGCTCAATTCCTGGTTGAGGCTCAGTCCCTAGTAGGAAGTATGCAGAAGGCAGGTGATCAATGTTTCTCTCTCTCTTCCTCTCTCTCTAAAAGTAAATAAAATCATATTTTTAAAAGCAATTCCTTTCCATTATTCCAGTTTTGTCAAGGAGAACATCTCATGTGTCCTTAGTAGCTGACATTTGCTTCATATCCCCTTTTACAAAAGGAGATAAATCCTTAGGTAAAGATTCTTTCTTGCAAGACTTTTAAAAACTATTTTGCTCTCATTGTATTTATTTATATGTGGATGTCTATATTTAAGGTAAATGATGTGGAATTTATATTTATGGCAGTAATTTAAATAGTACTTTTATATAATAAAGTACTTTATTAAAGAATCATTTTGATTTAAAGAAAAACATGCATACAGGCATGGATGCTGTATGCTGTGGGCTGTGACTATGGGGAAAAGTCATTACAGCGCTAAGAACGTAAGTGCCTTCCGAAAGCCCTGCTTAGACCATAAAGCCTTCCCTGGTCTGGAGCTCTGCAGACTCCGTGGGATAAAATCGGGTTTAAATTGCTTTGCTGATTTTCAGAGCAAAGTCAACCCTTTCCAGGAAAGCCCAGACCAGTTATGCATATTTGGTTGAATGGAAGGGTCCTCGCTAAGGATTTGGGCCCCACTCCTTGCTATCTTGTTTAGTTCCAGGTTCAGAAAACCCAAGGGTCGGTGAATGTTCTATGTAACCAGGTGATGGGTCCAACACCAGCCAGGGTGTTGCTGTGAAGGTGACCTTCAGATATGATTGACATTTACAACCAGTGACTTTAAGTAATACAGATGGGCCTCTATAATAGGGGTGGGTCTCCGGCAATCAATTGAAGGCCTTATGAGCAAGACTTATGTTTTTCGACAAAAGCAGAAATTCTGCCTCTAGACTACAACATAGAAGTGCTGCCTCGGTTCCCACTCCAGGACTCAAGACTCAACATCAACTTGACCTGGGAGACTAGCCTGCCCTGCAGTCTCATGCTTGCCAGCTCCACAGTCACATGAGCAACTCCTCAAAGTAAGTTTCTCTCTCTTTCTTAATGGGTAGATAAAAAGAACATCTATATCTATCTATATACCTATACCTATAATTTCTCTCCCTGTGTGTGTTTATATATATAAAAAGCAGTAACAAAAACCATAGAGGAATTTATTGTTTTGTGCTACTAATATTACAGAGGTGGGCTTCAGGTAATACTTGATACAGGGGCTCAAAGGATAGCATGAAAATTTATTTTTACCGATTTCTTGGCTCTAATTTCTGATTGTAAATTCGTCCACAGCCTCTACAAGGTGGCCCTTGGCAGCTTGCATCCTTCTAAGTGCAAGTACAAAAGTGAAGACGGTATCTCACTCCCCAACAGTTCAGCTAACTGTGCTGGGCCTGATGCCTCTGGATCCAATAATCACACGCTCATCCCTAAACTAATCAATCACTGAGGTCAGAGAATGGACTCACTGCTCCCCTCAGCCAGAGCCCTGGGAGTAGAGAGGGTTGGCTCCCCACAGGGAGTGAATTCAGGGGCTTACTATCAGAACGAGGGCGGGAGGGTTTGGGACAGGAATAGCAGATCCATGGCACTGGTGACTCTCGAACATTAGTGTGCACAAGCATCACGGGGGGATTGGTTAGAATGAAGGATCTGATTCATTAGTTCTGTGATGGGATGTGGAATTCTGTCTCTCTGATAAACTCCGGGTAATTCTGATACTGCTTTGAGGGACCACACTTCGAGCACCAAGCCAATATACCGTTGGGTGAGAAGGGCCAGGGGCAATGAAAGCTCTGCCTCCGCTCAGCATGTCACCAGCCGCTCCAGCCCTTCAGTGAGCCCTGGGCTCCCACGCGCACAGGAAGCCCGTCTCCTCCTGGCCTGCTGGGGGCGTGGACAGAAAGCTGGTCAGATGCGTACACCACGCAGCAAGAGCCCGGAGCTGCAGGGTAGGTGAGGGCAGGGGAGGTGGCCCCAGGTGTCTTTGTGCAGAAGTCTGCACTCCTCAAGGCTTACACCACTCGAGGCTGGATCAGAGCACAGCCCCGAGCTGCTGTTTGTATTCCAAGAGCGAGATTCACTGGAGGAACCAGAGGTCAAGGCAGGGTCAGACAATTTCATGGTTGAAGACTTTAGCCCATGCCGCATTCCGATAAGGTGTTTATTGCTGGAGGGGAAATTTTAACTTTGTTGGACAAAGGAGACCAAAGTCTTTTACTTTTTAAGTATCATGTTCGTCTTTCTGCCGAAGGCTTCCAGTCGGTCCTCTGCGTGTGGGTTTAAAGACCGCAGGGTTTGGGAGGCAGCTGGCCTGAGAGAATCGCTGAGCCTTTTAGAAAATGTCTACGATTGGACCAAATGTTCCAAGTCAGATGCCAGATAATCAATAGCTGATTCCATCGGGATTTTAGCTGTAGCAAGAAATAGTTATATTTTTGTCATTAGGGGGATTTGATTAATCTTTCATGGTTGATCCAGTTCTCAGATATTGACCACAGTGATTGCCATACAAATAAATAAAATGAATACAAAAACCTCAGTATTCTTAAAGCCGTAGTGATTGATGTCACAGGATCCTACCACGACTTGTAATTTCCCACCACATTTCACAGAGACAAGTGTGGCTTAGCCTGGCAAGGGACCTTGAGTCATGACATGGGTAGGGGCTCAGGGTTCAAGCCACGTCTACATGAGTCAGAAATCAATCTCTCTGGTAAAACTGTTTTTAAATAAAGAGGGTTCATTTCTAAAATAATTTACTTAAGTTAAGTTAACCAGTGGATTTTAAGTTCATTTCACAGAACCTGCCCCATAGAAAGTGTTCAGCTGCAATATGAAACGAATTATACTAGAAAGACATAATTTTCCCTATCAGAGTTGGATTTCTAATATAATTGTGTAAGGTAATAAAACTGTATGTGCAAAGGGACAGAGGCACACAAAAAAATTGCCTGTTGTGTTTCAAAACAGACCAAGATTTTGATACTAATAAAACAATGAATTCCATGGTTGGAACAGTGAGAGGCAAGTATGAAAGGAGGAAGGGGCTGGATTATAATGTGTATATATCAGACCCTGTCAGTTGCAAGTTGTAAAATACAATTCAATTGGTTTAAGCATAAAGGAAATTATATTGGCGCATGTAACTAAAATTATATTGGTGCATGCATACAGGATAGCTGGATTCAGGCATGGCTGGATCTAGGTGTTCAAGTGATATCATCAGGAATTTGTCATCATGTATATCTTAGTTCAGTCCTTCCCATTTGTTTCTATTTTCATACAAGCTCTCTCCCAGAGGTGAAAGGTGGCATCAGCAGCCCCGGCTTACATGCTCCTAGTTGAGGAGTTCCACTGGAAACAGATGCTCACGGTCTGAACAAAACACCATGTCTGATGCTTGTTAGCTCTGATCTGTAGCCCAGGCTAGGTCATGTGTTTATTCTCTAACCAATCGGTGTAGCCCAGAGAATATGATATTTTCATTGGCCTTCCTGGACCATGTCAATCTCCCTGAACCCTGGACATGTAAGCAGTCCTACCCAAATGCATGGACTGAACTTGGGAGAAGTAGAAATTCTAAAAGGAATACTGGGTCAAGGAGAAAAGCAACCACACCAAAAATAAATAAATAATTGTAGCATGCTGTTTGATGCCACTTAGATAATATTCCACTAAATGCAAACTAATCTCTAGTGAAGGCAGGCTCAGTGGTTTCTGGGGGCGGGAGGAGAAGTGGAAAAAAGGAATTATCAAAAGGCAAAAGAAGTGTTTTAGGCAATGGATATACTCACAATCTTGAATGTTTCTTCAGTATATTTGTTTGTCAAAATTTATCAACTTATATACTTTAAACATGTGTAGTTTATTGTATGTCATTTGTACTTCAGTAAAGCTATAAAATACTGTAAAAGGAGGGAAAGTGTGATGGATGGTCAGGCCTAACAGCGGCCTATGCTAGTATGCCACCTGGCAATAGAGTTGGCAAAAGTTTGTAATCAGAAGGCTAATATAATTATGGCTTTAAGATCAATGTGGACACCGTATGGATGAAGTACGGGTGCAACAATGGCTGGGGTAGAAACAAGGACACCCATTCAGAGGCCCCACTGTATATCTCCCAGCCCATCCCGACCCCGAGGGGGTTGCTTTGCTGTGCAACCCCCTCTGCGCAGGTGTGACCAGCAGCCCCCCAGCGCGGCTCCACCTCAGCACTCACTTTCTGTCCTGCGTCCTTTACGTAGCGAAGCTGGGAAGGCGCAGTCTCCAGCCTGGCACTCAAGCAGGCCCACCCTGCGAGTGCATGGGGGCAAGCACCCCAGGGGAGGTTGGAGCCAAAGGAGAAATGCTTCCTCGTCCATCCCCTGGATGGGCAGTGCTTGCTGCGCTCTAAACACCTCCTCAGAAGCTCCCAGCTGGACCCGGCCCATTGGCCGGCACTGGTGGCCTCCTCCATGGGTCTCTCTCCCTCCCCCGCTCACTCTCCATTTACTTTCATGCACTAAATGGCCTGCATGAAAGGGTTGGCCCTACCTCCCAGGGCCTGGGGCACCTGGGTGGGATGCTAGGGGCACAGGACAGTCTAAGGGGGCTGTGCTGAGAGGCTGACCAAGGCAATGCTGGTCTGAATGTAGAAGCAGGGGAGCATTATTTCAAGGCGACGAGTGGAAGGTGGGAGGGAGCACATACACCGAACCCATAAAGCAATCAGTAGAACCCCGAGAACACCCAGTGGCAGGCATGATTACTTCCCAAAGAACATATTGCGTTAGAATCACGTAGGATCCATGACTCAGACAAGGAGTTAATACTTCAGTTTGCGGGACATTTAAATCGTGGACAGTCTAATCCAGATTCATCTTTAAATGCTATAATGATTGTTTACCAATGGTCCCAAGAGATGAAGCAACCATCATTCGTGCACTAATGAGAATGATGACCGGATGGAGGAATTCAGACAGGGGATGTGGGCTTGGCTTGTCTTCGCACATGTACCTGGTGCCTCGCCTGGAAGCCTACGCCCGGGGTCTGGGATCTTCCGTTGGCTCATTTACCTGCAGGACTTCAGCCTGACACTATCAGCTGGGGCTTCCTCACAGTGCGTGGGGTCCCACATCTCTTGAAAGGATGCAGCAAGTCACACAATGTCAATCTGTTGGTCATGGCAGTTACGAAAGCCTGCCCATGTTAAGCAAAGGGCCCACAGGCCCCATATTCTGACTTGTGAGGGTCACATTGTAAGAAGACCATATGGGATTGTATGCAAGGTTTCTGTTGCTGCTAACAGATCACCACAAACTTAGTGGCTGAAGGCCATGCATCTCTAATCCCATAGACAGCGTTGTCCAGTGGAACTATAATGCAAGCCACATGGGCCTTTCAAGTTTTTCTAGTAGCCACGTTTATGGAAGTTAAAAGAAACAAGTAAAGCAAATTTTGATAGCATATTTTGTTTAACCTGATATATCCAAATTTTACTATTTCAACATGAAATGAATATCTTAGCAATTATTGAGATAATTTACATTTTTTACTAAATTTTCAAAATTCATTGTGCACACACAGCATAGCTTAACTTGGAGTGGTGGCAATCAGACTGTGTAGCTACAGACGGTACATTAGAAGTTATTCTATGGCGGCCTCTAACCATGTGCAAAGCAGGCTGACATCACACGCTCAGTCCAATGCCAACCTGCCCCTTCCCCCAGGGGATGCCCCAATCCTGCAGATTGTCCCCCTGGCGCTGTCTGGTGCACTCGTGCACAAGGGGCAGAGGGCAGGGTGCAGGGAGCAGATCGTAAGCTGCTCCAGGCTGACCCTCAACAAAGTCATTCACTTGACACTTGGCCATTCTTCCCACTTCTGTTCTCATTAGTAGCCAGCTGTGCTGGGAATAGGTAATTGAGCCAAGTTCCGAAAAATAAAATTTTATTCCTGTTTTCTCTTCTGGTACTGGCACCATTACCATCCCTGAAGGGCAGGTTGGTAGATGGACAAGGCTTACCTTCAGAATTCTTTGCCTTCCTTTTCAGACAGGGGCCAGTGGACAACAGCAATATAACCAATCCCACCCCAGGGAAATGTACCTTCTAGGCCAGTGATGGCGAACCTTTTGAGCTCGGCGTGTCAGCATTTTGAAAAACCCTAACTTAACTCTGGTGCCGTGTCACATATAGAAGTTTTTTGATATTTGCAACCATAGTAAAACAAAGATTTATATTTTTGATATTTATTTTATATATTTAAATGCCATTTAACAAAGAAAAATCAACCAAAAAGATGAGTTCGTGTGTCACTTACAACATGGAACAACATAGTCTTAGAAAACCCTCACTCATCCTCCTTGAGAAAACTTCTCCAGCACCACTAATCCCTCTCTTCCTTCATCCGAATGTCTTTGTGCATCTTCCTTCTACCAGAGCCCTTATTGGCTTTTATTTACTATGGTGGTTTGTTCATTTCTCTGCCACCCCCAATATATTGTTACATTTTCAAAGAACAAAGACCAAGCCCTTTGTCTCCTCACTCCCTGAGATTATCACAAGCCTGTCCCCGTGGTAGATACTAAGTCATGGGGACTCCTTTGGCTCATTACATGGAGAGAAGCTAATTGGCCCTCTGGGGGAATGAATGCCTGACCTTGGCTTTATCTCCATGCGCTTCTGTTGTTGTCCTGGGTCAAAGGAGTCACATGCAGTTCAAAGTACTAGGGGTTGATACAGGGGTTTGACAATATGCCTCTTAGCGAGAGGAGGAGGCCTGTTCATACACTGTGGGAGGGAATCAGTGAGATTCCTGGCCCTTTGCCTTTGACAATCATCTTTCTGAGCAGCAGAAAGGGAGAGCCTCCAAGAGGTGGTTAATGTGCGCTCCTGCTGAGGACTTCCAACCCATCTTGGCCAAGAGAATGCCATTTCTCTGCCTGTCCCTCTGTCGCAGAGAGGAACTATGGAAAGGAGAGTTTCAAACAGACTGAAGGGAGTGCACAGATATTTTCAAGGGAAACAGACTAGAGGAAGGCCATCTCGGGGTAAAAGAAATGCATTCCTCAGCTCAGTGATAAAAGTTCATTTCCACGTGACTCCACCTCCACTCCATGCTGCCCGTTGCTTGTTATCACCCTTAACAATGGCACCCCCGATCCTCTGCGTGACACCCTCATTACACAGGCCATTGATCCCACAACTCTGGTGACTTTTATTCATTTTTTCATGTATTTATAGAGTTCATACTATTCGCCCGACACTGCCCTCAGTTCTGAGGAAGTAGAAATAAATCAGACATGTTTCCCTGAAGATGCTCATATTCTGGTGGAGAAACAGATATAAAACACGAGATTATAATCCACTGTCAGAAGTCGGTAACGGAGCTGCCTCTGAGCTGCTGGTGGCGCAGAGAGAGCGCCCGCTCTGCACCGAGTTCATTCACTCAGCGCGGACATGTTACCAAGCACCAAGCACTGGACAGGCTCCGCCCTCAGCAGTGAAAGCACAGTCGAAGTTGCTGTTTTGAAAGCTCTCTGAGCTGATAAGAATGTGGATTTTCAGACATCTGAAGGGATAACCATGTGGCCGGAGCTTAGTAGTCAAAGGGCAGGTGGCATAAAATGAGGCTGCAGAGCTGGGCACGTCGTGAAGGGCTTTGTTGGATATGCCAAGCGGTCAGCTTTACCTTTGCTTCCCTAGATGAATGGTTACAGGCCAGAAAGTAACAACACATGATTCATACTTTTGCATGATTATTCCGGCTCCCGATGGGAAGAATGGGTCTGGGTGAGGTGATTGAGGGTAGAAGGAAATTCAAGATTTGGAGCAGAGAGATCAGCTGGGAAGCTGCTGGGCAGTTTAGGTGAGGAATTAGGTGCATTAGACTTGGAAATGGCAGTAAAGATGGGGAGAAGCGATGGGCAGAAAGGTATTCTCCAGACATAATAAGGCAGGATGAGCAAGAAGAAGCCAGCAAGTGAGAAAATGTGGAAGAAATATGGAGGCAAGACACAGTTGAGGAAATTTATCTTCTCCCTACTCACCAAGAAGAGCATAATCACACCAGAGACGTCACAGCCACCACCACCATCGTCCCCACCAGCACCAGCACCACCAGTGTCACCATCATCAGTATCACTACCATCATCATCTTCATCCTGAATGTCATCCATCACAATGACGAATATTTTGTGATGCACAATACTTTTTGTTTAAAAGTGAATTTTCATCAGTATCAACTCATTTGAATTTCTCAAGCTGGCTCATATATTTTGAGTTCCCAATCTCTAACTACGACTTTGTTATTTGAAACCTTCTTTCCCACCACTCCATTCATGGTCACTGGATGTTCAGCCCCTAGATATCTCTCCATTACCTTATGCCTTTTATCTCCTTTATCCTCATGTGCCTTCTTTCCTGGTTCAATCACGTGGCCAGACACTCCCTGGCTGCCCTTTACGGCCCTGGAGGGCAGTCGTTCACTCAATAACTCTTTCCATCTCAACCCCCCTTAAACTTGGATCCCTTGGAACATTCAATTTTTCTGATTATGCACATCATAACATTTTGAAGAGGGTGACCACTGTGATTCAACTTCCTTTATTTAATCTCCTTAGGGAATGCCTTTTACTTTTCAAATCACCTTCCCAGCACTGAGGCCCTAGCATCGCCTTGGTCCCTCTCTGTTCAGCAGGCAGCTCCGTGGAGAACCTCACCCCTCACTTCAAAGCAAAGACAAAGGAGACCTTCACATCTCTCCCTGTGCCTCCTCAACTCTGCAGCTTAAAATCTTTGTTCATGTCATTCTTTTCATGATTTCAACTTATCTCTGTATCCAACCACGTCTTTGCGGTGTTAACTAGTGGCCTGATTTAATTACTTTGATTGAGACGTTTAGGAGCAGTTTATCTTTAAAGGCTTTGAATTCCTTAGACTGAGGCTGCTGTCTAGATTACATCTGCCTTAATGATGCTAAAGTTCAGCACAATTTCATCCTCTGTGTGCAGAGTGCAGTTTGGGGCTTGCTCACTCATTTCTCATCTCTGAAGCGAATAGCGGCCTGTCCCCTAGGTGATCCCTTGGATTACAGGAAGAAGCGGGTGCCCTTATAGACAGCAATGTGCCCTGGTTAGGTGCCTGTCACCCCTGCATTCGCAAGGGACTCTAACGGCCACCCACCCCAGACATTCATCTGTTAACTCATGTGATTTCAACTGGTAACAAAAGAGGCTAATCTATTTTTTGAATTGCCACAGAATATACTCTTGAACTCAACTCAATAGCAGAACACCAGTTAAGAAAACTCCTACACAGAAGGTTACCTAAAAGATTCCGTGCATGATTTTGGAAATTTCAAATATGTCTCTGCACAAAGCCAAGCCACTGGCTCCCCGGGAACCTGCATGCTTGTGCAGACCTTTCATAGGTGAGTACCTGAGGTGCAGCGTTGCCAATATTTGCTGGGGTTTCCCATCGCCTGTGACACTGTCATTTTTATCAATCCTTTGCTAGAACGAGTGGTGTCACTGTTGTCCCTGGTCATCTATGCCCTCATGATACACACTCTGAATCCGGGGACGTCCTCCTCACACCTGAGAGGCGTTCGCTCACCTGCTGAATGTCTTCTTTGACCCAGAAGCACCAGCAGTGGGCATAGATCAGAACCCACTGCAGGAGAGCGGAGCTGGGGAGTGGGCGTTTCTAAGATCAGCTCTTCCCAGTGGTGTGCGGTTTCCAGTCCTCACATGTGAAACTTCATAGAGGAAATGAGAGAGGATGGGGAGTGCAGATCTGAAATGTGCCACAAAGCCAGGTAGACCTACGGGAACGGTGGGAGATGAGATTCAGGCTCAGCAGGGGCCAGGCAACCTGCATAGTGCCGGGTAAAGAGCAGAGACTGTGTGACATTGAAAATGTTATTTAAATTCTCTCCAACCCAATAAAATGTCAATCAGTGAAATATAAGCCCATGTAAGTCAGAGGGGATATGTCCAACCTATGGAGTAAAACATCAATTCCCATTTTACTTACTTTTAGGCTTTTATTTTTGGCATAGCCTACATGAATAGTCCCATGCCTACTTTTTTCTTTGTTTTGAACCATTTTATCAAGGTCTGATTGGCAGGGGAAAAGCAGTGCATATTTAATGTATACAACTTGGTGAGTTTGGGAGTAAGAGGATCAATATACTAGTACACCCATGAAACCATCACTACCATCAAAGCTATAAACATATCCATCTCCTCCAAAAGTTTCTTCCAGCCTTCTTTATTATCATTATTATTATTATTATTATTATTATTACTTTCTTTAGTGGTAAGAACACTTAGCATAAGATCTACCTGCTTAGCAAATTTTAAGAACACAGTCCAGTACTCCAGAAGTTACCTTGCACAACTGAAACTGTGTGCCTTTGACCATCCCCTCACCAGCCCCCTCCCCCAACCCCTGGCAACTGCCTTTCTCCTCTCTGCTCTTTTATGTTCCACATATAAGTGAGATCACGCAGCATTTGTCTCTCTGTGTCTGGCTTATTTCATTTCGCATGACGTCCTGCAGACACATCCATGTGGGCACGAGTCCCCTGCCTGATTCCTGGCGCCCCTACTACTCCACTCATCTCCATTCACTTTTTCCTTTGGAAACGTCCAGCTCCTCCTGCTCCAGTGCCTTTGCCTTTGTGCTTCCCTCTGTCTCCAATCCTCTTTCTCCACATCTCCCGGGTGGTTCCTGCTCATCACTCAGGTCTCAGCTCCTGCCCTCCCATCCCTGCTGGGCCACGCCTCCCCATTTACCTCCCTCCCTGCACTCCTGGGAACCTCTAAGTGCTTCATTGCATTAGTCACTTGGCCATTAAATACCTTTTTCCTATAAAATGCGAACTTGATGAGGACAAAGTCATTTGACATTAGTTTCTCATAGTCTGTCCACCTCCTACCAAGGAATGTAGCATACAGTGAAATCTTAATGTGTAATAAAATAAGGATAGGAACGTGATTCCAGTCCTTGCACACTTGCGTGGTTCTAAGTCAGTGGTTCTCAACCTGTGGGTCGCAAGCCCTTTGGCAGTCGAACGACCCTTTCACAGGAGTCGCCTAAGACCCTCCTGCATATCAGATATTTACATTATGATTCATAACAGTAGCAACATTACAGTTATGAAGTAGCAACGAAAATAATTTTATGGTTGGGTCACAACATGAGGAACTGTATTTAAAGGCCCAGAAGGTTGAGAACCACTGTTCTAAGTGATTTTCACATATTGAACAATTGAATTGTCACCAGAGTCTGGGGAGCAGTTTGTTGTTGTTTTGCACATTGCATAGCTGAGGTGGTGGGCTTGGAGAAGTCACCATGTCCCAAATCATGATGCTACTGAGGGGAAGGGCTGGGCTTCTGCTGCAAGAAGTTTGGTTCTAGAATTCAAGCCCTTGTCCACTGGCCCCTTTTGTATCCACAATCACCTGGATATTAGCAACGAATGAATGATTATCCAGGGAAGAGGCTGTATCCTCAGACCCAGATGGTCTTTCCTGAATTCCCAGCCACATTTCCTTGGGCTGGACCCTTTTAATGGAAAGAACTGGTCTGGGTAGGCTCAGGCACCAAGTGGTCCCAAAGAGTCTTCCTACTTTTCTAGGATGGCACAGCCTCCACAGGAAGCTGACTCATTGGGCCTAATCAAAGCCTGGTGATGGGAGGATTATAATTCATGCTCTGGTGTTGCATTATTAGTGACTGCAGGTGGTCCACTGGGGCCTGACTATTTACAAAGTGCTGATGAATTTCCCACATCCCCAACTCAGAGCTCCCCAGAAATTCACCCTCTGAGAAGCATGGAAGCAGAGACTAAGAAACTGCCTCCTTGGTTTTCTCTGAACACAGCAGAATTCAAGGACCATGCGAGTTTTTGTGTCCTGTGTGGGAGGGTCCGCGTCGTCACCTTACCACAGCGCTCCTAAATGTCTTCAGAATGCAGGTCAGCTCAACGCCAATGGCCTTGGGAAGATGACCTCCTATCTTTTTCAGGTCTGGGCCATTTTATTCCAATAGTGTCATCAATATTGATTATGTGTCTACTCTACACATAATGATAGTACTAGTAACATACATTTCTACAATCCATGTAAACCCTCAAGTTTGCAAGGAAGCTTGAAGGTCACCAACTCTAACATGAGCAAGCCTACCACCTCCAGCACTGACTTCATCTTATTCAGTTCTTACAGTCTCACCAGGGAAGCTGGCCATTGGTCCTCCTTTAAAGATGGAGGGAGGCAGCAAGAAGGCTTACCCAAGGTCACTCCAGAATCAAAGGCTGTGAGGAAGCATGGGACTTGGTTGGAAAGCCTGTAAGGAGGATTCTCTGAAAGGTCAGAGGCCTCTGGGGGACCTTGCTAAAGGCGGCAGACCCGGCCTTGACTTTTCCAAACAAGTCTGAGGCCCCGGGTGTTTTACTAGAATCTTTATGTTTAGACTTCAAAATGTCCTTGTTTGAAAGACACTACAGATGCAGGTGTTTTCTCAAGGATGCTTACCCTGCTGATTGTATCTAGAGGTTAATTTTAGTTCAAGCTGTTGCTACAATAAAAGCCTAAGGAGGCAGGCACACAGGACTGCTTGGTGGCTATAGCCAAGTAGTTCCTTACCTTCTCTTTCACAGAGACATGTGTCAGAGTAGTCATTCATCCATCGTTTAGGGTCTGCCGGTCAGTCCCAGCCAAAGACAGAGCTGACACTCAAGCCATTGTCCTTATAAAATGACATGATGGTAGACACGGCAACATGCTGACTCTACCTGGTACATATTCATTAGCTTTTGCTGTGCACAAACCTTCTCAAGCTTAGTGGCTTCAAACAGCAGCCTTTTAGTCACCGTGGACTGGAAATTAGGCTGCACTCATGGGGTGGCTCTTCAGGTCTCCCCTGGGCTCCCTTGGTCAACTCCTGGGTCAGCTGAGAGCTGCAGGCCTAGGATAACTCAGCTGAGATGGTTCCTCTCTAGTGTCTCTCATCCTCCTACAGGCTACCTAGGCTTTCCCTGGTGACCAGTAGGGTCCTGAGATGAGAAGGAAGTTGCAAAGCCTCTTGTGGCCTAGGCTTAGAACTAGAGTGACATTTCTTCTGCCAGTCTATTGGCCAAAGCAAGTCACAGGATCAGCCCAGATTCAAGGGAAGGGATACAAACTCCACCTCTGGATGGAAGGAGCAGCAAATCCTCCACAGAAGGGCTGTAGAAACAGGGGAGGGTGCTTTGGTGGCCTTTACAAATCTACTGCAGGATGTCACAGAGAAACATTTAAGTTTTAACGGACATAATTCTAACACTCGGGACATTTATATTCCTAAGATTAGTTTCCTTTTTAAAGTATAAATATATGAAAATCACTCACAAAGAGAGGCTGAATTTAATGTATGTAAATTATACCTTAATAAAAAAATGAAAAAAATAAACCTTAGAGACTGATCATTGTCCCTTGTAAACATGTTATCATATTTTTTCATGTATAAGGTGCCCCCATGTATAAGATGCCCCCCACTTTTCCAACCCCAAATTAGGAAATCAATATTTTAAACATAAAACAGAACACATTTTTATTTAGTAACTAGAGGCCTGGTGCACAGATTTGTGCACCAGTGGGGTCCCTCAGCCTGGCCTGTGCCCTCTTGCAATCTGGGAACCCCTGGGGGATATTGGACTGCCAGTGTCAGCCCAATCCTTGAAGACCAGGCTGAGAGACCCCACTGGTGCAAGAATCCATGCACCGGGCCTCTAGTATGCATATAAGATCTTCAGTTAATCTCTTCCCGGCCTCCCTCCTTCCCGCTTCCCTCTGAAATTCATCAGTCTGTTCCATGTTTCCATACCTGTGCATTGAGCATCTGCCCCCTAATGGTCAGTGTGCATCATAGCTACTGGTTGAATAGTCGAATGGTCTAATGGTTTCTTAGGCATATATATATATATTAGAGGACTGGTGCAAAAAATTTGTACACTGGGGGGGGGGAGTCCCTCAGCCTGGCTTATGCCCTCTCACAGTCTGGGACCCCTCGGAGTATGTCCACCTGCTGGCTTAGGCCCACTCCCTGGGGGATAGGGCCCAAGCTGGCGGTCAGACATCTCTTTGGCAGCCTGGCAGCCCTTGGGGGATGTCTACTTGCCAGCGAGGAGCAGGCCTAAGCTGCAGTAGGACATCCTTAGTGCTGCTGAAGAGGCAGGAGAGGCTCCCACCACCACCACTGTACTGGCAGCCGTCAGCCTGGCTTGTGGCTGAGCAGAGCTTCCCCTGTGGGTGTGCCCGCTGTGGGAGCACACACCTGCATTGAGCATCTGCCCCCTGTTGGTCAGTGTGTGTCATAGTCTCCAGTCATTCCAAGTCTTTCTGCTGTTAGGGTCAGTTTGCATAATACCCTTTTATTATATAGTATATTAATGCAGGTCATGTTTACATACCAGTACTATGATATTATGTAGCATATCACTTTATTCAGCCTCTGTTGTATTACTGCTCTCTTCTTCATCACTATTAGTCCCAAACATACCAATTTCTTCAACTTGTATCGCTGCTGTCTTCTGAGTCACAGTCTATATATGTGAGATCATTCTCATAAACTGGTGGCATTTTCTGAGCTAACTTTGTGTTCTCATGGCCAACCCTTCTATCCCCATGAAATTGGAGCACCATTTTTCCTTTCTTATAAAATCAACAATGTTCATTTCACTGGCAAACATTCTTGCCTCACATTGAATAAACTTGGTTGACACACATAAGCCACTCTGGCGCTGCTCCATAACCCGTATTAAGACTCTGCTCCAAATTTGCCCATTTTTCTGGTTTTCCTCTTAAGGCCTTCTTTTTTGGAATCTTAAGGAGCTGTTCCTCCTGTTTTCTCCACTGTCTGATCATACACTCAGTGGGAGGAGGTCCACATTGTCTCTCTGCAGCTCTATTTCCATGCTTTTTTGCATAGCTGATTACATTCAGTTTGAATTTTTCAGAGTAAAACTATCACTTACTGGTATTTATCTTTTTATTTTTTGACATCTTTATGGGCTCAGAATGCTCCGGTCCCTGTTGCATCTGTGCACTTTCCACCTCTACCTCCAATTATGGTATCAGCTGCCATCAGTAACAATAAGGCTCCTGATTGGAAGAAGCCTATTTGACAAGGTATGGGCAGCTACATCCCCACCCAGCTCCTTCCTTGGCTGACTTCTGTGTATAAGAAGCCCCTCAATTTTCAGTCTAACAATTTTAGAGGAAAAAAAAGCATCTTATACATGGAAAAATACGGTAATATTTATTTTACTAGAAAACCTGTGTTTTAATGTATTTATCAACACATACAATGAATGCCACATATGATGATGTTTCACTCTTTTCAAAATCCTCTCACAGCTCTTTTCTCCTTTAATCAAAAAGCGATCCTGCACTAGGGTGGGAGTTAGTGCCATGTTCTGCTTTATCCCAGGAGGCTGAGATGTAGAGAGCCCTAAACCATGTGGTGTGTTGCAGCTCTGACTGTTGTACCATTATCTCCTGAGTCATCACCCTTTGGCTACACCCAACTGCCCAGGTGCAGGGAGTTTTAATGCCGTGTGAGGACACATAGAAGGCCCTTCATACCTAAGAGCCTAAGGGCACCTTATCTGGTCACTGGAGGGTGGGACAGGCTGAGGTGTGATGCTCTAGTGCCTCACCTGCTAAGTGACTTTCAATCCCTGTTATAAATATCCTCAAGAATTTTCTCCATTATTTTAAATAATTACCATTTATTAAGATTTGTAGAATGTTTTAGGCTTTGCAAATCAATGTACACAGATGTCATTCCATTTCATCTTCACAATTAGGGACTATTATCAACAGTCAGGACACTTGTGGTTGCCAGTGACAGCAACCTAACTCAAACTGGCTTAAGAGAAACAACAACAGAAGACTGTAGTACTTGGAGCACACACAGGCCAGCTGGCTTCAGCCGTGCCCTAATGCTGTACAAAAATCCCCACCCCTTCATTGCACGTCTGCCTGCCTCTGAATTGTTGTTATTCACAGGTGGACCTTCTTAGGAGTGTTAAAAGTCACCACAAATTCCTGGTTTATAATATTACAGTTTAGGGAAACCTGTAGAATAAAGCTCCATATTTCTTTTTTAAAAAATATATTTTATTAATTTTTTACAGAGAGGAAGGGAAAGAGATAGTTAGAAACATCGATGGGAGAGAAACATCGATCAGCTGCCTCCTGCACACCTCCTACTGGAGATGTGCCCGCAACCAAGGTACATGCCCTTGACCGGAATTGAACCTGGGACCTTTCAGTCCTCAGGTTGACGCTCTATCCACTGAGCCAAACTGGTTACGGCAAAGCTCCATATTTCTGGTAGTGCCAAAAAATTTCCTGGAAGGATCCTCACTGGTCTGGCCTGGCCTGGCCTGAATCACATGTCCCTTTCTGAACCAATCTCTGTGGTCAAAGGGATGTCGACCTTTGATTGGCCATGGCTGAATCATATGACTGACACTGCAGCAGGGGGGACAGGACAGTCCTTCAGAAACACATGGGGAATGGTTCAAAATCAGGTGCCAGAATAAGAAGGCAAGGCACTGGGCAGAGAGAAAACAGATATCCACAGCAGTAAACAAGAAAAAGAATGTTCATATCATAAAGTAGTTTTGCTAAGTTGGCCCAAGGCCTGAGTGCAAGGTCCAGAGCTCCAAGCTGGGCTTGCACATGAGCCCTCTGTGAAGGGAACACACTGCTCCTCTTACACGGCACACAATACTCTGAATACTTGTGTTCTCTGAATAGGTAGTAAATTTTTCCACATCGGGCAATTCTCCAGTTCACAGTGGACACCACCTGGGTGTCCTACAATTTAATTCACTTCTGACACTACCAAACTGAAGACAGTGGCAGATCCTACAGTTGAAGGGCTGGGTCCCACAAGATTGCCCCACTTCAGACACCATGCACAAGTCCGGTTGTCACCTGTCTTTCTGACCAAGCAGCTGTAGATGTCAGCTTCCCACCACTCCCTCTTTGGGTTTTATTAATTTGCTAGAGTGTCTCACAGAACTCAAGACAACAGTTTACTTGAATGATTATAAAAGGATATAACTCAGGAACGGCCAGGTGAAAGAGATGCATAGAGCAAGGTAAGGGAAAGAGCATGGAGCTTCTATACCTTCTGCCAGGTGGCCCTCTCCCTGCACCTCCAAATGTCTACCAACCTGGAAGCTTCCTGAGAACCCCATCCCCCCCACACACACACACCACCTTTTGGGGTTCTATAGAGGTTTCATTACATATGTGGGATTGATGAAATAATTGGCCATTAGTGATTAAACTCCATCTCCAGCCCCTATCCCCTCCACAGGGGTTGAGGGTGACGCTGAATCTTCCAACACTCTAATCATGTGATTGGTTTCCCTGGAAACGAGACCCCATCCTTAAATGATTTCCCAAGTCATCTCATTAACATAAACTCAGGGGTGGTTATGAATATCAAGATACCTTAATATCTCTTATAACTTGGGAAATTCCAAAGAGCTCTATCAGAAATGAAACAAAGATCAACTACATATTTATCATAAGTCACAATATCACACCCTCAGTGCCATTTCCTGCCGACCTTGCTGATGTCCTGATTGTTTATTCAACAAGCACCCCGGGAGCAACAGCAGCAATAGAAATAACAGCAATCATAGTCATTGTGGCAACATCAATGCAATGACTTTATGCCGGCACTGTTCTAAGTTCAACTGAGTCCATTTAAAGACCTAATTGGCTGTCCTGACCTGCTCATGAAACAGGCAGCATCCCAGCCAGGGAACAGCCAGGTGCTCTGAGGAGCGAGCAGGTGGGACAAGAGTCTAAACGTGGCGTGTGTCAGTGAGGTCCCCTCCCCTCAGCAGGTGACCTCACGAGTACTGACAATTCCAGACTGACTGGCTTTCAATTCCACTCCCGGGAGAGGCTAAAACTGCAATTGGCTCCAGTATGAAGCCTTGGTGGGGCTTAGCACAGTGACTCCATTTTGGGTCTGTTGTTTCTTTCTAACAACTTATATAAACTTATTTAATTTTCAAACCAAGCCTATTAGGTGGCTTGATAATTACTGTTCCATTATTATCCCCATTCTCCTCAGATGAGGAACCTGAGTCACAGACAATTTTTAAAACTTGTCCTCAAAGTGTTGCTAAGGCCAAGGAAGACTGAGCTCACACACCTGCCCAGTAGGCACTGAATTTCCCAAACTTCTCCTGGAGATATATGTATTAGAGGCCCAAGTGCACAAGATTCGTGCACTTGGGGAGGGTCCCTCAGCACGGCCTGTGCCCCCTCGCAGTCTGGGCCCCCCTGGGGGATGTCCGCCTGCTGACTTAGGCCTAATTCCCTGCAGATCAGGCCTAAGCTGGCAGTCGGACATTGCTCTTACAGTCCAGGGCTTTTGCAGTCTGGGACCCCTCACTCCTTATCGCCCAGCCTGCAGGAGAGCTTCCCACCACTGCCGCTGTGCTCACCAGCCATGACCCTGGCTCAGGGTTTCTGGCTGAGTGGCGCTCCCCCTGTGGGAGCACACTGACCACCAAGGGGGAGCTCTTGCATTTAGCGTCTGGCCCCTGGTGGTCGGTATGAATCATAGAGACTGGTAGTTCTGCCATTCAGTTGCTTTGCATATTGCCCTTTTATTATATAGGATATAGTGAATCTATGAATTATGCTAAGTGAAAACATAAAAATAAATGGCTCCATTTATATGATATTTGGGAGGTAGCAACACTATGGAGACAGAATATAGGCTAGCAGTCATTCGCCAGGGAGCTTAGGGAGAGGGAGAGGTGGTCACAAAGGGTGTGGAGGAACCCCTGCGGTGATGCTAATTACCCAGTGGTAGGTGTTTGTCAGAACTCGCAGAACTATCCACTAAGATGTTGAATTTAATAAATTACACCTTTATAAAAAAATGAAAGACTAAGCCTTAGGGACTGATAGTTTTCCTCTAATAAGTACATTAATATTTACTTTACTAGAAAACCACTCTTTTAATGTATTTACCAACAGATATAATTGTTATAGGTGGTTAGACAGACATGAGCAGAGCAAGGATGATGGGCCAGGTTCCGAAGGTCACCAGGGTGGAAAGCCCCAGTAACTAGCAAGGGGCAAAACTGGGAAAACAAGAACCTCGCTCCCAGGGTAACATGTCCTTCCCAAACTTATCACTGGTCATGTGGGCTAGACCCCCTGACCTTTTACTCCCTGAGAACACCCAGGCCTTGGTTATATTTCAGCTCCAGGCCCAGGAAAGCAGAAAAACCAGACAAGTGAGGCCAGGCTGTCTGGGCACCAGTTGCATTGACTAATGACCCCCTGTCCTGGCACTGACCAATCAGTGGAGACCACGACCCCGAAAGAGCACAGCTGGGAAGCTGATGAATATTCTATTGAGACCCACCCCTATGATTTCCACCTGGGAGAGGAAGGTAAACATGCACAGGATGAAGGACCCAGTGCCTGCTCTCTCCCAGGGAAGCATGCCCACACCATTCCCTTCCCCCTTCTTTCCTCTCAGGGACCCCGCAAATCTTGCAACCAGGGGAGCAATGGGCAGCAGCAGCTCGTCCCAGGCTAAGCCCTGAACCTGTCTCCAAGGCCTCCTTTTCTCTGACTTCCCAGTGAGCCAAAGCAGCCCAGCCTGGGCTGCCCCATTGCTACTATGCCCTTCCTTGTGTCACCGACCTAAGTGTGTTTTTGTTACTTTGCTGCCTACACGTTGTCTCTTGATTGAAGTCTTTCCTTCAAAAAGACAAGAACCAAGGTCTTGTCATCTTGCCAGTTACATATGAGCCCCATTGGAAAAATAGGTTCGGCTTCCAATTCTCTTCCCACATGGTACTAAAGCCATAAGCTTGGGCATCCAAATAACCTTAGGTTGATGTTTTCTGGCCACCTAAGAGCACTGCCTGTGAGAGTCACCTGGCCTTGCTCAGCCTCAGTATTCTAGCTGCAAAGTGGGGGCCTAGTGCTTATCTAACCAAGAAAGTAGCCTGATGAGTTCTATTATTGGTCTTGGTACCAACTGTCCTTTCTGCAATGTTCACAGGTAGCCTATCTATATATATATAAAAATCTAAAATGAAAATTGTCCCCACAGGAGTTTGACTGGGAGACCAGGAGTTCAATCACTCTATGACAGGTCGTCATCTAGGCCTAGGGACCCTACCTGTGCATGAATTTCATGCAGCAGGCCTCTAGTGAGCTATGAAAAGTAGCGATTGTCATCGTGTTGCTGGTTCTGACTTGTTTACACTCAGGTGGGTTTCATGCCCTTTTTCTGCTCTGCTTTATGGCCAGGGGGGTTTGCCCTGTGCAGCCTGATTTCCTTGGCTTCTAAGGCAGCTGGCTTCCTCTTAGGTTTGGCCAGAGGCAGACACGGCAGGGTACCACTGGAGAGCAGGGGGAAGGGGACACAGACATTTCCCCTCTTCTCCAGAAGAGCCTCTTCTGGGGCTCTTCCCAGGCAGATACACGTGGGCCCAGCGTGGCCAGTACCCTGAGCTCTGGTGACACTCCTCTTCCTCTTCCTCTCTGGAAGGAGTTGGCAGCAGCTTCCTGCCTATCTAAAGTCTGGGCACCATGGTGCCTGAGGCTTGGTCTCAGGAGGGCTCTCCCCCAGGGAGATAACTCCTTCTAGTACATTCCTTCTGGCTTATTTCTTAACTAGAGGCCCAATGCACAAAATTCATGCAAGAATAGGCCTTCCTTCCCCCGAGCTGCCGGCACCAGCTTCCCTCTGGCACCCAGGGTCCGGGCTTCCCTTGCAGCCCCAACTTCATCTGGAAGGTTGTCCAAAAAGGTTATCTGGTCTAATTAGCATATTATGTTTTTATTATTATAGGTATGTTATTATTGACTTCAGAGAAGGAGAGGGAGAGAGAGATAGAAACATCAATGATGAGAGAGAATCACACCCCACACTGGAGAACAAGCCTGCAACCTGGGCATGTGCCCTGACTAGGAATCGAACTCTACCTTCTGGTTCATAGGTCCACACTCAACCACTGAGCCATACTGGCTGAGCTTCCTACCGTTTTAAATACTTGGAAGTCATTTCCATCTTCCTGCTTTGATGCAGACTGATACAATCACCATCCCTGAGTTTTCTGTGGGCCTCTGTTTGAAAAATATGGATCTGACTTCTGACTGCTAATGTGTCATGAATTCACTGTGTGGTCTTCGCCAAAGCGATAGATAGCACTGTGTCCCAGCTGCAGAGCAAAGGTGCTCAGAGTGGCAAGCACTCGGGGCGCTATTGTGCTTGAGCCTCTCCCCACAGCCAGGCTAATTTTTATCATTAGTCTTAGTGACATATGTCTGCATTACCTTCACACTGGCTTCTGATCATGTGGTTTCTCTGGGCTGCTGAGCCAATTACGAAATAAGTTGGGCTGGATCCAGGCTGTGGAGAATGAGTGCAGAGGCTAAGCAAGGTGCAGGCAGCCTCCACATAGTGTCCCTTGGGGAGAACCAAACAGGCAACACATGCCCAGACCAGCACAGGGGGCCTACCCCACCCGCAGCCCAATGCCCATCCTGGGAGGAGGTGCTGGCTCCTTCGCTCAGCCACCATAGTGCACTTAGACATCACCAGTTGAAAAGCCTAGAAATTGGGGCATTCCCCTGCCTGAGTTAATTAAGATGTCAACCCCCAGCCAATGCTACTGTGACTGTAAAAAAAAAAACCAAAAACAAAACCTCTCCAATTTCTTTTCTCCCTAGAGCTCTTCCTTGTCTTCATGTAGAAACATCCTTGAGACTCTACTGGGAGGAACCCTGATCCTGCCTCAGTTTTCGCAGGACATCATAACAACTGGTGACCACCTGTAACCATAGCAACAACAGCAACACTAGCCTTTATTTTCTAAATGTTCTCTTTGTTCCAGATACCTGGTCAGGTTCATTCCAATTTAGCACCTCAGTTGATCCTCATTACAACCTAAAAGTTAAATTCATGTTCCACATTTTCAGCAGGGACTGGCCCTAGGATTAGTTATGTCATTGTTCAAATGCCTGTCACCTTATCAAATAGAACTTCCCTGACCACCTTGCCTGAAATTAATCTTGTTCTGTCTTCCAGTTCACCAAGTCTTTCTTCTGCCCTCCATTCTGCTGCTGAGCCCATTCATTGAGGCTTTATTTCAATTACAGTGTTATTCAGTTCCATTTAGTTCTGCTTTACAGATTCTGTTTCTTTGCTGAGTTTCTCTTTTTGTCTCGCATGTTTTCAGCATGTTTATTATTGTTCATTGAAGTATTTTTTTTATGGCAGCTACTTAAAATCTCTGTCGCACAATTCTAGCTCTATCATTTTCATACTGGCATTGACTGTGGGTTTTCATTCGAGTTGAAATTTCCTCTGTCCTTTGAACCATGAGTGATATTAATTGAAACCTGGATATTTCAGGGATTATGTTATGAGACTCTGAATCCTATTTTGACTTTCTGCATCAGCTGGCTGACAGGGAAGGGACTCACCACCTCATCACAGCTGGTGGGACAGAAGTCCAGGCTCCTGTGAGTCTCTGTGGATACCCAAATTGGGGATGGACTAGACTCTACTGCTGCCTCCTGGATGGGAGGGGCAGGTACGCCTTGTGGTTGCTTCCCAAGTGGCCTCCACTGACAGCATAGGATGTGCCTCAACTGCTGGAAACTGGGGACAGTCCTGACCCCACCCTATGGGGAGGGTGAGCAGCACTTCATTATACCGGGCGGGTGTGGGATCCCAGACTCCCAATGTGGGCTCCTCTGGCAGCACAACAGTGGAAGGGCCTTCGTGCCAGCCTAGCCAGGGCAGAGCATGGGCTCCCATTCAGGCTGTGCTAGCTTAGATGGGCACTGGACCATGGGTTTCCTATGGAGTTTGGCTAAAGTAGAGCAGCTTTGTCTACAAGTTGTCTGTTTTGCTTGGTTGACCCTTTCATGGTCTTGGACTAGAGAGAGGGCTTTGTTGGGGGCTTTTCTTTTTTGCACCCCTTGATGGGTTGCTGGGTTCTTCAGCTCCAGATCGGGATATTTGCATGATAAGAAACAATAACAAAAATTGGGACTTCATGCAGGTCCCAAAGTGAAAGTCCCCATAACCTCTTAAATAAGGTGTTAAGGCCTGGCTGTCAAATTCTTAAATAATCTAATGTCCACTACTTCTTCAATCTTACTATCCTTCCCCTTTACACACCTGCTCCATTCTCCACTCAAACAAAACTACTTACTTGTGGGTAGGAAGCGGTTTCAATTCATTCTATCGCATCCCTTGGAAAAGTTGCTCAGCCTCTTGTCTGAGTTTCCTCACCTGTCGTGTGGGCAAATAATCGTGTATATATCTTAGGGCTGTGGTTGTAAAGAAAAAGGTAGTAATTCTTATACAGTAATTAGCCGTATCTGGCATCTGATAACGTTCAATTTGCACTAGCTCTTCTTATTATCCAAGCTTTCCTTCTTCCATCACCTTGCTCCTCCTGCCCCAATTTCCCCCCATTCCCAAACTTGACACCATCTCTACATTCCAGTTCCAGTGGCACCTCTTCCATGAAGCCTTCCTGTGTTCTCTCAGAACAACCAGTTCTGCCCTCCTGTGAAATTCATGGAAGATTTTCTATCTTCTCCTCCAATATTTTTATGGGATTTCTTTAAGGTGAGGACTACACTAGATTCAGCCCCACAGGCACACATTTCTAGCTCATTACAAAGACTCATACTGAGTGAGAGAATTATTAATTCATTAAATGGAACAAAAGGGGCTATCTATTAAGTCCCATGTTCCTGTGTTAGATAGAATAATAACTCACCAGTCCCTGGGACCTGTAACGATGTCACTAGTCATGGCAAAAGGGAATTTGCAGATGTGATTAAAAGTCAAGGATTCCAAGGTAGGGAGATTAACCTGGATTATCTGGGTGCACCCAAGGTAATCACAGAGTCCTTATAAGTGACAGAGGGAGGAGCAGAGTTGAATCAAAGAAAGTGATGTGAGGATGAAAGCAGAGGTTAGAGTGATGTGGTTGCTGGACCTGCAGGTGGAAGATGGGAGGAGTCTGTCAGCCAAGGGATCCAGCAGCCTCTCTAAGCTGCCAGGGACGGAAATAGATTCTCTCCAGGGCCTCCAGGAGACTCAGTTCTGTCAGCACCTGGACGCTAGCCCAGTGAGACCCATTTGCATGTCTGACCTCTAGAAGTGTAAAATAATACCTGTGTGTGGTTTTCAGCCCCCAAGTTTGAGGAAATTTGTTACAGCAGCAATAGGAAACTAATACAGTGCACATCACTGACATCTAGTAGGCAAGCTCGTTAACAGGATTATGATGAAAAATAAATGCATTCATTCATTCATTTACTCAACAGTTATTGAGGACCTACTATGTGCTAGGCATAGTCCTAAGTGTGGGAAGTTGACAGGGTGAGTGTATTTAAACATAAATCAAAAGCTGTTGCTGCTCTCAGGATGCCCACAGTAAGGGGACATTGTGCCAACAGTCACACCAGGCAAGGATTGTCAGCATTCACAGCGTAGTGGAGGCTGCCAAGGGTCTTTTTATGGGAAAAGAGAATTCAACTTTGCCCAACACCACCTTGTTCCTCTGCTTGTAGACCGATTTGAACCAGAGTTAAAGAACCTCTGGAAGTGTTCTAGTACAACTGCCCAGACACCGTCAGTGACACAGCAGAGCCACAGTGCAACGGCCTGTGTGCAGCCTCGGCTCCCCGACTCACAGTCCATGTGGCCCTGAGCACCTTACATGAAGGCACTAGAAGCACCCCGCTCTGGGCATGATGAAGGATCGAGGAGTTTCATTTGTGTTAGCACTTGACAGAGTATGTGGAATATGGAATGTTGCTAAGTTTAAAAAAATCCTGAGTCTAACCCCAAGTCAGAAATTCTGAGAGCAATGCTTGAAAGCCTGCCCTTTGGTCTCATGAAAGTGAAGATGGGAGCTGCTGCACGCCCTCCTGCCAGCCCCCAGGGTAAGCCAGTCTTCAACCACTCCACATGCTGGCCTGTTTTCGTTTTTCTTGTGTTTTCTAGAGGAAGCCTGTATTAAAGGTTACTCTGTCAACATTTTTCTTCCCAGACTCATGAATTTTCTTACAAGCTAGTTCAAACTTTATTTGTTATAAATTACCCTTGTTAAATGCCTAAGCATTGGTAGTTAATAGAAGAATGAGAATTATCTGTATGTTCACTACTTTCACTCATTCATTCGTTCACTCACCCAGCAGCTACTTAATGAGTAAGACCTGTGCCAGATGTGTGTGTGCGTCAATGTGCGTGTGCCAGATGTGTGTGTGCCTGTGTGTGTGACTGTGTGTGTAGGAATTACACTCCTTTCTAGAGGAGGAGGACTCTTTAATAGCAACTAGAAGTCAACCAATCAAATGTCCATATGAGGAGCACAGAATAAAAAGATACTCCAGGCAGCCAATGGTAGTCTTTCATTCAGAAAACTCTCCAGCCTCAGCTCTGCTGTGGGGAGAGAACCTGTGCCAGGCCCGCAGGTCAGCAGCTGCCACGCAGCGCACAGCAAGGCTGCGCTCACTGACCAACAGCTCGGGTACCAGAGGAAACAAACTCCATCTGGAGTCCGTTCTCGGTGCAGGGAGGAGCTGGATGAGAGGCAAGACGCAGCAGGTGGCAGCAGGATGAGCTCTGGGAGTGGCAGTGGTGCCTGGGGGCTGACTTCCAGGTTTGGGAGCCAAACATGTGGGTTCTGCCACCTGGCTCTGCCACCTACTGGCTGTGTGAACTTGGTGGATTCTTTGGTGACATATAGACAGATAGTCAATATAGTGAAATGTGGTACAAGTAAAACAGTGCTTCCCATAAGGGGCCTGGCAGAGCTGGGTATTTTTGTTTGGTTTGTTATTATCAAAGTAATAAATGTAATACAAGTTCATTAACAGGTATAAAAACATCGGTACTGTGTTCCTCTGTGGCCCCTTCATCTGGTTCCCTAAGGTACCTTGTCAGGTAGCCTAGGACTCCACCAACCCGGCTAAAACCAATAACACAGACAAATGAGGGCCTTGTGATTGATACAGGACCTGAAGTTTCTCAACCTAGTCCCTCCCTCTTGCTTCTCCTCTTGGGATGGGAGGGACTCGACTAACTGACTCATCCTATTCGCTTGACCAAGAACTTTGTGATGGGACCGTAGGAGGTCCCTGTCCTTCCGCTCCAGCCCCTGTCCTGGGTCATAAACCAGGAGCACCTAGGGCAGTGATGGCGAACCTTTTGGTCTCGGCGTGTCAGCATTTTGAAAAACCCTAACTTAACTCTGGTGCCATGTCACATATAGAAATTTTTTGACATTTGCAACCATAGTAAAACAAAGATTTATATTTTTGATATATATTTTATATATTTAAATGCCATTTAACAAAGAAAAATCAACCAAAACAATGAGTTCGTGTGTCACCTTTGACACGCGTGTCATAGGTTCGCCATCACTGACCTAGGGTTTGGCAGAACGTGCGGATGATGCTTGACCTGTCTTCACAGAGCCTTCAGCACAAGGCAGCCTTTCCCGTCCGGTCCTGGAGGATGCATAAGCCTTCAGACCCTATAAAACACCCGCAGCTGGACAAACTGTGGTCTCAGAGGCTGTGGATGGCTGCTCTTCACATCTGCTCCGTTCTGTCTGCCCAGCTGGCTGCCGACGTGGGGCCACAGTGGACAGCAGCGAAGTGCTCAGAACGAACTCACGCGTCCCCTAATTACTCTGCGTTTGCAGTTACCATGTCCCATTTTCTTAATAGGTAAGTAGCGACGTGTGGGCATGAACCAAAGGCAGCAAATCTCTCCAGAGAAAACCACTTAAATGTGTAAATAGCCACGAGGAAGCGCAGTGTACAGGTTCAGGTTGAGGACCAGAGAATTTGGGTCAAATTCAAGCTCGGCCACTCGCTGCCGGGGAGACCTCAGCATGACACCTCCGTGGTCTAGAAACACGGGCCCCACGGTCACCAGAGAACAGAGTACACGCTTCACAAGGTCAGTGAAGACCAGGGAGGCTCCCACGGCACCTACATGCGTGATGGTTGTCAACTGCGCAGGCACGTCCTGGTGCAGGTCTCCGCGCCTTGCACTCAGAGCCCACAGCTCAGTAACGTAGACACTGGCAGGCGCCTGCGTCTCGGGCCGGGGACACACGGCAAAGGGCAAGAGTGACGGAAGGCGGGGAGAAAGAGCTCATGGAGTCTATTAAGGCGTCCCCGCATGCACGACGAAATAGACATTTGGAAAACAAGAAATCGATGTGCTGACCGAACCGCTTGATGGCTCACCCACTCCGCGCGCAGCCCTGGCCATTGGCATTTGGGAGGAGAATAGATTTTTATTGCTTAATTCCCTGCAAGCGAAGGGCCAGTGAATTGTAAAATCCTGTTGCTTAACATGTAACATTAAGTATTGAACTAGAGAAACAAAGAAAATCAATTCCAGGTTTGGTTGCTGATTAGCTTTTCTCGGGGAATAGAGAGTAAAGTGCCATTATTGCTCTTCTCTTTAATTCATAAAACACTGCGGACACCTTAGCAAACCCGTTTGCCATCTTAAGCACAGTTTCCACTTGGTGGCCAGTGCTCCGCGCCCCCAGGCTCACTGGTGCTATGGTCCCAGGAGCTGGCTGGGTGAGCCAGAGTTCAGGACATGTGCCGGGTTCCGAAACTCTCAGACCCCTGCTTCCTGGGGGCCTCTGAGCATCAGCTCTTGCTGTCCCAAACCCAATTCACTGCATGTTACCACCCACCCAGGCCATCAAGGTAACAGGACTCCTACCTCCACCTGCAGGTGGTGTCCACTGCTTCTTTGTCTGCATGAACCCTGCGCTGCTCTCCGGGAGTAAGTGTCCCTAAGCCCCTGGGCTGAAGTCTCATGGCCTCGATGGTAACCCAGTCTACTTGACTTGGTCAACCTTTGGTTTCTTATTCAGCAACCCAGGTGAAGAGAAGGCAGAAATCAATATTATTATATCATTTATTTTCACTTTTTACATTGTTATTATAAAATCTACTTTATAATTAATAACTGTTTACAATAATTACTGACTTTTTAAGAAAACACAGCCATGATTTGGGGCCAAAGGAAACATACCGAAGGCCAGATTCAATCATATTTTTGTGGCTTCTGAGATAAGGCTTCTACAGTCAAGAGTCCTTTCCCTTCTAGCACAGGCTGCTCTCTGCTCTCGAAGCCCCTCTTCTGGAGTCTGCTGATTGGTTTCCTTGCTGAGGTTCCCCCTTCCCAGGCCTGTCTGAGAGCTGCCTGCACGACTGTTCGCAGAGCCATGGTGCTGCTGTGTCCGTCTATTCTAGAGCCCCTTCTCTTCCTTCTCCCTCTTTTCCAAAACAATGTATCAGTGTCGACTGTGTCCCAGACACTGAGTTTGAAAGATGAGCCAGAACACAGCTGTGACTTGAAGGGCTCTGACGAGTGGAGTAGATAGACTATTAGGGCACTGCCATCCAGTACGCAGCGCCAGAGGACTGGGGCCCAGAGAACGAATCTTTCTCCCTGCACCTCCACCCCAGGCTGAGCAGGAGGCTTCTCAGAAGAGGTGGCATTTCAGGGGAGTCTGGACAGGTTGGAGGCAGGAGAAAAACAAAGGCTGAGAAGAGGTCATTCGGGAAGGTTCCATAAGTTCAACAGATTGTGAATAGCTCATCACGAGATATGACTAGGAACAGATAGACAGGAGCCAAGGCCCTGCTCAGGAAGGGCCTGGTTCCCTACATGAGGACCATCTCCATCCTCCGATAACAAGGGACGTGTGTGAGGTCTAAGCTGAGGAGGAACATGCTTTGGTTTGCTTTTAAGAAAATTCCCTCTGGCAGCAACAGGTACAATGGATTTGAAGACAGGGAGAGAGTGGAGGCGGGGAGACGAGGTGGAAATAACAGGAGGGCTCTGGCAATAGCAGGAGGATGGAGAGGAGGGCAGACCTGAGGTGAATATGGGGGGAGAGGACCCTGCCAGTGTGGAGCAGCTGCCGAGTTCAGGCTGTGGTACCTGGGCCCCTGCAGCAGCCTCTAACTTGTCTCTGTCCCCCTGGGCCCGTGCTAATCTACCAGAAGGTTCCTCCTATGAATCAGCAAGGGCCAAGTTTACTCACCTGCTATGCCCTACCAGCCACCAGGGCGGAGCTCAAGGGTGGAGGGGATGTTCTGTCCTCACTGTGACATTTAACAATATCTGTAGGTATCTTTGTTTTTACAGTTGGAGCTAGGGGTTGCTACTGCCATCTAATGAGGAGGGACCTGGGATGCTGCTAAGCATCTTACAGTGCACAGGGCAGCCCATAGCCTCCTCTCTGTGATCTTCCCAGCTGCCCCGGGAATGTCAGCATCCACCTTCCACCTGCTTGGACATAGTCCCATCTTAGTGCGTCTCCCCCTTACTGCTTTTCCTACTTGAAGAATTATGTTGTGTTTTTCAGATTACACAAACACTGTGATTGAAACAATACAACATGAAATTGTATGTGTGCAAATCCACCCTTTCCTGTAACCCCTCTCCCCTTCGCCACCTCCTCCCCCACCATATGAACAGTTCAGAATGCATTTCACTTTGTTCTCAGTCACACAATTACTCACTAGCAAATGTGGATGCACACATGTACCACATATACAGAGGTTTTCGCCACTGATTTTTTACACATTACTATGCAACTGGCCTTCCTGCTTGACAATCTGTCATGGACATCTTTACAAGTCAATAGATATACGTATATTCTCTTTTTCTAATTTACTTATGCAAATATATGCAGATTTCTGTAACAAACTCCAAAGGGATCATATCATAAGTGGGAAATTTTTTTTCTATTATGGTGTTTTTCTTGCCCTACCCAAATCCCGTAACCATGTAACCTGTGTTAACAAAACAGCTGTAAGTCTTCCCTGCCTTTCTCATGTACCCGTTCGCAAATTTACACACACACACACACACACACACACACACACACACACACACACCTTTTTTTGTCATTGTTATAATAATAAAAATAGTATCATATGGAACACATTTCTTTATTTTCTTACTCAACAATACCTCATAGAAACCCTTTTGTTTAAACTACAATTCATTCTTTTAAGTGACTGAAAAATATTCTATTATATGGCGTATTCTTCCTTTCCTTTGTCATCAGCATTTATTTTTGCTACTATAGGCAATGCTGCTATAAACATTCTAGCACACATTTCCCCAAGTGCTGGTGTTTTTACTACTGTGGGTATGTTCCCAGAGCGGAATTGCTGGGTTGGGCAGTAGGTGTTCTTTCAATTCTGAGAGGTACTCCCACTTTACTTTCCAAAAGGACTATAAAAATTTATACTTGCTCCAGTAACTTTTTTAAATTAAATTATATTGGGGTGACATCAGTCAACATGAACATATAGGTTTCATGTGTGGATTTCTAAGTTACAAAATCTGTAGATAGCACCATGTGCCTACAACCCGAAGTCAAATCTTCTCCTGTCACCTCATATTAGGGTCCTCTTCTCCCCCAGCCTCTGGCAACCACCACCCTGCTGTTTGTTATACCTGTTAGAGTGGCCATTATCAACAAGACAAGAAATAACCAGTGCTGGAGAGGTTGTGGAAAAAAGGGAGCCCTCATTCATTGCTGGTGGGAATGCAGACTGGTGCAACCCCTATGGAAAGCAGTTTGGCGATTCCTCAGAAAATTAAGAATAGAGCTACCATATGACCCAACAACCCACTCCTGGGTATATACCCGAAAACCCCAAAATCATTTATACGCAAGGATATATGCACCCCTATGCTCAATGAAGCTTTATTCACGGTGGCCAAGACATGGGAACAGCCTCCAGTAACTTTTGAGACAACAATTTTCCCCTCATGCCCACCAGGAATAGTGTTATGGTTTTTAATTATTTTCCTCAAACTCTTGAGAGTAAAGTGATATTTTGTTGTAATATTGATTTTAATTTTCTGACTACGAATGAGTCTGAACCCTTATCTCACATTATATAAAATATAAACTCCATATCCATACAAAGATTTTTATATAAATATTTTTAGCAGCATTATTCAAGATAGCCAAAAAGTATTCATTACCTGGAGAGCAGACAGGCTTAAAATAAAACCTAAATTACAATGTTAGAAAACAATTGAACATACCATACCTGCAAATTCTCAGGATAATAAAGCCTAATAATTGGGAAGGATACACAGAGACTACAGAAAATTATACAGGCAATTTGACTAAATATAGCATTATGATGTTTCCATGTCAAAACTTATTTCTTTAAAATTCAGAAGGAAGTGACAGATTTGGGGACATTTATAATAGAAATGGTATACAATGCCTACAGTTCTGTAGTAGATGATAGACAATAGAGGCCAAGGCCTCAGTAGAAAGCAAACAATGCCTATCCAACCCCAGAGGAGCAAATCCACCTGACCAGGCAAACAGTGTGAAGGACTCTCGTTAGTCACAAAGGAATGCCTGGCTGTTGGAGACAATGAAATGAACAGCCCTGCAGAAGTATTTGGAGGGAAAAGTTCATCACCTCCTGTGGGAGAATAGGTCCTGGCAGGATGCAAAGGACCCACTCGGGGCCTTAAATGAAGAGAGTTAAGGGAAGGGGCATTAGGGACTGGTGTGGGCAGTGAAGGGACAGGCAGCAGCAGGAGGCTCTTGCTGCCCCAGGTTGAAAGGGGCCTGGGGAGGAGTTAATGTTTTCAGGTCAATGGCTGGACCTATAGAAGCAGGGCCACCTGGTGGAAGCTGTGACCACAGAGGAAATGCAAGCTCTACCAGAACCAGGGCAAGATGGGCAGGGAGTGGGTTAAAGACATAAATCCCCACCCCTCTCTCCTCTGGCCATCTGATCTACCATCACTGTAGGCCACTAGTCAAACCAGCTGGAAAACACAGGGCAAGAGAGCCCTCGGAACGCAGCCCACAGAGGCGAGCCTCCTGAGGCACAGGGCAGGAAGGGAAGGATGGAGAAAGGGTCAGTGAGGCAACCCAGCATGACTGCTCTTCCTGCTCACCACCTGCCCGAATCCCTAGAAGCAGAATAAGGATTATGAATGGTCTGGGGTTTATTCTACCAGAATGTTTTCTACGCACAGTCTTATCACTGCTTACTTCCCAAAGCTAATGCATTTAATACTTAATATTTAAATAATGTTAGTGCATCAATAAAGGAAAAAGAGGAACATCCAATGGAAAAGTAGCCATCAACATAAATGGACAGTTTACAAATGAAGAAATACTTGAGATTAGTGGAAGCTAAAAGAATAAGCCCAATTTGTAATCAAACTCATGCAAATTAACGTAACAATGAAGTGCCATTATTCATCTATTAAACTGACAAAGAGTATAATTATATATGGGATGCCTCCTGTTGTCAGGAGCTCAGTGATAACAGTCACTGGTGGCAGGACAGTAAATTGTTTTAGCCTTTGTCGAGTGTAATTTGGCAAGATAGCTTAAAAGGCTTTAAAAAGCATTTACATCTTCTCCCCTAGTAATTCTGCTTCCAGGAATTTATCCACAGGAAATACTCAGAAATGCACATGTGACATCATTATCACAACAGTATTTACAATAACAATAAAATGGTGTTTTTTTAAAAAAATATTCACAATAGGAGATTTGTGGGAAAAAAATATGGCATGGCATTACAGTAAATACTCTGATGCCATTAATCATGATGCCAAGAATATTTAATGACACGAGATCATGTGTGTGGGATGCACCACAATAATTAGTCATTAAGCAAAATAATTTGAATGTAAGCCAGAGTCTACTGTATAGTCTATAATCTTAATTTTGTAAAAATGAAAACAACACAAAAAGAGTGTGTTTCCACTTGCCAGGACTCAAACTCTCCAGCTGAATCTTCATCTGTACAAATAGAAATAGAGACAGAGCTAGAGATAGAAATACTTATATCTACAGTATATATATATATATATATAGAGAGAGAGAGAGAGAGGAGAGAGAGAGGGGAGAGAGAGAGAGAGAGAGAGAGAGAGAGAGAGAGAGAGAGAGAGAGGAAGACCCTAGAAGAAATGATACGAAATTTTAACGAAGTTTCTATCTGTGGGGTAAGATTATAGGTAATTTTAAGATTCTATATACTTTTATTTTCCACAACCAATATATTTATTATGTATTAAATTCTGTAGAGACAGGCAAAGGTATCACAACACCAGTTCATCTTCTATGTGGCCACATTGCAGGCTCTATTCTCTCTCCTGTGTCCACTGAGTTGGCAGTTACATTAACTTCCTAAGTAAGATATGAAGTTCCTAGAACTTGAAGAAGAAAACCAGTGCTCTTCCAAATATGTGGCTATGCCAAGCTCTGTGAAGTGACTCCCTGGGTGATTTTATTACTGGTGTAAAAATAGACAGTTGGGTTTTTTAAATCTAGATTCTGGAAGATAAAATGAAGTCATCTCTTCGCATGTAGCACATCCTCGGGTTTTGTGTTCTGCTGGCTCTCTGAGCTGGAATTGCTAATGGATGAGCCAGTGCTCCCAGGAGTGGGAAGGGTTTGCAGGAGGGGACTGAGGGTGAGAGCAGCCCTCCACTTGTGAGTGCTAGAAGGCGGCACGACAGCACACACACAGGAGTCCACGTCCTCAGGCCGCCTGGTGTGCTCCAGGGGGCACACTCTTCCAGGGAGACAGGTACGCATCTGTACAATGTGAAAGCCAAATAGAAAGTTCGGGTCCCTTCAAACTGAGGCTCGAGCTCTGGAGTTCCTCCCATTGACATTTCCAGGCCCTGGGTTTGATCACAGCCACGTGGGCAACCACAAGCAGTCTGGGGGCCACAAAGGGGTGCTGGCCAGTGGGGACTGGGGCACGAGAAGACACTGGGTGGACTGGGAATGGTGTCTGTAGTTCCAGGCCAGCTGGAGAGCTGAGCTGGGCCCCCTCAGATCAAAACCCACAACCACCATGTCTGGGACGGGAGGCATCCAAGCTGCTGCAGGTCCGGGGCAGATGGGCTCTTGCTCCGCACCAGCTAAGCCATGTCCCTGTGAGCCGCAGGGACCCCCTTCTGGAGGAGGGCACTGCGCTCAGCACCTGCCCTCATCCCCTCCTGACCTCCCCGCTGCCATTCTCAAGTCCCTGACAGTTACGCCTGGAACCCTGAAATGGACATGAGCATGGGCCATGTTCAAGCACCCCGAACCCAGCCACCCACTCAGAAATTCCAGCCTCCCGCAGGTTACTGAGGTGCCCTGAGCAAGGAAGAGCTGTGGACACTTGAGCCCCATCCCTGGCGTGAGCGCTCACAGCCTCATGCGGTACTAAACCCAGAGCCCCCGTGTCCTGTGCGCAGGAATGCAGTTCAAGTTTAAAGCTCCGGGTGTGCTTCCGATTGCTCTCAGTTTAGTCATTTGGAGCTGAGGTGTCTGTGAGGCAGCCAGGCAGGTACCGAGGGCCATCCGAGGGCCCGCAGGTGGTGGTCGGCTGGGGAGCTGAAATCCCTGTTGTCAGTTCTAGTGGAGACAGTGCTGGGTCGGGAGCATCTGGCGGAGGTGCAGGGGTCAGAAGGTGTCCACACGGATGACTCTGGGTAACAAGACCGCTTGAGGCCACCATGGGGCTGGGACCTGGCTCCTTGGCCCATGGAGAGGCAGAAGGATGGAGTACTAGGTGGAGCTGGAGACCATGCCCGAGGGGCAGACTCATCCCAGGGAATGCATAATGGTCAGGTGGCAAAGGGGGTTGGGTGGAGAGGGTGACATCAGCTTCAATGGAACAGGAGCTTTTACATGAAGATTGGGAATGGTAGGGAAAACAAGGAATATATGTATATTTTAAAGAGGAAAAAAATGAAGAAAAATAATCACCCATAATCTTTATTTTTAAAAAATATACTTTATTGACTTCGGAGAGGAAGGGAGAGGAAGAGGGAGATAGAAACATCAATATTGAGAGAGAATCATTAATCAGCTGCCTCCTGCACACACCCTACTGGATCAAGCGTGCACCCCAGGCATGTGCCCTGACTGGGAATCAAACCCTGACCTCCTGGTGCATAGGTTGACTTTCAATCACTGAGCCATACCAGCCGGGAAATCACCCACAATCTGACACACCAAATAAAACCACGACTTGTCATGTATCCCTCTATACCTTTTCCTAAACATGTTCTTGTTTTTTAAAACATTCTAACAATATATTATTAACATCTTTCCATGGCAATGCTTGAAGAGTCATATCATTTTAATAATTCTATTGAATAGATTTAATTATTTTCAATAATTTCTTATTGTTAAAGCTTTACAATGCTTTTTATATGAAAAACTAGAGGCCCGATGCACGAAGATTCATGCAAGAATGGGCCTTCCTTCCCCTGGCTGCTGACACCGCCTTTGCTCAGGCCCGGAGCCACCTTTCCACCTTGCCAGGCTGCCCAGAGGCCCGAGCAGCTGGGGCGATGCACCTGCAAAATCGCCATGATGATGATGCAAGTATCCTGCCGCAGCCCGACTGCTTGGCACCTGTGTATGCAAATTAACCCATCATCTTTGTTTGGGTTAATTTACATTCTCACTCCTGATTGGCTGGTGGGTGTCATGGAGGTACGGCCAATTTGCATCTTTCCCTTTTATTAGTGTAGATGTTACTATAAGAGTAAATTATAAGCCAGATCTATTCACGGTGGGCTTTGCCATGGACCCTGGGGTCTCACCATGGAGCTGAGGGAGGGAGGCTGCAGCAGGAGGCCCTATGCACTCAGGCCCAGAGGTCACCCTCCACTCCCCACGTGGCTGCCTTCTTTCCCAGATACTAGTTGTCTGAGAATAATCTACACACCTCAACCCCCGCTGTTCTCTGACGAGATGGTATCTGTTCATCATTCTGTCCTTTCACTGAGCTTAGTTAACAGACAGGAGTGTTTAGTGTTCCAAGGGTCTTACAGTGTACTAATGAGTCCTCATGGCCGCCTTCTCGTGTAAGTCTATTTACTACATCCATCTCAGGATGGACTATGGCTGGGACAGGCTACTCTGCCCAGTTACACAGCCAGAGGGTAGCAAGGTAACCTTGTCCTGCCATGTGCTTTGTTTCTGAAAAAGCACAACTATTGCACAAAGTAGCACACACTGAGGAGTCTGAGGTGTGTGTGTGTGTGTTTTCCCAAAAAAGCAGGATTTTAGCAGATGAGAACCCCTTCATCTTTGTTCTCCCAAAGGAGATGGTCACCAGCCACCGCAGTGATGGAATCAAAGGGTGAGGAGCTGGGCTTACAGCCGGCATCCTTTCCAGAGCTGCATCCTTCCTGTTCCACTGCCCACACTAGTTAGGACATATAACCTTTCAATCCTCAGAGAGGGGCCAGCTGTAACTGGAGAACAAAAGCGGTTTCTACATCTGGGGTGGGTGGGTTCATAGCATCAGAGGCCTGTTACCTCCCACCTGGCTGACACCGAAGATGCGCCTGTTGCTGGGACTCCAGTTCATCCTGCAGATCCCCCAAAGGTGATCAAAGCTGTAAACAGCAGAATATTTGCAGAGATCAATGGTGCACGACAAAGCTCACATCTAACAAGAGAAATAAAAGTAAGAGTTTAGTGGCGGGATGTAATGGCACATCCACACGCTGGAGGTGTAGGCGTGATTGAATTGATGCTACAGCAAGTGCGTCCCCTGCTCCCCATCTGAGCAATCCATTTGCCTGGAGCAGAACACATTGGGAGGATGCTTTTATCGTGTTGCCTCCCTGTGAGGTTTGAATTCAGGTAGAGAGTAGCAAATTAGGCCCCTTTCAGCCAACAGGATCATGAGAGATGGTCCACAAAGCACTGACATGTGGTGTTCCCAGAGACTCGGGGCGGGGCCAGAGGCAAGATTCCCAGGGGTGCAGGCCTGGGCTTTGATGCTGGAGGGATGTGGGCTCTGGGCTATGTTCCTCCCTATACTGGTTGGGTGACCTTAAGCAAGTCATTTGACATCTGGATCCAAGCTACCTCATCTGAAAACTAAACTTTCCTGGGGATTAAATGAGGTGTCATATTAAGAGTTCACAGGTGGATTTCATAGAAAATTTTTTTTAATCCTCAGCTGAGAATTTTTTACATGGATTTCTATACAGAGTGGAAGGGAGGGAGGAGGGGGAAGGAGATAGATAGATGATAGATAGATAGATAGATAGATAGATAGATAGATAGATGATAGAACCTACAACCGAGGTACATGCCCTTGACTGGGAATCAAACCCATGACTATTCAGTCCTGGGACCAGTACTCTAACCACTGAGATAAACCAGCCAGGGCATAGGCATCGTTTAGCACTTGTGCCAATACAATTTATCAAACCCATTACACATGGCACCTCTTCCAGGAAGCCTTTCTTAATATCCGAAGCAACATCTGGGCACTAAAGTGTTGTTTGCAGGCCAGTCCTCTATCCTGAAACAGCAAGGTACTAATCAGTAGCACCATCACCTGTAATTCCTACCACATTGCAATGGATTCTGGGAAATGATCAGAGATTACACAAATGTACATATGCACTCGCGCGTATATATATATATATATATATATATATATCCTATACAATGAAACCCTAAGATGCAAATCAACTGAACGGCGGGAACAACTGGTAACTATGACACACACTGACCACCAGGGGGCAGACGCTCAATGAAGGAGCTGCCCTCTGGTGGTCAGTGTACTCCCACAGGGGGAGTGCTGCTCAGCCAGAGCCAGACTCACAGCTGGCAAGAGCAGCTGTGGTGGCAGGAGCAGGAGCAGGAGCCTCTCAGGACTCCACTGCAGTGCTAAGGACCCCCGGAGGGGTCCCGAATGCCATGCACTGGGCCTCTAGTGTATATATATTCATCATAAGGTTAAGAAACAACCTGAACTTTTAGCCATATTCTGTGAAGACCCAACCATGTTTTGGAAGCAGTTGGATGAGGCTTAGACAACACGGGAGATGAGGAGTCAATCACTTATCTTTCAAACAAGTCCAGAGAGTCTAGATGGCCATGGGTCCAAGCTGTGGGTTTTTTATGGTCACCTTAAAGGCTCCAAATTGCCTACACATGTGTGTTTGGACCATGGAAATCTTCATGTCTATTTCAGTAAGCAAGGCCTTGGGACTGTGATCCCAGGAACAAGGCAAGCAGAGAGAGCCCAGCTCTGGGCTGTCAATGCCATCAGAAGGGATCCATGCCAAAAGCTGAAGCAGAAAGAAGAACCTGACTACAAAGTCAAAGGCTCCAGGTCAGTTGTCTTAGATTTAGGATTGTAAAGAGAGAGAGAGAGAGAGAGAGAGAGAGAGAGAGAGAGAGAGAGAGAGAGAGACTCTTAGACAAGAATGGTGAGAGAGCCCAGGTGGGGAAGCAGATCACACAGGGACCTCATGGGGGACAATGTCATAGAAGCTTGTGGATGCCCAGCTTCCTCTCCATCTCTGCAAACACCAGGTCTACACCATAAAGACAGTGAACAAATAAACCAAATACTGAGAACAAAGTTACCACGGAATCAGCAAGGAAGAACCCATAGCCATCCTATTTAATGAGCTTCTACAGATCAACAAGAAAAAGAAAAACACTGAACACCATAAAAATGAATTTTTAAAGGAAAGAAAAGGAAGTATGGACAGACCATAAATATATGAAAATGTCTTAACATCATTATTAATCACAAAAATTCATTGAGATATCATTCTACCTCATCAGACTGGCAATAGGGAAAAAAATGCCAACCTGAGGCATGGTGAGGATGTGGCGCAAGAAGAACTGTTACTCACAGCTAGTGGCACATGGGCTGTCACACCCACTGCTTAGGACCTGGTCTGCTCTCAAGCGACAGAGTTAAACACGCAGATGGCCGCTGCCCAGCAATTCCGCTCGCAGGTGTACGTTCTGGAGAAACGCTTGCATGTGCGCCCTGAGACATGTGCACTTACTTTTCACAGCAGCAGCATTTGTAACAAAAATAGCATTCCAAGTGCCCGTCTTCAAAAGAATGTGCATGTAAATTGTGGTGCATTTGTATAGGGAATGCTGTGCAGCAACGGGAATGAACGAAAGACAACGCAGCATGGGTGGACCCCAAATGATCATTTTAACCACAAAGAGCAACTTATAAAAACACATTCTATATGATTCTCTGTAGATTTTCTAAAAAGGCAAAAATAGTGTTTGGGGATGCATACCTCTGGGGGAAATCTATAAAGTAAAACAAGAAATAAAGAACACAAAATATCTGAAGATATTTCCAAACCGTCATCAGGATGGCTACTGTATAGACCCTGCCTAGGAAAAAGATTAGCTTGAAAATGTCCCTCACGTATAAGTGAAACCACACGGTATTTGTCTTTTGCTGCCTGACTTACTCCACTTAGCATAACACCCTCTGGATCAAATGACAAGATTTTTCATTGCTGCATAATATTCCATTGTATATAGGCACCACTTCTTCTTTATCCACTCATCTGTTGATGGACACCCAGGCTCCTTCCATATCGTGGCTACTGTAAATAATGCTACTGTAATAAACATAGGGGAGCATAGGGGTGTATGTATTGTTTCAATCAACTCTTCTTAAATAAAACAGAAGAGAAAAAGTTTCTGACTAACCCAAAATAAAGTGCCCTCACAGCTTCCGCCAGGAAAGGAAGGACAGGTGAGGTTTAGTTATTCCTCGGCATCATGCGGACACCCAGCAACTCCTTCACAGCTGTAAGGCCTCTGAAACAATTTTCCAAACCCAATATTTGAGAGCTCATTTTCATTGGGCACTTACTACAATCCAGCTCCTCCCCTAAGTGGTGTATATATGTATTTCATTTAATCTTCACAACACTGAACACAACACTCAGCAAGGCCGATACGAGTATTAGACATAATTTACCAACAAGGAACCTGATGCTGAGATGTTTCCAGTGAAGAAGCTAGGAAGTGAGGCAGCCTGAACTCAGACTAGATCCTTTTGGCCCCCCAGCCTTTGTTCTAAACCAGATGCTAACCTTTCTCTTTGAATTCCATTTAATTGTATTTAAATATAAGAACCTGAGTTCCAAGATTCCATTTATCCCTCTTTTTTTAAAAAAGAAAATCATGGAATGAACGCATTCACCCTCTCCTCTTCTGGGCTCTACTGTAAACAAGCCCCGTGTCACAGAGCACAGAGCGGTGGGCTGGACGTGAGACTCAGCCCGCTCCGTCTTTGGTCTTTGGTTGTAACCCTAAAATACACTATGAAGGACAGGCTGAGACAAACCTCCTGGGGTTTCTTCTAACAACCTATTAATGACTCTGTTAGAAGAAGAATAACTTTTTCTTTAATAGCTTTCCGGCTGCCAAAAGAATTTTACAGTGTTGAGAAGATTTAAAGATGAGTTTATATCCTCCCACCTGATCACTTTTATTTCTAGAAATTTAATCTAAGGAATAGCCAGACACATGTATTTTCGTGTCATTTTCAATTGTCCAGACTCACACATTTCCTTTTTCTCTGACCGAAGCCCTTGGGTTTTCCTGCAGGAAATGACTGTTTCTTTGTCATTTTGTTAAGAGGATAAATAAATATGCCGCATGTTCTCTTGGCCAGATCGTGGACACGGACACAGGTAAGCCCTAGGGGCCTCCTCCTTGGACTTCAGTGAAGGTGGATCAGGATCAGAAAATGCTCGACGTGGATTCCTGTCCTGGGTCATGGTCTCAGTGGAATTCCCATGCGTTTCTGCCACTTGGATACCCAGGTCCCTCTGCTTTCTGATCGCTGGTTATTCAGTCTGTGATTCAAAATTGTGAAGTATCAGTAATTCCCACACATTCTTTCTCCCTGAAAGCCAATCATGATTGACTTCTGTTACTTAAAATTAAAGGATCCCAATTGAAATATTATCTAAAAACTATAAGACACTCATCATCATATTGTTCCTAAAAGTGAAGAAAGAGAAAATTCCTGCTTTGGCTGAGTGACTCAGTTGGTTGGAGCATCATTCTGTGAACCAAAAGGTTGCGAGGAAATTCCTTATAACATGGGAATAGTTTGCATAAGTAAGGGTTTATTCAAATAACAAAGTACTCTACAACCACTTGAATTGGTGATATAGATTTATAATTATTGACTTGCAAAATGTCTGCAACATATTGTTAAGTGAGAAAAGCAAGTTGCAGAGCAACATGTGTATAAATATGATCCATTGTATAATATCATACACCAATGTATTTCTGGGAAGTGGGGTTATGAAGGTTATATGGCTTCATTGTTTCTTCAATAAATTTGCATTTCTTAAGAGGTAAACACATTCTTTTAACTTATGGCCACTTGAACAAATAATGAATTTTTCCAGAGGAATTTTTAAGTCACAGATCTAGGAAACAAAAGTGAGAATTCCATGAATATGGTTGGCGAGAGTTCCAATAAAGCATCACAGATTTTCATGGGACCAGATTCCTGTTCCATGATTTTTTTGCAGCCTAAGTGATGAGCCAAACCAAAAACAATAAAAATTTCTCGGGAAAGTATCAATGGCTGGAAGAAGGGAAAAAAACCGACTGGTCAGCTTTATCATAAGTCAGGTTATGACTTGACTAGTTATCTTTTAAAAAGAATTAGAGCCCTAACTGCTTTGGTTCAGTGGATGGAGCGTTGGCCTGCAGACTGAAGGGTCCCAGGTTTGATTCCTGTCAAGGGCATGTACCTTGGTTGCGGGCACATCTCCAGTGGGGAGTGTACAGCAGACAGCTGATGGTTGTTTCTCTCTCATTGAGGTTTCTAACTCTCTATCCCTCTCCCTTCCTCTCTGTAAAAAAAATCAACAAAATATACTTTAAAAAATAGTAAATAAATAAAAAGAGTTAGAGTTGAATAGTGGGAAAATCACTGAACTGGAGTTAAAGGAAATATGTTTCACCCTGGATCCGTCACTAACCAGCTCCACATCATGGGGCAAGTCAATTAACCTTTTAGTTCTGCTCATATATAAAATGAGAGGCAGGACTAGACTATCTGTGTAATTTCTCTGGAGCCTAAGAGTCCTCATTTAATAAAAGGGAAAAGGACATGGAGCCTAATCTCCATGTTCAGCCTGTCGCAGTATCGGCCTAGCATTTCTTCTGGTCACCACACCTGGTGTTGAAATGTGAATGCAATCTCAAACCGTAAGTGGTTGACAAGTCACCCAATAAGCTTATTCTATCTAATGGGAGGCCCGTGGTTAGTTCAGACATCAGTGTGTGCACCAAACAGAACCAATGAGATCAACATCAAAGACGTTTCCAAGACAGACAGGGAAGGAGTCACTTCCTTTCTGCTAGAGCTGACAAAATGGCAAGATGTTGCCCTTGGGCCCATCTTTGCCACCAGAAGAGGAGAAGCTGGATAAAAATTATACCAACAGAGAGGGGAGTGGATCAAAGATGAGAAGAAAGAGAAAGCCCTGATAATATCATTTGAACAACTGAACCCAGACATTCTTGAAATCATTATGATAGCAAATCAATTAGCTTCCCTTTTAGAAAGCTTAATACTATTTAAATTGGGTTGCCCTGATGGTTAATTTTATGTGCCAACTTGAGTGGGTTAAGGGATGCCCAGATGGCTGGTGAAACATAATTTCTGGATGTGTCAGTGAGGGTGTTTCTAGAAGAGATTAGGATTTGAATGGGTGAACTGAGCAAAGCAGATGGGCCTCCCAAAGGCCTGTGGGCAATATCCAATTGACTGACGGCCCAAACAGAATAAAAGGGGGAGAAAGGGAGAGACATCCCTCTGCTCTGCCCTGGGACAGCAGGGCTCCTGGTTCTCAGATTTTCAGAATCAGAGGGGCAGTTACATCATCAGTCTCCAAACCCCACCCCACTTCCTTCCCATTCCAGGGTGATGCTCCACCTTGAAAATGGCAAATAATGGGACTTTCAACCTCACACCCATGTGAGCCAGCAACTATAATACACACACACACACACACACACACACACACACACACACACACACACACACCATATTGGTTCTATGCCTTTGGAGAGCCCTGGCTGACACAGTTACCACTGCTGGAAACCAAAAGGTCCCTAGCTTGTATCATCTCTTCATCACTATATAGAGTAAAATGACAAATTTTTTATCCTAACAACCAAATCTATAATAACTAATCTACCTGTGTAGGGAATCACTAATCTCATCCTCATTCTCACAGAAACCTTGGACAGTAGATATTTTCATCTTCATTTTAAGGACAAGGAATATGAGGTGGAATGAAATAATTTGCTCAGAATCAATCCATTTGTCTTACTTTGGAAAGAATAAAAAATGGTCAGCGTAAGGACGGAAAAAGCCCTTTCCTTTTCTTTGCTGTGGACTTCCACAATTTAGGAGAAGCACCTGGTAATTAAACGCCATGAGTGTTAGCTCCTCTGATTCAAACAGTTCTCTGTTCAAACTGCAAGACATGATAAGGTACTCTCAAGGTTACATTCTTGCATCCATCTCCTCCCTGCTGTTTTCAGAACTCAGGAATAATTCACACTAAGGAGTCTCTGGTTAGTAGAAAGTTCCCTTCCACCCTCCCCTTCAAACAAGCTTCTTTTAAACTCTTCATAACTTTTGCTCTAAACATATTTTATAGGCTTGGGGAAATACTGATAAGACAACTCCCTAGGACAGTGGTCGGCAAACCACGGCTCGCAAGCCACATGCGGCTCTTTGGCCCCTTGAGTGTGGCTCTTCCACAAAATACCATGTGCGGGTGCACACATACAGTGCGATTGAACCTTCATGGCCCATGTGCAGAAGTCGGTTTTCGGCCTGGGCGAGTCTATTTTGAAGAAGTGGTGTTAGAAGAAGTGGGGGGTGTCAGTCGGTCGGTCGGTTGGGATGGCGCACATGATTCCTGCATGAATTGAGTGAGCCAGTCAGTCAGCAGTCTCATTGTGCAGTGGTTATTGCTAGTCGCGTCCGCAAATCACGCGCGGGTGACAAAAGTACCTATTCAAAGCATAAAGTTACCTGTATTTTTCCAACCAGCTGCAAATCCTACAGGTATTTTTGTCATCAATTTAAGAATTGTAATTATTTTGTGTTGGTGGCTTTATTATTATAAAATGAGGACGTTTTTAGCAAAGGCCAGCTTAACAGTACCCTAATTAAGTTCATAACAATGTACCTACCTATATAGTTTAAGTTTAAAAAATTTGGCTCTCAAAAGAAATTTCAATCATTTCACTGTTGATATTTGGCTCTGTTGGCTAATGAGTTTGCTGACCACTGCCCTAGGACATTTGCAGGGCTGTCTCCTGGAAAGCAAACAAACTATAACTTTTTAAGACACTCCCTGGTATTTGCTCAACTTCAACCCAACACAAACCCCTCCCTTCCTGTCACCTAGCAACAGAAGCCATTACTGTTTAAAAGTGGAAGCCACCCTTTGTTTCTTGCCCTGTATTTATTAGCAATGCACCAGTCCTTTCTTCTCTTGGAAAGTAAAAATAAATTTCTTCTCTGCATCTCCTCTTTTAGATGCGAATTCTTTCACAGCCTGAGTCACCAGCCAAATCCTAACAGTCAGTGATTGACAATTGTTTGATTATTTGTTTCCAATGAGACTTGTTTATAAAACTAAGATTTAGTTTTCATATCTCACTTTTTAACTTGGTTTGTGACCTAACATTTATATAGCATTTAGTTTTAAGAAATAAGTTGGTTATTTTCAATGATTCATTCTTTACCAACAAGTGTGTGTGGTAAAAACCATTAATGGCCCCACTATCTATTCTCCCTTCTCACTGGTAACAGGGACATGACATGTGGGAGGAAGACTGTATTTCCCAGCTTCCTTTGTGGTTAGGTGTGGTCACGTGACTAAGTTCTAATCAACAAAATGTGGAGTGGAAGTGCCATGTGGCAGGTTTCTTGGACGATCAGAATTTACCCTTTGCTCTTTCTATCTCAGTTCACTTATCCCTCAGCAGAAGCATGAGCCTGTTGGGTGGAGATCTAGCCATCGTCTTGGACTAGGATATAGATTCAGCTTTTATGATGCTGGGAGCTTTGGTCCTTGAAGATGTTGTGGGACCAGCCTTGGATGGCCTTCCTCTCAATACAAGAAGAGAGAGATAAACTCCTGTTTTTGAAGCTGATACTTTTAGATTCTCTCACTTGCTGCCAAATCTAAACATAAAAGTGATCTACTTTATTTGATGTCCCAATTGACATAGAATAGAAATGTAAAATTTTACAGTGGGGAGGAAGCTTTGAGGTCATTAAGCCCCATGCCCACAGTTTAGAAATGGGAACCTTGAGTTTCAAAGACAGGAGTGTGCTTTTAAAGATGAAGCAATAATTATCTTGTTCCCTATTATGTTAAATGCCCTGACATTTTAATCCAATTGCATAAAATTCATGGTACCCTTATTTTTATGATTATTCAGGTAGTTTGGTTTTGAATTAATAAGAATAATTAGAAAAATAAAGCATAAGCTTTAACTTCAGATATTAATGAATTTGGATCCCAATACTAGCTAAATTTTCACCTTGGAACTTTCTAGTCCTTGCCCACTTCAATTACTTGTAAATTTGGGTTGATAACACCTAATTCATAGGAGTTTAGTTGATGTCTATTAAAATACCAGTGTCTGACACATAGTAGGTACTCAATCAATATGACTTTATTCTTTCATATGGGGAACATAGCTCCAGTGTACAGTTTGAATAGTGTAGTATGACATAATAAATATTTATTTTGAAGGCAGCCATGACTTGGGTCTGAATCTCAGTTACCTCATCCATGGGGAATAGATTTTAACCATACTTCTTAGGTCCTCATTTGTAAAGATACAAAATAGGATTAATTGTATATCACATGGGTTGTGACAATATTTAGATAGAATGTGTCTAAAGATTCTGATATATAATAGATATCCAACCCTGCAACATCTGTGTCTTAATAAAACAGAAGTTTGGGGTAATGAGAAGAACCCCAGTAAATCCTGATTTGGTGATCCTAAATTGTTTTTATTGCCCTTACTGATGAGACAACTCAAGTTCAAATTAGTTTCGTTTTGGGGGGAGGGTCACAAATGAAGGCAACCCCAATGAAAACTAACTTGAGCACACACCTCCACAAAGCAATTGGCTACATAACTGAGAAGGTGCAGAAGCCGCAGGCAGGGCTGACTCCGCATCTTTAGTCTGCACATTACCATGATGCCATTTTTGATATACTAGCATTCATTTCTCTCTCTGATCAGAGCTCTGGCCTCATGTGTTTTGGCTTTTCCATTAAATAGATTCTCCCTATCCTTTCCGCTTAGCTATCTGTCAGTGAAAATGTCCCTTTTCCGGCTGTGTCTGAAAGCTAAAGTAGCAGAGAAGTAGATGATGGGGGCTTTGTGTGCGTGCACCAAGGAGTTCTGACTTCATCGTGAAGGCCATGGGGAACCACTGAAGGTTTTCAAGTTGGAAATACAATTCTCTCCCCAGAAAAGAAAGAGTAGAAGGGTCTCAAGATTAAAAGCATTGAGATTAATGGTGGTGGGCAAGGTAGGTGGGACATTAGATGATGAACTGAAATGATGGCAGCGAAGACAGAGGAGAATTCCCAGTCAAGAAATAACTTTGAGGTTATGGGTAGGCTTTGACTACCTTTATGGGAAGGGAGGGACGGAGAGTTCAGCTCAGGATATTTCTAAGTTAAGCAACTGAGTAGATCGAGGCGGAGTTACCTGACACTGGAAACAGAAGAGGAATGTCGGTGAGGGTAACAGAAGTTCGATGGGCAATCTGAGTAGGACCTGTCTCCATAAGCAAAGGTGTTCATAATTGCGCATATGTCCAGAACATTGTAGAAGTATGGAGACTGCAGAACCAGCGTGATACCGTATTGAGGACGTCCTCAGAGTCACACTTCAAGTGGATACGAAAAGGAGACCATGAGGACGAGGTGCCTGCGAGTGACATCAGGTGCCAGGCTATTATACCCACCTGCTTCTTAGTGTCACATGATAATTAAAGCGTCTCAGTGTGCACAGGCCTTTCCTTGGCAGGACTGAACACTCAGAGACAGGAGATGTCAGGAAGTATCAAGGAAGCAAAGAGTTTGCTTAGCTCTACAAAGCAGACCATATGGCAGCTGCTGAAGGATCAAGTGACACACTTACGTGTAGATGAGTATCAACTCACAACGCTGCACACTTGAAATACAGGAGAATGTTGTCAGTTAGGCTTCAATAAAGCTAGAAAAGTTATCTTAAAAATCGTTTAACATGTTTTCAAGGGGTAGAAAAAGAAGTGTTCTGCCTGCAGGAAAACAGGCTCCTGAGACCACTCCCCCTGCTCACACCCTCTGGGACTTTATAGAAATATATATATATTTTAAAAAATCTGAATCTAACACTGTGCATTAGGCCCAGGGAACACTGAAAACTATAATGTCAATTGTCTTCTTTCTGCAACTGCACACTTCTGCTTCTGCCTAGTGAGGCTTGTCAGGCTAATGAAATTTGGCACTTGATAGCATTTCTATAGGAAATGAATCAGAGATTAGACTCATGGAAATTCTAGTGCTAAGAAGTGCCTTGGAGAGGTTTGGTACAACCCACTTACTTTACAAACGTGCAAGTGAAGCCCAGAGAAGCTGAAGGACATCTTCAAACTCTTAAAGCTGGTTTAGTAGAAGAGAAGTGCCAGCACCAGGTCCTGTTGACAATGTCCTTGTTCTCTTGTTCTGTAGAGAAGATACCGCTGCTATGGGCACCCGAGCCGGGGAGTGGCTACACCCCACTGAGGCTCACATGCACAAAGGAAAACAATGGCTTGATTTATTTGTAAAAGGATAAAGGATAATTTGTCTTTTTTTGATGTTGGTTTGAAGAGAAATATGAGGCAAAAAAATAATAAGAAGAAACTCTTTTCCTGAGCAAGCACTTAAGAACTGAGTGAGGCAGAAACACCAAAAAGAAGACATAAAATCAGAGAAAAATGATGTCTGATAGGATGTAATAAAGAATAAGAAAGCTAGGAGACAAAGAGGGGAAAGTAAGAAAAGAAGCAGAGAAGAGCAATAAGGAAAAAAGGAGAGGAAATAATAGAGATAAACATGGAAAAGCCAAAATGGAAACCATTAATCCAAATATAAGGGAGAAGTGGAATATATGAGAAAAAAAAATAATTCCCTGAAATCAGAGAAAGGAACTCACAGGGTGTGTGAGATGAGCTTCTTGGATTCTGTAATAATTGTGTCAAGAGTTATTACCTGGCCATTCACCTAGGAAATGACAGCAGAAAATATCGCTGCCAGGTGCACTGTCCATTGCCCAGTCGTTTCTATGTATTAGGAGGATGAACAATATCTCCTGTCCTCAAATCCCTGCCATGTACCGGCTGCCCTACAAGGGCCAGTGCTCACCCTCAGAACAGAGCTCCATGGGAAAGCCCAGGTCCTGAGAGGTTATGTAGCTAGCTTCCTTTCCTAAGTTCCCCAGAGTATGACTGCACTTTCCACCTGAAAGTCTTGTTATGTGCCGAATAAGGTTAATTTCTCTCCCAAATAAAAATCAAAAAGATTTTACAATTATGAGGGAAGAACTTTGATTTCTGGAAATCCTTTTGTTCTATAATTCAATACCAACAATAATATTCAGAACATTGTTATCATTCCAACCACATTTGTTGAATAAATAAGTGAATGGGTGGGTGGGTGGATGGATGGATGGATGGATGGATGGATGGTGGATGGATGGATGGTGAATGGATGGATAGATGGATGGATGGATGGATGGTGGATGGATGGATGGTGGATGGATGGATGGATGGATGGATGGATGGATGGATGGTGGATGGATGGATGAATGGATGGATGGGTGGGTGGATGGATGGGTGGATGGTGGATGGATGAGTGGATGGGTGGGTGGATGGATGGGTGGATAGATGGATGGATGGATGGTGGATGGACCCCCAGTGTTTGTTGAGCATGTGCTGAACTCTGCAGATACAGAGATGACTAGCCAGGTAAGCGTGGGAACCACATCAGAGTCTCCAGACAGCCAAGGCTACTCAGAGTATGAAGGCCTTGTTGTTAGTAGGCTGGCATGTCCAAGGCCACTCTGTGCCTAAGCTAAGATACCATAAGCAGGTGCGAGGACACAGGCACAACAATGCCATTGTATACTGTGCACACGTGCCCTTCTGTAGCCAAAATATGGTTGATGTAACTATTGGCATGAAGCCTTTGTCTCTGGAATAATATACAAGTTAATGACTGGCTAGTCTGCTGGAGTAGGAAGAAGTATGTTGGCATGTGCTGCACAGAGACATAGACTACAGAGACCAGCCAGTGTGCTGGGCAGAGGAGTGAGCTAGAGAGAGGAGGGCAAGGCTGGAGAGCTCAGATGGAGCCGAGAGCTGGGACTGCTATGATGTAAGGCTAAGAGCTCAGGGAGAGCTCAGATAAAGCTACCACATTAACCAGCCAGGGTGTCAGGCAGGGGAGACAGGAGAAGCTGTTGAGGCAGAGAGCTCAGGTGCAGATACAATGTGAGCTGGTAAGTATAGGGGACAGCGTGCAGCTGCTTAGATAATAGCTGTGGGTACAGAGACTGCTACCACTGTGTGAGAAAGATATGCATTTATCAGCTGGTGTCCGGCTGCCTGCCTGTATAGAATTGCTGTGAAGGACTGTTTTGCCTGACAGCTATATGGCCACTGGCTTCTGCAATAAAGGCTCCTTCTTATACACACACACAACCTCTCACAGTTTCACTGTCTAAGACCCGGCATCCAAGAAGGTCCAATCCATAGGTAAAGGGGCTCGGACCCAACAGATAGTGTAGCAAGTAGGGTTTGAAAAGGAACCTACTCTGGCATAGTCAGGAAGAATTTAGAAGAATATATGGCCTCAGAGCAACTCAGAGCAGCAGTGCTGAGCAGGGTTCTTACTGGCTCTGACAGTAAGCGATTATAAGATGGTTTGATGAGAATGAGGTTGTAATAATCCTATATAATAAAAGGCTAAAATGCAAATCGACCGAATGGAGGAACGACCAGTCCATCGCTATGATGTGCACTGACCACCAAGAGGCAAACGCTCAAGCCAGGCTCATGGCTGTTGAGCACAGTGGCAGTGGCGGGGGGCCCCTCTTGCCTCTGCAGCAGTGCTAAGGACCCCTTGGGGGATGTCCACCTGCTGGCTTAGGCTGGCTCCCTGCGGGGTCCTGGACTGCGAAAGGGTGCAGGCTGAGAGACCCCCACCCAGTGCATGAATGTCATGCACTGGGCCTCTAGTAAATACATACATACATACATAAATCCATAAATAAATCAGGAGAAAACCAAAGAAGATACAGGACCTGCGGTCCCAGACCCCGAATTTCAATTTCATGGGATGGGGGTCAGACTCTGCAGTGTAAACTTCTCCAGATGACTCCAACGCATGTTGAAGGTGAGGCCCACAATTCAGGGCAGGGTTTCCCAAGTTGCCCGTGATCCCAGTCCATACCAAGAGGATTAGGATATTTGGGGGCAGAGCAGCAGTGGGTCACTGTGTGTGCCCCCCTTTGCTGGTCAGCTGGGTTTTGCTGGGTATCCGCTCACTGTCCCTTCCTACAGGGAAAGGGTACGCAGAGAGCCAGTGACAGATTGAGCGAGGTATTTCCCAATTGCACCAAGGATGGCCTAGTTATGTTTTCCTTCTTTGTGCTGAGCCGGAGCAAGAATCCCTAACATAGTTACAGTCATTGTTAATGAGGAACCTTTTCTCTCTGCAGGGCACTGGGCTAAGACCATCCATCCACACAGCATCTAATTACGTTCTAACCACAATGCTAGGACTTCAACACCCAAGTTAGAGTGTTAGAAATGGGGAAACTGAGGCTCCAAAAGTAGATGAAACTTGCTGGAGGTCCCCCGGCTAAGGCTAAGAGAGGTGAGCATTTTGACCCAGGTCTGACTACCCGGACTCTCCATCGTCAATGCCGATGGTCCCTGATCGGCCCCCTTGCTGTTTATCTGCTCATGGCCTCCCACCTGCCTGGGCTTCCATTGTGTCGGCAAATCTCCCCTCGCAGGACCTTTCCTTCCCCCAGGCCTTTGTGACCTCTGGCTCCTGCTGACCAGCCAGGGAGCTCTGCTTTGGGGTGAAGCTGGCCCAGCGGTAGAATTTGGAGGGTGACTGAGGAAGTTGTAGGATCGTAGGACCAGCAGATCAGCCCTTGGTTATTTCCACTGTCAATAGGGATGTTGACGTCTACCTTGCTGTGAGAACAAACCAATAGCATAAACAGAGAAACTGGGGCACGTCTGGCAGGGCTGGGACACATTTTAATTCCCTCCTTTTCTCCCACTGCAGGAGCTGGACTGCCCCCTAATCAGAGTGACAGAAGGTTCTGTTGTCACCAGGAATCAGCTGGTGCAAGAATCAGTGGGTGCAAGAACACTCATGCTTACAGGTACATGTGAAGTGCATTAAAGACCATAACTCCTCGTCAGTCTGTATGTCCACCCGCTGTGGTGCCCTGTGGCTGTCACATCAGGGGGGATTGGGTACTGAAGACTTTCCAGTGAAGAAATGCCCAGCCTGGCCACAGCCACTGTCTCCTTATTAGTCTCCTCTGGTGTGGATTGCTTAGCCTTAGGTTTAAAGAATGGAGTGTAAAGTCAGACCATTTGGGCTTAAACACTGCCTCCATCTGTGTGACCTGGAGCAAGTTGCCTCATGTTTCTGTGTCTCAGTTCCCTCATCTGTAAAATGGGGATGAAAACATACCAACATCGTAGCCTTGTCATAAGAGCGTCATCAATTAATATATGTCAAGTACTTAGAACAGGGCCTGGCACATGCTACACGTGATGAAAGAGGCAATTATTGTCATTATATTGTCATGTGACCGCTCCATCTTACAGATGAGAAAGCTAAGGCTCAGAGTGTTCAAGAGACTTGTCTGCAGCCACGGAGAGGCTGTGGCCTGGCCACTGTCTGGGACATCTAGCCATGCCCTCTGGCATTTACCTGGGCTTCTCCAGTTTTCTGTTTGGCGTGGAGGAGTGCTGTGGAGGGTGGGCGGCATAGTCAAGCCTTCATCCCTGTCCCTGGAGAGCTGTACCCGTCCTCCCTCCTGCTCTGCCCCCTGCCCTCACACACCCATTTCAAGCAGCTGTTCCCTGTCCACTGGCAGCAGGATGCCAGACACCCACTGGGAGGAACGGCCGGGCCGGGCACCCGGTCTCCATGCAGCTCCCTTAGAAATTAAGTCACAAATTCTAACACTGACGGGAGTGGGCGGGAGGAGGACTTGCTTTACTCCCATTACGACTAATAGAGGGGGTTGAAGTGGGGATGAGTGTGGCTGCCCTACAGTCCGACGTGACAAGTGTGGCCGGCTGGCTCGTTATCACCGCGTCGAGAGCAGAAACAGGGCCTGGGGATTCATAAAGTTTTTCTTTTCCTGTGTTTAAACTGGGGCCATAACTTACTTAAGAAACACAGAAAGAGAGTTATTTAACATTTTCGAGGTTCCCACGAGCCATAAATCATTTTCACACATGCCATATTTGTTGAAAAGGACAGAATACATTCAATTTTACAGTATATTAAACTTCATCTAATTTGAACGTAAGAACAGACCAGCAAAATAAATGACCAATTTCTGAAGCAGAAATTACCATTTGGTCGCTGCCATTCCGGCGCCGCGGCGTTCCATCACGCTCCTCGCATAAAGCCGCCTGTCTGGCGGCGCGTGGCTATGATGCTCGTCCAAATTAGAAGGCGGTGAAAGAGAAGTGCTCGCCGGTTGTGTTTAATAGGCATCATTTGTCAGATGTTATTCCCAGGGCTTTGTGCTGTGATGATATGCAGATTAAGGAGAAGTAAATACGGGGAAGGAGCCGCCACCAGGAGGGAGAGGTTCCCGCTGCCCAGCCCCAGGAGCCGGCTGCCGGGAGAGGGATGGCCTGGCGGCCACAGCCCCGGCATGGATAGCGGTAACTGACCTGCGCTGCGGATCCCAGGGAAAGGACGCTTGTGGGGTCCAACAGAGAGAAGAACGCCACCCGGATCAGCATGGGGTTCAGCCAGGACGGTGACAGTTGTCATCGCCACCACAGGCAGAACGCCATGTCATCACGAAAGGCTTACAAGTGCATTATGGGTCTGCATGTGCCAAGGAGCCCCATGAGGTCTCTGCCTCGTTTCCTAATTAAGCCTTGGTTAGAGGGCAGAGGACCAGGCTGGCGAGACGCAGGGACAGGAACGGCTGGAGTGGTCCCTGGGAAGTGGCGGGCAGCTGAGCAGGCTCTACCCATCAATCAGTCATTCATTCCAGACAACAATGAAGCTCCTACCAGGTGCCAGGCACTGGGCTGGGTGGCAGGATGCGACAGAGCTGGGACACTGACGTTCCAGAAAGCTCGTGTTCTGAGACAGCCAAGCTTAGGGGTTTAATGCCTAGATTTGAGATTAAACTACCTGGGTTTGAATCCCAGGTCTGTCACTTACAAACTGTGTGACCTTAGCAAAATACATAACTTCTCTGTGCCTTATTTTTCACGTCTTTAAAGAGCTGGAGAGCTGAATTGGTTGGAGCACCATCTCTTACACCAAAATGTTGTGGATTCAGTTCCCTGTCAGGGCACACACCTAGGTTTCAGGTTAAGTCTCCAGTCAGGGTGCATAAGAGAGACAACTGGTCAATGTTTCTCTCTCTCTCTATCTCTCTCTCTCTCTTCTCCCTTCCTCTCTCCCTAAAATCAATAAAAACATGCTCTCAGGTGAGGGTTGAAACAAAAATAAATAGGTACCTGGGCACAATAGTGGAACCTATAGTAGAGTCATGGAAACTAAGTCAGGGAAGCTGCACTTCGGACAGCTATTGTCTGCTTTATGTCCTACCTGTAAACTCTGTCCTGTCTGGCCCCAGGAGCCGTCAGTTCTCACCTGGAGTCCTCTGCCTCCTGCTTGGCCTCCAGCCTCCGCCTGTTGCCTGTCGGTGCTGCATGAAGAGCCCTGGGAACTCAGTGCAGGGCAATCACGCTGCCCCCTGCTCCTCACTCCCTTCCGCAGAGGCCACACTCAGCTGGGCTTGCAAAGGCCCTGCACCCGGACACCCGCCACCTGCCAGCACCTCGCCCACCGCTCACCCTCCCCAAACTCATTCTGCTTTCCAGACACACCGCCTACTTACCCTCCGGAATTTTCTACCTCCTTTCTCTCTTATTCCCTCCCTCCTTTCCTCTTCTTAGACGCCTCCTTGTAAGCGGAAAGGGCACCCCTCGAAAGTCAGCACCTCAGGCCTCAGAGGAGCTGAGATGCTGCCCTCCTTGCCCCCAGGGCACCTGCACTTCCTTGTCACCACTTCTCACACTTGATGGTCCCAACGCAGTATGAGTATCAGAGAGTCAGGACTGTCTTTCAAGTTCTCCGCTGACGTCTCACGTACCAAGCCCAGAACCGGCGCAGAGCAGGTGCCCAGTGCTTATTGGTTACATAAATGAGTGAGAAATGAGACCCACCAGCCTCTGAGCTGGGCCCTGGCCCTCACTCTGTAACATCAAGTGACAAGGGGCTGGGGCCGTGCCAAGGTGTGCCAGGCCGAGTCAGGGCTCCCTGCAGGACTCGGGTTTATTCGCGTGGCTGTGGGGCCAGCCTCCCAGAACACATAAATCACCACGCGCAATCTGGCTCCCGAGCCGGGCGCCTCCTGAGCTCACAGCTCTGTGCAGAGGAGCCACTGGAATTAGGCATAAATCCACTTCTTGATTGAGTAAGCAAACACCCCACTGCTCGAAATGATTTACTAAATGACAACGCACAGTGACAGGCTTGGGAGAGTCGGGGCACCGGCCTGCTTAGCAATCAGACCTCCTCTGACTACACAGCTGCCTCTGTCTGCCCCTCCCTGTTCCCCCGAGACTTCTCTCCATCCACTCACTCACTCACTCACTCACTCAGTATTCACTGAGCAGCCAGCACACCACACCAGGTAGGCGCTTAGCCAGAGATTATCTCATTTAAACTTAACCTATGCATCACCCCAGAAACTTGTTTTCTCTTGCTTTTCAAGAGAGGAAACTGAGGTTGAGAGATTAAGAAATACCCAGTATCGCACAGCTAATAAGTGGCAAAGCTGAGATTAAAGCCCCAAAATATCCACAGACAAGCCCAGGGATGTGTCTACTGGGGACTAGATTCTCTGTTGTCGTATATCTTCTCCTTTGTCCACGGACACCTCTTTCCACTTCCTTTTTTTGTGCTTTTTTAAAAATTTCCATGTCACCCTAGAAGTGTAACTGGTATCCAAAAAAACCAAAAAAAACCGAAAAGCCTGCACATAATTAATGTGTACATTTCGGTGAGCTTGGACATAGGTATATATTTCTGTTACCACCACCACAACCAAGGTTATAAAAAATCCATCACTTCCAAAGGTTTCTTAGTGCCTCTTTACTGTTGTTGTTTTTTCCGTGTTTGTTTCCAGTGGTAGGAACAGCTAATATGGGACCTGCCCGCTTAACACATTTTAGGTGCACAGTATCTGTTGTTAACTGCAGGTACCAGGATGTCTGGCAGATCGCTGGAGCTCATCTGTAACTTCATCTCCTTTGGACAACTCCCCCTTTCCCCTCCTCTGTCCCCTGGAAACCTCATTCCACTGGCTGCTTCTGTAAGTTAGACTATTCTCCATGTCTTAGATAAGAGGAATCACACAGTGACTGACTTATCCCCTTAGCATTCTTCTTTCTCTTCTGCTTGTATGTGTCAGGATAGGGTAGGTCAGGCTGAAGTGAAAGTACTCCCACATAGTCACTTGACTCCACATAGTCACTCGGGCACCTAGGCTGGCCGACTCTGCCCTCCTTGAGCGAGGTCCTCATTTGGTCACGGAAGCAAGGGAGACAAGAGAGTCAGAAGGTTAGCACTGGCAATTAAGTGCCTTCAATGGAGAGATGTGTCTCAAGCTATTCAACGTAACTAGTCTTGCAGTCCCCCCTACCTACAGGATTCTAAAGTCTACTCTTTCATGCGCCCTAAAGGATATAACAGTTTTATTTTATTTATTTTATTTTTCAATTACAGTTGACAGTCAATAATATGCTAGTTGAAAGTGTACATCATAGTGGTTAGACACATATAATTTATGAAGTGATCCCCCTATAAGTCTAGTACCCATCTGACACTACATGCAGTTATTACAATATCATTGACTATATTCCCAATGCTGTATTTTACATCCATGACCATTTTGTAACTGTCAATTTGTACTTCTGCATCCCTTCATCTTTCTCACCCAGTCCCCCAAGCCCCCTCCTATCTGGCAGCCATCAGTTTGTCTCTGTAGCTATGAGTCTGTTTCTATTTTTTTACAACAGTCAAGCTATGGAAGCATCCTAACTGTCCATCAATAGATAATTGAATAATGATGTATCACGAGAATACAATGGAATATTACTAGGCCATAAAATGAATGGAACCTTATCATTTTCAACAACATGGATGGACCTAGAAGAGCCGGCTGCATGAACTTGCAGGCAATCCAGAGTTATTATTACAAAAAAATATAATAACTTTTTATTGCTGAGCGCTATACAACGCCCCCTCATCTTGTTCTCATTCACTCATTCAGCAGACACTTCTGAGCTTATACAATACACAGGGCACGGCACCTGGCATTGGGAATACAGACGTAGAGCAAACACACAAGATTCCTGCACTCAAAAAGCTTCTTTAAGATCAGGGACACACATACTCATCCAATAAGTATGCAAGCAAGCCAGAACTGCATTGAGTTCTACATAAAGGTAAGCACATTGTTATGTAAAAATCTGTAACACAAGTGTGATCTAAGCTGGGGACCAGGAAAAGATTCTCTTCAAATAATGCTTTTGATCACAAGCAACCGGGTCCTTCTCTGGCTGAATTAAGTAGATAAGGAATGTAATCGGAGGATATTGGGTAGCTCGGTCTACACTGGACTCAATGCACTCATGATCTTGAGTTCCCATTCCACATTCTTTCAATTTAAAATCTGGGCACGTGCATTTGTTTGGTGGAGTGAGGTCTCCTTTCTAACTGTAGGAAGTTCTGGAAACAAAAGTATCTGTTTTCTCAGAAGCCAGAAAAGAATGAGAAATGCCCATTCTAGTTACTCCGAGAAGCAGCACTGGAGCTGAAATTTAAAGAAATGAACGAAAAAAATTCAGACACAATCAAAAGCAAAGAAGGTAATATAATGAAACTCCATGTACCCATCATTTTGCTTCAACAATTATGAACTCAGTTAGGTTTCATGTATACACTCACTTCCATATACATGTGTAAAATCACAGGCATTATTATGTATATAGTGTATTTATATATATTTATGAAAAATAATAATTTACAAAAACAATATAACCTTGGTGCAATGATCACCCCTAAGATAAAACACTAATTAGAGGCCCCAATGGCGGTGGAATAGGAGAACTCACCTCTTCCCTCCCATAAGCAAAATGAAACACGCACATAAGTGGGTAGCAGTCACTCCTGCAAGACAGCTGAGCACTGAGTGAACTGCTTCTGACAGCAAACAAGAGGAGTCCAAGTGGGGAGGTTGGGAAGCCACGGGAGCCCTCTGGGAGCTGCATGAGCTCTCCAGCATCAGGGAGCTCCCTTCTGTGTTTATAGGGGTAGGAGCTCATGAGGTCTGGACTACCTGCAGGATGGCTGCTACATCACACAGAGCCTCCTGCCTCCCAACAAAGGGGGCAGGAGCACAGGGTGTCACTACAGCCAAAGAATGGGTGAGGCTCTGTCCCCCCACCTTCTTAGAGGGGTGGGGCTCTGTCCAGGAGCTCTGGCCTACCTGCAAGTCAGTGCAGTGCTTTTCCAGACACATTGCCAGAGCCCATTTTGGCCCAAACCAAGGGAGAAAGCAGGATCAACAGAGCATTACTACATGCACCGGGCCTCCCCGCTGGCTGCTCCAGGGAGGTGAGTCAGTGCTCCAATGCCTTAGGCACCCGCTCAGCTCCTACTGGACCTGCCAAGAGCACCCAGGACACATGGTCTAATCCAGTGATGGCGAACCTTTTGAGCTCGGCGTGTCAGAATTTTGAAAAACCCTAACTTAACTCTGGTGCCGTGTCACATATAGAAATTTTTTGATATTTGCAACCATAGTAAAACAAAGACTTATATTTTTGGTATTTATTTTATACTAGGGGCCTGGTGCACGAAATTCGTGCACTGGGTGGGGGGGGGGGAGTGTCCCTCAGCCCAGCCTTCTCCCTCTCACATACTGGGAGCTCTCAGGTGTTGACCCCCATCACCCTCCAATCGCAGGATCGGCCCCTTGACCAGGCCTGAGGCCTCCGGCAGAGGTGTCAGGCCTGGGCAAGGGACCCCCAGCTCCCCGCGGTTGCAGGCTCCGCCCCTGCCCAGGCCTAATGCCTCTGGCCTAGGCGTCCAGCCCGGGCAGCGGGGACCTGCAGCTGCAGCGGCCCCGCGATCTTGGGCTTCGCTTTAGGCCCAGGCAAGGGACCCCTAGCTCCTGGGACTGCCAGCTTCGACTGTGCCCAGCTCCCATCGCTGGCTCCACCCCTACTTCCTGCTATCACTGGCCAGGGCAGAAAAGGCACTTGATTCTCTGATCATGGCTGGGGGGCAGGGCAAAGGCGGCCCCAGGGCCTTTGCCCTGACCCCCGGCTCTTAGCTCCCCCCTGGGAGAGCTAAGATCTGATCACTGTCAGTGGCAGGGGGCTTCTTCCTGCTTTCCCTTTCGCCTCCCTGCATTGTGCCTACATATGCAAATTAACCGCCATCTTGTTGGCAGTTAACTGCCAATCTTAGTTGGCAGTTAATTTGCATATAGCCCTGATTAGCCAATGAAAAGGGTAGCGTCGTACGCCAATTACCATTTTTCTCTTTTATTGGTGTAGATATGTAAATGCCATTAAACAAAGAAAAATCAACCAAAAAAATGAGTTCGCGTGTCACCTCTGACACACGTGTCATAGGTTCGCCATCACTGGTCTAATCAGAGCCCACTTCTACATAAAGACACTTTTCCAAGGCTGGAAGAGACAACTGTTTTGTCTAATTTATAGAAACAAACATAGAAAGTAAAACAAAATGAAAAGATAGCAGAATATGTCTCAAAGGAAAGAATAAGAAAAATCCCCCCCCCTAAAAAAAACCCCTAAGAAAATGGAAATATGTAATTTCCTGATAAAGAATTCAAGGAAATATTCATAATGATCCTCACCAAACTTGAGAGTGGAATAGAGGAACTTAGGGAGTACTTCAACAGAGAGTTAGAAAGGATAAGAAAGAACCAAGCAGACATGAAGTCTATAATAACTGAAATGACACGTACATTAGAAGGGTTCATAGCAGATTAGTTGACACAGATTAGCTGATCCAAGAATGGATCAGAGACTTAGAAGAGAGACTAGTTGAATTCAACCAATCAGAACATCAGGCAGAAAAAGGAAATTTTAAACAATGAGGATAGTTTAAGAGACCTCTGGGATAGGATCAAACACTCCAATATTTGTGTTATAGGGATTCAAGAAGGAGAAATGATAAAGGAACAAGAACTTTATTCAAATAAATAATGACTAAAAACTTTTCTAATCTGGGAGAGGAAACAGACATCCAGGTCCAGGAACCACAGAGTTCCAAACAAGATGAATCCAAAGAGACCCATATCGGGACATGTTGGCAAGAGTTAAAGATAAAGAGACAATCTTAAAGGGAGCAAAAGAAAAAATGAGTTAAACACAAGGCCAACAATTTCTCAGCAGCAACTTTATAGGCCAGAAGGGAATATGTCTTTAAGACATACTTTAAGAGCTGAAAAAAGGAACCTACAATCTAGAGTAATTTACCAAGCAAGGTCATCATTCAGAATTGAAGGAGAGATAAAGAGTTTCCAGGACAGGCATTAATTAAAGGAGTTCATCACCACTAAACCAGCTTTACAAGAGATGTTAAAGGGTCTTCTTTAAGTAGAAAAAAAGACCACAACAAGAAATAAATAAGTAAAATACCTCACAGGTAAAGCCAGATATTTAATAAATATAGAAAATTAGACATTTTCAAAACTATTACAAAGGTTAAAAGAAAAAATTATCAAATTCAACTCAAATGGCAATAGGTAGCTAGGAAATACACAACACAAAAAGAGCTGAGATAAGACATCAATGACATAACACATTGAGGGGAAGTAAACATGTACTCCTGAAAGAATATATTCAAACTTAAACACCTATCAGTTTAACAAGAGTCTGCTGTCGATAAAGAATGATGTGCATAAACCTCATGGTAACCACAAATAAAAAACCTGCAAAAGATATAAAAAGAGCAAAGAGAAAGGAACTTAAACACAGCAGCAAAGAAAAACAGCAAACCACAAGGGAAGAGATTGAGGGAAGAAAGCAACAGGAGACAACTATAAAAACAACCTAAAAATCATTTAAAAAATGGCAGAAGTGCATACTTACCAAAAAAAAGTTATAATGTTCTTACTACCTAAAGTCATTTACAGTTTCAATGCAATCCCTACTAAATACCGATGGCATTTTCCTCAGAGTTAGAACAACTAATTATAAAATGTCTCTGGTCCCATGAAAAGACCCCAAATAGCCACAGAAATCTTGAGAAAGGACTAAGTGGGAGATATCATGCTCTCTGAAGTCAAACTATACTACAAAGCTACAATAATCAAAACAACATGGTACTGGTATAAAAACAGCTGTATAGATCAATGGGAGAGAATAGAGAGCTCAGAAATAAATCCTCACTTATATGGTCAATTAATCTATGACAAACAAGGCATGGCTAAACAGTGGGGTAAAGAAGTCTCTTCAATAAATGGTGATGAAAAACTGGACAGATACATGCAAAAAAAACTGAAATTGGACCACTTTCTTATACCATGTACATTACAAGCATGTCAAACTCATGGCCAGTGGGCCACATACCTCATTTATGGCATGCAGCCTGCCGGCCATGAGTTTGACATGCTTGATTGCCCTGGCCAGTGTGTCCAGTGGTTAGAGAGTTGGCCTGCACACTAAAGGGTTGCAGGTTTAATTCCAGGTCAAGGGCACATACCTGGGTTACAGTTCACTGCCTGCCTCCTGCAACCAGTCATTGTGTCTCTCTCACATCAATATTTCTCTCTCTCTCTCTCTCTTTCTCTTTCTTCTCCCCTCTCTTTCTCACCCTCCCTCCTTTCCACTCTCTGAAAAGCAATGGAAAAAATATCCTCAGGTGAGGATTAACAACAGAAACAAAAATCCTCAAAATCAATTACAGACTTAACATGTAAGGCCTGAAACTATAAAATTCCCAGAAGAAAACATAGGCAGTAAACTCTTTGACATTGCTCTCAGAAAAAAAAAAATTTTTTTTGGCTACATCTCCTCGGGCAGGGGAAAAAACAATAAAAAAATGGGATTACATTAAACTAATGAGTTTTTGCGCAGAGAAGATGAAAGTTTATTTTAGAATGTGGTAAGTTGCAGATCCTCAAGTGACTAGGCAAGGAGAGAGTTAGACACCTGGCCCAGAGCTTGGCGAAATGAGAGAAGCGTTTATGAATTCCAGGATGGCCCTTACATTCAAGGGCTCCTTCTGAGTGGCCAGGCCATCAGCACCTTTTTATGCTTAGCTGCCAATGGACTGAACTATGGTTGTACCTGCAGCGTCAGGGTTTGTCCAATCTCAGACCGACAGCGCATGAAGTGGCCTGCTGAGGGAATCTTGCCTAATATAGACATACTTTATTGCATAGTGACTAATTGAGTAATATTGGAGCATAATTAAATGATTAAACCGGACTGTTTCTCTTGAGAAGTTCACATAAGAGACAGAGACACAGAAGATAGCACCGAACTCTAGACATCCCCAGAGGGAAGCCATGAAAAGAAGCTGAGGGACAATGGGTACTACAGTGGAGTGAAACAGAGTCCTAGCCCACACGGCACAATTAGTGATGAAGAAGTGTCACTACGGAGATCCACGAGACCCCAGCGCTCTGAATGGCGATTCTGCTCATTGTGGAAGGCCCGCTGCTGAAATAATTTCCTGTAGTTGCAGGAGATCCTGCCTGGCTGGAACTACAACTCAAATGCCTTTGATGGTGCCTTTAAGCAGTGCCCTCCTGCCACCCGCAGTACTCGAGCTCAGGATTCATTCGCATGAGTTGGTGTGCCCAAGAAGCATTCTTATGCAAGGGTGACCATGGATTCTGTGTGGAGGTGTCAGAGCAGGTAGCTAAATATTAATGAGGAAAGGGAGCAGAGGGAATCAGACATTATTAAACTTAATCAACTAGGGAGCATACTGCTTAATCAGGAAAGTTCCAGCTTCGCACTCCCCAGGGAACCAGGTCCGCTCCCCACAGATCACTGGGGAAGGGGTAGAATAATAAAGGGGAGGGGAGCACATGCGTAGTAAGGCCAACATGGCACCACAGAGGCCTGTGCGGCCAGCCTGAGGAAAGAATGGATCGGTTAGAAGGTGGACACAGCACAATCCCACAAAAGCTTGGGAACCTCTGGTCCTTCTCAAGCCCAACATAATATAAATGACAGCTAACAAAGCCTCTCTCTCTCTCTCTCTCTCTCTCTCTCTCTCTCTCTCTCTCTCTCTCTCCCTCCCTCCCTCTATCCCTCTCTCTATCTCATCCTGTAACATGCGCTCACCCCGTTCATTTGCACATTTTCTCCACAGCAGCCCTGTGAGTCTAGCCTACAGCCCGGCAGGCAGCCCAGCAGACTCCACACAGACTCTGAACTCTGGCCTCAGCTGAGGGGCAGCCATGCAAACCAGCTCAGCTAGCCGGAGGCGATAAGGCGGGACGGGGACACCCTTGGCAGGTTGCAAATGTCTGCACACTGGCTGACCTCTGGGCCTGATGAAGACAAGACTGGCTTTTTCCATGGAGGTGCCGATGGAGGTGGGACACTGGGAACCCAGGGCAGCCTTCTCACATGACCACGCCACAACCCCCATGAGTCAATCAGTCTCTCAGACTGCTTCCTGGGGACTCTGCGAAGAACACGATTTCCACCGGTAGCACTGGGCACAATAAAGAGCTGGTGTGGCCTCCATCGAGGGTGAAGAGAAGTGTGCCCACGCTAGGGGTCTGTGAGCCCGGGCACCTAGAGCATCGCCCTTCTGGCCGAGGCAACGGGAGTTTAGCAGAGAACTGGGGGCAGAATTCTTCCTGAGCTGCCAGGGAGCCCAGCCGAGCTCTGAGAGCCGGAGGATGGCCTTTGGGGAAGATTAGGAAACAGGTCCTGGAAAAATTGCATGTTGTATCCATGCTGTTGGCCATAGAAGATGTCAACGAAATGGCGGTGACAGGTGACAGAACACAGGGACATAAGCCTGTTTATCTCCAAGTGTTTGAAGCACCCTCTGAACTTGAACTCTGTAGGGAGGCCAGGGAGAAAGCTGAGGAGGGCTTAGAGGTAGAAAGATTTGCATATGGGCCTTCCCCTGCCCTCAGCTGTGAGCACAGCTGGCCCAACCCAGGCGTATTGTTACTAGAGATCTCCTGGATCTTTGCAATGAGCTTCCCTCTCCACAAATCTCCTTTCTTTGTCACTGCAATGAGCTTAATTAACATCATTAGAGGGAATGAAAATATAGACTGACTATCTCTGGCAGCAAGTAGGCTGGGGCTAAAACCTTCTCCAATTAACCCCTTCCTGCCTGACACTTGACCTCCTTTGGCATGCATTGACAGCTCAGAAACCCGACAGTTTAATTGATGAGCCCCCTCGGCTTTGTAATAATTGCCCTTGACACTGGATGCGGCCGCCCTGCTGTCCTTTCCCTCAGAACCCAGTGACAGCGCTGTCACAACTTTGTCTTCCTATAGGAGGCCGCTGGCCCCGTAGCAGACCAGAGACGCTCCCTAATAAATGCTTCTCCTTGACAACTGTTCTCAGCTTTTTCTATACCCTTTATATCTTCAAAAAATTTAATCCTCAGCTGAGGATGGGTTTTTACTGATTTTAGAGAGAGAGGAAGGGAGAGGAAGAGAGAGAGAAACATCAATGTGAGAGAGAAACATTGATCGGTTGCCCGAACCCAACCCGCAACCCTTTGTCGCATGGAAGACACTCCAAACAACTGAGCTAAACAGGCCTGAGCTAGTATCTTTTCAAAAGTCAGAGAGACATCAAGCACCAGGTGGATGTAGGACAGTGTGGTTCAAGTGATTCGTTGTCAGCTCACTGTCTCATCTGCGGAGGTTTCCCTGACTCGGCCTTGGGTCTGGAACACACCCACTTGTGGGCACTCCCACTGGTGCCTGTGGTGGCAGCCAAAGCCAAGACAGGAGCAGCCTTCATGCCATTCTGTCACTTGGTGTAATTTTTCTGTCCCCTCTGGCCATCCGAGTCATTGCAATCCTATGGCTCTGAGGAGCTGCCTCCAGATTAGCATTCCGTGCCCTTGGGGAAGAAGCAGGTGGGTGAGCATGGTCCTCTGGGCCTGAAAAAGTTGCCAACACCTCTCACAAGCAGCCACAGTCCAGGTCTCCTCCTGTGAACACAAGCTCCCATCACAGCCATGTCGGGGGCTGTCAGCACAGGGCAAACTTGCCCAAGGGGCGGCAGGACTGTCCAGCTTCATTCTAGCAGGTGCTTGATTGAACTGTGTTAGTAGGTCCATAAGCAAACCCGGGTTTCCCATTGTCACCCTCATTCTGCAGACAGGTCAGTCAGGCCCAGGCAGGCAGTGACGCGTAGATCCCATCCCAGATCTTTAAACCAAAGACTTTGCTGAACTGCTTGCGGCCAGAGTCCCAGTAACAGGCGGCAGCGGGCCTAGGGCTGGTGGTGGAGACCCTGCAGGAGCCCAGGCATCGAGAGCAGACCTGCCACAGGGCCCAGTCCCGAGTGGCAAGAAGTTACACAGGGCGTCCACCCTCCACCTGCCGATGGAGACGCAGGAAGGCCTGACGTCCCTGGTTGGAAAGTCAGTCCCTCCACAGCAACTCACTCCGCCTCTCCTGCTGCCTCCTGTCCACCCTCCCTCGGGGTCACTAGACATTGTAGCCACCTGACTGCTGTCCCCGAAATCTAGAATCAAAGTGGCCGCCAGCGCAGTGGTTTTAAGCATTAGTGAGACCCTGCCTCTCCCTTATTCCAAACCCTCCAAGGACTTCCCCTCGCCCTGCCCTTAGAATAAAAGCCTGAGTCCTGGCAGTGACATCTGTGGACGAAAGGGGCCACATGCTAACCTGACAGCTCAGGGGAGGCCGGCATGGTGGTCTTGAAAACTCAGAGACGTAAAGTAACCACAAGGATGGTCTGAAATTAAGCTTTAACTAAAGCAGTTACGGTGGGCAGTCACCTCCTAGGCTGGTGTCTTCCCTGACAAGGTCAACCTTTACCTTAACTGAGCCTATCTGTCTTTTTGCATCTACGATAACATATAATTAAAATGTCAGGGTAACTTGTAACTTCCCCTTTTTCCGGACTTCTCAGGGCACAACCTAATGCCCTGGGTGCCAGGACAGATCCCACAAATTCCTTCACTGTTACTGTTATCACATTAATTGCCGACCATTAAGGATCCTGCACCACCTGAGTAGAAGCATGTGTCTATCATTTTACTTTTTATCCAGTCCCAGAGGTTTCCCCCCTGCCCCCACCCCACTTTGCTTTCTCTCGCCTCCCTAATCTATCACCAATGGATTTCATGTCACCACCTACGTCTCCCTCCTCCTTTGATTGCGATGTATAAAAATAGATGAAAAACCGCCATTCTCTGGAGCATTATCCCAATCCTTTGAGATTCTGCTTCCCAGCAATTGTCGACAGTTTGGCTCAAATAAACTCACAAAAATTCTTTACAGGTTTGAATGTTTTTATGTTAACACATACGTGGCATCTGTCTCATCTCAGCATCACTCCCTGTCTGTGAGGGATTTCCTGTCCTGGACCGTGTCTGCCATGAACACCCAGTGCAGGTTGCTCGATGAGGTGTCACACCTTTATATAGTCTCCTCTCCTTGAGTGTGTGTGTGTGGGGGGGGGTGGGGGGGGAGGCGGGTGGGGTGTCACCTGGGACTTGCTCCTAATCGATGGGATATGTTGGGGGTAAAGGGATCAATGTGATTATGAGCCTGTGCACTAAGACTGCGGTGTTCATCTGCTGGAGTCCGTCTCTCTCCCTGTTGGCAGCTTTCTCAGGCCCAGAGGACACCCCCCTCCACTCCCACTGGAATAAGCAAGTTCCCTGGTTGTGGGCGACCTGGGCTAGGAGGCCCGCATGTCCAGGAACCGCAGGTGGCCTGTGGGAGCTGGGACAGCCTCCAGCTAACAGCCAGCCCCTCAGTCTTGTAATCATAAGAAATTAAAATATTCCAACAAAGGCAAGCCCTTTGCTGACTGCATCCCAACCAGCACTTGCCTGAGCCTTATAAGCCCCTGAGCAGAGCCCAGCCACGCCCTGCCCGGGTCACTGAATGTGAGGTAATGAATGTGTGCTGCTTTCATCCACTAACGTTTTGATAATGAGCAATGCTGGAGTAGAAAACGAATACCAGCAGGCTAGCCCTCACAGTCAGTTATCCATCACACAGAGGTCCTAGGTCTACCATGATGTATCAGTCAGCTTTTGCTGTGTAACAAGCCTTAAAACAAATCCTCATTTAGCGTATGACTCTGTGGGTTAACCAAGTGTTTCCTGTGGTCTGGGCCAGCAGAACCCCTCTCTGCTAGACTCTCCCCTGCATCTTTGAGTACCTGGCAGGTCCCTGGCTTATCTCTGGTGGCCTCACTCCCAGGTGTGATGTTGGCAGGCTAGCTTGAGCTTCTTGCATGTGGTCCTGTGGTTTGAAGGGCAGCAGGAGAGGAAACCTCGCTGCCATTGGTCCAGAGTGGGGCCAGGTACTGGCCTGCTGTGAAAACCCTTAGGGATTCTACCAGGAAGTCATGGGCTAGTCACTGCGTTATGACACCCAAAAGGTTTCATCTCTCTTCATCCTCAGCTCGCCTCCCACACCTTTTTCTTTTTTAAAAATATATTTATTGATTTCAGAGAGGAAGGGAGAGGGAGAGAGAGAGAAACATCAATGATGAGAGAGGATCATTGATTGGCTGCCTCCTGCACGCCCCATACCGGGGTTCACATACCGGGGATTGGGCCTACAACCCAGGTATGTGCCCTGACTGGGAATTGAACCATGACCTCCGGGCTCATAGGCTGATGCACAACCACTGAGCCAAGTTGGCTGGGCCACACCTTTTCCTTAATTTCCCTGTTGTTGGTCTTATGTCCCTGATGAGTGTGTTCCCCCACACCCAGCAGTGCCAGTCCTCACGTCTCTCCCAGTAACACCCACACTCCTCATTTTCCTGCCCCAGGCACTGCGGCCTCGTGGGGAGGGTCACAGAGTGAGGGACTGTCCTGAGGAAGAAGGCAACAACATGACCAACATGACGAGGAGCCATAGGGGCTTCAGAAGCCTCGGTGTCATAGAGAACTTCCATGCACCTGAGATTACCCTGTTGACAGTCCCTGGGAACACCTGCCTCCTCTTAGAACTTCCACCCGACCTGTTTCTAAGACCCCGAAGCAGAGTAACACCATCTGGCGCAGTGGTCCTCACAGTGTGGCAGGAGACCCGCATCAGCTGCATCTCCAGGAACATGTTGGAAAGGCAGACCCTTGTGCCCCCCCCCACCCCCAACCTACCGAGTGGACATCCTGGGTGGGGAGAGAGGTGCAGGGACCTGTGCTTTACCCAGTCTCCGTGACTCTAACACAAACCCAAGACTCAGAACTGCGTGGTAGCGGTGTCCAAAATGATGGCTACACGAAAGGTTAAATTATGCATTGGAAGCCTATGCGTGTGAAATGCATTTCAAACAGATTCCCACCAGCACATCTTATAGTAAGTCCACTATCTGGTGACTTTCATAAAGAGTCTTTCCTATTTACCTACACTCTGTTCTTCTGTTCATTCATTTGGTGGAAACAGCTGAGATTTCTGTCCTGGGCACAGGGCGCCTGCCCCCTCCTGGTAGGGCAGAGGTGAACAAGTACTGTAACAGGCCTGCCCATGGAAGGCCTAGCCCTGGGCCATGCCTTGGATGTCCTGCAGGGGGCAGGGCTGACACCCCTGCTTGCAGCACCAGCCAGGCTCCCAGAGAACCCTCTGCTGGACCAGAGTTTGCAAGGGCTTCAGGAGGAGGCCGGGCCGCAGCCATGCCTCCAGGTCCTGGCACAGACAGAAGGGGGCGTGGCACAACCTGCTCCTGGCACAGCAGGCCCTTGGACTTGGAGGGCTGAAGCATCAGCAACAGGATGTGGAGGCGAGGACTGTGGGCCGCGGGGAGAGTGCTTTCATGGAGACTGAGGTGGTGAAATGTTGCAGGGAAGGTATACACTGCTCAGTCGGGCTCGCCTTGCCTGCCGCTGGCTCCTGCAGGAAACCTGTCAGCTCCTGAGATCAATATTTCTGTTTCTTCTCCCAGCTTCTCTTATCACAGAGCTTCACACGGGCCTGTCTGTCTCAGCTCGCACCTGTCAGCGCCTGCGGAGAGGCGAGAGGGGGCTGTGGAAAGGGACCCCCAACCCCGCCTGAGGTGCATTTCCTGCCGTGTCTGCTCACAGTGGGGGGCGCGCATGTGTGTGCGCTAGGAATTTGGAGCAGGAGAGGAGGCAGGCGTTCCCAGGGACTGTCATCAGGGTAGTCTCTTAGGGCTGAAGGCCACTTAAAATACATCATCTGGTCTTCCCGCTTTCTGTTATTAGTAAAAAAATAAATTAAAAAATTGAAGTGACCCAGAGAAGTCACACAGCGGTAATCACACTGGGAGGCAGCATGGAGGCTGTTCCCACATGCAGCTGCCTTTCAGAAACTCGGGGGAAGCTATTTTTCATAGATTGTTAGCCTCCCCTCACCTGGTGGAACTAACATTTTTTAGTAAATATCTACTTTTTATAAGGCTCCTTAGACATTCTTCTGTGCAGCCATGTCTGAGAGTCACGACCTGTGATGAAAAACAAGGGACTGGACAGGTGACGTATCAGAATTGTTCTCTTTCCAAGTTCTTAGTTCAACTAGTTAAGCCGAGACAGGCATCCATGCTCCTGCAGCCCATTCCAGGACAACACCTTCAGGCATGGCTGGATCCAGCAGCTCTGAATAACGCTACCTGCAAGCTTTCTTCATCTCTCAGTTCAGCTTCATACTCAAGTAGCTCCTCCCCTATAGGGGAGAAAATAGCCACTCATGACTCTGAGTTTGCATTTTGTCTCTTTAGAATCCCTGTCAGGATGAGAGCATCTCCTCTATAACTCCATCGAAATGATCGGGATTAGGTCCCCTTGCCCTGCCCGTCTCATGCCATATGCCCCTCCAGGATCCAGTCACTGTGGCAGAGAAATGCTCTGGTTTGCCAGCCTTAAATCACCAGCCCAACTCTGCACCCAAAGATTGGTGGCATAGGCCTTAAAAATACCACAAATGCTCCCAGAAGAGGAGAGGGGATAAGACCCAGGTCAACAAAATAACAAGAATAGTGTAGTCACCACCCCTGAGTCCAGATGTAATGGTCAAACATGCTAGCACTGGGATCAGAAGTCAAGTTTCCCGGGTAGGGTCTGCCACTAAAAGTGCCAGGAGGGGTGAGATGCTTAAATGTCATCTCTGCCCTCATCAAGTAAGATCCTGCATCAGCTCTCAGCGCGGTCTGAATGACCTGGCTTTCACTCCTGGCCACTTGATATGGACCCTGAGCACATGCATAAATGCCAGCTAGGCGCATTCCCCCGACTCCCTTGCAGCTATAAACTATTCACCGCTAACCTGGTGGGGCAGGGGCTCCCCTGATCTCTTATCTCCTCCTTACCACCTGGGAGAAGGGTGGCAGCTGATGGAACCATTAGAGGAAGCTAATGTGGAGGGTGGCAGAACTGCCTGCTCAACCTGTCTGCCACCCCTGGGGACAGAAACAAACTCCATTTCAATTAAGACACTTTACTTCAGAGTCTCTATCAGAGCAGCTTAGCTTTACCTCTATTCTGTTCTTTCCAGATGTTCTCATTCACCACCAGTGCCTTTACCTTAGCTCGTGGCCTGTGCCTCGGCTCCAGAATGAGGAGCGCGGTCACAGGGCCATCAGAGTGAGGAACCCAGCATGGGCCCTGCCTCCACCGAGCTCCTCCCCCCAGGCCCTCGCGGAACCGTGCTCTCAGGCACTGTGGTGACAGTCTCACGGCCGTGATGACGTCAGAGAGCTCCAACACAGATCCTGTCTCTCTCCATTTAATACATAGAAAAATGAGACCCCAAGGAAAAATCAGCCGATGTCTCTAATGTTTCTTACGAGGCTTTTTCACACAGTGATTTAAAGAGAAATTTCATCAGCTGGGCCTCAGGCATTTCAGGGAGGGAGGGGAGGGAAAGGACTATTACAGACAACATTATAGTGAAAACCTTTATACATGGAGATGTTTTTCTTTTCTTGAATTACATCTAGAAAAATACGTGAGGGCACATGAATGTGTGTGTGTGTGTGTGTATATATATACACTTTACTTTTGAAAAGGAGAGTATTAAGTACCACTGCTATTTATATATTATGAAAATGTGCTCTGGTTTACATAAGCACTGTGTGTGTGTGTACGCATGAATATCCAAGGTCTGCTAGGAAAAAATACAAAACAAACGAAGCAGCTATTATACTTTGACAGTTACATCACAGTTTGCTCTGCAAACACAGAGTGGGGTCACTGAGCCAACCTGGGGTTCAGGGAAGGCATCCGGGAGGCGACATTTAAGCTGAGGATGTGGGCGTCGTGGGGGGAGCGAGAGGGGCCGGCCAGGCAGGGAGCAGCAGGGAAACCATGCAGCGGGTGAGGTGAGAAGGACCCTGGTCTGCAACCCCCAAACCTGCACCACCCGCCGCAGCCGGGAGGGGGCGCTGCGTGCAGCGGGCTGCTGAGCCGCCCAAGAGTGGGCCTGACCCCTCCGTCTTGACATTTCCATCTCTCCAGAAGTGAGTAATTTCCCACTCACTTCTGGGGTGACATTTTTCTCCAAAACCATGATCTGTAAAATTAGATGTCTCTGCAGCAGCTCTCTGTGACGGAAGGCGTGTGCTCCCGTCTTCCAGGAGCTGGACGGAGCCCAGACAGCGATCGCCGGATGCATTTGGGGGGAGACAGAGGGTGTGAAGGGCACGGGGTTTAGTGTGGCACAGGCTTACGTCTCTGATGCCCTGGGCATAACAGCCCTCAGCAGGCAGGGAGGAGGGTGGGTACAGTGAGTGCAGACGCTGCTTCTTCGTCCTCGTGTTCCATCACTGTCCCTGCCCAGCCGCACGGAAATCCTTTTACTGCCTTCAAGGCACCATCCTGTCCCCTGACTCTAAACCTGGCTCGGCCCGTGCAGGGAGCAAGGAAATGCCCTTCCCCCGTGACTGCCCAAACCCACTCCACTCAGCTCCGACTCTGTGCCTGGCCAGCCCAGCCCCCCAAGGAGACTGTTCTACATACTTATCCATGGGACACACTGTGTATCCCATGCGGCCTCTACTGCCTAGCACTGCCTTCGCTTTGAAACCTGTCACCTGGCCCCTGGCCCCCTGTCGGCCAGATTACACGCCCCAGAGACAGGAGTACGCATATGGTTCCCCACCACATACCTGGCCAGTAATAAAGTGCCTACATGCACCCTGGGTAAGTAGCTGATGAGTAAATGAGTGACTGCGGAAGGGAATTTAGGGCAAAAATGAGCTCCACCCCCAGCGGGAGCGGAGGCCGCAGGGCTGGGCATGAAAGCCAGGACTGGGCGTGGGGCTTCCCTGTGTCCACAGCAAAACCGTCACCCGTGTCCAAGACACGTGCTCAGGGCATTACCGGGCTGACAAAGAGTTTTTGGAGGGAGCGGTGTCTGGTGATGGGAGCCTGAGGACCTGAGATGAGAAAGGACTGCTGTTGTGGGTGCACCTGTTCTAGTGTGTGGAGCCCTCTTACGGGCCAGGTGCCAGCTCCCTCCCAGCTCCCTGCCCTTGCTGGGCTTGGGCCCCCATGACCTTGCCAGCCCCAGTTTATCCCAGTAGGAGCATCACCGCCTCCACCATGAGCCCCACCCTTCCTCCCTGAGGCAGAGAACACAGGCAGCCTCAGGGCTTGCCTTCTCCATTGAGAATGAAATCACCTTCCTCCACCTGGGACACAAAGATATGTCCTTTTAGAACTTTCCAAACATCCACCCTTGACACTCTGTCTTTAAAATCTTCATCTCAGGATATGTTTTATTGATTTTTAGGAATAAAGGAAGGGAGGGAGGGAGTGAAGGAGAAAGGGAGGGAGGGAGGGAAACATTGCTGTGTTGCCTCCCACACTTACCCTGAGGGGATCAAACCAGCAGCCTAGGCCTGCGCACTGACTGGAATCCAACCCACACCTTTTGGATTACAGAATGAAGCTCCAACCAATTGAGCAATCTGACCAGGGCTTAGCAATATTTTTTATGCCAAAAAATCTGGATATGGGATAGTAGGAATGTCTATGTAAAACTTCAATCCTCGAACAAAAATTCACAGAAATTGCATTAAGATTTTCCAAAGAAACAGAATCAATAGATACATCTACGGACGTAGATAGGATATGTATATATATATATATGTATATATATATATATATAAACTACATAGAAGATATATACATATATACATATATACAAAGTAGAGCGGTACAGATTGAATTGATTTTTACTTGTTATAAAGCATTGGCTCATATGATTATGAAGGTGTGAGGTCTGAGCCCCAGTACCTGAGGAGCAGGTGTAAGTTCCAGCCTGAGTCTGGCCCGCTATTCCCACGAAGACCGAGGTCCCGGCTCCAACAAGGCAGAGAGACAAATGTTAGAAGGTAGCAGAGCTCAGCTGGTTACAAAGGAGCGCAGTCTAGGTGATGAGCTGTACAGACCTGGACAGGAACATCTGACGGCATAAACACTTCAAAGTCTTTTGTTATGGTTGTTGCTTCTGTCAATGTCAACTATTATGATACTAAACATGACTCCCACCTCAAGTCAACTTACCTCATTCCGAAGAGGCACCAAAGCTGCTTAAGATATTCTGTGCTGCTCTGCCGCTGTCTTGGGCTGGGTGTGGGAGTGTGGACGGAGTGGGTGGGGCCGGATGTGGGAGTGTGGACGGAGTGGGTGGGGTTGGGTGTGGGACTGTGGATGGAATGGGTGGGGCTGCGTGTGGGAGTGTGGATGGAGTGGGTGGGGCTGGGTGTAGGACTGTGGATGGAATGGGTGGGGCTGGGTGTGGGAGTGTGGACGGAGTGGGTGGGGCCGGATGTGGGAGTGTGGACGGAGTGGGTGGGGCCGGGTGTGGGAGTGTGGACGGAGTGGGTGGGGCTGGGTGTGGGAGTGTGGACGGAGTGGGTGGGGCTGGGTGTGGGAGTGTGGACGGATGGGTGGGGCTGGGTGTGGGAGTGTGGACGGAGTGGGTGGGCCTGGGTGTGGGAGTGTGGATGGAGTGGGTGGGGCTGGGTGTGGGAGTGTGGATGGAGTAGGTGAGGCTGGGTGTGGGAGTGTGGATGGAGTGGGTGGGCCTGGGTGTGGGAGTGTGGATGGAGTGGGTGGGGCTGGGTGTGGGAGTGTGGATGGAGTGGGTGGGGCTGGGTGTGGGAGTGTGGATGGAATGGGTGGGGCTGGGTGTGGGAGTGTGGATGGAGTGGATGGGGCTGGGTGTGGGAGTGTGGACAGAGTGGGTGGGGCTGGGTGTGGGAGTGTGGACGGAGTGGGTGGGGCTGGGTGGGGGAGTGTGGATGGAGTGGGTGGGGCCGGGTGTGGGAGTGTGGACGGAGTGGGTGGGGCTGGGTGTGGGAGTGTGGACGGAGTGGGTGGGCCTGGGTGTGGATGGAATGGGTGGGGCTGGGTGTGGGAGTGTGGACGGAGTGGGTGGGGCTGGGTGTGGGAGTGTGGACGGAGTGGGTGGGGCTGGGTGTGGGAGTGTGGATGGAGTGGGTGGGGCCGGGTGTGGGAGTGTGGATGGAGTGGGTGGGGCCGGGTGTGGGAGTGTGGATGGAGTAGGTGAGGCTGGGTGTGGGAGTGTGGATGGAGTGGGTGGGGCTGGGTATGGGAGTGTGGACGGAATGGGTGAGGCTGGGTGTGGGAGTGTGGATGGAGTGGGTGGGGCTGGGTGTGGGATTGTGGACGGATGGGTGGGGCTGGGTGTGAGAGTGTGGACGGAGTGGGTGGGGCTGGATGTGGGATTGTGGACGGAGTGGGTGGGGCTGGGTGTGGGAGTGTGGATGGAGTGGGTGGGGCCGGGTGTGGGAGTGTGGATGGAGTGGGTGGGGCCGGGTGTGGGAGTGTGGATGGAGTAGGTGAGGCTGGGTGTGGGAGTGTGGATGGATTGGGTGGGGCCGGGTGTGGGAGTGTGGATGGAGTGGGTGAGGCTGGGTGTGGGAGTGTGGATGGATTGGGTGGGGCTGGGTGTGGGATTGTTGACGGAGTGGGTGGGGCTGGGTGTGGGATTGTTGACGGAGTGGGTGGGGCTGGGTGTGGGAGTGTGGATGGATGGGTGGGGCTGGGTGTGGGAGTGTGGACGGAGTGGGTGGGGCTGGGTGTGGGAGTGTGGACGGAGTGGGTGGGGCTGGGTGTGGGAGTGTGGATGGAGTGGGTGGGGCCGGGTGTGGGAGTGTGGATGGAGTGGGTGGGGCCGGGTGTGGGAGTGTGGATGGAGTAGGTGAGGCTGGGTGTGGGAGTGTGGATGGATTGGGTGGGGCCGGGTGTGGGAGTGTGGATGGAGTGGGTGAGGCTGGGTGTGGGATTGTTGACGGAGTGGGTGGGGCTGGGTGTGGGAGTGTGGATGGATGGGTGGGGCTGGGTGTGGGAGTGTGGATGGAGTGGGTAGGCTGGGTGTGGGAGTGTGGATGGAGTGGGTAGGCTGGGTTGGGAGTGTGGATGGAGTGGGTAGGCTGGGTGTGGGAGTGTGGATGGAGTAGGTGAGGCTGGGTGGGAGTGTGGATGGGGTGGGTAGGCTGGGTTGGGAGTGTGGACGGAATGGTCTGGACTGGGTGAGGAAGGGTGGATGGGATGTGGCAGGTAGGAAAGGAGTGAAGCTCTAGTCTGCAGTCCCTGGGATGCGGCCCACGGGCTCTGTAAGTGGTAAGTACAGTTTCTGCAGGAGGGTTAATTAATCATAAATATAAATTTTTCAAAAGAAATCATTTCATCATATAAATAAATTCAATGCGGGCAAATCTCCCTCGTCATTTATTTAACCCTCCTCTGTCTTTGAAAACATTTTTTTTCCATTTTAACATGAACATTTGTATTGAGGTAACATTCATATAACATACAATTAACCTTCCTACAGCCTGCGAGTCAGTGGCATTTAGCATCGTCACACTGTACAGCCACCAGCTCTCTAGTCTCATAGCTTCTTCGTGTACACCACATCCCGCCCCCAGTCAGCGATCGCTCCCCACCCCACCCCACCCCACCCCACCCCACTCCACTGCTGACGTGTAAGCTGCTGTCCCTTTCCATGGATTCACCTAAGGGTTGGTCCCCAGAATGGATAAGGAACTCAAGAACAAAAAGACAAACAACCCCCTTCTTTAAATGGGCAACGAACTTCAATAGACATTTCTCCAAAGATAGACAAATGGCCAAGCAACACATAAAAGCATGTCCATTGTCATCGGTCATTAAAGAAACACAAACGAAACCGACAGTGAGATGCCACTTCACACCCACTAGGATGGCTTTGGTTTTTAAATGACAAATAGCAAGTGTTTCTGAGGGTGTGGAGAAAGGATCCTCTGTGCGTGGCTGCTGGGATACAAACGGAGCAGCCACTCCAGAAACTTCACTTGTGCTGACATGGCCCCAGCTTGTCCACCCACCCAGCTTGTCCGTGTACCCAGAGGAGCAAACACACGTGTCCACACGGGCACTGCATAGGAACGTTTACAGCGGTGTAGCCAAAAGGTGGAAACAGCCCACATGCCCACCAGTGAACGGGTAGATGAACAAATGATATCCACATGCAATGGAATAGTTTCATTTTTAAAGATAAATCTGGGTAGCAATTTTTGAAAATGTATTTATCTTTTCTTGACTGAGTCTGTGACTCTCAGATACTTAACTGCAAAATAAGGTTGGTTCCACAGTAACTGTCAATATGGCAGTATTTTGAGATAAAATACATATTTCCAATTGCAAGTAAAGCAAATGGCAGAGCCCTTAACACTCCAAAAGATGCATCCCTCAGTGCACTGCCACTGAAACTTTCTCCCATCAGTCACACTCCCATTACTGACATCACACATAACAACACGATATGTAGGAAATAACCCTCATCAGTGTCCCCATCTCAGGCCCAAATCACTCTGCTTTCCCATTAGAGGCTTCCGGCCACAGGCTGGGACACACAGCCATGTAGCCGAGCGCGCCTGCACTGGGCCATGCCTGCAGGACCTGCGCCCCGACTAGGTTACAAAGGAGCCTACAGCCCTCCAGTTCCTCTCCACCCCTTGCTCAGCATCTCCAGTCACACTCTGGTCCTGGGTCCACACAAGCTCAGCTCAATGTCAAGTGCTGTGCATCCGCCTGCAAGACTCCTCCTCTTGCCATTCCCCCAGTTTCCGCTCTTTATTCGGGCCTCAGCTGGCTGACAGGCTAAAGAGCATCTTCCCTGACTGCCTTCTCCACTGGCAGGCCCCTCAGATTCCCCGCAATACATGCTGGTTGTTTCGAATTAAAGCTACTTGGCAAGCCGCTGGTAAAAGAAGGGCAGGCTGACCCTCCTGTCTCCGGGAATGGAGGGAATAAATTCGTCCTGTGAAAGGTGCCGGGGGAGCAGAGAGAGACCCCCTGACGGTCAGAGTTAGAAATCCAGGCCCCAGCACCTATAAGACCAACCTTGTTCCATCTGTGCTAACCTGCTGGTTCGTGTCAGGGGTGGGCCCCAGCCCTACGCACTGCGCTTCACTGGCCGAGTCAGGAGTTAACAGTGAGAAGTTGGGGGAGCTGCGTGGTATCTGATCCAGAACTGGGGGGTCTTTCTAAGCAAAGGAAAACATGACCAGATTGTCATGTTAGTCAGCACGCTCCAGTGTGAGGGGCTGAGAAAGCTAAGACAAAATGAAGCGACCAGGTCCCTGAGGGAGTTTATGAGAGCTCTGACCGGAACAATGGTACTGGATGCAGAGGTGGTCATGATCCCTGTGGTCTTGGGGGACGAGGTTCAGAGTCATCAAGAGGATTCAGTAACCAGCTGGGTAGACAGGGCGGTGGGCTGCTGAAGAGGGAACAATGGAGCAGCCCAGCCTCAGGGAATCAGGCTGAGCACACGGCGTGCCGGTACATTCTGGTCGCCTCTCTCCATGAGCGGCGGAGGGAACTGTCACAGGTGCAGAGGAGTCTGCCAGGATCGTTATTTCTACTCAGTGGGAGGCACCATCCGCCCACTTGCTCCAGGCTCCTTCTCCCCCTTCCTGCCTCCCACACTCAATTAGTCACAGCGGCCAGCCCATCCGCCGCTGCTGAAACTCCCCGTTCTCCTGCGATGACAGCGCTGTCACCTCCTGTCCAGAGTGAGTCCCACGTCCTCGCCTGATGCTCTGCAGATGAATACCTTTCAAGAGTTTCCAAGTGTTCTCACCCCAAGTCCATCAGACGATGTTCAAGGACCTGCACTACTTCTGCATTTGACTTTGTCTCGCTCTCCAGCTAATCTTGTTTTTGTGAATTTTGCTATCGTTTCAGAGTTACAGAAAACTTGTAAAAATAATATATGGAATTCCCATATTCTCCTCACTCAGTGAGACCAATCCCTTCCATTTTTCCCCATTTGGCTTATCACTTTCTTTAGAGGTAGATGGAGAGGGGAGAGAGAGAGAGAGAGAGAGAGAGAGAGAGAGAGAGAGAGAGAGAGAGAGAGAGAGAGAAAGGTAGATGGAGGTATGTTCCTGAGATATGCCATGCATGTTTAGTGTATGTTTCTGAGAATAAGAACATTCTCTTACATAGCCAAGTATCAACATCAGAAATGTTAGCACTGATTTGATACTATTATCTACTCCACAGACTGCATTCACAATTGTCAATTGTCCTAACAATATCCTAACAATATCAATTTTCCAGTCCAGGGCCCAATCCGCAGTCACGTATGGAGCTCAGCTGCCATGTCTCTTCCTGTAGTCTCCTTTCATCCCAACAGCTCCATGCCTTCCTTTTGACCTTGACATTTTTAAAGAGTGCAGCCACTTATCTTGTAAAATGTCCCTCAATTTGAGTTGCCTAATGTTTCGCATTGACTAGATTTGGGTTAAGAATTTGGGCAGGAACTCCAAGACTACCTGTTCTCAGTGCACCCAGCAGCAAGGGCCCAGGAGGGCAGGTGCCCATATCTGCTATGTGACTGATCAGTCGACTACACTGGTGTTCCTAATTCCCCCATTCCCAAGTTTCCTGACTCCCTCTTGTCATTAATAAGTGTCTCGTGAGGAGGTTTATAAATAGTTTGCTCCCCATTAAACTTTCCCCGCTAATTGCATAGTCCACTTATAATTTTCTCACTCCACCATTCCTTCTGTATTTATAGTGCTGTTCTTCTATTAGGAGGAGCAATATTTTTTAATCTATTCATCAGTTTATTACAGAATTGACTTACTCATCTTTATTTCATTTGATGGATGAGTACTCATTTCTATAATCATTTACTTTGATGATCAAATTGTCCCTAATGTTGACATGGGTTGGCCCTTTAGGCTGGCTCCTTGTCCTTTTAATATGCCCCTTTAAGTCTAAGCAAGTAATTGCTTTAAGGCATGAAATGTTGGCCAATCTTCAACTTCTCTCTAGGACAATCTCCTACCCAGCCATGCTGGGATTTCCCCCATTCTTTAAGTTCTACAACTTCTTCCTTCTGCCTTAGGGCTTTAGGATATGTTTGTCCAGCTACCTACACAATTCTCCTCCCATTAAGCCTAGCAGACACAAAGTGGGCGTAAAACAAATATGGTTGACTCAATGAATAAAAAATGTGAAAAAGGAAGCATCTTTCTATGTGGGTTCATAGGACAGAAATACGGACACGTGAGTAGCAGTTAGAGGTTAGTGGCAGATTCTGCAGCATGCAACAGGAACATGTGAAAGTATTTCAACAGGTGCGTCTGACCTTCTGCAGGAGACGTCACGGGGAACCTTGCTCAGGGGAAAGGATGGACCCTCTGACTGCTAACGCCTCTCCCGTCCCAAGGACCTGGAATTCCGGTATTCTAGAAAACATGCTTGGCAGAGACCCTTCTAGCATATCTCGGAGTCCCGTATGTGGGTAGATTTCTAACCTTTTTTCATGACAATTTAGATGCAGATTTTCCCACCGAGGTTGCCATCAGTTGGGAGGTGTTAACAAGCGTACTCGCGCAGAATTCAGTTGTAGCAATTTAGTCCTTTCAACCAGAGAAGACATAATTACATGCCTTTTAACATGGAGGAGGGATCGATCACTAACCATCTTTTGCCCCAGGAATCAGGGTGGTTCAAGAGGAAGGATGACTGGACTAGTGGCTGGCAAGTGAGGTTGTCCTGTAGACCCCATGCTGTAGGGCAGCGCTGAGATGAGAATCCTAGCTTCACCATCCCAGAGGTGTGGGAACGTTATAATACTTCAACTCGGTGAGCCCTACCTCCCCACCTGCCAAATGGCCAAATAAAGCCTGCCCATCAGGGACCTTGTAAGGATTCATGGTACAATATTGATAAAACAATTGGCGAGGACCACAGCACATAGTAAGTGACAAATACACACATCTTCTCTGTGGTTATATCAACGACACTAAGCAAGTGGCTTGGACTCTTTGAGCCTCGCAGTATACACGCGACACTGAATGTGATTATACTCATTTCACGGGTTTCGTTGGGGCTTCACACGCTAGGACTGCTGAGTTCCTAGATACTGACAAGGCCTAAGAAAAGACTGATATGTTGGTTAAAAGTTCATCTGATAGGCAGCAGCTTATACAAGAGGAAAGTGTAAGTTTTAGTAATATGTTCTTTTAATTAAATTCTCAGACCAAAGATTGGCAAAATAATTTTTTTTCATGCTGCTTTCCATTTACAAATTTATAGCAGACAGGACTTAATTGAAAAATACCTCTTTCTATTTGGTTTCCAAATTACTAAAGTAGCTAAAAAGGCTGTGACATTTTACAATATTTCACATCTGACTGGGAAGATCATTTTCAATGAAAAATACTTCGGTCTCCTTGTTTTCACTAATGAGACTGGTTGAGTGACAGGATTTGCTTTTGTGACAGGTCCGGTGCTGACTTCCCTAACCTTTTCCTTTTTATTTCGTGGGTTTGCTCTGCCCACACACAGTGCCCTGGATAATCCACCAGACAGCTTGCAGTTCTATTTGGGTTCCATGTGGTATGCACACCATGTGTACTGAGGATCTGCCAGGCTCCTGTCCACATCCGCACCATTTACCTAACTTACCAGGCACCCGGCATGGCCACCCTTAGGGCCACTCTACTTACCTCTGTCTTTTAAATCTCCTTCCCAGTTCTACACAACAACGGTCTCTCTGGGTCTGTCCAACCAGGAAAGGCATCGCAGATACCCTGTCGGAATGGGCAGAGAGACCAGCAGAATTACCCGGGAGAGGGACAGACCTCAGCTGGAGACAGGGGAAGAGGAGAAGTTAGTGTCGGGAATTCCCAGGAGCCCTAGCTCGCCATCTGTACAACAGAAAGTCAATAGCAATGTGTGAAGTTGATACATCAACAAAATAACAGCAGGAGGGTATTATTTTAAACTAGAGGCCCGATGCACGAAATTTGTGCAAAAGTAGGCCTTCCTTTCCCCGGCTGTTGGCACCAGCTTCTCTCTGGCACCCAGGGCCTGGGCTTCCCTTGTAGCCCCGGCTTCATCTGGAAGGAGTCCGGAATGACATCCATTCTAATTAGCATATTACCCTTTTATTATTGTAGATATGCAGGTAATGACCAAGAGAGCTAAGAATGACATTGCTTAAAAGTAGAGGCAAAAGTGGGGGAAAGATTCAACAAATGATTGTTGTTTTTTTATTATGGTCTATCCTATTATCTTATGCTTTCTAAATCCACATTCATGTATTGTTTTGATATAATAAATTAAATAAAATCATTTCTTTCATGTCACTGGGTAGACATTCCTGGGTGTCTCTTGTTTCTGCAGGTACTAAAGCCGATTGTTAGTAATTACGTTTTTATATTTAACTCTTTCATAAAACTGTGTGCCTCCTCTTCAGGTTTTATATCTTTGTTACCTCAGTAGCCCTAGTGGGTGCAGCACATAGTGTGCACACACAGAAAGGTTGTTGAATGAATCCCTGAAGAACTGGGCTTAGGAAAAGGAAGTAAAACTAACTGGAGCCTTGCATTTAGACTTAGTTAAATCATCACCCTGGTGAATCTGCTCTGAGCAGTTGGTACACAGGCTGGAAAGAGCAGACCAAGGGGCCTGAGTTAGGCTGGAGGGAAGGGTAGGGATGGCCAGGGAGGTCAGAGAGGGTCTTTCTTAAGGAAACGATGCCTGTGTCAAAGCAGGTGCTAATGAGTCAAAAGGAGCAGCGCGTACTCACTTGCAAGGAGGGAGCCAAGGGACAGTCATTAGGCTTAACATTGCCCTTATTATAAGGTGAGGTCTCAGCACAAAGAAGAGGAGCCTTCAGCCAGATGATACCGAGTTCAAGCCACAGAAAGACTCAGGAACCAAAAATATTAGAGGAGGAAGGGGCTGCCATGGGAAATGGTATGAAACACAGCACACAGGCCATCAGGAAAGGGGCAGAGAAATGCTCTCGATTATATGCTATTTCTTCTGTTAAAAAAGAAATGGATGCCCCTTCTCCTGCCAGCTCTTTGGTTCCTTCAAAAGTAAAATATTTACTTTTCTTCATTTTCTGTCCCTAATTCTTCTCTTCCCTTTTGCTCTTAAACTTACCCCACAAAAACTGTCTTTTCAGACCACTAGTGGCCTCCACATTGCCAAATCCTGTGATGAATTCCCTGTCTTACCTGAACTCTCAGAGCACCTCACATCACCGTTCACTTCCCCTCCTTTACCCTTCCTTCACAGGACCTTCCTGACATGTCTCCTAGCCCATCGGCTACTCTTTCTCAGGTTATTTTGTAGATCCTCATCGTCTTTTAATATCTCGATGTTGGAGGCCCAAGCACTCAGTCCCTGGATCTCTTCTCTTTTTATTTATACACATTAGAGGCCCGATGCACAAAATTCGTGCCAGGGGCTTGGCCCCCGCTGCTGCCGTGATGCTTGCCTCTGCCTCGACACAGTGGCAGCCGGAGGCCTCTGCCTCAGCCCCCACTGCTGCAGCTTCATCCGGGAGGTCATCCGGAAAAACGTCCAGCTTAATTAGCGTATTACATTTTTATTATTATAGATTCCCTTGGTGTTCCAATCAATCTCTGACTATTCCTAGTGACTCCCAATTTTGTATTTCCAACCCAGAATTTACCCCTAACCTTCAGACTCATAAATTGGGCTGCTTAGTCAGCATTTCTGCCAGGCTGTCGGAAAGACATCTCAAGCACTCCATGTCCAAAGCTAAACTCTTGACTTGCCCAAATCCTGCTCAACCACAACCTCCCCTGTCTCACGTGGAGGCAACTCTACATTTCAGTTTCAAAGACCCAAACTGTTGAAGTCATCCTTTTTATTTCTGTCCCCAAACATCTGCCAGGAAATCCTATTTGTTTTACCTTCTGTATGTAACCAGAATATGACTACCATTCTAGAATAAGCAACCGTAATCTCTTTTCTAGATTACTAGTAGATTCCTAAGAGTTCTTCCTGCTTGGATCATTGACCTTTAGAGACTATTCTGATCAGAGAATACACAATTATCATCTTAAAATACAGGTTAAAAAAAGAAATAATCATCTTACACAAATTCTTTCAAAAAATGGAGGAGTGAATACTTTCGAATGCATTATCTGAAGACCTGACAAAGACATTACAATAAGCACAATTACAGACCAATAAGGCTCATGAACATAGGCACAAAAATCCATAAATAAATATTAACAAACTAAATCCAACAATGTATAAAAAAGGATAATGCATTATAACTAAGTAGGGCTTGTTCCAGGAATACAAGATTGGTTTAAGATGCTAAAATAAATTAATATAATTCATCATATTCACAGAATAAAGGAAAAGATACAATAGTTTTAGAACATAAAGAAAAATAATTTGGCACCATCCAGAATTTTGGGGGGATTTAGAGAAAAGCAAACACTCAGCAAGCTGAAAATAAATGGGGACTTCCTCAACCTAACCAATGGAGGCCAACATCGTATTTAATTTAGAAATACTGAGTGCTTACCCTTAAGTAAAGAAACAATGTCCTGGAGTAAGTGGAAAAAGGTAAGAAACATAAATATGAGGTATTCAAGTTGGAAAGAAAAAAGTAGAAGTATCTCATTTATCAGATGTAGGAAATCCTAAGGAATTGACCAAAAAAATTACTAGAACTAAAAATTAAATTTCATGAGTTTGTAGGATAAAAGTTAATATACAAAATTCAAATGTATTTTTGCATACTTGTGGAGATTAGATAATAAAATTAGAACAACATTTCCACTTATTTTAGTGCCAAAAATTTTAAATACTTAAACATAAATTTAGTAAAAAGCATGCAAGACTCTTCTCTGAAAACTATAGGATGTTGCTAAGAAAAATTGAAAACATTCTAAATAAATAAACAGATATACCATGTTCATAGATGCAAAGACTAAATATTGCTAAAATCTCAGTTCTCCCCAAATATATCTATAGAGTTAATGAAATCCTAATCAAAATACCAGTAGCCATTTTGAAAAAAGTTTCAAGCTGTTTCTAAAATTTATATGGAAAAGTGAAGGAACTAGAATAGCGAATACAATTTTGTTTTTTACAAAAACTCAAAACTGTAGGACTTATACTACCTGATCTCAAGACATAAAATTATGATAATCAAGACAGTGTGGTATTGGCAAATCATAGACATATAAATCAATAGAAATGGGCAGAAAATTCAGAAATAGTTCCACACATATATGGTTATCCCATTTTTGACAAAGATACCAGTGTGACTCAGTGGGGGAAATGATTGGGTTTTTTTTTACATGTTGTTGACAGACCAACTGGATGTATCTTTATTTAACGCCATATACAACAAATACCTTGAGATGGATCACAAAAATAAAAATGTAAAAGATAAAATTATGAAACTTCTAGAACAAAAGAGGAAAAGGTCTTTGTGGTCTCTGGTTAGACCAAGATGACTTCAATAAAGCACAGGAGCTCGAAATCTGACCTCTATCAGCCCTGATGCGAAGGAACTGCTCTGTCTCAATCCGTTCAAAGACGGCACTTTCCAACCGGTTCCCAGAAGGCAGACGAGCAGGGAGGGCTGAGAAATAATGGGCATGTCTGCAGAGGGCTTCAGAAAGAAGGTCAGCCCCACCCAAAAGTCCGAGCCACCTTCGTCTTGTTCCCCGAAGGGAGAGCTAAGACTCTCTTGGGTTAAGCTTGGCTCTGGCGTTGATGGTTTCTTCACAATTATCCATGCAGCTCAGTTCAACAAATAGGTATGCCCATGTAGTGTGGGTGCCCTGCCAAACAGAGGCCAACCAGCATAGAACCACCTGGAGGGCTGGTTAAAGTGGGATTGCTGGGCCCTCTTCGAACTTCTTCCTACAGGAACTCGCGGGTGGGTCCCAAGCAACTGCAATCCCCACGTTCCTAGGTGCTGCTGCTGGTGCTGCTACTAGCCTGGGACCCTTAGGGCAAGGGAAGGATGAGAGCAGAGATGTCTGGTCAGGTCAGTGGCGTGCTGGGCCAGCTTCTACTGGTCTGCCAGAGCCCACTGGTAGCTTGAAATCAATCATGATGGGAACAGTGACACCACAGACAATGGCAAACTCTACAAATTTGGACTTATTTTTATTTCCTGGAGAGCTCCTTTTAACACGTACCAATGTGCTCCCGAATCAGACACCCTAATTGTGTTCCCATTCTAGTTTCGCTGAGTCTGTTAAGGCAGGAACCCTTTAGCAGGGCACTTAAGGTCTCTAAGCCCCAGTTTCCCCACCTGCAAACAGCAGATCTAGGCCTCACAGGATTGGTGCGATGGGTAGTTGATAAGGAAGTATTCATGCCCTGTAATGGAGCTATGATTTCATTGTTGGTGGGAGCAGGCACAAGTGTAATATACAACAGAGATGCAGTGTGATATGTTTGCCCATGGCGGGATGTGCAGGGTGCTCCCGGAGAATGAAGAAGTCCCTAAGGCCCAGACTGGAAGGGGGTGGTCAGGGGAGTTTCTTACCATTCCTTTCGAACCCTGGAGTGTGAACGTAGGGGAGTGGGAGGGAGGAATCCAGGAGCCTCCCCTGTCGTTGAGGGAGTTTAGAAACTTCAGCAGCAGGGTGTGATCCCACACTGAACTCCAGGTGTGCGCACCGCTAAGAGCTGTCGGTTCCGTCTGTCATCTTTGATCACTTCTCGAGCCCTATTCCTCCAGCTCAGCCTTCGGAGCCGGCTGCCCGGCCCCACAGCTGTCTGCTCAGGACTCTGCGAATGGAAACGAGTGGGGGCTAGGCAATCCTTTGCGGTTTGCACACTTCCCGGTTTCGTTCCCCAAACAATATCGCAAGAAGTATAGGTTTCTTTATTCAGTTATCTATATACTCAGACAATGTTCGCCGAGTGCCTACGCGGTGCCAAGCACGATCCAACACGCTGAAGATGCAGGAGTGAGCCTCACAGCTGAGAAAGTGACAGTCACCCTGGAAACGAGGGGGTGACACGGGGTGGAGGTGAGGGAGAGGCTCCGGGCTCCAGGCTCCAGAGCACCTCCTACCAGGCAGCCACAGGCGCAGTGTGGCCGCAGGTGAGATCAGCAGCACAGGGACAGGGCGGGGTGAGCGGCTGGGAGAACAGCCCTGGTGTGGTTTCAGGGGCCTTCGGAGCCCTGAGAGGGATTTGGTCTTAATCCTGAGAGAATGAAGGCTTCTGAGCGGGAGAGGGGCATGATCAGATCTGCATTTTTTAAAGCTCTCTGTCGAAAGAGGGGAAACCAGGACCGTTAGCAGGAGACTGTAGGACGTGGTCAGGAGGCAGGGTAAGGCCGAGGGAGCGTCCCGGGGGTTAGACACGACTCCCTGGTGGGCAGGGGTCTCTGCAGGGCTCAGAGCCGGGGAGGGCTGGAGATCGGTTTGGGAGACGCAGGTGTGGAGACCTGGGGCCCTGAGCGCAGTGTTGGCTGCACTGGGGGACCCTGAGCCAGCTCAGTGCTGACGTCAGCGGCCAAGCAGGTATATGGACACACTGCAGAAGCAACATCTGGGCTAAAGGATCAGGCTTGGGGTTCTCAACAAACAGATAAAGGCTGTGGGTGTGAGCGCTACCACGTGGGGGAAGGGAGGCAGGTTGCAGCGCGCCAGGGACCCTGCCCCAAGAAATGACAGTGACAGAACCTGGCATGAGAGCCAGAGGGGTAAGAGAGATGTAGGGGGGAGGATGGAGAGAAAGAAGCCAAATAAGGGACATTTTTCCAGGAAGAGAGAGTGGTCAGTGATGCAGATCTCTGAGGCCATAAACAGTAAGGGAAGTCCGGGGGGAGGAGCTCCTAGGACCCAGCTGAAGAGAGCACAGTGGCCCCCCTCCCCCCACTTTCACTCCCTGTGCCTTCATTACAGGAGGTCAGCCATGATCGGAAACCAGCATATGGAAAATTCCAGATATTTTGAGAGAGAGAGACAGAGAGAGAGAGGGCCACATTCACATGACTTTCATTATAGTATTTTGTCATAATTGTTCTACTGTTATTAGTTATTGTCGTTAACCTCTTACTGGGCCTAATCTATACACTAGACTCTGTCATTGGTATGTCTGTACAGAAATAAACAGCGTATGCAGGGGTAGGTATTATCCGTGGTTTCATATGCAGGGTATAATCCGTGGTTTCAAGCATCCACTGGGGATCTTGGAAGGTACCCCGGCAGATAAGGGGGGACGACTGCAATTGGTGCCTCAGGAAAACCTCCTGGAGGAGGAGCAGAGTGATGAGGCGGAGCCAGTGCATCTACGGGGATTTCTCCTCTGAGCTGCGTGTGGTGAAGGGAGAGCTGGAGAGCTGGGAGTGACAGTGTTTGTCTTATGCTTCCATTTCCTGTCAGTCAGGATGCTTCTCTGCACCGAGTAACAGTGGCAAACCGGTCACTCAGTGAATTCTTTTTTCTTTGTCCTTTAGTTATAAACTGATTTTCAGTAAACTGACCTAGACCCAAACTCAAAAGTCCATGTGAATAAAAACCATCAACTGCTGAGCATTTACTATGCCAGGCACCCCGCCCACTGCCTGTGTTACCTCCTCAATGCCCCACAGACCACTCAGAGGGGTTTTGGTCTCCATTTACCAGCCGGGAGGCTGAAGCACAGAAAGGGTATGAACTGGCCTAAGGTCGCACAGCTAGCAAGGCATGGAGCCTGCGGTCAACATGCTCTCCTGGCACCAGCTCAGGGCTCGTCACTGCCGTGTCTCAGGTGTGTACACCACCTGAGGGTGCACCGGAGAGGCCCAGAGTTTCAACCAGAAGTGCCAACCACAACGGTAAGCAGCAGGGGTTGCTTTGCATCTTGGCGTGAGAGTTGGGTCTTAGGAGAGCAACGTGTCAAGGCTGCTGGGTAGCTGGGGAGGGCGGCTTACCTTCTTCTTTGCTGCTCTCCCTAAACCTATGGTCTAACCCAGGGGTGGGCAAACTTTTTGACTCGAGGGCCACAATGGGTTCTTAAACTGGACTCAGAAGAAGGAGCTGCGGCCGTGTTTCCCGCCGTTGCCATGTTAACACTGCTGCTGGTGAAGGAGCGGAGGGGAGAGCAAGAGAACCCTCTGCTCTTTCGGCTCCGCGGGCCGGATAGAACAGCTGAACGGGCCGGATCCGGCCCGCGGGCCGTAGTTTGCCCACGGCTGGTAATCTCACAATTGCAGTGACTATCATGGTCTCCACGCTCCTCCCTGACCTCACCAAGTAGGGGTTTTCCTTATTAGTGGGGAGCCCATAGCTCGGTACCTCCCCCTTCTCAGCACCTACAGTTTCCATTGCATATTGTTGTGGGTAACACCAACCCTCCCCACCCCCATTATGCAACTGGTGCATCCTCAGCACGTGACCCAGTCCTTGGAACAGGTCCATGCTCAATAGCCCGGGCCACAGGAGGGGCTCTGGCTCATTCTGGATGCTCTAAACTGCCTGGACCTGCAGGACCCGAGTTCCCTGGGCAGCAGACCTCATGGGGACGGAAAGCAGGGGCTCAGGCACTGAGGTTAGAGACCGTCTTGGAATCAGAGAGCCAAATGGCGGTGCTGGCCTTAACCCCCTGCTGTGGGCTCCTGGCTGATGAACTTGCCTTCAGATCAAAAGGCCATTGAACTGGAATAATCAAGAGGCCACGCTGTGCCTTTAGAACGGGAGACCTGGGTCTATTTGGCAGGCGATGTATAGATGTCAAATCAGGCCTGTCTCTCCTGGGGTGGTGAGCGGGCAGGACACATGACCAGGGTGTCCCAGTTAGCTCCTTAGCCATTCTGAATGCTCCCTGGCCCCCTTCCCCTCCCTCTGCCTCCCTTCCTCTCTCTATGATATACGCACAAGCTCACAGTTACGGATTCTTTTTCATCAATCTCCTGCGAACCCACCTTCTCTCCTCCAGGCCCATTGCCTCAGTTCAGGCTCCTACTGTTCCTACCTGGGCTTTCAGCTCCACTGCCATGGGTGTCATCCACCAGCAGGTGACAGCCATCCATCCACTCAGCAGGCCTGCTCTTTCTAGAACCCCTATCTGATCAGGCCCCCCTCTCATAAAACACCATTGCCGCGGGGGAAAGTCAGACTGGACAGGTAAGAAAGCCCCGTACAGCCTAAGCCACCAGATCCTCCCTCTCCAGGTCCCATCATTTCTCCAACGAGCATTTTCACTTGAGCCATAAAATACCTGCATCACCACGCCCCTCAGAGGTCCTTTCCTCCACCCGGAAAGCCAGGTCTGTGAGGCAAAGTCCTGCTGATTCTGCAGGACTCAACGCAGACATGGATCCCTTGTCAAGCCACCTCCCCAGCCTAGGATATTCAGTTGTGTCAGCTGATAGACAACCATCTGTGCTCCCACTGGGCTTATGCAATGAGCTCAGAGCTCTTGTGTCTGCTGTGTTTGTCTGTGTGTCTGTCTCCCTGCCAGGCTGTGGGAAGCTTGGGGAAGTCCAGGGCAATAGAGCCCAAAGGTTGGGAATTCAGGCTACGGTGACACAAAGTTCGACGTTTAAATTCCGGTTCAATCACAATATGACCCTGGGGACTCATTTAACTCTCTGTGCTTGAGATAGTATCAGTCTGTAAAATGGGCACAATAGCCAGCCACTCATGTGCTTCTTGCGATAGGGCTTGGCTTAGCCACGTGGTAAGTGTACAAAGATAATCAGATGAAAATGATAATCAAAGGCGGGTTTTATGTCCATTCCTCTTCTCCTCCCTGAACATGGTGCTGGAATGAAGGAGGTATTAGATATAGTTGGATGGATGGAGTGCACTGTCGCAGGGAGCTGTGAGGTGTGGAGAGGCCCGCGTTTCTCCTCTCTGACTTACATGCGCCAGCTGGACCTGCAGGGCCCGATTTCCCATGAGAAGACAAAGTGAGAGGCGGGGAAGGTAACTCCATCCTGGCGCTGGAAGGGCTGGGACCAGATCTGCCGATTCCAGCTTCTAAATCCAACTCCCGCAGTGGCAGCAGGGTTCCCAGCCGCAAGCTCTCGGTGCTGCCTTCCTCCCCTCCGCAGGCAGGGTTCGGAGCGTGGTCCATTATGCCGATGCTGTGGCCTTGAAACATAAATAGCCACTCGCAGTGGAACAGCTTGTTGTGAGGGATGAGCAGGCTGGGGAGAAGTGAGACATAAAATCGTTATTTCATGCAGGAAGACATTGCGAAGAGGTAGAATTATTTACTGTATTAATTCTGTCCTTCAGCCCCCTGCTCGCCTCTGCATAATAACTTAGTCACAGGATGTATTGTTGGCAGCATTTGGGGACATTTCCACTACGATTTTTGCAGAAATTGAATAATCTGGACTTCTGGTTCTACCTTCCTTCTAACTACTTCCTCTGTCCTCTGCTGGCCCGTCCGCGCTTCTTCCACCTCCACTCGCTGCCAGTCCCATTTCTTCTCATAAAATTCTGTTCCTTCTGCTCCTCACCCTTTTGCCACTCTTACCCCTTTCTCATTCTCCAAACCCCTCTGTCAACCTCCATCTTCGCTCTTATTCTCCATCTGAGTGGCCGTCTTCAGCGGAGGCTGGAGGACACGGGGGCCCACTCCAGTCCCAGCGTGGCCCTGGGGAGAGCCCACAGGCCACTGCAGAGCCATCACGTGGAGCCGGCACAGTCACCCTCCAGAGTCACGCAGAAACCACGTGGAGAGCTGCGAATCAGCTCCCAAGAGCTGGTCTTGGGAGTCATTCAATATGTGCTCAATTGAAAATTTATAAAAAGAATAACAACAAGAAGAAGAAAAAGTAAGAAAAGAGAAAAGCAGAAGGAAGACGTTGAATGGTGACTTGAATACATAAAACTAAATGGGAGATGGTGGATTAAAGCATTGCAATATAATAAGAGAAGGGAGGAAGGGAGAGAAGGAAGGAAGGGAAGGAAGAACGAAAGGGAGGGAAGGAGGGAGGGAAAAGGGAAGATCAGAAACTAAAAAGTAGCTCCCAGAGAACTTTCCTATAAAATCATCGTCTAGAACCACCGCCCAGAATCTCAGAGTTAGAATGACTGGGATGAAGATCTCGGGGGTCTTTCTAAGCAGCATCGGCGCACCCCTGATTCATACACCGATGAGCCGCTCTTGACCACGGAATCATACTTAATGGCCGAAGGTGGGGTAATTCCCACTTCAATCAGAAGCCAAATAGCTGTCGTCTGATAAGCAGCTCCATGGGTCTGGTAGGGAGTATGGAGCAGGATGAGCAAAAACCAGTTAAAGCCACAATGTTCCCTCTTGGGCTCCTGTTTGCCACCCTGCTGCCCAAGAGCCTCACTTTGGAGGAGCTCCAGGCTTGTGGCCCGGGCGCACAGAGGAGAGAAATTCTCCTGTGTACAGGATCACAACTGCCCACTACTGCTCTACAGCTTCTTTCGAATCAGCAGCAGCTCTTGCCCCCACCTGTGGAACACCTGGTGGCGCTCTGGGAGCTTCAGATTTACCACCCCAGCCCGGGCCAGTTTTTCTCAGGGGCTAGAGCAGCGGCCCCTGGACCAAAAGATCACAGGTTCGATTCCCGGTCAAGAGCACATACCTGGGTTGCAGGTTCCCCAGCCCCAGTAAAGTGCGTACAGGAAGAAACCAATCAATGGACGTGTCTCTGTCATGTGGACATTTCTCTCTCTCTTTCTCTCCCCTCCTGCCTCCCTTCCACTCTGTCTAGAGATCATTGGAAAAAAAATACCCTCAGGTAAGGATTATCACCGTTTAATCCCCACAGCATCTGTGAGAGGCAGGAGTGAACACGTGCAGGTTAAATACAGCATAAGACATTCAGAGGTGAAGCAATTTCCCTGACACGGCAATGCCATGGAATGTAACTGTTGTAAAGGAGGACACACAATGTTTAAGACTGATTTAAAAATTGCTATAAAGTTTTCCCGAGCATTTATAAGGTAGACTAGAAAAAACAGAGATTTACTATGCTTTTATTTGGAAGAATAATATTTTTAGAACATTAATTCTCCTAACATATAGGTATAAACAATTTCAATAAAAATCCAAATTTACATATTAACAAATGATTCTTAAATTTTAGAAATAAATATCCCAGAATAGAGAAATATTAATAGGCAGGAGAAGAAGGTATATAAATGTACTAGTAGATTAATTTTCTAAGATAAGGTGATGATTGCTAATCTATATATATAAAAGGCTAAGCAACCATCCAACCATCTGACCGGTAGCTATGACCACCAGGGGGCAGATGCTCTGACCGGTAGCTATGATGCACACTGACCACCAGGGGGCAGATGCTCAATGCAGGAGCTGCCGAGCTGCAGTGACTTGGCAGTGATGGTTCTTGGGTGATGCACCCAGAACCAGAGAGGAGGGAGCCCAATTCCAGGGTGCATCACCCAAGAACTGCCCTCTCGCAATCCAGGACCCTCACAATCAGGGGATATTGAAGAGTTGGTTTTGGCTGCATCCCCGCAGGCCAGGCTGAGAGACCCCACCTGCCAGAAGGACCCCACTCACTGCAGATGATCTTTGAGCTGTGGCCCTGCCCCAGGTGCTACCAGCCAGGGAGGTACCATGGGAGGTTGGCTCCAGGGCATGCCCCACCTGTATCCCCCGTCCCGCCCTGCCAGCCACCTTCTAATTAATTTCCTTTCAATGGGCACGAATAAATTATAATATGCAAATACATTATAATATAATACAATTACCATACTTGTTTAAAAAACAATGGAAACTGGTTCAAGAATGGATGGTTTTATCAAAGAAAAAGTGGTGCTAAGCCAAGGGAGGGAGCAACACATATAAAAATGTACAATCTGATAAATATGGCATTTTCCATCAGTAGAAAAAAGAAGAATCATTCAATATATGGCCTTGGGTGTCATTTAATATATAGTTAACCCATTATACATTTATAAAAATAATAGTAAAAAGAAGAAGAAAAGGTGAAGCAGAAAGAAGGAAATGGATTTATTGAGTGATTATTTGAACATATAAAACAAAACAAATGAGAGATGGTAGGTTAAAGCATTAATATGTTATAAAACAAGAAAAGAAGGAATGAAGAAAGGAAACTAAAAAACAATGTAAGATACTCTAGGTAACCAAACTTGGTATAGGCAGAAAGACTTTTTAGCATAACAAAGAAAAACTAATATGCATATGAAAGATTTGATTATTTTAAATGTTTTTATTTTAAAAATTTATATCAAAATAATCATAAACAAAGCTGAAAAATCAATTACAAATTGTAAAAGTGTTTTTGTAGAATATATGAACAGAAATAGGATACTTAAATTACTTAACATTTATGTTTATTCTGTTGCTATTTATGTAATAGAAATAGAATTTTTAAAATATGCAGAACTCACTGAATCAGGAAGAAATACAAAGTCTAAACAGACTGATCACTAGCAATGAAACTGAAACAGTAATAAAAGTCCTAATAAATAAAAGTCTAGGCCTGGTAGCTCAGCTGATTGGAGGGTTATCCAGTGTGCCAGAAACTTGTGGGTTTGATTCCTGGTCAGCGTGGAAACAGCCAACCGATGTTTCTCCTTCCCATCAATGTCTCTCTCTTTCTCTCTCTCTCCCCCCACCCCTTTCTGTCTCTCTAAAATCAGTAAACATATCCTCAGGTGAGGTTTAAAAAATAATAGTCTAGGACCAAATGACTTCACAAGTAAATTCTATCAATCATTCAAAGAAGAATTAATACCTATCTTTCTTAAACTACTTCAAAAAATTGAAGTTGCCTGGTCACTGTGGCTCAGTGGTTGAGCATCAACCTATGAACCTGGAGGTCACGGTTCAATTCCTGGTCAGGGCACATGCCCAGGTTGTGGGCTTAATCCCCAGGAGGGGGCGTGTAGGAGGCAGCCGATCAATGATTCTCATCACTGATGTTTCTCTCTCTCTTTCTCCCTTCCTCTCTGAAATCAATAAAAAAAAAAAGAAGAAGTTGAAAAAACACTTCCAAATTCATTTTATGAAGCCAGCACTCCCCTGACATCAAACCAGATCGACACTACAAAATAAATAAATAAATAAATGAAATTTTTTAAAAATTTAAAAAGGAAGAAGGAGGAGGAGGAGGAGGAGAAGGAAAACACAGGCCAATATCCTTGATGAGTATAGATGCAAAAGTTCTCAACAAAACATTAACAAACTGGATTCAACAATACATTAAAAGGATTACACACCATGACATAGTGGGATTCATTCCTGGGATGTGAAGTTCATTCAACATCTGTAAATCAATTAACATGATACATCACATTAACAAAATAAAGGATAAAAACCATATGGCTATCTCAATAAATGCAGAAAGAGCATTTGACAAAATCCATATCCATTTATGATCTTTAAAAAATCTCAGCAAAGTGGAAATATTTTAGCATAATAAAAGCTGTATATAACAAACCACAGCTAGCGTCATATTCAGTAGGGAAAGCTGTAAGCTTTTTCTTTAAGATTAAGAAGCAAACAAGGATCTTCATTTTCACCACTTTTATTCAACATGGTATTGGAAGTCCTAGTCACAGACAAGAAAAGTCTATCAGACAAGAAAAAAAGTAAAAAGCACCCAAATTGGAAAGAAATAAGTAAAACTGTCATTATTTAAAGATGACATGCCATTATATATAAAAACCCTAAAGACTCTAAAACTATTAGAACTAATAAATGACTTAAGTGAAATTGTAGAACACAGAATCAATATACAGAAATCTGTTGTTTCTATACCCCAATAATAATAAGAAGAATTATTTAAGAAAACAATCCCATTTATAATTGTATCAAAAATATACAATACCAAAGAATAAAATTAATCAGAGAGGTAACAGACTTGTACTCTGACAACTATAAAACATTGAAGAAATAAATTGAATAAGATACAAATGAGTGCACATATATTGGAAGGACTACCATTGTTTAAATGTTCTTACTACCTAAAGCAGTATATAAATTCAATGTAATATGTATCAAAATACCAACGGCATTTTTCTCAAAATGAGAACAACTAATCCTAAAATTTATTTGGAACCACAAAAAAACCCTGAATAGCCAAGAAAGCCTTGAGAAAGAACAACCTTGAGGTATCACACTACCTGATAGCAAGATATACTATGAAGCTACAATAATCAAAACAGCATGGTACTGGTAGAAAAAAACAACACCACCCAGATATATAGATCAGTAGGAAGCCCAGAAGTAAACTCTTACCTATTAATTAACCTAGAACAAATGAGGCAAAGAGTAACGGTGGGATAAATACAGTGTCTTCAGTAAGTGATACCGGGAAACCTGGACAGACACACTAAAAAATGAAATTAGACCACTTTCTTACACTGTATACCAAGCATGTCAAACTCAAAGGCTAACAGAAGCCAAATAAACTAGGCATGTGGCCCACAGGCCCAGGCCGCAGTTTGACCTGCTTGCTGTATACAAATATAAATTCAAAATGGATAAAAGACTTAAATGAAGACCTGAAACCATAAAATTTCTACAAGAAAACATAGACAGTAAACTTGCCATCACTCTTAGCAATATCTTTTTGGTTATGTCTCCTCAGACAAGGGCAACAGAAGAACAAAAATTAAACAAATGGGGCCACGTGAAACTGAAAAGTTTTGTTCAGTGAAGGAACCATCAACAAAACAAAAAGAAAACCTCCTAAAGGGGAGAAGACATTCACCAATGATATACCTGATAAGGGGTTTATATCCAAAATACACAAGGAACTCATAAAACTTAACACCAAAACAGAACCCCCAATAATTTGATTTAAAAATGGGCAGAAGACCTTAATAGCTATTTCTCCAAAGATGGCCAACAAACACATGAAAAGATGCTCAACATCACTACTCATCAAGGAAATGCCACTTAAAATGACAATGAGATATCATCTCACACCTGTCAGAATGATTATCATCAATAAAACAACAAATAGCAAGTGTTGGCTGGGATGTTGAGGAAAGGGGACCCTCATCCACTGCTGGTGGGATTGTAGCCGCTGTGGAAAACTGTATGAAGAGTCCTTTATTTTTTTTTTTTTTTTTTTAATTTTATTTTTTATTACAAAGGGTATTACATATGTGTCCATTTTTCCCCCCCGCCCAAGACAGTCCCCTAGCCTCCCCTACCCCCAGTGTCTTATGTCCATTGGTTATGCTTATATGCATGCATACAAGGGCTTTGGTTGATCTCTTACCCCCTACCTCCCGCCCGAACCCTCCCCGGCCTTCCCGTTGCAGTTTGACACTCTGTTTGAGGCAGCTCTGCCTCTGTATCTATTATTGTTCAAAAGATTATAATGGTCTCAATTATCCACGAATAAGTGAGGTCATGTGGTATTTTTCCCTCATTGACCGGCTTATTTCACTTAGCATAATGCTCTCCAGTTCCATCCATGCCGTTGCAAATGGTAAGAGTTCCTTCCTTTTTAGAGCAGCATAGTATTCCATCGTGTAGATGTACCACAGTTTTCTAATCCATTCATCTACTGATGGGCACTTAGGCTGTTTCCAGATCTTAGCTATGGTGAATTGTGCTGCTATGAACATAGGGGTGCATATATCCTTTCTGATTGGTGTTTCTGGTTTCTTGGGATATATTCCTAGAAGTGGGATCACAGGGTCAAATGGGAGTTCCAGTTGTTGCTTTTTGAGGAAACTCCATACTGTCTTCCATAGTGGCTGCATTCAGTCTGCATTCCCACCAGCAGGGCACAAGTGTTCCTTTTCGTCCACATCCTCTCCAGCACTTGTCGTTTGTTGATTTGTTGATGATAGCCAGTCTGACAGGTGTGAGATGGTACCTCATTGTTGTTTTGATTTGCATCTCTCGGATGATTAGTGACTTTGAGCATGTTTTCATATGTCTCTTGGCTTTCTGAATGTCCTCTTTGAAAGGTGTCTATTTAGGTCCTTTGCCCATTTTTTGATTGGATTGTTTATCTTCTTTGTTAAGTTGTGTGAGTTCCCTATAAATTTTGGAGATTAGGCCCTTATCAGATATGACATTGGCAAATATGTTTTCTCACACCGTGGGTTTTCTCGTTGTTTTGTTGATGGTTTCTTTTGCTGTGCAGAAACTTTTATTTTGATGTAGTCCCATTTGATCATTTTATCATTAGTTTAAAGTGTCCTAGAACCTGTATCAGTGAAGAAATAGCTTCAGCATATGACGGAGATTTTGTTGCATTTGGATTCTTCTAGAATTTTTATGGTTTCCTGTCGTACATTTAAGTCCTTTATCCATTTTGAGTTTATTTTTGTATATGGTGTAAGTTGGTGGTCTAGTTTCATTTTCTTGCATATATCTGTCCAATTTTCCCAACACCATTTATTGAAGAGACTATCTTGGCTCCATTGTATGTTCTTGCCTCCTTTGTCAAATATTAATTGAGCATATTGGTTCGAGCCAATTTCTGGGCTCTCTATTCTATTCCATTGATCTATATGCCTATTCTTGTGCCAGTACCAGGCAGTTTTGAGAACAGTGGCTTTGTAATACATCTTGATGTCTGGTATTGAGATCCCACCTACTTTGTTCTTTTTCAGGATTGCTGCAGCAATTCGGGGTCTTTTTTATTCCAGATGAATTTTTGAAGAGTTCGTCTAGATCTATGAAGTATGCCATTGGTATTTTAATGGGAAGTGCTTTGAATTTATAGATTGCTTTGGGTAGTATGGCATTTTTAATGATGTTGATTCTACCAATCCATGAACATAGTTTGTTCTTCCATCTGTTTATGTCTTCCTCTATATCTTTTTTCACCGTCCTATAGTTTTCTGAGTAGAGGTCTTTTACTTTCTTTAGTTAAGTTTATTCCTAGGTAGCTTAATTTTTTTGGTGCGATGGTAAACGGATTGTTTTTTATAATCTCTTTCTGAAAGTTCACTATTGGTGTATAGAAATGCCTCAGATTTCTTGGGGTTAATTTTTGTATCCTGCTACATTGCCAAATTCATGTATTAAGTCTAGTAGCTTCTTGATGGACTCTCTAGGTTTTGTATGTATAATATCATGTCATCAGCAAATAAGGACAGTTTTACTTCCTCTTTTCCAATTTGGATGCCTTTTATTTCTTCTTCTTGCCTAATTGCAATGGCTAACACTTCTAGTACTATGTTGAACAGGAGTGGTGAGAGGGGGCACCCTGTCTTGTTCCTGTTCTTAGGGAAATGTTGTTAGTTTTTGTCCATTGAGTATGATGTTGGCTGTGGGTTTTTCATATATGGCTCTTATTATGTTGAGGTATGATCCTTCTATTCCCACCTTGCTGAGAGTTTTTATCAAAAATGGGTGTTGAATTTTGTCAAATGCTTTTTCTGCATCAATTGATATGACCATGTGGTTTTTTTCTTTCAATTTGTTTATGTGATGTATCACGTTTATTGATTTGCGGATATTGTACCATCCTTGCATCCCTGATAAATCCTACTTGGTCATGGTGTATGATCTTTCTGATGTACTGCTGGATCCGATTTGCTAAGATTTTGTTGAGGATTTTGGCATCTATGTTCATGAGGGATATTGGCCTGTAATTCTCTTTCATTGTGTTGTCTTTCCCTGGTTTTGGTATTAGGGTGATGCTGGCTTCATAGAATGAGCTTGGAAGTGTTCCTTCCTCTTGAATTTTTGTAGTAGTCTGAGGAGGATAGGTTTTAGTTCTTCCTTGAATGTTTGGTAAAACTCCCTGTGAAGCCGTCTGGTCCTGGGCTTTTGTTTGATGGAAGCTTTTTGATGACTGCTTCAATTTCTTCCATAGTTATTGGCCTGTTGAGATTTTTAGATTCTTCCTGATTGAGTTTTGGAATGTTGTATTTTTCTAGGAATTTGTCCATTTCCCAGGTAGTCTAGTTTGTTGGAGTAGAGCTGTCCAAAGTATTTTTTAACAATCATTTGTATTTCTGTGGGGGCTGTTGTTATTTCGCCTCTATCGCTTCTGATTTTGTTTATTTGAGTCCTTTCTCTTTGCTTCTTGGTGAGTGTAGCTAGCGGTTTATCAATCTTGTTTATCCTTTCAAAGAACCAGCTCTTGGTTTCATTGATTTTCTGTATTGTTTTTTTTGGTCTCTATGTCATTTATTTCTGCTCTAATCTTTATTATCTCCTTCCTTCTGCTCACTGTGGGGTTTTCTTGTTGCTCTCTTTCTAAATCTTTGAGTTGTAGAGTTAGATGATTTACTACCATTTTTTCTTGTTTTTTGAGATAGGCCTGTAGAGCTATAAACTTCCCTCTCAGGACTGCTTTCATTGTGTCCCATAGGTTTTGGATTGTTGTGTTTTCATTGGCAGGAGTTTCCAGGATGTTTTAATTTCTTCTTTGATCTCATTGGTAACCCAATTAATATTTAATAGCATGCTATTCAGCTTCCAGGTGTTTGAGTATTTTGGGTTGTTTTTATTGTAGTTTATTTCTAATATTATGCCATCGTGGTCTGCGAAGATGCTTGGTATGATTTCAATCTTCTTGAATTTGGGAAGACTTTGCATGTGACCCAATATGTGGTCTATTTTTGAATATGTCCCATGAGCACTTGAGAAGAACGATATTCCCTGGCTTTGGGGTGAAGCGTGTTGAAGATGTCTATTAAGTCCATCTGTTCAAGTGAGTCATTTAGGTTTGCTGTATCTTTGCTGATTGTTTGTCTATAGGACTTATCCAATGCTGTCAGTGGTGTATTAAAGTCCTCTACTATGATTGTATTGTTGTTTCGATCTCTCCTTTGATATCTTCCAGAGTTTTTTATAAATCTGGGTGCTCCTGTATTGGGTGCATATATGTTTACCAGGGTTATATCTTCTTGTTGTATTGATCCCTTTAGTATTATGAAGTGTCCTTCCCTATCTCTTGTTATGGCCTTCACTTTGAGGTCTATTTTGTCCGATATAAGTATTGCTACCCCAGCTTTCTTTTCCTTTCCATTTGCCTGAAAGATATTTTTCCATCCTTTCACTTTCAGTCTGTGTGAGTCCCTTCTAATGAGGTGGGTTTCTTGTAGACAGCAGATGTATGGGTGATGTTTTTTATCCATTCAGCCACTTGATGTCTTTTGGTTGGAGCATTTAGTCCGTTTACGTTTAAAGTTATTATTGAAAGGTACTTGTTTGTAGCCATTTCTTTTTTTGTGTGGCTGTTTTCTTTCTGAGCTTTTTATTTCTTCTTTTATACCAGACCCTTTAGCATTCCTTGCATTGCTGGCTTAGTGGTGATAAACTCCCTTAGCCCTTTTTTGTCTGTGAAGCTTCTTATTTCCTTCAAGTTTGAATGAGAGCCTTGCTGGATAGAGTATTCTTGATTCAGTCCTTTGTTTTGCATCACTTTGTAAATTTCTGTCCATTCTTTTCTGGCCTGATGTGTTTCTGTTGAGAAATCATTTGATAATCTAATGGGAGATCCTTTGTATGTGACTTTCCGTCTCTCTCTTGCGGCCTGTAAGATTTTCTCTTTGTCCTGAACATTTGCCATGGTAATTATGATGTGTCTTGGTGTGGGTCTTTTCGGGTTCACCTTGTTTGGGACTCTCTGGGCTTGTGTGACTTTTTTCTTCCACACCTCAGGAAGTTTTCTGATATTATTTCTTCGAATAGGTTTTCTAATCCCTTGTTCATCTTTCTGTTGTTCTGGTACCCCTATTATTCGTATGTTGTTTCTGCTTTCATGTTGTCCCAAAGCTCCCTTAGGCTCTCCTCCTGTCTTTTAATTTTTTCTCCAATTGCAGTACATTTTGGGTGTGTTTTTGCTTCCTTGTCTTCTAATTCACTAATTCGGTCCTCCGCTCTCCTAGTCTACTGTTGATACTTTCAATGGTGTTTTTTATTGCAGCTATATCACTCATTTCTTCTTGGGTGTTACTTAAGTTGTTGATTTTTTCATCTGTTTCTTCTAGCTTCTTCCATATGTTATTGATTATTTCATCTGTTTCTTCTTGCTTCTTTGCAGAGGTTGTCGATTTTTTTCCTCCATCCGGTTTATGCACTCTAGGACCCTTATTCTGAATTCTTTTTCTGTCATGTTGCATGCCTCTGTATTACTTAGCTGCTTTTCTGGAGAGTCCTGCTTCTCTTTCCTTTGGGGGTTTCTTTGTCTACCCATGTTTGATCTCACTGACATATCTAGACGTTGAGTCGCTTCAGTGGCTGCTCCCTGGGTGGCAGTGAGTCCTTGGTCTGTGGTTGCTCTTCAAGGTTGCCAAGGTTGTAGCAGCTGCTCTTCAGTTGGCGGCAGCTCCTCTGGTGGGTGCTGTCTCACAGCTGTGGTGGCTCTTCTGGCTGGTGGGGAGGTTTCACGTACAGCTGCTGTTCCTTAGCAGAGGGTATGGTCCTCAGGAGATTGCTGTTGCTTGATCTGCTGCGTTGATTTAAGGGCACAAATACAACACAACAAGGCACCACGTAATTGCAGGCACTAAACACAAATATATTCACGATATTAATAACCCCAAATAAAGGCGACCACCCGAATTAAGAGAATTAGGGAGTAAGGAAGAAGGAAAAGAAAAAGATAAAAGAGAAAAAAGAAAAGTATGGCCCCCAAAAAAAGAGTGCAGAAATGAAATTGGGAAAAGAAGGGGGGAAATAAAGCGAGAAAAGAAAAAAAAAGAGTGAAAAGAGAGAATGAAGTGGAAGAGGAGAAGAGACTTTTTATATGATGAGAATACTCCTATAGAACCACCACTAATCCCAGCAAATTCCAGCAACAACTCCTGTAGATGGATGCAAACTAGAAACCAGTAATAATATAACGATGAAAAATAGAATGGAGAACACTAATCCCAAAAATAAAATAAAGAGAAAATAAAATGGCAATTTAAAAGATGGTAAAATGGTAGCAGTAATAATACTGGTTAAAAATAAGAAGGTAGTAATTAAAAGGGTAAAACCAGGTGATGGAAAAAGAGGGGAAAAAAAGAAGAAAAAAAAAGGGGAAAAAAATATTAAAAAAAATAAAAATAAATTGGTTTCTTAGTTAAAAGGTGAAAAAAGAAAAAAAAATTGCAGTAGTGAAGGTCCTTCGGTTCTTCTATTCTTCAGTCTGGCTCGCCTTTAGTCCTGCCAGGTATTCAGGAGAGTGTTGAGTTTCCCTGCGATACACTGTTCCTCTGTGTTTTAAACCACAGTCCTTATTTTAAAGCAGGCCGGATTTTTTTCCTAGCCCGCCTTATTTTGTGTTTAGCAAAGAGTCAGTTTGTGGCTCAGCCTCTGGGTGGCAGTGTTCTGGGCTTGGCCTCTGAGGCTATATGGCATTGAAAATCCCCCTATAGGTCAGACCCTGTTAACTCCCAGGGGCTGATTAGATTATTTTAATCCTTGATCTCATTCAGGGTGGAATCTGGGTGTGGCTGTGCTCCTAGCCTGGGGGCTGGGGGGAGGAGTCTCACTCTCCAGAGAGAATGGCCGCCCCAGTCCTGGGCTGAGGGGCGACTCCAGCACCACCCGGCCTTCCACCTCTCCTGGCCCCTGCCTCTCCCTCAGTCTCTCCCGGGATTCCACTCCTCCGAACCCTCTCCCTCTGTTCAGCACAGGTCAGTGTCTGTATCCGAAATGTCCATGAACAGGGTTCGCGAGAACAAACAAACAAATGCCGGCCGCGGAAACGCGGGAGGGCTTGGTTTCTGTAAACTCTTCTTTACGGGCACTGCATGGTCAGGTCAGCTCTTCAGGCTGCCCCTTTAGGCTCAGTCCTCCGTGATCACAGAACCCAGCTTTCGAATCCCCCGGCGCCAGGAATCCCGCGGATCGCCTTTCCCCGTCAGGGGCTGTGCCTGTCCCAAGGGACGCGGCTGTCTGCCACGCGGTCTCCCTCCGACCCTCTGGGCTCAGAGGTCTGGCAAACTTTCCTGCCCAAATCCCTGGGTTTTTTTTACCTTTCCAGGGGAGTTCTGCCCTTCCTGGCTGCAAACCGTCTCACCAGCTGAGCACTCTCGCCACCCGTGGGTGTTATTAGTTTCAGCTGCTCACTGCATTTGCTCCGGGACACGACCTGGGACGCGTCTGCCTATATCGCCGCCATCTTCCTTCCCTGAAGAGTCCTTTAAAAATCACCAGAGGGCTGAAACCAGTTTGGCTCAGTGGATAGAGCGTCGGCCTGCAGACTGAAAGGTCCCAGGTTCGATTCCGGTCAAGGGCATGTACCTTGGTTGCGGGCACATCCCCAGTGGGGAGTGTGCAGAAGGCAGCTGGTCGATGTTTCTCTCTCATCGATGTTTCTAACTCTCTATCTCTCTCCTTTCCTCTCTGTAAAAACTCAATAAAATATATTTTAAAAAAAAATCACCAGAGGGCTGCCATGAAGCTCTAGCAATTCCACTTCCTGGTAATTACCTGACAGAAACATACAGTAATTTGAAAAGACACGTGCACCCCTGTGATCATTGTAGCATTATTTACAGCAGCCAAGAGATGGAAGAAACCTGGTGCCCACCGATAGACAAATGGATTAAAAGAATGGAATGCTTTCCAGCCACAAAAAAGAATGAAATCTTACCATTTACGATAGCGTGAATGAACCTGGAGGGCATTATGCCAAGGAAAACAAGTCAGACAGAGGAAGACAAATACTGTATGATTTCACTTACATGGGGAATCTAAAAACAAAACAAAACAAATGGGTAAACAAAGCAAAGCAAGAACAGACACACATATGTAAGCTGATGTTTGCCAAGGGAAAGGCGTTAGAAAAATGGGGATAAACATTAAAAATAAAATATTCAGAGTTCTTACACACAAATAAAATTTATAAATGCTCTGATAGCAAACTGGGTAAAGGGTGTGCACTAGCTGTTCACATGATAAAAAATCCAAATGCTCGATACAAATATGAAAGGCGTTGAAAGAATTTTGTGTGAAATATGTGTCTCCCGTTAACTTGGGAGTGAATAAAAGAACCATTGGTGATGTGTGAGGGGTAAAAGGCATGCTCACACAATACCCGAACGGAGCAAAGGGATAAACTGCTATTACTTTTTTTCAAAGGTATTATATCTTTACATATCAAAAGCCTTACAAAGCACGCATAGCGCTTGACCCAGCAGTAAGCATATGCGTAATTCAACCCATGATTCTCCTTCTAGGAAATGTATTCCAATGCAGCAATCAGAGATATACTCAAATATGTATGTGGGTGTACGGTCTCTGGCTAAGATCTAGATATTCATATCAGCCCATGGTGGCAGCTTCTTCCTTGAATCTCAGCTACTCTTTTTGCTGGTGGCCATACCCTTGGGTTGCCCCACTGGGTTTGGGCTGCCCTGAGTGACTTGTTCCTATTACAAGTAGAATATGGCAAAATGATAGCTGTCTCTTCTGTGATTAGGTTACAAAAGGCTAACTTCTTCTTCTTCTTCTTCTTCTTCTTCTTCTTCTTCTTCTTCTTCTTCTTCTTCTTCTTCTTCTTCTTCTTCTTCTTCTTCTTCTTCTTCTTCTTCTTCTTCTTCTTCTCTCTCTCTCTCTCTCTCTCTCTCTCTCTCTCTCTCTCTCTCTCTCTCTCTCTCTCTCCCTTGCTTGCTTTGATGAAGTCAGCTGCCAGGCTGTGAGCTGCCCATGCAGAGGTCCATGGAGAAAGGGGCCAAGGAAGACCTCCAGCCAACAGTCAGTGAGGAGCTGAGGAGCTCAGAACCCACAGACCTGAAGCCTGCCAGCACCCACAGACGGGACGCAGGAAGTGGGTCCTTCCCAGTGGAGCCTGAGAAAAGACCACAGGCCCAGCCAACACTGAGCGCAGCCCCGGAGACTCAGAGACAGAGGACACAGCTAGGCTGTGCCCAGATTCCCCACTCAGATACTATGAGATAATGAATGTTGTTTTAAGCCTCTACACTTCAGGGTAATTAGTTGCACAACAACAGATAACTAATACATAGCTTTATTTATAAGAATGTAAAATTGGAAACAATAAAAACGTTCATTAAGAACAGATCAAGTACCCTATGAAGGATTCGGATAATGGTAAACTGTGACTATATTGAAAATATTATGTATCACTACAGGAAAAAGTTTATGCCAGGTGGTAAGATAAAAAGCAGGTTACCAAGTAGTTTATATAAAATGGTACTATTTTATAAATTAAATAAATCCATATAAATAAGAATATATGAAAGTATATGCAAAACTTTCTTCATTATTGCTTTTGGGAAGACTTGGACATCAGAGCAGTCTCATCATTCCCCCCCCGCCCCCCCTGCAATGGCCACTGTGGAAGGTCCCATCCTCAGGAGCCTCCAGGGAGGCCAATCCACCAGGGGCAAGTGATGCGCTTGCCACTAGAGAAAGGGACTATCAAGTGAAGGGACAGTGCTATTTCCCCTGGGGAGGTGTGTATGGGGAGTGCTATTTCCCCTGGGGAGGTGTGTATGGGGAGTGCTATTTCCTGTGGGAGGTGTGTATGGGGAGTGCTATTTCCTGTGGGAGGTGTGTATGGGGAGTGCTATTTCCTGTGGGAGGTGTGTATGGGGAGTGCTATTTCCTGTGGGAGGTGTGTATGGGGAGTGCTATTTCCTGTGGGAGGTGTATATGGGGAGTGCTATTTCCCCTGGGGAGGTGTGTATGGGGAGTGCTATTTCCTGTGGGAGGTGTGTATGGGGAGTGCTATTTCCCCTGGGGAGGTGTGTATGGGAAGTGCTATTTCCCCTGGGGAGGTGTGTATGGGCAGTGTTATTTCCTCTGGGGAAGTTTGTATGGAGATTGTTATTTCCTGTAGTTGGTGTGCATAGAGAGTGTTATTTCCTATAGGGAGGTGTGAGTGGGGGGTGCTATTTCCTGTAGGAGATGTGTATGTGGAGTGCTATTTCCTGTAGGAGGTGTGTATGGACAGTGCTATTTCCTGTGGGAGGTGTGTATGTGGAGTGCTATTTCCTGTAGGAGGTGTGTATGGACAGTGCTATTTCCTGTGGGAGGTGTGTATGTGGAGTGCTATTTCCTGTAGGAGGTGTGTATGGACAGTGCTATTTCCTGTGGGAGGTGTGTATGGGGAGTGCTATTTCCTGTAGGAGGTGTGTATGGGGAGTGCTATTTCCTGTGGGAGGTGTGTATGGGGAGTGTTATTTCCTGTGGGGAAGTTTGTATGAAGATTGTTATTTCCTGTAGGAGGTGTGCATGGAGAGTGTTATTTCCTATAGGGAGGTGTGAGTGGGGGGTGCTATTTCCTGTAGGAGGTGTGTATGGGGAATGCTGTCTTATATCTTGAATTGACATTTAGGCAGAGATCTGAATGAAGTGAAAGTGAGTCAAGCAAACATCCTGGAAGGTGATTTCTGAGCTTTGATAACAACGAAGGCCCAGCAGCAGGATCCGGCCTTGCCTCAGCTACAGTGCATGTAGATTTCACCACCCCATGCATGAAGATAGGGTTCAAGGGCTCAACTCTCCTTCCTCCTTGGAGTTCTAGGTGAAGGGGGCCAGACAATTTCTGAGACCTAGGTTTCCAAGGTCAGTCCCAGCTGGATGCAACCTCTCCCCCCTCTCAAGCCCAGGGCTATCTCAGGCAACCGTGGCCAGCAGAGCAGTTTATCACTGCAACTAGGACTTTGAGTCATTGTCATGGATGCATAGGGATGGCCTTCCAGGCACAGCATCTCCAGACCCACTTGAGGCTGTGGGCCATCTCTCCTGCGTAGGTGATGTGTGACCAGCCCACTGTGTCTTGAGCAAGCTCTGTGCTGGATATCAGCCACTGACTCTAACTAGGCTTCTAGGCCTTTTTCTCTGTCTGCAGTTTACTTGCCCAGTGGCCAAAGCTCTCTCCTGGTCTGCTTAACACTGACCACTGCTATATAACTGACATTTATTAGGCCCTGCACTGTACCATGCTCTGTGATGAGAGCATTACAGACATAACCCACTTAATCTGCTCCTCACATATACAAGGGAGGCGTCACCGCGAGAAAACAGGCCAGTGCAGGGCGAGCTCACTTAATGTCGTCATCTCATGATGCACCAGGACTGAGATAGGAGCCCAGAGTTCTCTGGTTTCAGAACTTTTTACCTGTCTTTCCCCAGGAAATCAAGGTATGATTTTTTCCTTTTCCTTCCTCTCTCACAGTGTCTGGTTTGGGGTGTTTCCTGGTATTTGGAACCACTTCCAGGCAGAATTACCTTTTGACACATAAACCCTGCTCTCCTGCAAGACAGCCTCCGGAGCTGAGTCTGCCCCACCCCAACAACACCCACTCAGGCCTCGGCTTGCTCCTTCTCACCCACGCTGAGCTATGAAAGGATAAAGGCACAAACTGCAAAGTGGTGACCACCTGAGGCCATCCTGCGGAGCATGCGGCATGCTCAAGGCTGCCGCTCGGCCCTGTGAAAGGCTCGTGGGTCAGTGCACAAGCTGTGCAGACGTATGAGGTGGCCCTGTGCTCCTATTATAGGCTTGGTGTCTAAAATTCATTGGTTCCCACCCGAACCTAGGCTGCATAGCAGAATCACCTTGTTAAGAGAGTTGGGGGAGAGAAAGAGAGAGTTCCTTGGGTTTCATTCTAAAGTCAGAGAATGAAAATAGCAGAGCAGGGCTGATGATCCTTATCCTATACAAGAAAAGGCTAATATGCAAAATGTCCCCTTGACCAGGAGTTCAACCAGGGGGCAGGGCCAGCCAGCCAACTACCTGCAGGCCCTCCCCCTGACTGGCCCTGTCTCTGATTGGCCCCCCTCACTCCAATTGGGGGCGGGGCCAGCTGGCCAACCACCCACAGCCCATCCTCCAGGCTGGCCCCGGCCTGATAGGCCCTGATCAAATTCCTGCACTGGCCGGACCCCACCTGTGCAAAAATTCATGCACTGGGCCTCTAGTTTTTAATAAGAACTTCATGGAATTTTCAAGAAGCCTGTCTATAGTCAGGCATTTCCTTTACCTGAATGAATTACGTCTATAGCACTGTCCAGCTGATTGTTCAGGAGACCCAGGTCCTCCAGCTGATTATCCAGGGCATGACTTGCCTGCATCCTGCAGCATCCATTGCAGACAGCTGAGGCCGAAGCCCAGGCGTGGCTAATGCAGCTGTGGGAGCATGTGGAGGTTCCTGGCACCTCGCCATGGGGGCTGACCACTGAGCGGCCTGCTGGCTCTACCCAAAGCTGATCTTGTTCAGAGCAAAGTCAGGCCTCGATTCAATCATCCCTGTTGCTCAGAGACTGTAATAGTTTACTAGGGTTGAGTTATGAGCTGAAATGTGTTCTCCCAAATCTCATACGTTGAAGTTCTAACCCCCATAAACCTCAGACTGTGACTGTATTTGGAGACAGGGCCTTAAAAGAGGGGATTAAGTTAACAACCGATAGGACTGGTGTCTACAAGAAGAGGAAGGGGCACCAGGATGTACAGAAAATGACCTTGTAAAGAGGCAGCAGGAGCAGCCGTCTGCACCCAGGGCAGGGGGGCTGGGGGAACTCCATCTGCCTGCTGAAGCTCCCAGGCTGTGGTACTTTGCCGGGGCTGCCGGGACAAAATCCGGGCCTGTGCCCAATCTCCTCTCCTTATGACGTATACGAGTCATAGTGGATCAGGGCCCATTCGACCTCATTCACGGATCCACCCCTTCAGAGACCTCATCTCCAAATGCCATCACACCCTGAGGCGCTGGAGCTGGGACTCCCGCAGCTGGCCTTGGCCTTGGCCGGGGAGAGGGAGACAGGAGTTAGCCAATCAGAGACCTTAGAAAAGAAGAGAGAGAAGAGCTCAGGCTTCTCTGCTTCCTATACTTCGGACAAAGCGCAGTCCTGGGTGCATTCAGTCCTTATAAAGTGCTGGGAGGTAAGGCAGGTGGTCTCCCTTCCAAAGGTGAGTAAATAGAGGCCTGGAGAGTAAACCCATCCTCCCGGGAGGGAAGGGAAGAGCCCTGAGATGTGCTTTTTTTCACAGTGTAGCCCCGGGGCACCTACCCAGCCTCTTTTCCAGCCATTTGCAGCTCCCAGCCAGGACCAATTTTACAGAATTGTCCAGTCAAAGCTGTGATACTAATGGGACAAAGCTCTTAGGCCCCTGTGGCATAAGCTCATTGAGCAGAGAGCTCAGCCCTGGCAAATGCTCTCAGCAGTGATGGCTTTGCTCATCATGATGGTTATTTTTAAGCCTTGAAAACTTTCAGTGCAAAAAAGGAGGCTATCAAATTGGTGGTTTTACCATCTACTTGTGGGCACCTTGGTCAACATCAGGAAGGGGGCCTGGGGATGTTTTCACACACATCAGCTGCCCTGGGAAGGAAGCATCATTATTAGCTTCAACGTTGAAGTAGGTGGTCTCACTGCCCCTAAAGCTGGGGGAGGCCCAGAAGACCTTGCAGAAGCCCAAGCTCTTTTAGCTCACTCGAATGGACCATCTAAACAGAACTAATCACCAACCTCAGCCACTGCCCTGCCCCTCGCCTCACACACCACACTGCTGCTCCGTGCATCCACATCCCTGGAAAGGGTGAGCCACATTCAGTTTCTTCTCATCTGAAAAACACAAGTCCTCGCCCACTGCCCACCCAGAATGCCCCTTCCAATTTCTATGGCACCAAGAATCTTGGTCTGAAAGGTTAGACCTGCAGTTTCACTCCACGAATCTGCTCCACATGCCCCAAGGAATCTCCCATATTGAGAGGAAGAGGAGGAACACCTGTCATTAGGTGATGCACCCTCCGCACACGGCATTCTTTACTCCTTCTAACTAGTCTAGGAGGAGGCAGTCTGGAAGGCTCCAATTTGCAGATGAGGAAACTGAGGCATAAAGAAGTTCAGTAACTTGCCTAGGTCACCTAGTCATGGAGGGGCAAAGCCCAGCCAGACTGACTTCATCTTTCCATGTGTGATTCTTTTTTTAAAAAATATATTTTTATTATTTTCAGAGTGGGAGACAGAGATAGAAACAACAATGATGAGAGAATCATTGATCAGCGGCCTCCTGCACGCTCCCAATTGGGGATCGAGCCACAACCCCGGCATGTGCCCTTGACCAGCATCGAATCTGGGACTCTTCAGTCCTCAGGCCAATGCTCTATCCACTGAGCTAAGATGGCTAGGGCGCCATGTGTGATTCTTAAGCCTCCAACTAATTTTACTGATAAGGAAACTGAGACTCAGCGTGGTTTGGTGACTGGTCAAGGTCAGTGAGCCCCTGAGATGGAAATGAAATCCAAAACTAGTCTCCTAAGTCCAACAGTTCAATGGAGGGTCATTTATCTATTCAACATAAATGAATTGACCTAAAACATGAAATGAGCCCCTGCCCATTGACGAATGAATGGATAATGAAAATCTGGTCTACACATACAATGGAATATTATCCAGCCTGGCTGGTGTGGCTCATTGGTTGTAGTGTCGTCCTGTGCATGGAGGGGTTGCTGGTTTGATTCCCAGTCAGGGCACACACCTGTGTTTTGGGCTGGATCCCTGGTAGGGGGTATGTAAGGGGCAGCCAATCAATGTTTCACTCTCATATAGATGTTTCTCTCTCCCTCTCCCTTCCTCTCTTTCTAAAAATCAATTCAAAAGAAAAGAAAAAAAGAAAGGGAGTTCTAACACATGCTACAACATGGATGAACTCTGAGGACATTATGCTAAGAGAATAAGCCAGTCACAAAAGGACAAATACTGTGTGATTCCACTCAGATGCGGTGGAGTAGTCAGATTCATGGACTTTCTGTAGAATGGTGGGTGCCAGGGCTGGGGGAGGGGAAGTTGTCTAATGGGTACAGAATTTCAGTCTTACAAGATAGAAGAGATATAGAGATGATGGTAGTGATGGTTGTACAAATTATGAATATATTTAATACCATTGATCTGGACACTTAAAAAGGTTATGATGATAAATTTCTAATATGAGAAGCATGAGATAGCTGTAAACACAGAGTTAAGTCGAACCTATGGGCCAGGCAGGTAATGCCATGAGCAGTGTGGCTTAGGTGGGACCATGGCAAACAGGTCTGCCTGCCCCATTTTAATGGGATGGAACCTGCTCATTTAAATTGCAAATGCCCCAAAGGAAAAGGCAAGCCTGATGTTGGCTGATTTTCTCCTTTTCAATAAGAAGCCAGAAACCTGGATTTTTACACGAAGACTCGTGATTTATTTCAATATCAGCAATGAATTCCATTTTGTCAAAGCACTATCTCCCAGCCCCCAAAGCATCCAATTATAGAATTGCAAGAAATTGACCCAGTTTGAGGCCTCTGAATTATACCATGATGTGATTCTAACATCACCGGCCTGTCTGATGGATTTGAAGGCGTTGGGAAGAATCAAGCCATTATCTTCATTACTTCTATTCAGACATGAGATTTAACTTCTATCTGTGCAGAAGTTAACTTCGTTGTGTGCAATGACCTATGTGCCTGTTTCTCTGTCAAGTTGTGAGCTGGTCAAGGCCAACGATTGAGTCTTCCTTGGCTTTCGGCCCCTAGAAGAAAGCTACACACATAATAGGGAGCCAGTAATTAGTTATTGAATAAAGCAATTATGGTGAATGTGTACAAATAGTTTGTATATGTATTGTGGATGGAGGGGGAAAAAGACACAAAATAAATTTTGGGTTGTGTTAAAGGTTGGTACTTAAGTAAGTTATTTTCTTCTGTTTTCCAAACTCTCCAAACTGTTATTACATGAATTTTGTAGTTGTTAATGAGAGAAGATGTTACAATAAAAATATCAATTTGTTTTCAAGGGCTTTCCTTTCGTAGCTGCTTGCCTTGGGATACAGACCCTGCTGGGGAGAATTCACCACAGCATCCTACTCACTGGCCCAAACTCACACCACTGAGCTCACAACCAAAGCAATTATAATTTGATATTGTAGTTACATATGGGAATTATATGATTCCATTGTATTATTAAAACCTTGTATCTTCTCTACACCAAAGAGCCGATCCAGCCCCGTGCAGACAATTCCCTCCGCCATTTCCAGGCTCTTTCTGAAAAAGGTTCTATTTAGGAAGTGGTGGGATTTCTGCAGTGTGGATCAACACGGAGAGAGGTAGGGTCTCGGTGAAGGGACCAAAGAGATGGCATGTTGGCCTCACAGATGATGGTGGGTGGTCCCAGCACCATGTTTAAGAGGAATCAGCCACGTCCTCATTCTTGAGTGGTGTGGGAAGTGCCAGTCAGCAGCCGAGGCGTGGCACAGTGGAAGCCAAGTGAGAATCCAACAGTGGGGCCAGGTCCCTAGGGAGCATCGCTGCTTCCTCCCCAGTCTGCCTCTCCACGTACTCCCAGCTGTTGGGAGAATGAGGAAATGGGGCCTTTGTAGGAAAAGCCCTGTGCACGAGTCCATGTGGATCCTGATGTGAGAGCAGAGGGGTTAGGCAGGGGATTCTGCACAAGAAGCACCTGTACAGAATCTCCACCCCATGGACAGAGCCAACAGAGAGGAAAATGGAATCACCGCGGCATGATGCATGCTGGCACTTCAGAGCCACCACAACCCTTCTCCAGGGTCTGACTACAGAAAATGAAGAAACATTAGCCAAGTTAGAACTCAACCATCAGCGCCATTAATATCCGAGCCCCTCCTTGACCCCTTCCCTCCACAACGGGAGGTCATGTGGAGAGCACGATTTGAACCCCACCCTTGTATGTGATGGGCCGGTAGAGACTCACCTGAGGAGACCCCACGATTGCGGTCCAGCCAATGCAGGTTATGTCTGGTTTGCTATTTATGCCCATTCTACTCCCCATGCTTCCGGGCTGATGTTCTTCCGTGTAGCAGACCCAGAGTAAACCATAATTGAATGGACAGAAGCTGGAAAACAGAGCCCTTCCTCCTCCAGGCCTTCTCTCTAAGCACAGGCAGGACCAAGAGCAGGAGACCCTGGTGCTAATGAGCAGAGAGTGCTCCACACATGCCCTGTTCGCACCAGTTACCTCGGCTGCTCTAGCTCCTTGGGGAAGAACAAGAAAGATGGGCGGAAGCTCCCTTCCACCCTTTGCTGAAGGTCAGAAGCATGGACACAGTTTCCTTTCCTGTGGAAACCAGCGGGGAAACGAGTGTGGATTAGACACTGCACTTTTTCTGAGAGCTACCCCGGAGGGAGCCCTTTCTGGTGCTCAAGGCATCTTTTCCTATATTCACTCATTTAACCCTCCCAACAGTCTTATGAGGGAACTGAGGTGAGTTGACAGATGCTACAGCTAGTGAGTGGCAGTCAGGCTAACAACCCGAAGGCACCGCACCAAAGCAGTTCCTCTGAGCCAGGGTTGATGCACACAGCCCCCCACCCCTCGCCCCTGTTTGCCAGCTGAGGAACCTGAGGTTTGCTCGTGATTCCAAAGCAAGAATGCAGGCTGCCTGAACCCACAGTGCACTCAATTGCATCATGGAAAGAGGACTACAAATAAGTGACTGTAAGACCCCCAAGCCTTGTATGTGATGGGCGGTACTCACCTGAGGAGACCCCACGTCTGAGGTCCGGCCAGTGCATGCTATGTCCGGTTGCTATTCATGCCGAACTCCAGCTGAACAGAGCGCAGGAGACACGAGGAAGGCAAAGGTCTCAGGGTGCCCCTGGGGATGGCTGAGGCTGTGGTTGGCATCCCTGGCCGCACGTTAGAAACACTGGGATAAGCGTGTTGGTGTTTTTTAAAGTTAAGGTTTCAATGCAATTGGCCTGACATGCAACCCAGGCGTAACGGGTTTTGTTTGTTTGTTTTTCAGTTCCCCAGGCGATTGTAGTGTGTCACCATGTCAGAGGAACCCTGGGCCAGGAAATGCACTCAAACTGACAATTGGAATTAAGATCTTCCCCTAAACTCACCTTCATCTAAGACACCTGGGGCTTGGCTGGGCAATGACACTGGCAATGGAAACCATCTACCATTATTTATGGAGTTAATTTCAGCTCTTGACACTAAAGCCGTGACTGTGAGGAGGGCTTGGGAGGGGCGGCGGGGAGGCCGATGGCGGGTGCTGAGGCCTCGGGATGGGGCAGGAATCAGCAACGTGCCGCCTTGTTTGGTAAACACACCGGTGCTTAATGGTGTCTAACGGTGCCTGTAATTGATGTCTGAAGTTATTTAAAAGTAAATTTACTAGAAAATAATTAGCAGTTTCATAGTTCACCACTTCCTCATTTTGTGGATACATTTTTTTCCAGTGGTTTTATTGGGCACCACGATACAATGGGCTATGAAACCATTTGCCCAAATGGAGGTAAGCATGGGTCCCTGAAAGAGATCAATACCTTTAAAATTTGTTTGTAGCTCTTCATCAATGGGAAGACAGGGCCATCTTTCCCTCCACTATCCCCCCACTCTACATCCCCTGCCCCCCCGCTACCTTCCCATCTCCCATTTGCATCTGCAATAAATTATCCTTAATCAACATCAGGGGAAAGTAGTAGGAAGGCAGTTTGGCTTTAGCCTAGCTTTGACCTCGGGAGTTCTTAATCTTAGCAGTGAGAGTATAGAAGAAAATTGTTTCCTATTAGGCCAGATACATCTACAACTTAATGAGCTTGAAGAAATATTCATTACAACTCAACTCTCCCTCTCTCCACCCAGCTAGCCCAGAGCTACCAGGAGAAATGAAGAAACAGACATTAAGTCACCAAATATCTTACTAGAGCATTAGATGGATGTCTCTTTGTCCTGTAAACCTTCTGTAGATGAGAACAGTTTCTGCCTCTTTCCCCTGCTTGCTACTAAAAGCATGACCCATGGACCAGCAGCAGCAGCCCTGGGAGCTTGTGAGAAATGAAGAATTTCAGGCTCTTCCTCAAAACTACCGGAAGGGGATCTCTAGGGGTGTGAACCAGATACTTGTGTTTTCTTCAGTTTTCAGGTCCTAGTTATGTGTGCTTGAGTTTAAGAACCAATGCCTTCTAGGGACGCTGTGAGCAAACATTCGAGAATGTGCTCTGGAAAAAAAATTGGAAGATGCTATCAAAATTCTGGTATCATTGTTTCCCTGTGCATTATTAAGTGTGAATGTTATAAATAAAAAAAAAATAATAATAAGCCGTATAGGCCTAGAAAACTCAACCTGAAGCTTTCCCAAAACTACTTATCTGTGTTGCTAAATCTTGAAACTTTTAGAAGCAGACACACACACATCAGGCTGATGGAAGACTCCAAGGATTTTCAAGGATTGGGGTGAGTTGTGAGCCACACCAATTCTGTTTAAAAACAATGAAATTGTGCAGGCCGGATAAAAATACTTCTGCAAGCTGAATTTGGTTTGAGGATCAATATTATGCACCATACAAATGTTTGGACTGCTCAACAAAAAATGTGTCCTCAATATCCCTTTTATTACTTTTCTTCGATTTTTGGTATTATAGGAATTAATTGTTTGAGAGTCTAGTGGAGTCCAGTAATTTTCCTGAGTGACAGACTATTTGGGCCACTTCCCCACAGTCTAGTAAAGCCATCTCTTAGTTTTCAAGGTTGGCATCCTTAAAAGTTAAACAACAAAGGTTATTGAGCAGCAAATGAGTGCATTTGGGAATAGCAGAGGAACTGCAATTTGTGACAAGCAAACTTTGAGGAGCCATCAGCAAGTCCAGAGAACAAGGGAGAAGAGCTTTACTTTAAAGAGAACAGGAAGTGGGAGGAGTTGTTTTAACAAAAGTTCATTGGAGGAAAGTGAGAGTTGGAAGTGGTGGCAGCCTCTCATTGGCTGTAGCGCAGGGCAGCTTGCTGTTGCTGGGCAGAGAAGAAACCTTCCTTCTTCCCTCTGACCCATGCAAGCTGCCACGATGGTTGATAGTATGTGAGAGTGCTGCCTCCATGGCTTCTGACTCCATTTCACATGAGGTTTTCTTTGTTCATTTCCACAATGTTATCACTTCCCTCTGGGAAAAAGGCTCTGCTCGCTCTCTCTGGTGACAAAGCACCAGAACTAGAGAGTGGTTCGCTGGAAGGATGTCTTTGGAGGCCTCTTTTCAAGGTCATGCTGGCTACCCATGTTTCAGTGGAAAAGCATGGCTGTTTTAGAGGAGGAGGAACCCTGTGAGTGGGAGGGGCCTTGCCCCAGCAAGTGGAGCAACTGGCAAGAAGTTTCAGTCTGGTCTTTAAGCAGGAGAACTATTTTGCAGGAAAAGGAATGGTTGGTGCGGGGAAGGTATCACAAGTACAAATAAACTGTGTAGGGCTAATGACAAATCAGTGTGGAAGGGGCCCTGGGGACGCAGGAGTTGCCAGGAGGAGGCAGGAGGGTGGTTTGGAGACAGGCTGTAAAAGTACTTATGTGCTAAGCGGAGGAATCTGGAATCTATCATGCAGGCAGCAGGGAATCATGGAGAACATTTTATTGGTTTTCCTGGCATCTCCTTTGGAGCCATTCTCCCCACTCAATAATTATCTCTCTCAAGTCCTGAGAGCAGGGCTGGCTCTGCCTGGTCCCCATGTGTGTGCTAAGCCAGGCTGCAAGCCTCAGCCACAGTGATTGGTTCCTGCGTGGTCATATGATGGCGCTCTTAGGAAAATATGTTTTCTGTGGAATTAAGAGTGGAGTAGGCTGGACTGTAAGCAGCCACAGTGCAAAAACTCGGAATTATGGCTGGTCATGCGGAAAGGTAAGAGGGTAGCAAAGGGTTGGAAGACAGAGGGGGTGAAAGAGAGGGGACTGGCAAATAGCTCCTGGATACAGCCATACCTTAAGCCACTCACCTTTCGGAAATCTCAGTTACGCGGCCAGGAAATTTCCTTTAGTCCTTACTCTTGTTTGAATTGTGCTGTCTGTCACTTCCAGTTAAGTGACATTAAGCACAAGGTTAAGAGCTAGGGACCCAAGGCGAAAGGACGAAATGAGGAGACTTGGGTGGAGGAATTCAGCTGTTAAGTTTTAAATCTATAATCCTATATAATAAAGAGGTAATATGCAAATTGACCATCACTCCAACACACAAGATGGCCATCCCCATATGATCAAATATAGCCACCACAAGATGGCTGGCAGGGGAGGGCAATTGTGGGTGATCAGGCCTACAGGGGAGGGCAGTTGGGAGGGACCAGTTTTGAAAGGGAGGGCAGTCGGGGGCAATCAGGCCTATAAGGGAGGGAAGTTAGGGGAAATCGGGCCAGCAGGGGAGCAGTTAGGCATCGATCAGGCTGGCAGGGGAGTGGTTAGGGGGTGATCAGGCAGGCAGGCAGGCAAGTGGTTGGGAGCTAGCAGTCCTGGATTGTGAGAGGGATGTCCAACTACCTGTTTATGCCCGATCCCACCAGGCCTAAGTGGGCAGTTGAACATCCCTCGAGGGATCCCAGGTTGGAGAGGGTGCAGGCTGGGCTGAAGGATGCACACCTCCCCCTGCATGAATTTCATGCACTGGGCCTCTCGTCTATAATAATAAAAGTGTAATATGCTAATTAGACCAGACAACCTTCCAGGCAATGCCAGGGCTGCGAGGGAAGCCCAAGTCCCCCGGTCTTGGGTGCCAGAGGGAAGCAAGTGCCGGCAGCTGGGGGAAGGAAGGCCTACTCTTGCATGAATTTTGTGCATCAGGCCCCTAGTCATGACAGTAACAGCAAGCCTGCCAGCTCTTCCTTTGGGCCAGCCCCTCTTGTGAGCTCCCTGCATGGATCCTCTGATGTAGCTTCCACACTGTCCTGGGAAGGGGGCCCTGTCACTGTCTCTGACTGATGGACGAGGAACGGACATTCTAGAGGTAGAGAGAGAACCTCAACTTTCTCCATTCAGCCAACAGCCTGAACAGGAGAAGAAGGGGAGGGGCCTAGGGAAGCAGGAGTGGCATAAGGAGCAGCCTGGGAGTGCAGCTGAGGTAGGAGTGGGATGGATAGAGATCCCAGCCTGCACTCTGCCCGGAGCACGCAGCAGAGCCTGGGTGATGGCACGTCCTGTCCTGCTGGGGGCTGGCTGCAGCCCGTGATTTAGACCTGGCCCAGGATGCGCAGCCAGGGGCATAAACAGCACCTGTTTTATGTCTTGTCATGTCTCCCTCTCGGCAGCGCGCAGAGTAATGAAAGCCCTTCTCTCCGAAGCACTTTGCACAAGCATTCCCAAGCAGATCCTCTCCCCCAGGACCCTCTGTAGGCACTTCTCCTGGGATCAAAACCAAGAAATCT